>CM053604.1:3633015-3667602 GCA_028646535.1 Procyon lotor | reverse complement strand
GTTCCCCTCTGAGCAGAGAGCCCGATGCGGGGCTTGATCCCAGGACCCTGACATCATGACCTGAGCTGAAGGCAGAGGCTTAACCCACTGAGCCACTCAGGCGCCCCATTTGAACCATTTGAATAAATTCATGGTGTCTTCATTCATTTGACATTGATTGAGCGCCTACTGTATGCCTGGTACGGTTCCATGCTCTGTATGCCTGGTACCATTCCATGCTCTGTCCAGCAGTGGACAAAACAGACCAGGATCTCTGCTCTCATGAACCTTGCATTTTATTGGAGGACATAGATCAGAGACAAATGAACATATGACGTGAAGCAGAATAAAACGGGAAGGCGGGAGGGTGGCGATGGAGGCTGCTTTAGACAGGATGGCTGGTGGGGGGAGGCCTTGGGGCTGAGTGGAGTAGGAGGCCGGGGAGTGACAGAGGCAGATCCCTGGGAAGCTCTTCTCCAGAGATGCCTCTGCTGGAACCCCTTTCCTGACCTGGCTTTTCCCCTCTCCCTGCTGCTCCTGCCCATCTCCCTCCAAGTCTCCCTCTCACTCAACCCCTTTCTCCCTTTCCCTCACCAGTGCCCCCACATTCAGGCCCTCCTCTCTCCTCCTCTGGACTGCTGCAGACAACTCAAATCTCTTACCTCCTACAGCCATGTAATTGTGACCAACTCATTTTGCTCATGTTGCCCAGTATGTACTGAGTGTCCACCATGTACCAGACCCTCCCCCAGCGATGAGGCAGGTTAAGTCCCCACCTGCAAGGGGCTCACTGCCAAAGGGGCACATGGAAGGGACAGCACGCAGCGGGGGCCTGTGTGGGAAGACCAGGAGAGCAGCCCAGTGCAGTAGAGGAGGGCCACGGAAGCCTTTTGGAGAAGGTGGTGTCCCCCCTGACCTTTAGGGGATGACTGGGTAGCCAGGTGGGGGGCTGGAGGGACCCCATCCCAGGCCAAGCAGGCAGCCTGTGCAAAAACGCAAACCGGGAAGCCTGAGAGCACTAGGCACATTAAAAACCTCACAGTGGCTCAGTAAGACTGCCAAGGAGGCCCGCAGAGGGGAGGGGGACAGGTCAGCTGGGGCCACACGCACATTCTCCCTAGCCCTTCTTGCATGCTTGGCTGGGGTCTCCCCAGCCCCTCCATGGAAGGGCACAGAGCGAGGTGGAATGCTCCGACTTGGAACTCGTCAAGTTGTAGATCTCCTCCCTCTGCTGCTTTCTAGCTCTGAGCCTCAGTCTCTACATCTGTGAAATGGGCACAGTAATGCATACTCCGTGGGATTAATATAATCATTGAAAGACATGCTATGCGTAAAGTGCTTATCACTATATTCTGTAATAGTTGCCATCTGGCTCAGTGGACCCTGTGTCTACCAAGTGAAGCCCAAATTCCTCAGTCTGGCCCCCAAGGCCCCCACACTCGGGCCCGGGGCCAAGCCTAGTGCATCTAACCTCCAGCACCATTCAGCTATCCACACTTTCCTGAATGTTCCTTCTGCTCTTCCGCCATCCCCTCTGCCATTTATTCTCTCTGACCTCTTTCAATCCACGTCACGTACCCTTTAAGACAGGCTGAGCTCGCCAGCAGTCATAAACTCCGAAAAGGAATGTAATTTAACAGCCTTTCTGAAAATAGAAAGGAGAAGCTAAACACCACTTGAGCTTGGCCTGACGCTCCCAGCAAAAGCCTTTCCCTCGCTCTGTTGAATTCCCATAATAGCGTTTTCTGGGCCTTCCGTCTGATAGGGCGACATCAGGACATGCCCTTTCTTCCGGCTTCCCTCTGACTTCACCTTGCAATCCCTTCAGGGGCCGGGCCTCTCTCTTTTGGATTCACCTTTTCTGCCCCTGCACTGCCTGGTGTGGAGTCGACGTCACCGATATTGTTAACTGACTGAAAAAGCATTTCATCGAGGAGCTTAAGTAGCCTCTTTTATTAGCTTAATTCGATGGAGGGCACCCAGGGGCTGGTGAAGGTAGAGCTTGTTTTCCAGGCTGAAGGGCCTCTTCTGTGCCCTCCGTGCCAGTCCGTGCAGTTTCGTGGAAGCTGAGAAACTTGGTAGGCTTAGGGCCCTGGGGGAAACGCAACCCAGACACTGGGCGTCCATAATTAGATGAGGCAGATGCTGCTTCGGGCAGATTTCAAGTCCTAATATTGGAACAGTAAGATGCCTCTCACATGTAACTTGACCTCTGAGCTTCTCGAACAGCCCTCCCCGCGCACAATTCCTTCCTGTGCTTTGAACACTGAGGGGAGAATATCACCCTCTGAGCCTGGGTCCCTGCCCAAGAGAGCTTGGTGTTGAAAATAACCCCGCGCCTGCCTCTCTGCTTGGGATTTCTCTCCTCTCTTTCAAATAAATAAATAAAATCTTAAAAAAAAGAAAATAGCAGTGATTTGAAAGGAATCATCGTGCCTCATCCTGCGCACACCACCTCCACCCACTCCCACCCCCCATCCAGCCATGTCAGACCTGGTTGTGACTCAGCGGCACCCTGAGACCAGAACATTGAGGTTGCTCAGGCCCAGGCCAGTTCCCGTTGTGTGGCTGAATCACAGCAAAGGAAACTGAGCCCAGAGACTAGGGATTCACCACGCAGAATCTCGAGGGGAGGGGAACAAAACCCAGAAGAGCATCCCCAATAAAAATTACTCGTATCCCAGCTTCACACTGGCTTTAAAACAAATTTTTTATTATGTTAGAAAAATACGTGGAAATGGTTTAAAAAGGAATCCTATACTACTAGAAGACTTGTAAGGAACAACAGGGGTCCCTTACTTCACCCACTTGAGTGAGTCTCTGACAGTTCTTTTAGCTGTTATTTGATAATTCTCCTATATTTTAAGATAATTTGAGCTAGTTTCTTATAATAAAGCATATCTGTGTATAATCTTTAAATAATTGGTTGTAACACTACTTCTAGACTCCTTAGTTTTAGACATTTTCATTGATGTCCTAGTGAGGTCTAGACATCCTTATGCTATTACCTCTCCCCTCCCCTTTCTTGATCCTACCAATACAGTTATAGCACAGTCTTTTATTAATCACTAGTTAATATTTATATTATGATTATGTACCCTGATTGCTTTCCTTTTTCATGTAACTTTTTGTTTCTCCTGGAGTTAGTAATACCTTTGTTGTTATTCTCACTTGCTTAGTTTTCTTTGTACCTAGAGCTGATTTTTTTTCCAAATGCCTTAATATTAAGTATTTGCTGATAAGTTTGCAAAGTGCTAAAATATATCACGAATGTTCTGTGAATTCAATTTTTGTACCTCAGTCTTCTGGCATGTTGTTTTAATCTAAACTGGTTGTCTCTGGTCCTGGTGCAGACCTGTCCTCCTGGGTTTCCTGTGTCTCTCTAGCAAGTAGGATCCACTGTTTTTTGGGTCCACATCTTCCTCATTTATTTTCTTGTTTCGTTGACTCATTTCCTCAAGTACTTACCTGAGAAAACATGAGGGAAGGAAAATCTTTTGCGACTTTCCATGTCTAAATATTATTCTACACATACACCCAATAGATAGTTGGTTGGATAAAGAACTCTTGGGGGTTATAATTTTCCTCAAATTTTAAAGGCATGGTTCCCCTATCCTCAAGTATCTGGCAATGCTGATGAGAAATCTGACGACTTTATTTCTGCTCACTTGTAAGTAAACTATTGTTTACTTCTGGAAGCTTCTAGAATTTTTTTTATCTCTTGTTTTATAATTTTACAATTTATGGCCTTTGGTGTGGGTCTTTTTCCTTCATTGTGCGGGGTTCTCAGAAACCTCTATCAGTATATCGACTCATGTCCTTTTATTCTGGGAAATTTTTGTATGTCACTTCTTTGGTAGGTTTTCCTCTCCATATTTCTATTTTCTCTTTCTCAAAATCCTTGTAGTCAGATTGTAGACTAACCTTCTAATTCTGTTGTTAATCTTTCCTTTCCTTTCCTCTATCTCTCTCTCACATGGGAGATTTTCTCACACTTGTCTTCCAACTTATTTATTGCATATTTTTATTGTTTGTTATCATATTTTTAATTTCTAAGGGACTTTTTGTGTGTCACTTTTTTACAGCATCCAGTTCTTGTTTCCTAAACATGGTATCTGCATCCATCTCTATCATAGTATGTGTTACTGATGGGGCTTTTGCCCCCTACATAAATTATTTTGTTCAGCTACTCCATTTTCTGTTTTTACTCCTGATTTCTTTCTTTTCATTGATTTCTTTTGGCCTCTCTTCTTCATGTCGGAGACCTCCTCAAATGTCCGGTGCTCCCATGCAGAGTTAAAACAGGCTGAGCAGAAGCTTTGGGCAAGGGATGGGGCTTCGCTCGGGGAGAGGAAAGTGTGAGGAGCATTGTTGTCCGCAGGCCCCAGGACAACAGTGGGAGATGCCTTCTCTCTTTGGAGGCTGGTTTCTATAAACAGAACAGGAGCTGCCTGGCTTGCCAGAGCAGGTCAGATGCAGGTGATTGGGAGCTTTGAGCTTTATTTCCTACTTTTTGGCTGCATGTTTTGTTGCTGGGCCTGGTATGCCCATGCCTGAAGGCACCATGGTCCCACTAATTGTGAGAATGAGCCAGTCCACTGTGGGGAAGAGAGCTGACTGGCTATAAGGCGTGGGCAGAGGATGAGGGTCTGTGCTCTTTCATGAAACCTCACCTGCCTTCAGCGGTCCCTTGTTCCAAACGTCAGGGGTCTCACTTCCTCTTAATGCCCCCAAGGGCTCAGATTGCCCCTTTCCCCACTTTGCTGTCCCGCCTTGCCCACTGTCGCCCCTTCTGTTTTCTTGTTCTCACAGTTAGTACTGTTGTATTCATGGATTGTCGCTTTCAGGAATCAGAGAAGGTAATGGGCAACCTGCCTCACTTATCAGATAATTTCCATCCCTTTTTTTCCTGAGTCCTGTAATACCTAATGCAAAAAAAGCACCCAGGAAACTTCGAATAAATGGATTTTAGAATGATCAAATTATAAAATGCTAGACTGAGAAAACACAAAGGAAAGCCTGTAGTATGCATATCATTATGAAGGATGGAGGCTTAAATAGCACCCAACCTCCTCTCGAATGCCTCTAGTAGGAAGCTTTCACTACTTCTAAAGCAGTGGTTTATAGGAGGAGGTGGTATGCATCAGAGTGGCCTGTGATATTTACTTAAAAAGATTGGACCTGAGACCTAAGACCTAAGACCTGAGTCAGAATCCTTAGGGAATGTCTGATGGACTTGAAAAGATTGCTACCTGTTCACCCACATTTGGAACTATTGAGAAATGGAGGTCAGACCTGTTAACGTATTCGGGTTCAACACATGGCCTGGCTACATGAGCAACACATCAGCCTGGTTGGCTCCCTGAGGGAGCTTGGGGGTCTGCAGAGTTGACACCCACTCACCTAGGCGTGCAGCTAAATCCTCATCGAGGGGAAGAAGCAGAAAGAGGCCTCACCCCCTGTGTATACAAGCCTTTACGAGATTAGCTTCACTCTGCCAGCCAGTGTGGACCAATGGCTGCCACCCAATAGCCCAGTAACTGGGGGAGGGGGGGAGTATGGGGTGGGGCAGAAGGCCAGCCCCTCTTCATGTGGCCCAGGGCAGTGGAGAGCAAGGGTGTCCCGCACCCCTCCCAATCTAAGTCTAAGTAGATGTAGTTTTAGACAAGTTTTCCCAACTTGTGTTAAAACCCCACATCCATGGCCCGGCGCTCCGGGTTGTGTGAAATGGTAACAATGGTAAACACTTAATGTGTGCTACTCAGAACCCAACACCAGGCTGAGCACTTTACATGCTCCCTATTTCACTGTCATACGGCCTGTAATGGGCATTCTATTATCCAGATTCTACTGATAGAGACACTGAGGATCGTAGAGGTTGAATATCATGTCCATAGAGCAAGAAGTCGAAGCCAGAGGGGCTTGGCACCAAATGCCTGCACCTGGGCTCACCTGGGCTCACCTGGGATACTTCAGCTCTGTAAGTGACAGGATAAGGCAAGGCAGGGCTTTGAGACAGGCAGGGTGATGCCGTGGAGCCTCTAGTCACTGCTCAGCTGTCGTACCTGAGCAGGCAAAGCACCCTCCCTCTCTGGGCTTTTGTTCTCTGCCTCTTACCCATGGCCAGGGCAAAAATAGTTTCATGGGCACCTGCAAGACAGAATGATTCAGAGCTAAAGTTCTGCCCCATTTTGCCCAAGTCCCTGGGCCAGAGTAACAGATATGTGACCTGAACGCCCTGAAAACTTAAAATTTTAGGATTGAAGAATTTAAGTACTCTAACTCGTGACTCGTAGAGACTTGGTCAAAGAACATCAAAAGCATAAATGCATGTGATTCTAGGGCTTTTGCAAAGCGTTTACAATATAGGAGTTACAATTACATTTACAATACAAGATACAGTATAATACGATACGATACGATACGATACAATACAATACAATACAATACAATACAATACAATACAGGAGTTACAAAGCATTTACAATACAGGACATTTGACTCATAGGAGTCGAAATTGACAATAGCAGGGGCGCCTGTTGGCTCGGTTGGTTGAGTGCCCAACTCTTGGTTCCGGTCCAGGTCATGACCTCAGCGTTGTAGGAAGGAGCCCTACATGGGGCTTTGTGAGCAGGGAGTCTGCTTGAGTCTCCCTCTCCCTTTGCCCCTCCCCCATGTTCTCTCCCTCTCCCTCTCCCTCGCGCGCGCGCACACATGCTCTCTCTCCAAAATAAACAAAATCCTAAAAAAAAAAAAAAAAAAAATCAACCATGGCAGAAACTGACCTGACTTCTTCTGGAATGCAGAAATCTCCTTCAAAACAGCTCTAACTTGGTCATTTTTGTTATTGGTCAAACACTTACCAAGCTCTCACTTCACGGAAGTGCTCTTCTGGAATGCAGAAATCTCCTTCAAAACAGCTCTAACTTGGTCATTTTTGTTATTGGTCAAACACTTACCAAGCTCTCACTTCACGGAGCACTCTGCCGCGTGCTCAATTTTATAGATGAGCAAACTGAGGAGCAGAGAGGTTAAGTTAGTGTGAGGTTACATAATCAATAAGTGTCGGGACCCAACCCCAGGGGGTCTGGCTTTGGATTAGGTTCTTGGCTTTTCCAGCACAGAGAACTTTCTGAGCTCTACCCGGGAGCTTGGAAGTCCGAGCCTTCTACCTCTCCACCTTCACCATGGGCTCACCCCTGCTATTTCCGTAGCTACTTCAGTTCTGCAACCATTCACCCAAATATTAAATAAATCCGTTGTAAATTCCCTGTCCCTCTGACAAATTTACTTTCCGAGGTTTTCTTTTTGGGTTTTTTTGTTTTTTGTTTTTAGATTCCCATTTAAAAATTTACATACCTTCTCTTTTCATTGGGAGAGGGAAAGCATTTATAAAATTTGGGTTCTGGCATCTTTAGCTTATTCTTTAAAAACAAGTGCTTGTCTTGTAGATAAAAGAAAGTTCTCAAAAAACCCAAATAGCTAAATACCGTTTTTGTTGTTTTTTTGTTTTTTTTAAGACAAACATCACTGAGCCTGTAATTATATTTTGACGTTGACCCCACAAGTCTCTGTGTGTAGAGCAGGGCAAAATTGAAGTCTCCAGAACCAAAGCAGACCGATGTGGAGCTTTACTGTAACTCTATTTTTCTCCTCTTGAGATGTGTGTTTTGAGACCGGTAATGAGGATTTCTTTAGAAACAGAAAAGAGAATTACCTATTGCAAAACGATTCCAAAAGCAAAACAAACGTCTCCCCAAAATTCCAGAAAGTGACAACAGAGATGAGGAAATTGATTCCCTATAACCGGAGACAGGAGTGGCCATGCTTTTTGAGACCATACAAAGGTGGGGAAGGAAAGAAGCCAGAAGGAGCGGATGTCGGTTCAACTCTGAGAGCTGTTCTGGTGAAAGTTGGGGTAGGAAAGCAGCTGGAAATCGTGGCCGCAGTGCTTATGGCACAGGGACAGGGCTGGGGGGGAGGGGCTGAGTTGTGGGAGCTTCGTCATCCAAGTTTGCTTGTTTCTTTTACCTACTGCCCTCTCCCAGTGAGTGTTGCAAGACCAGCACTTGTCCCCAGTGCCTAGAACACTGCATCCCAGGTACACAAGCAAGAAGCCCCGTGTCTTTATTTTCCCACGGTCCACTCAGTCCAGCCCAGGTTCACACTCCCTGAGGCCAGCCCACGGGAGTCTGCTGTGAATGGCTTTCTTGGGCACTCGCTTCCTTCCCCGGGTCGTATGAGGTCCCCAAGGCCTACACGTGCTCTGCTGTTTGTCCCAGTGGTTCCTCCGTGGCTCCTTCTGTGTGGGAGGGACTCGGCGGAGCAGACTACGCTTGCCCGGCCTCCTGCCCAGTGCGGCGTGTCCTTGTGGTAGCAGGCGGCTCTGCTGGTGGTAGATGTCCTCTCTCTGGCCAGCCGGGCCGAAGGACCCTTGCTATTGTCTGCAGCTGTGACTCTCAGGGTCCAGTGTCCTTAGATGTCCACGCAGCCATCCCCTGCGTGAGGTTCGGCCACTTCCACAGAGCTTGAAGCGAGGAAGGACAGTTTTCAGCTCATCCCGGAAACTAGACTCTTGTCTTCTTCCTCGGTCCTGAAGACTCAGGTCACTCTGCTTTCTCTTGTTTCTTCCTCTCAAACAGCACCTAGACTTTTGATTCCTACCTATTCTTTCTGTGGAAAACCTTGAGTGGTTTAGAGTCCGGATCACAAAAGAACAAACTTGGGGGTTAGGAAAATGCTAACCGTCTTTCCATCAGGAACGAATATGTTTCTCCAGAGCAAAAACATAATACATTTTACCTGTGCTTTCTTATCCTGCTACTCTAACTCCTCAATGATTCCTGTTTGACTCCTGATCGGCGCACACTCTGGAGGCTGTTTTTTGTTTTTAAAGACTTTATTTATTTGAGAGAGTGAGAGAGAGAGAGAGAGAGAGAGAGAGAGAGCATGAATGGGGGCAGAGGGAGAGGGAGAAGCAGGCTCCCTGCTGAGCAAGGAGCCTGACGTGGAGCTTGATCCCAGGACCTTGGGTCAAGGTGAGCTGGGACCCCCTGGGACCCCCTGGGACCACGACCTGAGCTGAAGGCAGACTCTTGGCAGACTGACCCACCCAGGTGCCCCAGGGCTAAGTTTGGACTGAGAGTTATCCAGTAGCCCGAGGGCACTTTACCGAAAGAGAGCTCCAGGTGCTCCTGTTGGAAGTGGGGTCCCCTCGAGTCTGTCCCCCCGTCCCACCCCCCACCAGATAAAACACAGCCACCACCAAGCCTGGAAACATTAAAAAAGAAATAGACATTGCACGGACATGGGCTCCAGCATCACCCACTCACTGGCGGGCCTGGGCACATCCTCAGGTGCTATCCCTGTCCTACTCAGAAAGTGACGAGAGAGAGGGGCACCTGGGGGTCTCAGTCGGCTGAACATCCGACTCTTAGTGTCAGCTCAGGTCATGATCTCTGGGCTGTGAGATCAAGCCCCACATCAGGCTCCACGCTTGGCACGGAGTCTGCTTGAGATTCTTTCCCTCTGCCCTGCCCCACTTGTTCTCTCCTCCTCTCTCTCTCATAAATAAATAAATAAAATCTTAAAAAAAAAAAAGACGACAAGATAGGAACACCTGTGGGAATAATCGAGCTCGGGTGGTCAGGGAAGGCTTCTTTGGGAGGAGGCATTGAGGTGACTGGTGGGAAGGAGCAAGCTTACAATGACGGGGAAGAGGTCAAAGCCAAAGGCTGGCAAAGGCAGGGATGAGTGTGGCAGGTTTTGGAGGAGAGAGCATGGCTGGGGACTGGAGTGAGTAGGGAGGGTGGTGTGAGACAGAGGTCAAAGAAATAGGGGCCAGATATGGGGAGAAAAATGGTTTCAAAACTTTTGCTTCCGGGGCACCTGGGTGCCTCAGTCGGTAAAATGTCTGCCTTCGGCTCAGGTCAAGGTCCTGGGGTCCCGGGCTCGAGCCTCACATTAGCCTCCCTGCTCAGTGGGGAGCCTGCTTCTCCCTCTCCCTCTGCCACTCCCCCTGCTTGTGCTCGTGCTCTTTCTCTCAAATAAATAAATAAAATCTTAAAACAACAACAACACTTTTTTCTTCCCAAACCCACAAAAAGTTTTGCTTCCATCCATGGTTAACCCTCCTACTTAAACCACCAAGAAACAAACAAAATATACGGAACAATGGTTTTTAAAATTGGACGGCAGTCAGTGCAAGCCAGCACCCTCCCTTCCCGGACTCCCTTCCCTCAGAGAAGGGGACAAACAAGGGAGGCCCCACACCTGCCCCAGCAGCACGGTCGAGGGGAAAATGCTGGAGAGGAAGGACCTGCCGGGAGGAGAGAGACAGAATCAGCTCTGGACAGCAGCAAAACACAAATACAAAAACAGCAGGAAACCTGTTGCGTCAAGAATCAGGCCATGGCATCGCTCAAAGTATTCATTTAGAAGCTGGTATGTGCAGAAGGAACAACAGAGCAGGCCTCAGTCTTGTTGGCAGGCTGATGAGGGAACCCTGGGAAGGACTAGCTCGAAGACGCAGTGCGGCCCGGCAGCAGTAATGACAGTCACAGTGATTAAGTCAAACTCAGGCACAGCACCAACTCCGTGACACAGTCAAGGCACTTTGCACATATCGACCTACGTCATCGCAACAACCCTGCCGAGTAAGTTGATCGGCATCACACCCATTTTGCAGATGAGGAAACTGAGGCATAGAGAATTTAAGTAACTTACCCAGGGTTTCTCTGCCAATGAGCAGCAGAGCTGGGACAGGAATGCGGTGTCCCCAGTCAGTAACCCACCACCTTCCCCGGGTGAGACCCCCAGCCCTGCAGGTGCCCTCATATGCAGTCAGTGTGCATTCGCTGCCGGCCAGTGACCTCTGATATAACCAGCTCCAGCAGGAGAAATAGCACAAAGACGACACGAGCCCAGTGCTGCATTAGAAGGGCTGTAGCAGAGGCCCCTGCCAGTGGAGCACCAACAAGCGGTCCTTAAATTCTGCCTGCAGGTGTCTGGGCAGGCCTCACGGGGAGGTTTGCAAGGATGAAGCAAGAATTTTCCAGGCAGGCCAGAAGAAGTCAAAGATCTTCCAGGCAAAGGGAACCGCATGTGCAGAGGCTCAGAGGTGTCAGAGAGGAGCTCACCAAGAGAGCCTGGAACCCCTGGGGATGGAAAGGGGCCATGGGAGGAGCTGAGGCTGCAGTGCGAGCCACATGGAGCCTTGAGTGCCAGGCTAACAGCATGAGCCTTACTCTGGTAGATTCTTTCCACAACAGGGTGTGGCCTCTCCTGAGACTCCCGGACACAGGCTGCACTGGTGCTGGCTGGCCACCCTTGCTGGCCCAACCAGCCTTTTCTCTCAGGCCCCTCGGCCCCCCTGCCTACTTGGATCACACACAGCCTGCGAGTGGGGCCGTCCCTGTGCCGAGGGTGGTGACAAGACAGTGCCAGAAAATAGCCCTTGGCTTGAAATCTCTGCGCCGCCTTTGGCTTTGGTCTCCGAACATTTAAAGTATTTGAAAGATAGGATGAGGCTCCGAAAGGACCCTTCTTCATAAAAAGCAATAATAGTGAGAGGAGCCTCTGCTCATCCGAGTGCGACAGGCACCCGAGGGGCTGGGGCATGTTGACCACAGCTTTATGAATGGGGGGCGTGGTGGAGGCAAGAAAGCTATGGCCAAGACTCCTTGGGAGGAACTAAGGACAGGCCTCCCTGCCCGCTCCCCTGTTCCTGCTGTTACTGTCCTCAGCCCGGCCCCATCCTTGCCCATGCGCCTGGGCAGAAGGAAGGCGATGTGAGTGAGGTAAGGAAAGGAGGTCGTAGCATGACTCTGGAGGTCCAGCCTCACACCCGACATGTGCTGAAAGTCAAGGGCACTCGGGCGGAGGGGACGGGCGTGTGTACCTCCATGCAGCCTAGCATCTCACAGATGAGGACACAGCGCCCTGAGACAGAGGGGTGCCGTGCTCAGCAGAGGGTCACCAGGGCCATCTGTGTCCAGAGTGCGAGTACCAGCTAGCCGGACAGAGGCCCCAGGGGGAGAAAGCATACAAGGAGGAGGGGCAGTGGCTGGGGAAATCAGTGGGAGCCCCTGGGAGCTGGTATGCTGGTCGTCAACTCCTAGACTTCCTGCGTGGATCTGTGACGTGAGTTCTGTATACTCAACCCAGACTCCGGGTCATAGGCTCAGGGCAGCGGGTCTAGCCTCAGCCCACTCTTCGATTAGGATGGGCCATGTACACTGACTCAGGACCGCCACAAAGGGGAAAACGAACCAACATCTATTGGCTCCCACCTGTGAACCAGGCCTGTGCTTAGGACATCACCTCTATCACCCCCATAGCAACCTGCAAACTAAGTGTTCATCACCGCCCTCATTTTCTAGCTGAGACAGCTGATTCTAGAGAGAGTAAGTCATTTGCTCAAAGCCTCATAGCTTGTAAGGAGAAGAACCAGAATTTGAACTTGGAGCTAACTCTAAAGCTGGACAGAGCCACAGATGGGAAAGACTGGCATCCAAGGGCACAGAACCCTTGGTAACCTGGGCTGGTCCTTGGCCCTTAATCATGCCTCACACCGTACATAGGCCCTAAATTGAGGTCAGCAACAGGAGAGTGCAATTCACATGGGCGTCCTTATGCTTTCAAAGCCTCAGAGCAAACCATGTTTATCTCCCTTTCTTGGGTTCCACTCGGAAGACACTATCTGATGGTAGGTGACCCACAATGGGGGAGGCAGAGGAGGTGGCAGACGAAGCCATGGTGTGAATGGATCTGAGCAATGAGACCCAGAAACCAGGATGACTCAGCTAGAACACAGAAGGCTGACAAAAGGATTAATAATGGGCTTCAAGTGCAGAGAGCTTTATTTGGAAGAGAATGGGCCTACCTACCTAACTCCCCAGGAAAGAGAAGGGCGATCTCTGTAAATGTAGAGTCAGGGAAGTCAGGTCTGCCTCAGCAAAGTGCAGCTGAGGAGTCCCTGTCTATCCCTGAGGCCAGTGTGGGGGCTGAGAGTGCTGTGCTGGTACCACGCCACCTGGGGTTGGTCCCCGCTCGGCCATGACTGTGAGTGCATGAGTCACCTCCTCCATGCCTCAGTTTCCTCAGCTCTAAGATGAGGATGAAGGCAGGGGTATTGAGAGGATGGAGCTGAGTTACTGTGCATGAAGCACCCAGCAAATCTGACCGTGTTTGGTGCCAGTCTCTTGCTGTAGGTTGGCCTGGGAAGGTACTCTGCAGGTCAACGACCTTTTAAAATTGCATGGATTTCTCTCTCTCAAATGGGGAAGGGATAGTCATGGTTTTATGGATGATCTTGCTGCAGGATCCACTGGTCTCTCCACATCGGTATCCTTATCAGTCCAACAGGAATAATAGCTTCTGACCTTACCGTCCCATATGACTGCTTGAAAACTAAGCGAGGCACAGGGCAACGAAACCCTTTGAAAAGCCAGAAAATGTTGTAGGAAAGGGGGCGGGGATCTGGCATGTCTTAAAAAGCAACTGTGGGTCATTACTTGGGTGTTTCACTCACATCACTCACATTTCTCATGTGACCTTGAATCAGTTGCCTGACCTTTCTGGGTCTCAGTTTTCTCTTTTACTTATTTCCATATTTATTTATTTTTAGACTTGAATTTTTTTTTTTAAGATTTTATTTATTTGAGGGGCACCTGGGTGGCTCAGTGGATTAAAGCCTCTGCCTTCAGCTCAGGTCATGACCTCAGGGTCCTGGGATCGAGCCCCACATCAGGCTCTCTGCTCAGTGGGGAGCCTGCTTCGCCCTCTCTCTCTGCCTGCCTCTCTGCCTACTTGTGATCTCTCTCTCTCTCAAAATAATAAATAGAAATCTTTAAAAAAATATTTTATTTATTTATATGACAGAGATCAATAATCTTTTTTAAAAAAAGATTTTATTTATTTGCGAGCGAGCGAGAGAGAGCACAAGCACAGGGAGGAGCAGAGGTGGAGTCAGACTCCCTGCCGAGCATGGAGCCTGAGGCGGGTCTCGATCCCAGGACTCCGAGACCAAAACCTGAGCCAAAAGCAGACAGACGCTTAACCTTGAGCCACCCAGGCGCCCTATGGGCCTCGGTTTTCTCATGTATAGACTGGAAATTGTAATAGTACCTCAGAGGGGAATATTTTTATGGCATTTCGGCCCTGTAATAGAATACCACTTGGAAAGTTGGAGCATTAAAAATAGTAAAGCACTTTAAAAGCAGGGGTGTGCTATTTCAGAGTTCCGTCTCCGGCAGCAGCATCGCTGGCCCATGCCCTTCATCTCGCCCAGCACACAGTCAGCGAGCTGTAGTTGGACACCTGCCACACACCAGGCGCTGGGCTGCGACATGAAAGAACGCGGTGGGCCGATGGCCCCGAGGAGCTCTAGTCAGGGAGACACACCCAGAAAGAAATCCATTGCTACACGAGGTAACGAGAGCTTTAGTGGAAGTCTGGACCTGGGGGGGGGATGTTACGCTTGGGTGGGAACGCTCAACTTGGAAGGATAGGTAGGTGCTGTGCAGGTAGGGGACATGCATTCCCCGGAGACGAGGCAGCCCGTGCAAGGGCGTGGCATCAGCTCGCAGAGTCAGGGAGGCTCACGGATCCCGTGGGCAGGACCAGAGCGGAGGCGCTTGGGCTGCCGTCCTGCCCGCAGCGAGGCAGGAGTCCTAGCAGGGTTCTGATAAGATAGGGCATTATACCCCTGGCTGAGAGATTTGGACTCGACCTCCAGGGCAACAAGAAGCCCCTGAAAGGTCTCAGAGAAGTAATTTAGACCACTGCATCCACCTTCTGGAAGGATCGCTCAGGCTGTGAAGGAGGGAACAGAATGTGGAGGATCTGGGGACAGTCGAGATGCTGCTGCAGGAATCCTGGGGGAACAAGGTCCCCTAAGGCCAGTGCCAGCAGGAGAGAAGGGGGGTGTATGAGACAAAGAGGGAGAAACAGCCAGTGGGGCACGTGGTCAGTCAGATGGCAGTGGGAGGGTCGAGGCCGATGGCAGGTGTGTAGACACTAGGTTTCTGAATTGGGTTGCTGGACAGGTGGTGACCAAGGGCCAGGCCTGGGTAGGTGGGGAGGTCAGAGACCCTGTGCTTGGATGTGGAACCAAGAGTTGTCAGTGGAGCTGCCACCGGGCACCCAGCGTTAGAGGAGCCCCCGGCAGAGCTGAGGGCTGGACGTGGGCATTGGGAGGCAGGGGTGTCCTGGGTCGGGTTTCCCAGCAAAGATACCCTGAGATGGAGGTCGGTGAGCAGGAAACTGATTGGGAAGTGTACTCAGCCCAGTACATGCCAGGGAATAAGGGAGGTGACCCTCAGCAGAGGAGGGAGGTGAGCTGCCCTCAGTCATGCAGAGATCTTGGCCTATCTCTGGACCTCAGAGGGCCCCTCCGATTGTCCTATTTCAGGCCTCTGTGTCCCCACGTCAGCCAGCCCCTGGATGCAGTTTGCTCCTGGGGAGGGGTGGGCGGGCTTGGTAGACAAAGCATCCTCCAAGGGTCCATCTTGGGGAGACCCAGCCATGGTCCCACAGTCAGCAGTACTCCTGGCAGCTGGGGATGAGCCCCTTGGTTCTGTGCCCTGCACCACCATCCCCTGCGGGGGCGGGGGGGGTGCTAGGCTCTCACTGCCTCTGGAGCCCCCTGGGAGCATGAACAACCTGGCACCCAGGCCAGAGCATCCTAGGTCTCTAAGTGGGGGAGACAGTGGGCATCAGTAGTTTTTAAAACTCCCCAAGCGATTCCAGTGTGCAGCTAAATTGAAGACGCACGGCCCTGGGGAAGCCCTGGAGATGAACAAAAAGAGGCCTGGGGTCACATCCACCCGGGAGCTTGAGGAAGCTGTAGGAGAAGCAGCAGAGCTGGCCTGGAAGACAGGGCCTGGGGCTCAGAGAGAACTGGGGCTCACAGCAAGAACCTGCCCCGTGCCCTGCCTGGGGGGTGAGGGATGGCCAGCCCCTCTGAAATGTGCCTGGGATTGGCTTTGATCAGGTGTGTTGAGACCGACGCGGAGACACCACTGTTGAAAGAAGAGTTCATTGTTCATAGTTCCCAATTGCAGGCCCGATGCCACCCCACATGGAGCCCCGGGAGCAAGCACCAGGGTCCCTCAGGAAGGGAAGGAGGGAGGGGAGAACAAGGCCTAGAGCCTTTATTTTGGTTTTGGCACCAGGAACGGGCAAGGCAGGGGAGACAAGCTTGAACAAGCTTAGGACTGCATAGTTTGAATGATTTCAGGCCGGCTCTGGGCTGTGGGGGCCATCTAGCTGTCTGGCGCCCGACGTGCAGGGAGCTTAGTGTGGGAGGAATATTGGCTTATGTGTGACAGTTGGGTAAAGGAAGTCATGGGGGGCGGGGGGGCGTGGGCTCTGGTGGGTTTGCACGTGGAAAGCATGCTCTCGGCAAGTTGATTACGATGAGAGGACTCAGCCGCCCCTGGAAGGGGCAGCCTCTGCAGGATCAGTAAGGACCCCAGATGCCAAAGCATCGTAAAATACGGAAAATAAAAAGCGCAATTAATAACCCTGCCCTGAGCTTGGAGATCGGAGTGGGCTAGATTTCAGCAGCAGTACCGCGTGGGACTTTCACAGCAGCACAAGGTAGCCTTGCCCCGGATTCCTCGGGGCTGCGGAGGACATGAGTCTTTAGAAGAGATGCAGGGGTGCCTGGGTGGCTCAGTTAGTTAGGCATCTGCCCTCAGCTCAGATCATGATCCCAGGGTCCCAGGATCCAGGGCCTCTCACCACGAGTCAGACTCCCTGCCCAGTGGGGAGTCTGCTGCTCCCTCTTCCTCTGCCCCCACCACTTGTGTGCGCTTTATCTCTCTCTCTCTCTCTCTCTCTCTCTCTCAAATAAATAAAATACTAAAAAAAAAAAAAAATAGAAGAGATGGAAACTCCCAGGTCAGAGAAACTCCAGGGGGAGAGGGCGTAGTCCTGGGGGTGGGATGGAGGGGTCGGACAGGGACCTGCAGCTACAGAGGGGAGAGAAAGGAGAGGCAGCCTCCCCTCCCTACCCCACCCCCGATTCTTTCTGCCGCAGCTCCAAGCCCAAAGCAGGCTTGTACTGGGGGACGGAAAATTTGCCTTTCAGTCAGGTTGATCTTGATTACTATTTTGAAACTGACCCTGAGTCTGTGTCCCAAGATTGAGCCCCTGGGACGGGGCAGAGAGGAGCACCCCCGCCAACTAAACGATAAAGGAACATAGAAGACAAAAACCAAGGTTGTACTTTTTGAGGGCATCATGAATGGTGTGTGTGTAACTCGTGTTGTGTTTGTGGGGCACTGAGCACAGAGCTTGGCACATGGAGTGCTCGGCACGCATTCAGCTGTTACTATAATCAGATCCTGAATGTGACGAAATAGAAAAATACTTCATATTGTCCCCCTGTTGGCTCTGTGAGGTAGGCTTCCTTCTTCCCTTCTCGCCTCCAGCAGCACCGAGTTGCTGATCTGGGAGCCGGTCCCATTGGTGGTCTGAGTGCCGACCAGCAACCCCTACCCTGTCCCGCTTGTCTGGGGGAGGCGGGCACACGGCGATGTCCTTAACTACCTGACTTGGGGTAAGATAGGGGTCCCAACTCTACTCAAGCTTTTGTGTTGTCTCATCACAGTCCAGGAGGATAGTATTTATGGAAAGGCCTGAAGTCATCGACAGCCTGGGGACAGTGCAACCCAGAAGTCAGTTTCAAAAAGGAAACCTTGCAGATTCAAGAACAAGATAATTGCGTTATCGTGCGACCTACTCATCTTACCCAGGAGGGAGTTGGAAATCTTCCTGATCGACAAGATGATGCATTTTTTCTTTCCTCCTGAGTAAAATGAGCAGGTTTAAAAACCCTGACCTCATGCTTTACCGGACGTAGGAGGCTCTGACTGGCATCACGGAGACTCATCCGAGATTGACTTTCCTTGCACGTCGTGGTCCTATGTTAGGCCAGTAATACATGTTCTTTAGAGCATGGCTTCTGTCATGAACAGCTCCTGAAAAAGAACGTGAGCAGCTATCCTCGGGAGTTTGCCAGGGGCTCTGTGTGAAGGTGGTCAGTGTGTACAGAAGCCCCTTCCCACACTCGCTCGTTCCTCCCGCAGATACGCCGTAACGGGCACGGTCTCTGCCCTCAGGAGGCAAGAAGTCCAAACCGCGGTACAGAATGTCGAGTCCTGGGCTCTGTGCTGGGACCAAATGCCCAGGAACGCCGTCGAGGGCCACTGAGGCTTCTTCAGCCTGAGGCGATGGGAGAAAGTCAGATCCCATGTCTGGTGCCCTTGTGACCCCTCCCCGGGAGCTGAGGCACCTGGGTCGGGTTCCATGGATCCAAACTCAGGTTTTCAGACCCAAGACCTGAGGTTCAGTCATGTCTCCGTCACCATACTGTGGCCTCAGTGAACCGGGTAACCCCTCAGTGCAGCAAGTGAATAGTCTTGAAACAGCGTGATAGTGGTGTGTACATCAGAGGGCTAGTGTGGAAATTCAAGGAGACCATCTGTGTAACGGGCCTCTCGCCACACTCTGTACTGCTGAACGCTTAGTGTGCGGGTCCTGCTGAGCCCCTGAGAGACCCATTAACTCACGTAACGCTCCCGACGACCCAGGAACGGGCATTGGCCCAGGAACGGGCATTCGTGTTATCCCCATTTTACAGACAAGAAGACTGAGCATAAGCACTTAGGTTGCCCAGGGCCGCAGGGAATGGGCGATAGAGGCAGGATTCAAATCTGGACCGCTGTGGGATTTGGGATTTTATAGGAACCAAGTGCATGAACTTCACTGGTGGCTAAGCTCGGCTTCTTCTGAGTCAGGTGTCCCCCAAGCTCTACTCGGGACATTCCTGCCATTCTCCTTCCCCGGGTCCCTGAGGTCAGTGTATCCGCTTTTCTCCAGAGGCGGTGACCACACTGCAGCCACCTGCGCGACGTCCTTAGGCAAGATTCCACATGTCCGTCCATTTATATCACAGATGACAGGCTATGCCACAGCCCTGGCTTGTCAGTGACAAAAGAAACCCACCGGCTGTGCTCCCTGACAGCGCGAGACCAGAACTGCTGCTGCAGATTCAAGGAGGGTGTGCAGAGCCTTCCCAGCTCCTGGTGGTCCTCGGGGCCACGTCCAAGTGAAACGGGGTGTGCAGAGCCTTCCCCAGCTCCTGGTGATCCTCGGGGCCACGTCCAAGTGAAACGGGGTGTGCAGAGCCTTCCCCAGCTCCTGGTGGTCCTCGGGGCCACGTCCAAGTGAAACGGGATGTGCAGAGCCTTCCCAGCTCCTGGTGGTCCTTGGAACTACATCCAAGTGAAACGGGGTGTGCAGAGCCTTCCCAGCTCCTGGTGGTCCTCGGAACTACATCCAAGTGAAACGGGGTGGCAGCCAAGCCGCCCCCGACCAGCCTCCCCATGGCTCCCGTGTCTCTGGCCTCCCCTGGCTCTGCGTTGCTGCCACGGGCCTTGTCTCTCCATGAGCCTGGGAGGATCAGGAGTCGTCATGCTGTTCCTGCTGCAGGACTGTCCTTCCAGCTCCCTCTGGCCCCCAGTCTGCCCCACGAGTCTGCCTTCCCCCTCCCCCTGGTCTCCCACGCGGAGTTCTCCCCCAAACCCCAGGCTGGCGTCGGCCTGATGGGTTCCTCCCAGCGCAGTGGTGACATCAGAGGAGTTTTGCGACTATAAATCACTGTTCTACACAAAACAGGGGGTCAGATTCCGGGCCTTGCCCTTCTATGAGCCAGCTGGCCCGCCCCGTGCTTCAGGGGTCCCTTGCCTGCTCGACTCTCGAACGATCAGACAACGGGGAACTTCTGGGGTCTCTGGCCTCAAGGGCCTCCTTAAGGAGCCAGCTCCGGGAGAACCCTGGAGGGAAGTTCTGCCCCCCGGGGCGCTCAGAACCCGACCTGAAGCCACATGAGCCTCCCCCTGCCCAGCGGCCCATTGTCCGAAGTCTTTTCAGTTCTGAATGCGCCTCCTTGCGGGCCTCCTTTTGCTTTTTGAGGAAATAGGACATGCCAAGAATTTGGCATTGAGTGTTTTGCCTTCTCCCCGTCAGAACTGTCTCCCGTTGGATTCTCGCAGAGGCCCAGTGAGAGCTTCCTCTGTAAACCTGGGTTGAAAAAATAAATAAATAAAGCAGCTCAAGACGAATGCTGCTCTGACCATCGTAGGGAGTGCTCCTGCTGCATACGAGCTGCATTGAGGTGACGGGTGCTGCTTGAGGTGGCCCAGATGCCCCTCTGGGGCGGGCTGTAGGGCCCTGCCTGCTCGGCCCTGGACACAGAAGAATCCCCTGCCTCGGGCCAACTGCGCCCCACCACACTCGCCTGCAGGAATCAGGGGAGCTCCAGCCATTGTCCTTGTCCGTCCTCCAGCAGGGCCAAGATGGGCTGCATCTCGTGGGCGTCGGAGGCGTCTGGGGGCTGGCTCCAACAAAACAGTCTTTTCTTCCATGCACCTTCCATGTGCCAGGCCCCGCAGCCCAAGCACTATCCGATCGCACACTTGGGACAGCCTGCGGGGTGGCTGTGGCTGTCCCTGTCCCACGGGTGAAGAGACGGAGGTTTCCAGGGGCCACGAGCGTGGTTTCCAAGGCCGCACAACCAGGAAGGCTCACCATGATGCTCCAGGGGTCACGCATCAGCCAGCCCTGATATCCCTGCGTGGCCTTGGGCCCCCTGAGCCCCCGCCACCTCACAGGTGCCTGTGCGAACTGACAGACCTCGTGCATGAACGCCATATGCGTGGGGCTAACTCTGTGTCCACTCCCTTGCTCAGCCTGTTGGTGGGGATCACAGCGGTGCGGGAGGGGCTTCTGCGGAGAGCTGACACTGTTTTGCCCAGGGGCCCAGCCCCAGCAGGATGACTGGAGGCCACATCCATTCACTGGCCTCCCCTTTCTCCCTCAGGAGAGCACCTGGCCATACCTGTTTGGAGTGATTGCTGTCCCGGCTTTGGTCCAGCTGGTGAGCCTGCCCTTTCTCCCTGAGAGCCCACGCTACCTGCTCTTTGAGAAGCATGACCAGGCAGGAGCCGAGAAAGGTAGGGGCCCATGGCTTTCCCACATCATTCCAGCCCCTTCATGGAGTCAGCGCTGCGGGGCACGCTGGGACCTGGGGCTATTTCTCCCTGCAGGTGCTGTGCCAGGTGCCCCCGGACACCCTGTGTTGCTTTATGTTCCCAGCAGTCTGCAGTGGGGACCTAGATCACACAAGGAGCCTGGAAAAGCCAGAGCAGAGCAGGATCAGACCCAGGGCTGCTCACTTCTAGACGGTGTCTCCCCATTGCCGCCACTCGGGTGGTCCCAAGCACAAGACGGCACGGACCTAATATCTTAGCAGTTTAGGTCTATTTGGCTCTCTCCCTGTATTCTCTCTTCTTCACCGCCCAGCTCTGCTGTCCTCACACTCACCAGGAGAGGAAATGTGCAAGTGTGGAATGAGCAGCCATGTCCTGCCGGCCCGGGGCCGGTGGCCCGCCTCCCCGCAAAGGGGACAGAGTGTGCCCGCTCTATGGGAGAGAAACACAACACCCACGATGGGGCTGGGGTCTGGTCTTAGGTGGCTTTCCTTCAGTCCCCTGAATGGTGAGATGCTGAGTCAGATGCCAGGCATTCAGAGTCAGAGGCATTCCTACAGGGTCCCGAAAAGGCAACCTGTTTTGCCCAGAGATAGGTAACGTGCAATGAACAACGCATCCTTCTTGTAAGAGGAGACAGCCTACAGCTCCCCCGTTGCGCGGGAGGCAGGAGGGGCTGCGTGAACCAGTGTGGCCTTCACATGCCCCTCTCTGCTGCCAGACATTATTCTAACCTTCCTGGGCCTCGGGACCCTCATCCGTAGAAGGAAATGATAGAAACCTCCCTCTGGGCTCGTTATAATGATCAGATGATACATAGGAGGTTCACAGTAGCATTTGCTGTCACTACTCTGAGAACGCTGTCCATTTTCTTATCCATATCCTATCCTCTGATCTCAATTTCACTAATGTCCACATCTGAGGGGAAAAAAATGAGAATCATATAATTTTTAGTTTAATACAATTTGTGCAATGCTTTTTAAAATCCAAACAACCTAAGTACTTTCTGAAGTAAAAAATGGGATCTTAACAATTAGTTCTATTTGCCTACCAGTGTGTGGTTGGGATCCATTTTCCCATTTACAACATTCCTATAAAAACGTGGAATCAGGGAACATTCTCATTACCTTCACTGTTTATGCAAAAGAACTGAGGTGTTATAGGGCTGGTGTGAGTTGCCCGAGGCTGTGGTTCTTGGTTTTTGTTGGAAATTCTCAAGAACAGTTGGGGGGGGTGCTTGAGCCCTGTCCGCCTCCAGGGGGCGCTGGTTAGCAGCCCTCCCCCATCTGCCAGCCGCGAGCTTCAAGAGAAGGATGGGAACAAAGGAGTTTCCTCCCATCTTGCTCACGCACAAAGGGACATCAGTGGGTCGTGTTCTCTTGGGGCCCGTGGGGACGCAAACCATCCAAAAGTCAGGCTGCAGAAAAGGAGCTTGATTGTCAGATGGGGGAGGCTCTGGAGCAAAACTAACGTGGCTGAGGAAGAGCCGAGGGGATCCCAACTGACGGTTCGGTAGAAGGTGGTGATTCCCTGCTTCATGGGCAAGAACTCTCGGGAAACGCCTCAACTAATTACAGCCGGAATGGGCAGCGTGTGTAAATGCCTGACAGTGAAAAAGGTTTCTCTCATACCACAGTAGGGAGTGAAAGAAAAGTCCAGTTATAAAAAACAATAAATATTACATGCGTGCTTTACACAAAGAACAAAGATGTCGTTGGCCTTAGATTGAAAGAGAATTGTGAAATTTGCGTCTGTGCTAATAAAAGTAGAGCTTCACTCCAGACGTTCAGCCGACGATGGATATTTCCCGTGCTCGGCACTCTGCCAGGTGATGGGGAGAGAGGGGAGCACCCGACCGGCATTCTAGCCCTGCGGGGGCGAGGGCAAGGGTAAGGGGGATGGGCAGACTCATTCATAGCTCATCGGGACAGAGAACTCGGCCATTCTAAGCACTTCACATGTATTAGACCATGAAAGCCTCTCAACTGTGGAAAGTAGATCCCATTATTATTCCCTTTTTAAAACAAACGGACAGATGAGAACAGAGGACCCGTTAACTTGACCAAGGACACAAAGCAAGCAGGTGGTGGGCCTGGGATTTGGACTCTGACAGTCTTGCTCTGGAACCTCTGAGCATAAACAGAAGCCACTCCATGACTGAGCACCTTGTTTGGCACGAAGGGAGGTATGGCTTGTCCGGTCTGTGGGCAATCTGGGGGACAGGGGCCCCACAGCAGTCAGCTGTTGCCATAATAATGCTGCGTATCCAACCACCTTGAAACTCACTGGCTCAGGACGATAGTTGTTGTCCCCAGTCTGTGGGCCAGCGGTGAACTTCTGTTCACCTTGATAGGTCTTGCCCTCGCAATGCTTCTTGTCTTAGCAGAAGGTCCCCAGCATGTGGTGGCCCACCGGCAGATCCAGGCTGGCCTCGACCCTGTCCCACACGCTCATCCTCCAGCGGGCTAGCTCAGGCATATTCTCACAGCCAGCACACACGTCCCAGGGGGGAAGCGGGAAACGAGTGGTTTTTCAAGCTTCAAATCAGCTAAGCTCCTATTGGCCAAAGTGACTCACATGGTCAAGTATATGGGGGCGGGGTGTACAGTTATAGAGCAGAGGACACATGCGTCGGGAGGTCATGAATCAGGGTCATCGATGCAACCCATCCACACCACAGCCCCCTTGCAGGCTTTCCCACAACCCCCACCTCCAGTTCATAGTTGTAGCTGGGTCTCATTTATCGGTGGCCCTCTTGTCAGTTGAGAAGAAGTCCCCAGTGCTCAAGAACAGGGAAAAGGGCCCAAACTTCCAGTATGAGAAAGGGGGGACATGAGCACAGGCAGCATGATAGGGCGATGCTCCAGACACGGGGGTCAGAAAGGTAGCATTGAGCAGGACCTTTTGGGTGGTCAGAGACAGATGCTGTAGCCTAAGCAAAAGGGAAACTTTTAAGTCCTGTCTCTGTGAGTGGTATTCGAGGTCACTAAAAATCAACATCCTGCTTTCTGGCCCACGTTTGACAGTAATGGATGGAGGATGGATGCAGGAATGGAAGAAATGGGATAAAAATATCCCTTGGTATTTGGCTTGGTCACTTGGCTTTGGGTCTGACGTCCAGGAGAGCCTCCTAAACTGACCTGAGTACCCACTCATGGACTGCGGGCAGGCCTGCCCTGAAACGCTGAGAACCCAGAAGAGGAGAGAGTGTGGCTCCTCCAGCCAGATCCCCAAATGAGAGAGGAGCCTGGCCGTTTCTCTCCGCAACTTACCAGTGAGCCCAGTGCCTTCTCACCTCTTGGGGAAGAGTGAGTAAGAGACGGAGTGAGTGATGGACTAATGAAAGGCCCTCCAGGAGGAAAGTCGTATCAGGAGCGAGCAATAAGTATTAGAAAAATAGAAGTTTATTTCTCTCTCACGTGAGAAAATGTTGAAAGCAGGCGGGCTGTGACTGTTACGATTCTCCGTGGTGTCGGGGACTTCGTTCCTTTTCATCTCTCCACATGCTATCCTCAGAAGGTCGCCTCATGGTCCAAAGTGGCTGCTGTTGCAGCTGCATTCCAGCCAAGAGGAGGAGGGTGAGAGGGAGGGGTGACTTGCCCATCTACTCGAGAAGTCTCCTTAAAGGCTCACACACTCTGGTCAGAATGTGCTCCTGTGGCTTCTCCTAGCTGCCAAGGAGCCTGAGAAATGTCGTTCATTAATGCACCTATTCCCAGGGGTCAGGGGCTGCTCCGAAGGGAACGGAGAGGAGGAATAATTGCAGCAGCTGGTCCTTGGCAGGCTCTACTACGGCGTAACTGGGAAGCACGGGAACCGCTGTTGGCGGGGACCAGGCGGACAAGCAGACAGAGGCGTTCTGGGCGCTCTGAAGGCTGGTAGCTTGTGGCTTCTTCCAGAGGGCCCTGTTCCAACAGCCGATGATGCTTAAAGGTGAAGCTGAGTGAGATCTGGAAATGAGCTATCAGAGCCACTCAGCTGAGCACTGACAAGAGTGGGATGGCCTTTATTCGTCGTTCCTGGACACTTCCGTGGCTGTCCCCACTCCCACCCTGTAGACCTTGTCTACCACCTTCTGTAAATCAGCCGTCTGCGTCTCACCGCATTTCTAATGATGCCTCGTGCCTTAGGGAGTGTCACGGTGCCCCTCATCTCTAGTAGGCCTCAGTGACCCCGGCTGGACGGAGGGGCTGTGCCCCCGAGTCTGTCCACTCAGAATCCTCAGGACCTGCGCGTGGCACCTTACGTGGCACATGGGACTTTGCTCATGTGACTAACTCAAGGACCTTGAGGTGGGGACAGTTGTCTTAGATGGTCTGGATGAACCCAGTGTGGTGACAAAGCTCCTTGTAGGTGAAAGAGGGAAGAGGGACAGGGTCCGAGAAGGATGCGTGGCCATGGAAGCAGGTGTCAGAGTCAGAGGGGGACGGAGGGTGTCCTGCAGGTGCAGGAGGGGGCACCTCTCGAGGCTGGAATCGGCCAGCAGGTGGGTTCTCCCGCGGAGCCTCCAGACGGATCGCAGCACTGTGACCCCTCGGTTTTAGCCTCGCGAGACCCGTTGGGTGGGGCCTTCCGACCTGGCCCAGAACAGGTTCGTGCTTTTGGAGCCCCTGGTTTGTGCTGATTTGTTGCAGCCACACAGCTGACTCCGTTAAGGAGGGGAAATCAGTGAAGGCTGAATGATGACTCCGTCTTACTTTTAAATATGGTTCTGCATTTTTTTTTACTTAAACTCTCAAAATTGCTGGGCGTTCTGAGTGTTTCTATTTTTCTATTAATAATTGTGCAAAAGGTCTTTGTGCATGAAGCTTTTAAAGATTTTTTTGTTTTTTTCCAACACACCATTCTATTGCTGGCCCTTGTGGAGAGCCTCTGACCTCCCAGAGGCTCTGCTTTCCTGGTGCCCGGCAGCCAGCCGGCCACTGCAAGTCGTCAGGACGCGAGGCCCCAGGGAGGGACCCACATTCAGAGATTGACTAGCTCACGGGGGCCCCACAGCTGGAGATAGCAATGAGCTTCAAACTCCGTTGGCCTCTCTCCAAACCCAGGGTCATTAGAGGGCAGTGTGCTCCCTTGTGTGTGTGTGTGTGTGTGTGTGTGCATGTCTTTGTAATTGTAACACACAGGGTGTATCTACAGGCAAGTATAGTCGCAAAACATAGTTGACTCCTTGGTTGTCGCAGTTTATTAAAGCCCAGAAAATTGCCTCCACAATATTAATATATTTGAGCCAGGCTTCAACTGCACATAGGCAGCTTTTACAGCAGAGGATGATTAAGGAATTGTGTATCTGTATTCAGAACTGAAAATTCCATCCCCCAACTTGGTTCAATTGTTGAATAATTATGTAGCATTATGAAGGCATCCTTAGGACATAGAACATAAAAAAATCCATGTGATCACAAAAGCGTGGAAATAATAGAAACAAGGAGGACAGCCCGGGAAGAAGGCAGGCATAGGTGGAGATCGCTCTTTTGTGAGGAAGCGGTGCTTTGTGCTGGGTGGGCTTTTGATAAGGGAGGATGTCCGATGGGCCCCACCGCCTCCGACCCGCCACCTGCATCCACCAGAAATGAAGCCACGTGCCTGGGAAGGAAGCCCTGGGGTGGCCGGCCCCTGCCAGGCCTGCTCTTGCCTGGGGACTCTTGGCACATGTGTCCCTCCCACTCCCCAAGAGATGACGGGAGAGGGGGGAGGGGCGGCTCTAGTGCCCTGTGCTCACACCTGCCAACTAGAAAGATGGCACTATCTCCTGAAGCTGGCACAGCGACTTGGCAGGAGGAGGAGGAAACATAGTCCCCCCGAGGTCCTATCCCGGCCTCTGCTCTTGGAAGACCAAGCCTTCCTCCATTGGTGCCCTGTTTTCATGTTTATGGGATGTGTGACCTCCGAGGGCCACCCCCCACACCCCCAGTGTCCCTGAAGGAATTGTCTCTCGGAGCTGCCTTCGCCCCCGCTGGAGAGCCTGCTGGTGGGCTGGCTGCCAAGCAGAGGGCCCAGTGCCTTCCGGCAAAATACCCAAGGGTCAAAGGGGCTGGAGAACAGCTCAGAAACTACTCCGAGCTCTCAGAGCATGAAGGCACATCTTGAAATTGCTCATATGCTTCATTCCAGAGAGTGGGACTGACTCCCTTTAAACTGAGAGAATCGTCAAGGGTTCCAGCCAAGCAAGGGATGCTTCCTGTATTGTCTGTGGTTGGGGCCAGTCTCGTACAGCCCTGAGTCTGCTGGAGCTCACGACAGAGCTGGAGGAATTACCTGGGGCCCCAGTTTTCCAGCACAGGAAAGGTCCAAGCCCTCTTCGGGATGTCTTGGAAATCTCAAGCATTTCTGGGCTCCAGACTGTCATGGGCATCAGCCTCCTCGTGTGTTGCTGTGTCTCGCATCATAAACACCCCATCAGGAACTTCAGCCCCTGCTTCGGTTTCCTCAAACACCGTAGCAGCAGGCACACACCCCACATCACCGGAGCATTCCAAAGCATATTGAAGATTTGGGGAAGGGCTCCAGGAATGGGCTCCCTACCCGCTCAGCACCCTCTTCTTTCCCCTCTCACCACTGCCCCTTGTCCCCTCTGCCTTCCAGATGGCCCTGGAGCCGTCTCCCTCTCCTGCTAGCATGCCTTCCCTTCCGCAGCTGGAATCAGAGACAGCAGGCGGGTTTCAGCAAACACTTCCACTCCAGGGGTCTGTCAAAATACTTAGCTGAGTGCCTTCCATCCTTCAGAGACACTCTGGTCTCAGCCCTTAAGTTTACGGGTGTCTTCCTTTCTACTCCAGTTTACTTCCGGTTTACTCTGTCTTCCTTTCGGTCCAGCGCCTTCCCACGGAAGTCTCAGTGCTTCTCCGTGGAGCTCGGACTTCAGCGTGTGAGTCACTGACTGCGTCACCCTGGCTCCTCTGAGAAGTGGACACAAGGAAGACTAAGCAGTGGGGATTTTTACCAGAGTTGTTGCCTGTGTAAACGTGGAGGGAGCCGACACAGAGCACAGCGGCTGTGGCCCGTGGTCAGATCTGTCTCCGTGGCTGGGGGTCTGCGGGCACGTTCTCCTGGCCACCACACCGATGGAAGCCACGCACCTCTAGAACTGTGCGTGCCACACATAAGTGAGGCAAGGCGATGCCTTCCCTGAGGTCCCCAGTGGGGTGGGGGTGGCCCCGCATTAGTCAGGGTTCCCCAGAGAAACAGAGCCAACGGGGTGTGTTATCTGTGTACAGATTAAAAATATATCAATAATGTACAGAGAGATTTATTCCAAGGAATTGGCTCATGTGATTGTGGTAATTGTTAAGTCCAAAGTCTGTAGGACAGGCTCCCAGGCTGGGGACCCAGGGAAGAGTCTGGTGTTGCAGGTTAAGTCTGAGGCCACCTGCTGGCAGAATTACCTCTCTCTCTGGGGAGCTCAGTCTTCTTCTCTGGAGGCCTTCAACTGACTGAATGAGGCCCACCCCCATTATGTAGAATAACCTGGTTTACTCAGAGCCGACCAGTATAAACGTGACTCTCTTCACCATGACAGCTAGACAGGAGTTTGACCAAGGGGAGTTGGCCCTAAAAGATGTGGGGGCTCGGGCTGCCAACCGCTTGCAGGGTTGAAAATCTCTATATAACTTTTGGCTCCTCAAAAACTTTACTAATAGCCGGCGGTTGACCTGCCTCTGCCGTTACCGATAACATGAACAATCAACACGCGCATCTTATGTGTTATATGTATTATATGCTGTGTTCTTCTCATGAAATAAGCTGGAGAAAAGAAAATGTTAGGAAGAAAATTATAAGAGAAAATGCAAATAGTACCGTATTTATTTAAAAATCCTTCTGTGAGTGCACCCACAGAGTTCAAGGTCAGCTGTGTCTGGTGCTGTGGCCAGACACGCTAGCACACGGCGTTACCATCACGGCCCCACACCGTCCCTCCCTCCCCTCATCATCTCCCCCAGCACTGGCCACGCCGTGCTGTCACCACCTGTTTCTACCACTCTCCCTCCCTCCCCACACCGTGAGACTTTCAAGGGCAGGGACTGCGTCTCCTTTTTCTTTCTCTCTCTCTTCTTTTTTAGGTTTTATTTGTTTATTTGATAGAGAGAGAGACAGTGAGAGAGGGAACATAAGCAGAGGGAGTGGGGGAGGGAGAAGCAGACTTACTGCTGAGCAGGGAGCCCGATGGGGGGCTCCATCCCAGGAGCCTGGGGTCATGACTTGAGCCGAACGACTGAGCCACCCAGGTGCCCAGGACTGCATTTCCTCAAGTGCCAGGTCCTGCATCCAGCACAGACTTCCATTGGCTGTGCATTGAATAGACAATCAAGCCCTCGAAAGTGTGCTCCAATCTGTTGAAGACCATCACATGTGAAAGGTCATTAAAAATACTGAATTTCCCAGAATTCCTCAGCAGGGCACGGGCACTTGGGCCTCTCCTTTCCACAGATAAGCAACTCAGCCCAGAGACATTTGGGAAATTGCTGCCGTCCCCAGCCCGGCCATTTATGGGGCTGGAGCTCAAAAGCCAGGCCCCCGACTCCCAGGAGGGAGATTCTTGCAGTTACCTCCCGTCTGTCCTCTCACAGGTCCTATATGATGAGGATAGAGATGGGGTTCTGGCTGAAGGGCCCCACTTTCTAGGAGGAGGCAGCATATGATACTCGCCCCCCTCAGGACTCCCCGATTGAGAGCCTGCCACTCTCGTGAGTAGAGGGGGATCCATGGGCGTCCCTGGGCAACAGAGCACAGCCCAGGACAGCCCCCCAAATACCCCATAACTCGTTCTTCATGGACTGACCATTCAATGAAATGACAAGGAAACTGACATTAACATTTTATCAGCCAGGGAGCTCTCTGCAGGGGAGAGTGGAAAGGAGACTCCTAAGCCCCCAGCTTGGGGCCCCGAGACTCATGAGCTTTGACAGGGCGGCCCCTGGGTGGGATGGAGCTGGCCAAAACTGCTCAGCGGCACAACTGCGTGTGCATCATCGGAGCCTCCCTGCCAGTTATTTCCCGGGCATCAGTCCCTTTGAGCCCTTCCAGAGCGCAGCTGCTGTGAGAGACCCCAGAATGCAGTGTTACATTCTGGCCAGGGTCGGGAGCCACGGGCCTGTCACACCGCCTCTCTGGGCTGGGGCATCTCCACCTGCCGAATCAGGATCGGGTGAGATGCTTTCTTCAGGCCGGTCCGGCTCTGGGTTCTGAGGCCAAGACCTGGCACATTGGGACAGAAGTGGTGTCGGTCCCAGGGCTCCTGAAAGCAAGTGCTCAGGGTCTGCTACCACCCATGAAGGAGCTCACACAGCATGCGGTCACGGGTGTCATTGCTGGAGTGGCCTGCTTTCTGTCTAAGGGACCATGAGATGGCACAGAACAGTAGGCAGTAGCTGGGCTCAAAATGGTTCTGACCATTTGAGTTGCTATTATGCGCTAGTGAGGGAGGCAGAATAGAATCCCCCTCCCCTGAAGGGTGGCCACGCCCAAATTTCAAGGGCCTGTGACTATCATAGGTTATACAACAACGGAACTGAGATCCTGGATGGAATTAAGGTTGCTCATCAACTGACCTCTGAGATGGGGAGATAAGCCCGGATTTCCCAAGAGGGGCCCATGTGATCACAAGGATTCTTGTCATGGAAAAGGAAGGCCGATGAGAGAGAACAAGATAGGCAGTGGCACTGAGAAGTGTTTGGCCCGAGGCTGCTGGCTTTGCAGATGGAGAAAGGGGCCATGAGCCAAGGAATGCAGGCAAACTGTGGAGACTGGAAAAGGCAAAGACATCCTCCCCTAGAGCCTTCCAGAAGGAGCACAGCCCTGACAACACCCTGACTGCAGTCCACCGAGACCCATTGTGGATTCTGACTTCCAGAACTATGAGGTGATATGTTCACACTGTCCGAAGTCACAGAGTCTGTGCCAATTCATTACAGCGGCCCTAGGAGACTAACTAACTAAGTGTGCTTCATCCCTGCCCTGATCCTCACCAAGAAAAGCCTCCCATGTTTCTGCTCCTCCTTTTATAGACGCGGAGACAAAGATGCAAAGGGATTCAGGCACATTATGTCAAGGCCACAGTGCTAGCACCCTGGTCAGCGCTTCCCTCGGGAAGTGAGGAGAAACACTTCAGAGAAGTACTGAATGCAGGGGGGTGGGTGCAAAGGTGTGGGGCAGGCGGGCAGGAGGGGTCAGGCAGAGTCCCCCCACCTCACTAACGCTGCATCCAGCGCATCGTGGCCGCAGAGGGGATGCCGGAGCCCCTGGTATGGATGTGCGTGGTGTCATTGCCATGAAGGACGTCAGAGCCTCCATCTCCAGGGCTAGCAGGGGTCACCACCACTCAGGGTGCTGGAGGTTCCTCCTCTTTCTCCCTTCTACTCCCGGACTTGCATCTGCACTCTCACGGATGGATCTGCCAGGAATCAACTAGCATGGGAGGCCAGGCAGTGAGCTCTGCAGGCCACAGCGTGACCAGGGACTGAGCCCAGTGGGCAGAATCTGACACAGCTCCGAAACAGTGGGATGCTCCTGGCACATCTCCCTTCGGCCCTTTGCACAGAAGGCTCCCTCCACCTAACAGTCCATGTAGTCTCTGTGGAAGGTGCATCTCTCCAAAAACACCTTCCCTAATTACGTAGCTCAAAGGCATTCTCTTCCCCTTCATGGTCCCTCGCCCCTATTTATTTTTCTTCTAAGCACTTAGTACCTGAAATTGTATATTTATATGCTAATTTGTTTGGCATCTGCTTCCTCCAGCAAAAGCTCCCTGAGGCAGAGACTTTCCCTGTTCTGCTCAGAGCTGAAGCCTCAGCACCTAGAGCGGGGTCCGGCGCATAGTAGGTGCTCCCTGATCCCATGTGGAAAAGATGAATGAAACCGAAGTTCACCTGACAGCAAAGTGCGTGCTCTGGTCTCCGCAGCACGCTGCTCCTCTGAGCTCTGTGCTTCACACTCCAAGTGGTTGATGGCATTGCCCTGAGCACTGGGAACACTGAGCAGTTCTAACCTGAAGAGAAGGCAAAGAGAGAGAGACAGGCGAGAGGCGGCTTTGTTACCCAGGCTAGTGGTTTTGCCAGGGAGATGTGTCAGATAATCACTTTGGACCCTCTGACCTCTGATGTTTATGCCTTAGTAATTTACTACCTCTGTACCCGTGAGGCCTTCCTCGGGGGAGGGATTGTCAAGTACAAGCAAAGCTTATATATCAAGTTCCATTCCAAGTCTCCTTGTAGCCATTCCCAAGATGGTGTGGAAGGCATGTGCGTGGGATGTTTGGATGTGCGCTCAGAGGGAAGGAGCCAGACAAGGAAAGTTTACAAAGTGTTCGTTAAAGGCATAGGCTCTTCATGCTTATGAAGGCTCCAGTTCCAAGTAGTTTTAGTCAGACGTGGGGACTATCTGAATAGTGTCTAACAATGAACTCTCTGAAGGCTGCTCCTTCTCTAAAATCAAATCTCAAGCACAAGGCACTGACATTAGGGTGTATAGAGACCCATCTTTTGGAATATGGTAAGTTCTCAGTAAATGTGTGTTGAATACATGAACAAATAAGTGAAGCCCACTTGAGACCTAGGCAGAGGGTATCCTAACTCTGTGCAGTGAAGTGAGAGAAGGGAGAACAAATGGACTTGTTGTGCTAAGGGCCTGGGACACACGGCATGAACCAGTGGCCCACCAGTCACAGTGTTCTCCAACTCTAAGAGATTATGTTCCTGCCCCTACATTACAGGTCAGGCCAGGGAGGTTGGTATAATCTGCCAAAGGCCTCTCAGTTGGTAAGTGGTGGGGCCAGTTTTTGAACCCAAGCTTAGCTAGAACCAAAATCTAGATCTTAGTCTATAAAACCACAAGAATCTGGGATAGACATGGTGTGGCCCAAAAGCATGAGGGGATTTGACTCTAGTGGAGCGTGACTGGGTGGGAGTAGCTGAGCTCAGCTCAGACAAGGAGGCTTCCTCTGGGCTTCAGAAGTTAGAAATGAGCTCATGCCAATGCAAGACCTTCATTGTGCTGATGTGGAACAGACCAGATCACTGAGTGTTGTCTGAAGCTACCACACAAATCAGTGGCTGAGCTAGGACAAAGCCCTTTCTCCTGACCCATGGTCCGCTGTGCTTGTCATCACTCCCTCCTCTCCCCCAAAGGAGCCAGGAGCTTTGAGCCAAGGTCAGGGGAGGACCAGCCCATCCAAACCCATTCAGTTTTGTGATGTTGCCATGCATTTGATGGTGGTAACGTTTGGGTTCTAATCTTCTAGTCAACCGTGATTGTCTGCAGCTGGCCTCTGCCATTAGCCTTTTGCTCCCATATCAGTAGTTTGTTAGCACAAGAGTGGCAGTAACTTTTACAATCCTTTTATCTGGCGTATTGGACAGTACCACAAAGCTGAGTAGGGTCTGGACTCTACTCAGAGTCCTTTTCATAGGGATGAAGAAACTGGAGGTTCAAGTCTGCCTCACCAGGCCACACCCTACAGGCCTCTTTCTCTTTTATAAGTATTAGTGACTTCATCTTCTACCATATAGAAATCAAGGAAAAAACTGAGCTTATAAAGCACACAAGTGTATGTGTGCTATAGATCAAACTCAGGTCTCTGGAAGAAGGAAGAGCCCCTGCTGATTAAACAGAGCTATCAAGTGGTAGCTCACTGTGGAGGTTAAGAGCTCAGACTTGTGGGATGAGGTTGATTGGGTTCACGCCCCTGCCTGGCCATCTGCTATCCATGTGCAGCCTTTCACTTGATTCCCTTGTGTGAGGCACTCATCTTATTGGGTTGTTTTGAACTTTTAAGTGATTTGATTCACATTAAGGGCTTAGAACTGTGCCTGGAAAATGACTGCGTCATGGGAATCATCCTATCCTCTTTCAAAGAGGAGATACCAAAGTAGTGTCTGAGCTTCCTGGCAGCCAGGGCAAGAAAGGAACTGATTCCTCCACAGACTCTCTTTTTCTGAGAAGCAGATCAGTGTCTCAGGAGAGACAGAGTTTACCTACATATACCTCTAAAAACCATTTATTACAAGGGACCCTCCAGAGGGGGCCTTGAGACACATAATTGGACCTGAAACTAAAGTTAAAACAATTGCAAAAAATATTTTTCTATGGGTTTTCTTATATGGACTGTCAGTAAGAGCTGAAGGCACAAGCCTGAAGTGCAGCTCAGGGAAGGTCCTTGTAATGGAGTCTGAGTTATGAGGAACCTCCTGGAGTCACCGTTAATTCCATGCCCACTTATTTACGGAGTGTTTGTTGGATACCTGGAACGTACTAAGCCCAGGGGATAAAATGTGGAGCAAAACCAGACAGGGCCCCGAGTTACTGAAGCAAGCAGTCAGCGAGGGAGTCTGACAGGAACCAGGTACCTCACAGATGAGTATGAGCTTGTCCCATGCCAGGAGCTGTGAGGGAAGGAGCACAGAGCTCCACGGGGCTGGTAAGGGAACACCCAGGAGGGCTTCCTGAAAAGGGCAGCAGTTGTGCTGGGGTGGAAAGATGGGTTGAAATAAGGGAGTCAAGGAACAGGGCAGGGATCCATCTGCAGCTCAAGGGTTGATCATAACCCCATGAGTAC
>CM053604.1:3614521-3632515 GCA_028646535.1 Procyon lotor | reverse complement strand
CAAATGGCAGGTTCGCCGCAGCTGGAAACTGGCAGTGTTCAGCCTGGAAAAGGCCTAAGTCACCAGGGTGAGTTTGAATCCTGGGAAGACTAGCTCTTTGAGAGTATGTCCACCCACGGTTCCTGCGTTCCCCGGGCTTGTACGGAGAGGACCTCGGAGGTCATTTAGTTCAGTTCTTCCGATGATAGAAACTACTCCCGGCACCCTGGCCAAGTGGCAGGCAGTGTGACCATCTGAATACCTCCAGCAAGGATGGGCACACAGGGCCAGGCAGACAGGAGGCGCCCAATAAATAATTTGTCAGAGGAGCACCTCCCATGGGCAAAGTTCCGAGCCGGGGTAATGTGCATATCTTATCCAACCATTACTGGAGCCATGTGAGGCCAGAAGAGTTACAAACGATGGACAGATGTGCGGTGGTCACAATGGTACTTGAGCCCTGGGCGATGGGGGCAATCAGGAGACTCCTGTTCTCTCCTGGCTCTTCTCCTAGCCAAGTCACCGCACATCTCTGGGCCTCCGTTTTCCTATTTTCAAACAAAGGCTTGGGATTTCATGGTTTCAAAGGCCCCTGCCAACTCTATCCCTGCCAAGGTGTGTGTCTGGGTGGCAGGACTGTCCCTAGAGAGCCCAGCGTCGGACTCAGCACACATCCTAATCCCTGCTAAAAGTCTGTGACTGTCCCTCTCTGCAGCCTTCCAGACTTTCCTGGGAAAGCAGGATGTCTCCCGAGAGGTGGAGGAGGTCCTGGCAGAGAGCCGCGTGCAGAGGAACATCCGGCTGGTATCCGTGCTGGAGCTGCTCCGGAGCCGCCCCGTGCGCTGGCAGGTCATCACGGTGGTCGTCACCATGGCCTGCTACCAGCTCTGCGGTCTCAACGCGGTGAGCGCCCCTGCACGAAGGGAGGAGCCAGAGGGAGGTGGCGGTGGGGCCTCAGTTCCAGCATCCATCCCGTCCCAGCTCTGCCGCCTCCACCGGCTCTGCGCCGTCGGGCAGTCTGATCCAGCCTCAGTTTCCTCTCCTGTAAAATGGGCCGGCGTAATACTGAAAGAGATAAGCCATGCGGTGTGTTCTATGCAGCAGCTACACAGTCAGTCACCCCTTAGTAAATGCTGCCTCTCATTATCGTTTCTGATCCCTGAAACTCAGATTTCTTAATAAAATGAGTATTAGGAAATTGTAGGTGAAAGATGATTTAAATAAAAGTACTCTTGGTGGGGCTGATTTGAACACGCAGCTTTGGCCTAAGAAGACCTAGGCCTAAAAGGAAAACTTTTTCAGGGCCTGAGCTGATGTGGGCAGGGACCGGAGGAGGGGGGTCTTCCATGAAGTTCCCCAGACCTTCTGATAGATTCGGCTGCCCCTTCTCTCCTGGGGGCTCCTGAAGGTAGAATCCGGGAATCCCAGGGAGATGGACTTGGGATCATTATCACTGTTGTTTCTGAAAAACGGTGGTTCGGCCTCAAGGAGTGGTGAGTTCCCCATTGATGAAGGTGTGCAAGCCAGCTGGCAGGGCAGCGCAGAGGTACTTACACAGCTCAGGAGAAGTGGGGCTGGGCCCAGAAGCAGGAGAAACGGGACCTTCCAAAGAGCCTGAGAAAACAGCTCCTCTGTGTTCCTGGCATCCCCTGAAAGTCAGCAGGGAGGGTGTTTGGGGTGAGTGCGGGGAGGTGACATGAAAGGGGAGGCGTCCCTGTCTGGAGAGGGAAAGGCGGCATCATGGAAAGTTCCAACCATAGTGTTTTGCCGCATTTCAGCTACTCTTGATTCTATTTTGGGGAACATTGGGATGAAATGAAATCATCTTGCAACTTACTTGTTTTTACCTTTTTCTCCGGTCTGATTAAAGTCCGCAGAAGGAGGAAGGGCCTGGGCCAACGGCACGGCCTTGGACAGATCCTGCTGCTTCCTCCTCTTTGCAACTGCAGACACAAAGCTGCCCTCCCTGTTCTGAGATTGTAGAGAGGGATCCGTTTCTTAGAGCTAACATTTAGCTAGTAGAAGCCACATATGGAATCTGTACTTAATGAGGCATTTGGATCGAGAACCATGACATTTCTAAACAGAATTCTCTCCTCTCCTGGGACATAACTTCCTGTATAAATCCCACAGGGTGTATCTGTGTACACCCGCTGCATCGGCATAGGATGGGGAGAAACCCTGTCGTCCACTCGAAAGGCTGGCAGTGGGGGGGTCTCAGCTCCCAGGTGTCCCACCATCGTAGTGACTGCCTTTCATCTGCTTTGTTATTGTCGTGAGCGCATGTAACGTGAGATCTCCCTTTAACAAACGTTCAGCTGTGCCATGCTGGATGTGAACTCCGGGCACGGGGTCCTACAGCCCATCGGCAGAGTGTACGCATCTTGCTTACGGAAGCTTCGCACCTGCTGATTGGCGGCTCCCCATTCCGTCCTCCCGCAGCCCCTAGCAGCCCCCACCCCGCCCCCTGCTTCTGTGAGTTTGGCTGCTTTAGATACATCACGAAAGTGCAGGCATCCGGTATTGGTCCTTCTGGGATCAGCTCTTTCCCTCGGCGTAGCGTCCACCAGGTTCGCCCGTGGGGTCACAGGCTGCAGGCTAGCCTTCCTTTCCAAGGCCGGGTAATACTCCGTCGTGCGTACACATACCACATTTTCTTCATCCCTCCATCCATCCATTGACAAACATTTAGGATAGTTCCACACCTTGGCTACTGTGAATAGTGCTGCATTGAACATCGGAGTGCAGATCCCTCTTTGAGATCCTGATTTCAATCCGGATAAATACCCAGAAGTGGGGTGCTGACTCATTATCGCCGTTCTGTTTCTAATTGAGGAACCTCATTTTCCAGAGCAGCTGCACCAGTTTACACCCCCACTGACAGTGTGCAAGGGTCCTGGTTCTTCCACATCCTCACCAACACTTTTTTTTTCATAACAGACATCCTAACAGGTGTGAGGTGATATCTTGCTGTGGTTTCAATCTGTTCTCTATGAGTGATGTCAAGTGTGTTTTCACATGTCTCGTGGCCATTTGTAGGTCTTTTTTGGAGAAATGTCTGTTCAAGTCCTTTGCCCATTTTTTAATGGACTTGTTTGGAGGCTTTGGCGGGGGGTTGTTTTATTTTATTTTGTTTTTCTATTGAGATGTAAGAGTTCGCCAGTATTTTCTCCCATGCTATAGATTACCTTTCCACTCTGTTGATAATTTTTTTTTGCTGTCCAGAAACTTTGTAGTCTGATGTAGTCACACACTTGTTGATTTTGGTTTTTGGTGTCATATCAAAAAAAAAAAAAAATCATTGCCAAGACCAATATTACAAAGTTTTTCCCCTTTATTTTCTTCTAGGATTTCTACAGTTCATATGTTTAAAATCTTTGATCCATTTTGAGTGAAAATTAACATCCAGTTTCATTCTTTTGTGTGTGGATATCCAATTTTTCCAACACCATTTGCCAGACTATCCTTTCCCTACCGGATATTCTTGGCACCCTTTGGCAATCAGTTGACCACATATGGGTTTATTTCTGGTATCTCAATTCTCTTTCCTTACTTGATATGTCTGTCTTTATGCCAGTATCATACTGGCATTGAATCTGTAGAACATTTGGGTAGTGTGGCCATTTTAATAATATTAAATCTCCTAATCCACGAATGGAATATTTTTTCCATTTCTTTGTATATTTAATCTCTTTCCTTAGTGTTTTGTAGTTTTCATTTCCTTAGTTAACTGCATTCCCAAGTATTTTGTGATGCTATTATAAATACAATTATTTTCTTAATTTCCCTTTCAGATGGTTCATTGTTAGTATATAAAAACACAACTGATTTTTGTATGTTGATTCTGTATCTTGCAACTTTACCGAATTTATTAGTTCTAACAATTTGTATGTGCGTGTGTTGTGTGTGTGCCTATGTGTGTGTGCTATCTGCAGAGTTTTCTACATTTGAGATCATGTCATTTGCAAACAGTGATGATTTTACTTCTTTCTTTCTGCTTTGGGTGACTTTTCTTTTTTTTTTTTTTTCCTTGTCTCATTACACTGGCTAAGACTTCCAGTGCTGTGTTCAATAGAAGTGGTGAGAGTGGGCATCCTTGTCTTGTTTCTGATCTTAGAGGAAAAGCTCTCAGTTTGATGAGTATGATGATAGGAAGATATGTTAGCTTAGTATGAGGTTGGCTCTGGCCTTGTCACGTATGGCCTTTATTATGTTGAGGTAGTCTCCTATTTATTGTTTGTTTGGGATTATTTTTAATCTGTAAGTCAGAAGTGATACTTCCCGCTTGGCGTGCTTAACTTGACACGGAGCAGAAAGCTCTGGACCCATATCCAGGGGCCGGGCTGTTTGTCTCACTGTGACCACAGGCCTGGAGGGGGAAGCCTAGGCCAGTCATTCCCCTCACGCAGCCTCTGTCTGCTCGGCTGTAACAATAATAAAGCACACATTCACTTAACACTTAACATGAGCCGGACGTTTTCCCCATGGCTGTCCTGTGACTTAGATACCAGTGTTAGGCGTCTCAACAGAGACGTTGAGACACTTTCCCTAGGTCACACAGCTACAAGTGGTAGAAAGGGCATTTGAGCCCCAGCCTTTCGGCCACAGGGTCTGGCCGCTTGAGCCTTGAGCAGGGAGGGTCCCCAAGGCCCCCTTTGACCATCCTCCTATGTGTCACTGGGCTGCGTCCCCAAGTCATCCCTAGGCAGCCGGTGGGACAGGTCTTATGCCCTCTGTTTTACATACAAAAGGACAAACACTGGTTAGCAGCCACCTCAGCATCAGAGGCCGGCTGTCCTGTGCTTCAGTCCAGTTATTGCCTGCACTACTTGCCTCTAAGTCCAAATGACACATGAGCCAAGGAGCAATGCTGTCTACCAGAGAGAAAACTTCAAATGCCCTTTAAAACTTGCTTTCGTCCCTTAATTGTTCCAGAAATTATTTGGGGGGACACGGTCCATAGTTTAAGGCCTTGCAAACGCTGCTAGGCATCTCCCCGTTGATCACTTTATTCCAGCCCCAAATGTCCTGCGGGGTAAATGGTGCCATCCTCATTTTCTACACGAAGAAATGAGGTTTCCAGAGGACCAAGCCCTTGCTCGGGGTCACAGAGGGAGGGGTGCCTGTGCTTCCTGGCCCCAGGTACCCTGCCCTCGAGCCCCTGCCCAGGCTCGGCCAGCCCATCTCTAAGCCTCAGCCATTCTCAGCCTCAGCACGGTGCACGTTCGGGGCCGGGTAACCCCGTCACGGGGGGCTGTCCTGTGTACGATAGAGCATCTCACGCATCCCTGGCCTCGCCCACCAGATGGCAATAGCCTAGCCCACCAGTCGGGACAACCAAAAATGTGTCCAGACGCTGCCCAGTGTCCTCCGGGGTAAAATTGCCCCCAGGTGACATTCAGCGTATTAAGCGAACATTATGTATTACCCAGTGCACTTTTGCTAGGAAGTCGGTGAAAAGTTTCCGCTACCTTAGAAATCAAGCGGAAGTTGGATTTAACACGTAGTTGTTGCTAAATTCTTTTTCAGTGTGGGACTGTTTTTTCCCTCCTTCTCACAATGGCTTTCAAATTCCCTCCTCTAAAATTAGAGCTGTCACTTAAAATTCCTTATTTTCTGCAACTGCCTTCCTCCTGAGCGGTTTGTCCTTTGCGTGAAAACCAGACGTGTGTGCGAATGTTCTGTCTCTCGCCGGCAAGAAGCCTCCTGGTGACAGAGTCCTTCCCCGGGGTGGTCACAACGACCCGTACACCCTTGCTGCCGCTCCTCTCACCCTCCTCATGAGTGGAGGCCGACTCCCCCGGTCCCTGTGCCCCCAGCACCCAGAGCTGCCCGTGGTGTGTGGGAGGCACCCGAGCATTTGGGGAAGAAAGGGGGGCAGTGAGAAGAACAAGGGGCAGGGAGGGCACTGTTTCTACCAAGTCCTCGGGCTGTCCCAAGACTTCCTGGATCTTCTGGAATGCCAAGGATTATGGTGGTGCTCTTTTCTACACCTTGGGTTGCCCTTCCTTCCTCCAGAGCCCTTCCCTCTTGAACAGAGGAAGCCAATCATACTCACTCCTCTGGGTCTCAGTTTCCTATGGTGGAAACTGGGGATGACAGTACTCGGTCCGCAGAGCTGCGTGGGGATGATACGAAATTATGGAGCATGGCTCGCAGATGCTAAGCGCTGAGCTAACTGCTCTTGCCAGCAAGGCTATTTCCAGCACTGTAGTCTTCTCTCGATGCCACACCTTTTCAGACTTCGCTCCTTCCACTATGCGTCTTGGTTGGGAAATAAGACACTGGCGCTTGTTTGAAATGGACAGAAGACACGAGTGCGGCCTGCGGGTGAGCCCGGCGATGCCCGTTCTGGACCCTCAGAGGCGGTCTGCGGCTGCCTGGGCTTGTCCCCTCGGTGGCTGCCCAAGCGTCCCGGCGTTCCTGGGCAGCGGTGTGTCCCTCCGGCCCGTCCGTCACCTGTGTAGCTGTTGTGAAATGCCTCTGTTTGCTGCTGCACCAGGTCTGTGAGGGCGTGGACAGGTGTGTGTGGTTCCCCTGCGTGGCGTGATGCTCGCCGTGACTGCTGTGCCTGACGGAGCCCCAGACATCCTGCGCCTCCACAAACAACCGAGTGGCAGGGAGCCAAGGCTGAGAGAGCAGAGGGAGGGAGACAGAAGCCTGAGATAGGACACCTTCCACCGAGCTGGCCGGGAGCCCTGTGAAGGTCCATCTCCCCGGCCCAACCATCATCGGGAACCCTGAAGCCCAAATCCCGGTTTGCACAACACTTTGAATTGCAAGTTCAGAAGCCCTGTAAATAGCTTCTGTTTTGAAGTCTCTTCCCAAATAACGTCCTAACTCAAATGACAGGAATTGACTATTCTGCTGCCTTGGCAACTGAGACCATCTCCCTGAAAGAATTTGCCGTGTCCCTGGATGGAGGAGCCCCTCTGGGGGGTCTGCCCTCGGGCTGTGGTCCAGAGCACGTGTCCTGGCATCAGCTGTGTTCGACCCCCAGCATTGAGCTTGTGGACCACGGGGCAAGTTGCCACGACTGCTCCGTGCCTCGGTTTCCCCAGCTGTAAAGTGGTGCCCCTTGCATGTGATGGCAGGGAGGTGGATGAAAGGATTTGTGTACAGTCCTCGGCACCGGGCCAGCCACAGGTGGCCCTTGACAGCCTTAGCTATTGTCTGGTCAAAGAGCCCTGCCCTGAGACCTTGGTGCCTGGGTTCCAGCCCACACCCCCAACCTCCCAGTCCTGGAACCCTGGGTGAGCCGCTTAACCCCTCTGCCCCCAGTCACTGAGCTATGAATGGACATGTGACTCGGGTCGTATCAGCTGCCTGAGGGCTGGGTCAGGGATGGGGGGGAGGTTATGTTTTCACCTGCAAAAGGAGGAGTAAGACCAGCTAATCCAACACTCTTAGAAAAGCTTTTAAGAACTAGCAGGTCCTGGGGCGCCTGGATGGCACAGCCTTTGGTTTGGAGCCATTGGTCCAACTCTTGGTTTAAGCTTAGGTCCTGATCCGAGGGTAAGGGATCGAGCCCGGAGCTGGGCTCCATGCTCAGCAGGGTCTGCTTGAGGTTCTGTCTCTCCCTCTGCCCCTCCCCACCCCCGTGCTCGCTCTCTCTCTCTCTCCAATTAATAACTAAAACCTTTTTTAAAAAAAAACACGATATGTTCTGGCCACTCTTCGAGTCCTTGCTTTGTAGCTTTCTGGATTTCCATGAAGGGTGAGGGGAGGCGGGGGGCTGGGGGAAGGTGCTCCCAGCTGAGACTCACCCCCGATGGGCCATGCAGCGGGTGCTCCTGCACACAATCAGGGTGTGAGGTGGGCCCCAGGAGACGCAGGGGAGGCAGTCACTCATTCCGGCCCCTCTGTGGTCAGGCAGAAGGGGGCCTGATGGGGACGAGGGGTGACACTAGCTTGGGGGCCCGGGGCCCAGGCTCTCAGGCACTGTCAGGAGAGCGGAGAGCCTTCCTTGGAGCAGGGGGTCCCGCCTCTCTTTGCAGCAGAGACTGTGGTTACTCTCTCTGGGCTGCACTGTTCCCCCAGCCCTCAGATCTGCTGGCCCCGACGGAACCCCCACCCCATTCCCCCTCAGGAGGGGAGTCAGACGCCCCTCACCCCAAGGCAGCAGAGGGCCAGAAGGGGTTGGAAGGACCTGAGCCGACATCCCGGCCCTGCCCCCCTCAGCTGCTGTGTAGCCCTCACTGGGCTGAGCCTTACTCTCCTCACCGGTTAAATGGGGGCAAGACACCTACCTCACTGGATGGTGTGAGGTTAAAGTTAGGGCATGTGGGTGATAGGCTTGTAGGGTATAGTATACAAGTCCCCTTTCTTCCCCTATGAAATTCAGAGCAGAGTAAAGAGGTTGGCCCAGGAATCAGATGGGTGGGGACCACAGTGTGCCCTCGACTCCCAGCGGAGCTGGATTGGAGGGTGTGACTCCAGAACTGCTGTGAGTTCTGCATTCCCGGATTTAAGGCACCAACCCAGGCCCAACAAGAGGAAGCAGCCCCACCAGCTCCACTGGGCAGGTCACCCCTGTGTAGAGAGAGCAGAGGGGATGCAAGGGGCCTGCAGGAAGCAGGTCACAGACAGCCCAGTGGGGGGCGCAAATGAGCCGGTTAGTGTCTCCTTCCAAGGGCCCCTGCCAGCCTTATCCCCTATTCCGTGTGTGGTTCCTTGTCCCTCAGGCTGAGAGAGAGGCATGCTCCCCAAATGGGAGTGGGAGTCCCAGTCCTGCAGTAGGTGAAACCCTGGGACCTGGGACCTAGGACCTAGTGTTTAGTAAGTGACAAGATCTCCTCTGTCTTCTCTACTTCAGAATAGACCCTGTGCGTCACCGTCGGTTGGTGGGAACCATCTCTGTGTTTACAACTCTGTCCCTCTGACCTCTGTTTCCATCTTGGCGCCTTCTCTCTCTCACTGCTCTGCTGTAAGGACCCTCGTGATTGCATCTCTAGTTCCCCTGGATAATTCGGGACGACTTCCCCGCGTCAAGACCCCTAAACTTAACCACATCTTCAAAGCTCCTTTTGCTGGGTCCCGTACCCCTTTCACAGGCTCCTGGGATGAGGCCGTGGACCTCTCTGGGGGAGCCACTGTGTGGTGACCCTCTTCCCTGCGGGCCCGTGTTAAGTCCATACTCAACATTCATCCTCTGTAAGAACCACCCAGTTCTGGGCAAAGACAAGCCAGGGGGCTTCTTGCTTCTGAAGTTCAGCCTGAGAGATGGGTTAAAACACATCTCTCGGTAGGAGACCAACTGCAGTCAAGGTCGTGGGCGTGTATGGGAGTCGGGGGGAGGGAGGCATGATGGAGAGAGGAGGAACCTCCGGTCAGCCAGCTGCACGGACAGCCCCAGCAGAGCCCTAGCAGCGGGAAGAACCACGGGGCCGGAAGCAAACAGGCCTGGGTCTGCACTCTGCCCCGGGCTTACCGGCTGCGTGTGGTTTCTCTGATCCTAAGGCACCGTCACCTTCCCAAGCTGTTGAGAGAGTTGAAAATGATGGTGCCTGCTATGCCAGCCTCTAGCGCACTGCGCCAGGAGTTTAGGAGTTTAGGAGGGCAGGCTTGGGGGCACTAGAGACAGGCAGTCAAGAAGTAGGTGAGACGTAGCCCCAGAGGGCCTTCCTCCCCAAGGCATGCGCAGAACTGACATTGCCCTTTACCAAAGGGGGGAGATGGAAATCTTCTAGAATGATACCCACTATTCGTTGTCTACCAGTTCTATAACAGACGCCTGGGGTGCCTGGATGGCTCAGTCCATTAAGCACCCGACTCTTGATTTCGGCTCATGTCGTGGTCTCTAGGTAGTGAGATCAGGCCCCACGTCAGGCTCCACCCTCAGTGCAGAGCCTGCTTGTCCCTCTTCCTCCCCCTCTGCCCCTCCCCCCGCTCGCACTCACACACACACACACACACACACACACGAGCTCTCTCTCTCTCAAATAAATAAAATCTTTATTTTTTTAATTTTTTTTTTTATTTTTCACTTGAAAAATTTTTACAACCACCCTGAAAGACAAAATTTTTTTTTACCTTCTTTGGAGACATGTCGTCCCTTGCCCTCAGACCCACAACTCACCAGAGGCTCGCTGGGTTTGGAATCGTGTGTGCGGGCCTCTGTTGCGGCTCCTTCTGGTCCGAGGCTCCTTCTGGTCCTCCGTCCGCCCCCGAGGACGGAGACCCTTGGCAAGCGACCCTCAGGAGGGTTGGCTGCGGGACACACCCCACCTTTCCCGGTGCTCAGCCTGCCTGATCACATAAGCCTCAGCGGGAGTAGAGGCAAGAGGCCATTCCCCTCCTGCTCTATGAGATGATTCAGCGCGAGACAAATGGGTTCTGGAGCCAGCAGGACGAGACGGGCAATTTGTGTGACGGGCTAGCCTCCCCAGCCCCCCACCCCCAGCCCCTCCGGGGAGCAGCCCAGCAGACCTCCTCGCAAGCCCTGGAAAGGGGGAGATGGTCCAAAGGGCTGATTTCTGCCTATCGATGGATAAATGCATTTACTATGAAATGACTCTAGAGCCGCTTTTATTAGCAGCCCCCACGAGCATGTAATTTTTTGTGCAGTGACCCTTTTCGCTGACCAGGACACAGCACCCACAAGAGAACATATACCCCGTGGGGTCAGAGGCTGGCGGCTCTGGGGTTCAGACCGAGGCAACAGAGTAGCCTGGGGGATGAAAGGGGCCCGTAGAGCCGTGGCTATTAACAATCAGTGAATCTGGGTAAAGATTAAGAAAGGCTTTTAAGCCCCTCTGATCCACCTGTGAAGATCACAGTTCCCTCCCAAAGGGGAGGAGATTATGCAAACAAATCCGGTGAAGACTGGGGCTTTCTGGACTAATTTTAGCTTCCATCACAGCCCTAAGAGCTATAGGAATTAATGGATTTATCAGGAGCCACTTCTGTACCCTGTGAATGTGGAAGCAAAGGCAGAATCTAAAATTCTAATTTACAGGCTTAGACAACTGTGGAGCAGACCCCAGTAAGAGGGTCTTTGTTCTTTGAGAACGTTAAAACGCATTCTGCCGGCAGAGGCATCCATGCCAGCGAGCTCACAGAGATTCGTGCAGTGGTTTTTACTGACCTCTGAGTGTGCCTATAACTTTATGAAGGATTACTCCCCTCACTAAAAGATAAGCCATCCACAGGTATTTGTCGGTCCTAAATTCTATCTTCTCCGCCAGTGCATGAAAAATGTTTTGCTAAACAAATGCCAGTAACAAGACAAATGTGCACAAATGAGAGCTTTTTGCAAAAATGAAGCCAGAAGCAGAGAGTGTGGCCAGCCAGTGTCAGGCTTGACAAGTTCTAAGCAACAAGCTCTAATGTTCCTGCTTAATAACAATCAGGGCATAAATGCTTCCGAGCCTTCGCAGGTGGCGGGTTTCCTCGCAGATGTTATGTAAAAGATAGCTTGGTTTTTCTATCATTTAACAAACTCATGCTCTTTAAGGAGATGGCTGGGATTGGGAGGACACAAATGACTCGTGTCCAGCCTGCAGACCGGAGCTTTAAATAGTGAACAGTGACAATTCTTAACCCAATTCCTGACACCCCACAGGAGGGGCGTGACTATCCTCTTTGATCTGACAGAGGAGGGGAAGGAAGCCCAGCAGGACAGAGTGAATTGCTTGAGGTCACCTTTTTAAGAGGGAGTCAGGTCTCCAACCTCCATTCAGTGGTCACCCGATGACCTGTGAGGGTCATTAGCGTTAGGTTTGGTCTCAAGCAGCAGAAACCTCCATGCTGACCTAACTTCCCATGAGGGAAATTGGAAAGGGAGGGCAATCCAGATTTATGCCTGTGGTTGCGAACTAATTATTAACTGTCTCCAAGGTGCCGAGGTTTTGTTAATCAATTACAGAATCACTCTAGTGAGCAAGGACATGGGCTCCTTCTAACTTCTTGCTTTAGCATCTGAACAGGTGGCTTCTATCCCAAAGCAGGGCCTCTATGTGTGGTCGTGCAGGTTGTGTGTTATACAACCCTCATGGCATCATTCACGTTGTCCTCATTATAGATGTATTATGACAGTTTTCTAGTGGATGACAGTAAAATGTCTTGTGGATCAGGAACCTTTTTTTTGTTTCTCACAAAGTTACCATGGGAGCTACCATGCTGTCCTGAGGTCACTTAGTGCTCCAGTAGGGCTGCTGAAGCTCCAGCCATCACATTCACCATCCTGACAGCAGGAAGGAGGAAGGACAAAAAACGGGATCAAACCTCATTGGTGAAAAGCTCATTTTAAGGAGATTTCTGTTCATATCTCATCACCACAATTAGATCAGCACATGTTGCTCCCAGTACCATAGTTCTGTTAGTCATGAAGAAGGGACGAAGGTGGGAGAAGGAAGAAAACAAATAGTTGGCCACACCACACAGCTCCATGCTGGATGGAGCAGCAAATCGCAGGGACTGCCTTGCACCTGAATTTATTTTTGGAAATAGATACCTTTCACTGACTCTCCTTTGTTTTTCTTTCTTGCATTATAGATTTGGTTCTACACCAATAGCATCTTTGGAAAAGCTGGGATCCCGCCAGAAAAGATCCCATACATCACCTTGAGCACCGGTGGCATCGAGACTTTGGCGGCCATCTTCTCTGTAAGTAAACTGAGGGTTATTCCTGAGAACATCATAGTGGGGTGAACAACATGGTGGGACCCCCAGGCAACAAATGTGCTTGTCTTTAAACGAGCATGTCCTTTGTCATTCCAAAGGTGTCTGAATTTTAGGATGTTTCACCCACCTGGAGAATATTATCTATATTTTGCTCTCCTGCATATTGTCTTTCTTTTAATTAATAGCTCCCTTCTTTGAACTCCCACCTGGTCACAGATAATACAATGTGATAAGCACCCAGTAAAAAGGGCCATTTCTCCCTGGGGGCCCAAACCAGTGTCCCTGTGAGCCTAAGGCCCATTGCCATGACTTTAAAAACATTTCCAAACCATCAGCTGTCATCTTTCTCTCCTAAAGACGTAGGAGTTTGCAGGCAGAGGAAAGGAGAGAGGACGTTCCAGTCGATCGGTGTAACAGAGGGTGACTTTAATAATAAGCAGAAGTGCCCAAAGGAAGACAGAGTTCATTCTTCTTTCTCAGCCTCAAAGATGCACAACAAACAAAGACTTCAGAATTTTGCAGCAATTGCACTGGTTGGGGCCATCAGACCAGACTAGATTGAATCTTGGCTCTGGAATTTCTTGGCCGTGTGATGCTGGACAATGCTCTCAACCTCTCTGAGCAAAGATGTCTGATTCTCTTTGACCTTGTAGGTGCATGGTCTGTGCCTCACTGTCCACGATGGGGCTCCTTTCCAAAGGAAAGAGAGGAGGGTAGACCCAGAGTGAGGTTCTCGGACCTCCACGGAGGAGGTCATTATTTCCACTCTCGCGCCGACTTCTTCTGGCAGGATTGAGGCAGTGCAGACCAGCAGAGGCCTACAGTGGGACTTCTGACTCGCTTGCGACAAAATGCTTTGTTTTGCTCCTTGCTCATAATGGGTCTTTCTAACAAGATGCTTCTAAAGATGGGTGTCGGTAAAGTGTTGAGGCCTGATGTTCATCTCCTTTCACTCATGGTCTTTTGTTAGTGGAAAATATCTCGCTGTTTCACAGTCTGGGAGTTTCACAAAATTCTCATTTTGAATTATTGCCCCCCACCTCGTCGTGGCTACGCATACTTACGTCGATCCCTGGAAATGCACAGTCAGTCGGGAATGGAAATGGTGCAAAACAACAGGGTTTGTTTGGGGATCAGGGGTCAGTAAAGTATTTTGTTGTTGTAAGGAATCATCACGAGCTCATTAGGGTACATGTGTAAAATTCGGAAAAGCAGGAAGAACCGAAGAAGAAATCTACAAACATACATACATTTGGCAAAAATCTCCCCTTGGCTTTTCTGTGTGTGGGTGTGTTGTACTTACTCGGTAGTCACCCTGCTTTTGTTCCCATGACCTCGTGCCAAACTTGCTTTCCATTTTACTTTCCTTTTTTCTTGTCTGAGCAATGTTTTGTTGAAGTGTAACGTACATACAGAAGAGCATGCTGGTCATCGCTCCAGTGATTGAACACCCGTCTGTGGCTCTTCTGAAATTGGCTATCTGGTCAGTTTCCTCTCCAATGTCTGCAGGGCGGGGCTCTTGAGTGTCTCCCCTTGGAGCCTGACGACAGAGCCACCTTGCCTGGATTCTGATCCCCCCTCTGTCTCTTTTGAGCTGCGAGACCCTGGGGGAGTCATTCAACAGCCCTCTGACTCGATTCCCCATTTCTGTAATAAGGACACTGCCCGTCGCCTGGGCGGCTCAATCTGTTGAGCATCAGACTCTTGATTTCACTCAGGTCTTGATCTCGGGGTCCTGGGATTGAGCCCTGCATGGGGCTCCATGCTCAGCAGGGAGTCTGCCTGAGGTTCTCTCCCTCTCCCTCTGCCTGTCCCTCTGCTCATGCACACACTCTCTCAAATAAATTAACCAAAAATAAATAACTAAGGGTGCCGCCCTTGCCGCATAGGGATGGGGTAAGGACTAGACAAGAGAATACAGGAGGGCAATGCCTGACAAGTGACATGGGCTCACGGAGAGCTAACTGTGCTATCCATCAGGAGATGAGGCTGTGATGCACAGCCCTGCAGAGAGCAGGATTTCACAGGGACTCTGCAGTCTTCTGATACGTGAGGAAACCGGGTCCCAGGGAACTGGCTCTCTCAGGGTCACACAGCCAGTAGGGTCCAAACCCGAGGGAGTGGGGAGAGCTAGTATCGAGACTAGCTCGAGTATCAGAGCTAGTATACTGATACTAGCTGATACTACTAGCTAGTATCAGAGACAAGACTCTGATGTGCCTTACCTGGGATCTCATGGTTGCTCATTCACATCCCTCCTAAAGGTCGGGCTGTCATCTTCATTTGAGAGAGGAGCAGCGAGAGCGATGATGCTAACATCCCCATCTCCCTGACTGCAGGTGCCCTCCTTCCGGTCCCCTCTCCCTGGCCAGCAGATCTTCATGACAAGCTGCCAATATTGGCCAGAGTATTTCTTGGAAGTGCTAATCCCAGGAAGGAGAGAAAGTGACTTCACCGTCCTGGGAGAGGCAGAGAGGGCCTTTGTAGACTCAGTAAATGTTAATTATTATTATGGGTTGAGTTGTTATCCCTACAACATTTATACGGTGAAGCTCTAACTCCCAGTACCTCAGAACATAGTCATTATAGATGTAATTTGCTAAGATAAGATCAATCTGGAATAGGGGACCTCTAATCCAATAGGTTGGATTAGATTGTCATCCTTATTAAAGGGGGGAGAATTTTGGGGCACCTGGGTGGCTCATTCAGTTAAGTGTCTGACTTCAGCTATGATCTCAAGGTCCTGGGATCAAGCCCCACGTTGGGGAGTCTGTTTCTCCCTCTCCTGCTTCCCTTGCTTGTGCATGCTCTCTGTCAAATAAATAAAAATTTTTTTAAACATTAAAAAAAATAAAAGGGGGGGATTCAGACACAAACACACATACAAGGAGAACACCATGTAAATTTTGAAAGTCTGCTGCAAAAGCCAAGGAACTACCAGAAGCCAGGAGAAAAGCCTAGAACAGATCCTTCTCTGCACCTTCAGAGGGAACATGGCTCTGTCAGCACCTTGATCCTGGACTCCCAGCCTGCAGAACTATGAGAGAAGAAACGTCTGTTATTTGAGCTATTTGTGGTCCTTCTTATGGCAGCCCTAGCAAACAGACACAGCCTTTGTTGGTTGTTAATGTTCCAGAAGAGAACCAAACATATGCTATGGGAACAGCTAGAAATGCCCTGCTACCTTGAACTGGGGCCAGACTCAGCAAGTTCTGGGTGGGTCCCTGCTCTGGGCCGGGTGCAAGTCTAGCTGTGTAGGGTGCATCGTGGACGAAAGAGATGAAGGCCCTCACTGTGGAGAAGGCGAGCTCCTAGTCGGGGACAGATAATGAATGGCAACGTGAGTAAGTCAAACTGTGGTGGTCTAGACAGGGAAGGATGCAGTGAGGAATGTTGGTGCCAATTAAAGGGGACCGACAGGGGGCAGTTGCTGTATTAGATTGTGATCAGGCTCTAGGGATGAGGGAACTGTCACCCAGATATCTGGGCTGGAGGACAGATTAACCCAGGAGTGGGTAGGTCTGTTGGGTGGGCAGGGCACCCATCAGGAGCCGTGACCTTCGGTGGAGAGGCACAGCCAGCCAAAATGTGCCTGGAGAAAGGGGGACAGGAAACATCACCCTGGTCTCATTCTCTCTTTTCCCTCCTTCTCATTTCTTACCAGTTCCCTGTCTGCTGACACCAGCTGGACGCAGGGGGCGAGGGGGCTGTTGATCTGGGCCTGTGGGCCCTCCTCTAAGACAGAGCAGGGTGCAGCGGGGCTCTGGAGAGGCACCTGAGCGGGAGCCGGTCTGTAAGATGGAGGGAGGCCAGCAGCTGGAGGGGCGCCCCCCAAGGTGCAGTTTAGAAGGATCCCTCTGGCCTCGTAAAGACAGATGTGAGCAGGGGTGAAGAGGGCAGAGCAGGGCGGCTTGATTTCCCAGTGAATCATCAGACGGAGGGTGCTCTAAACCTGGCATCCAAAGGACTGAGTTCAGCTCATTCTGCTTTACAAACGACATTTCCTCTCGTTAATCACAGTTGTGCGGCATTTCTATGGGCCTCAGAGCAGCGGGAGGAAACAAGCCCCACCTCCACGCACTGTTAGAGTCAGGCCGGTTTATCTAACAAAACCTACAAGCACTTAGCAGACGGGAGGGGCCACATGAAGCAAAAAAGGAACCAGATTTCTCCTTGGGCCCCCAGACTCCCGGGGGAGAGGGGCAGGTAGCTGCCAGGGCTCCATCCCAGCATGCATGTGCGTGTGGACGTGGGGGCTCCCCGGTTCTCAGGGCCCTTCCTCATGGGAGGGGGTGGGGAGGACTGCCCCAAGCAGGCCCTTCTGCCCCGGAAGCCCATTTCCCTGCAGTCCCTGCTCCCACCCACGCCCAGGGGGAGAATACCTTTTTATCCTGTGATTCTATTTCTGAGTTTGGACAAGGACCCACCCACAAGCAAGTTCATTTCCTGCAGCCCGCCCTCTGGCTCCCAGGATGTGCTCCCAACGCTTTATTTTCCCCAATGTCTCCGTTAGCTTCCTTTGGCTTCCCGGCATCTGAGCTGTTCCCACCAGTTCCGCGCCTCAAAGGGAAGTGAAGACAAAGCTCCTGGGGGCTCTGGTGGAGACTTTGTTCCTCCACGCTATCTCCAAGTGCCAGCTGCCCCCACCCACTCCCCTGGCCCCCAGGGGAGCCCCTCTCAGCTCCACGCTCCTGATAGTGGAGCACTGATTTCTCAGTCGGCCGGCTACCCCGTGGTTCTTCCTCAACTCCTTTTCTTTAAGAGGTTTTCCCCCACTTGCCCCAAATTGAGAACAGTTTGTTTATTTTATTTGTTTGTTTGTTTGTTTGTTTGTTTGTGTTATGCTAGTCACCGTAAATACATCATTGGTTTTTGATGCAGTGTTCCAAGATTCATTGTTTATGCACCACACCCAGTGCTCCATGCAATACATGCCCCTCATTACCCACCACAAGGCTTGCCCATCCCCCCACCCTTCCCCCCTCCAAAACCCTGTTTGTTTCTCAGAGTCCACAGTCTCTCATGCTTCGTCTTCCCCTCTGATTTCTCCCAGTTCACTTTTCTTTTCCTTCTTCTATTGTCCTCCATGCTATTCCTTATGCTCCACAAGTAAGTGAAACCATATGATAATTGACTTTCTCTGTTTGACTTATTTCACTCCACATAATCTCTTCCAGTCCCATCCATGTTGATACAAAAGTTGGGTATTCGTCCTTTCTGATGGAGGCATAATATTCCATTGTATATATGGATCATATCTTCTTCATCCATTCATGTGTTGAAGGGCATCTTGGCTCTTTGCACAGTTTGGCGATTGTGGCCATTGCTGCTATGAACATTGGGGTACATGTGGCCCTTCTTTGTAATGCATCTGCTTCTTTGGGGTAAATA
>CM053604.1:3575634-3614021 GCA_028646535.1 Procyon lotor | reverse complement strand
TTCCCCCAATTCACCCTTTCTTTCCTTCTCCCAGTGTCTTCCATGTTTTTCCTTATGCTTTACATGTACGTGAAACCATACAACTGTCTCTGCTTGACTTATTTCACTCCGCATAATCTCTTCCAGTCCCATCCATGTTGATACAAAAGTTGGGTATTTATCCTTTCTGATGGAGGCATAATATTCCATTGTATATATGGACCATATCTTCTTTATCCATTCATCTGTTGAAGGGCATCTGGGTTCTTTCCACAGTTTGGCGATTGTGGCCATTGCTGCTAGGAACATTGGGGTCCATGTGGCCCTTCTTTGTACTGCATCTGCTTCTTTGGGGTAAATACCCAGGAGTGCGATGGCAGGGGTCATAGGGTAGCTCTATTTTTAATGTCTTGAGGAATCTCCACACTCTTTTCCAAAGTGGCTGCACCAGCTTGCAATCCCACCAACAGTAGAAAAGAGCTGGCCCTGATTGCTCATCAAGCCCGATGGGTGAAGGGCTCTTTCTCCCAAACGGTGGCAGCAGCTGATGGGAGGTCTTACCACAGCCACATCTCATCTCTCAGACCCAGTCAGGGAAGTGGGTCCATGCGCGTGCCCAGCCTTGCCCCTGGGGTTCTTCATCTGTGCACCCAGCATCTTGATTTAATAAATATGAGTGCAAATATAAAATGAGGCTTGTTAGAATTCTGTCTGAAAGGGGCCCACAGGGACTCTCTTTATGAGGAAAATAATGCATCCTTTAGTGCCTGGATTTTGTCTGCATTGGCTATTTACAGTATATTTTTTGCTCTCTCACTTATTCTCTGTTATGTCCCCAGTTAGTTCATTCAACAGAAGCTTTTGAACACACACTAGGTGCCCAGTACTGCGCTCTGTACTGAGGTTGCAGAACTAGAGTCAGACACAGTTTCCTTTCATCTAGAGTTGAAAGTCTCATTGAGAGGTTAGACACTCAAACTGATCATTAAAACAGATCAACCTGGGAAGTATAAACATAATGAGCTTGACTGGCAAGTCTAAGAGGCAGGAGTTGGGAAGGTAAGGTGGACAGATGAGTGCATTCTTAGTTGGAAAGTATTTACCAAGCACACCTTATGTTGATCCAGGCACCAGTGAGTGGTGGTGATCTCATGGGGGTGGGAAAGGAGCCATCTCAGACCCCAAGCTCCCCCCACCACAAATGCGTATTTATAGAACCCTGACCAGTGAACTAATAAATACTTTAAATTAGTGACAGATGGTAAGAAGGAGTAAATAGAGTAAGGGACTAGAGTCATGGGACAAATGGCAGCTTTAGTGAGGGTGCATAGGAAGGTCCTATGTGAGAAGACAGCACTGGAGGCAAGACTTGGATGCTAATAAGGAAGCATCCCTCTAAGGATCTAGGAGAAGAATGTGCAAAGGTCCTAAGGCAGGAACTTGCTTGAAAAGGTCAAGGAAGGCTGGAGTGTTCTTAGCAAGGGAAGGAGATGAAGGTAGAGAGATAGCAGGGGCCCACTAAGAGAGGAGCTCACAACTCTGCTAAAGAGTTGGGATTTTCTTTTCTTTTCTCTTTTCTTTTTTCTTGCAAGTATAATTAACACAGAATGTCCTATTAGTTTTGGGTGTACACTATTATGATCTATACATTATGCTGTGCTTATGAAGTTAAGTATACCCTTCATCCCCATCCCCTACCCACCCGCCCTCTGGCAACCACCAGTTTGTTGTCTGTGTTTTAGAGTCCATTTGTTAAACATGTCTCTCTTTATTATTTTGTTTATCTGTTTCGGTTTGTAAGTTCCACATATGAGTGAAATTTATGGTATTTGTCTTTCTCTGACTTATTTTGTTTAGCATTATACTCTCTAGGTCCATCCATGTCATTGCCAATGGCAAGGTTTCATTCTTTTTATAGCTGAATAATATTCCATGGTCTATATATACACCCCCCCTCTTCTGTATCCATTGATCTATTGATGGACACTTGGGCTGCTTCTGTATCTTGGCTATTGTAAATAATGCTGCAATAAGTGTAGGGATGCAATATCCCTTCGATTAGCGTTTTTGTTTTCTTTGGGTAAATGCCTAGAAGAGCAATTATTGGATCTTATGGTAGTTCTCTTTTTAATTTTTTGAGGACCCTCCATCCTGTTTTCCATAGTGGTTCCAAAATTTACATTTCCACCAACAGTGCACAAGGGGGTTCCTTTCTCTCCACATCCTCGCCAACACTTGTTATTTCTTGTCTTTTTGGTACTAGCCATTCTGACAGATGCAAGGTAGTATCCTACCGTGGTTTTGATTTGCATTTCCCTGATGATGAATGATGTTGAACAACTTTTCTTATGTCTGTTGGCCACCTATATGTCTTTGGAAAAATGTATATTCAGGTCCTCTGTCCATTTTTAAATTAGATTACTTGGTTTTTTTTTGTTTTTTGTTTTTTTTTTTGATGTTGAGTTGTATCAGTTCTTTATATATTTTGGATATTAACCCCTTATCAGATCTATCATTTGAAAATATCTTCTCCTGTTTAGTAGATTGCCTTTTTGTTCTGTTGATGGTTTCCTTCACTGTGTAGAAGCAGGGGTTTTTGGTATAGTCCCAATGGCTTAATTTTGCTTGTGTTTCCCTTGCCATAGGAAATAATATCTAGAAAAATGTTTCTACAGCAGATGTCAGAGAAGTTACTGCCTATGTTCTCTATGAAGTTTATGGTTTCAGATCTCATATTTAGACCTTGGAAGCTTAGGGGATGCTCGAAGCTTCCACAGTGCACCTCCAGCCTCATAGGGGCTCCCAAAAGGGGGTGTGAGATCTCAGCCAGGGCTTCAGAGATGATCAGACGAAGATTTGTGCTCTTTCTTTCTCAAAGGAATGAGTTCCCAATCACTTGAAGCATACAAGGAAGCCTGTAGATAGGACTCCATGGAAGGGAGCCAGGTTGACCAGGCATCCAGCCCTGGCCAGAAGGGTGGGGCCCGACCAGGGATGACATGATTCCTCACTAGGCAGAATGAACAAGGGACCTGAAGCCAGATTCCAAGCCAGTGCTGCCCAGGAAACAGGGCTCCAGTTCCTCTTTCCCTGTTCCTCACCTACTCCTTTGTCCGTTGGCTCACTCATTTGCTCATTTCTAGATACTCCCCTTCATTTGTTCAGTGATGATGTGCTCACCATCCCCCCTTCCCTGAACACTGCCTCTCGAAGCCCCTTCCCTGGGCCTGTCACTTCAGGGCTCGCAGATCCTGGGGATGACAGACAGCATCCTTCAGCGCACCGGGCTATGGACGCACAGAGGAAGGCGCCCGCAGCCTGGCAGGCAGGGGACAGCTAGTGATGCACAGCGAATCTGAAAAGTGAGGAGTTTTTCAGGCATACAGAGGGAGAAGGGGGAGAAGGGCAGGGGCTCCCCGCAGAGAAGACCACCAGGTCCGAGCCAGCTCCTCAAGAGTGGCAGGTTCCCTCCTCTGCTGCTGTCTCAGCTGCCCTGGCCCTTCCCCAAACAGGCTGGAACTTTCCGGGGCAGGAGGAACCCAGGCTGTGGGAGTGGGCCGGCCAGGCAGCTGTGGGCCGGCTCACAACTTGTAGGAAGGTTCCTGCTCCCCACCCTCCCTCCAGAGCCACGCTGAGCCAAGCCCTGCAGAGGCCTGCGTGTCTACAGCCAAGTAGCGGGGAGTGCAGCGGGGGCCGCTGGTTCCAGGGGGAGCTTTTAGCTCAGTGATAAAAGTCTGCCATAGCCACAGGAACTGAGGACAGCGCAGACTTGAGGATGACACCTGGAAACGAAAACTGAGCTCACCCCACTGCTCAGAGTAACTCCCAAGAAAAGGCAGGAAAAGGAGCATGGCGGTGAGCTTGCGCACACACAGAGTACTTAAACTTGGCCGCGTGTCACATACTCCCGCGTTCTCCTGGTCCCATTTCAGTCATCTGCTTCCTTCTCCATGCTCCCTTACTCAGCCTCAGAGCCAACACAGCAAGAAGACCAGGCCTCTCACCCCATCTCCGCTGTATTTAGGTGAAGGATCTTGGGCAAGTCACCTCACTTTCCTGTGCCTCAGTTTCCTGGTCTGTAAATTGGGAATAACATTACCTGTCTGGAAAGAGTTTTAGACATATGGGCATTAATCACCATGACTGCGTAGACAGCCACACAGGCAGCACTCAGCACAGGGGGGTATTGGTTTATTTAAGATGTTCGCCTGGACCGAGAGGATTTCATGGGGAGTCCAGTAGACGTGGGTTCAGATCCCATCTCTGCCACTGCCCTACCAGCTGTGGGACCTTTTACCTTGGGCCTTGATTCTCTTACCAGTGGTTTGCTCAGATTATACCTGATATCCAGAGTGCCATTGTCAATGGCACCCACTGACTCTGAAGATGTCCGGGTTTGAAAAGCAAGTCAAGGATTCTTCCCACCCATCAATAAACTGGGCCTGACAGTGCATCCTCGGGGAGCTTCTGAAAGGACCAACAAAGAGAATGCAAAGGAAAACTCATGATAAGGCCCGTCCAGCCAACCCACGCCATGATAGGCCCACCTGTAGGCACCTTCACGGAGGCGTCAGTCTGCTAGCCAAAAAGAAGAAGCCGTGTAAATTCTACTGCAGTCATGAAGACCTTTCACGGCACGCAACAGAAGTTGTTAGAAACTTCCTTCTCTTCTCTCTTGATCTCAGCACCACTAATGTATTGAACTGCCCACAAAGGCCCCCTCCTGCCCACTGCAAGTCCCCAGGTTCCCCTCACATTCAAAGCCCTGTGCTTCCCTGTCTCTTCTCCACCTGCCCAGTTGTGCCCTAGGGAGATCAACTCAATCTCTCAGAAATATGTACAGCTTGACATCGTCTCTTTCACCCATCAACCCTTCCAGCAATCAGGAAATAATCAAGTTGAGATACCACTGGGGTGATCAGTCAGCCCTGGGGGTTCCTGAGACCCGATTTCTGTTTTCATAGCTGGGACAAGGTCGTCACCCTCAATACCCCAGGAGTCTCGATTATAAATTGGTAGGAATTCAGAAAAGGGCAAGCTGGTGTGGGGCTCAGTCTCAGGCAGAGCAGGACTTTGGAAAAACGAGGATGGGTTTCTCTAGAAAGAGACCCTCACACAAGGACTCAAGGAAAGCAGCTTATTTGGGGGATGATCCCAGGAGGCACCTGGAGGGGAGCAGACACGTAAGGTGGGGAAGGAAAGGCAGATGAAGGAAAGGGCTTTACGGATCAGGTCACTTCCATCGGCAAGCAGAACAGAATCCAGCCAGGGAACTCTGAAAACCATAGGAAATACGCGTGTCAGAGTCACCCTGACCCCAAAGACGTATTTACACCCAGTCCCTCCAGCCAGGCCTGGGGAGGGAGAAGTGTCCACTGCAGCTTCGGTGGAAAGGCAGACCAAGCCCCTCACTGGTGATGCAGGCAGGCAGGGGGACGTGGGGCCAGCACCGAGATGCAGAAAGCCAATGGGGTAAAGATGGGCCACCACCCACGTCTGCTTGGGCATTTGAGGTCTTGAGCCAGAGAGCACCACGCTCCGCCAGGATCCGAGATACCATGTAGCCCCGGGACCGTGACCCCCTCAGGGCTGTAGACCCAGGGCCCAGCACAGCACCAGCTCCCCGCAGGAACTCAGGAGTTCATGTTCACAGAATGGGTAGACAGACTAGTCCATTCCGCAGCTGGGAAAACTAAGACCCATGCTGAGAGGCTGAGAGTGGTCTTGCCTCCGGTTACAGGTGTCCCCGAGGTCCTGGACCTTATTCCAGGCTGCCTTATACGTCCAGCACCCATACTGAAGACCCTTCCTTAGACACTCACCCACGCATGTCTGTCTCAACGCCCCCTAGCCCACGCAAACAAGGAAGAGTGCCCACGGAGAACTTACCACCGAGCCCTCTGTCTTCCGCGGTCACTGGAATAGAAGCTCCTGACCACACGTAGTGACAGATCATCAGAGCGTGGTTACCCCAGCCAACTACACCTCACTGTGGGTCTGTCCTGATAGATTTCAGTTGTCTTTTCTGACCTGCCAATTAGCTATCATTTCAATGTGGCGGCTCCCCATTCGTAATTAGAATTAGCAGAGTCAGTTTCAGGTGGCCCATTTGTTCCTAAGACTCTTCAGAAACATCCTCTCCTCCAGAAACTCCAGAGTGATGTTCGAACTTAAGAATTTGACTTAAAAGTCTGGATTAGAGAAACCCCACTAGAATAAAGTCTTCATGCTGACTGGAATTCAAGAGGGGACTTGTTTCATGTTTCTGTGGAGTGGCATTCGGGAAGGAATTTAATGGCGTCGTGTGATTGATCCCATGCAAATGCAAGACAGAAAGAATCACAGAGGGTAGCTGTTAATGAGACTGAGAGCCACCCAGTGCTTTATCGAAGATATTTTCCCAGCCTTTTCTCACATTCTTAGCTACGGTCTCCTAACCAGTGTCCCTGTCCACCTCCACTGTCCCTCTGTGACCCCGGCTCCAATCTGTATCAGGGACCATTCTCCAGCACATGGTCTGATCCACCTCCCTCCTGCTAAAACCCTGTGCCTACAAACCCCTGACCCCCAGCAGATGCCGGGGACACCCCCCCAGCTCTATATAGTCCTCTGCTGATATGCCTCTGCTGCCCCCAGAGAGACCCCCTCCAAACTCTCTCCCGTGTTCTGCCCCATTCCCCCCAGTTGGTTCGTTGACCATGTAATGAATTCCTACTCTCCCTTAAAAGACCCGTTTAACGATCATTATTTCCTATTTCTTCATCCATTTATCCATCCGGCAAACATCTGTTGAGGGACACTATTTGCTATGGGAAAGTGACAGTGAGCAAAAGAACACACTAACATCCATTTCGAGTTTATCTTCCTGCATAGTGTAAGAGAATGGCCAAGTTTCATTCTTCTACGTATAGCTGTCCAATTTTCCCAGCACCATTTATTGAAGAGACTTGTCTTTTTTCCACTGGATATTTTTTCCTGTTTTGTTGAAGATTATTTGACCATAGAGTTGCCGTTCCATATCTGGGCTCTCTACTCTGTTCCACTGGTCTATGTGTCTCTTTTTGCGCCAGGACCATGCTGTCTTGGTGATCACAGCTTTGTAGTAAAGCTTGAAATCAGGGAATGTGATGCCCCCAGCTTGGTTTTTCTTTTTCAACATTTCCTTAGCAATTTGGGGTCTTTTCTGGTTCCATAAAAATTTTAGGATTGTTTGTTCCAGAACTTTGAAAAAAGCTGGTGGAATTTTGATCGGGATGGCATTGAAAGTGTAGATTGCTCTGGGCAGTATAGACATTTTAAAAATGTTTATTCTCCTGATCCATGAGCATGGAATGCTTTTCCACCTTTTTGTGTCTTCTTCAATTTCTTTCATGAGCGTTCTGTAGTTCCTCAAGTACAGATCCTTTACCTCTTTGGTTAGGTTTATTCCCAGGTATCTTTTGGTTCTTGGTGCTACGGTAAATGGAATCGATTCTCTAATTTCCCTTTCCATATTTTCATTGTTAGTGTATAGGAAAGCAACTGATTTCTGTGCATTAATTTCATATCCTGCCACATTACTGAATTGCTGTATGAGTTCTAGTAGTTTGGGGGTCGAGTCTCTTTTCCCATTGAGTTGAACAGGTATCCTCCAAGGTGATGAGCTTCCTGAGCAGATCGCCATGCCCCCACCCCAGCGCTGCTCCCCAGATGTGCCTTCTGGCTCTTGACCTACTCCTGGTTCAGTAGGAGTAACAAGACTGCCTAGGAAACAGTGCATTTGCCCTTTCTCTGGTGTCTCCTGGAGATTGGGCAGGGAGAGGGCCCTTGGTCCAGATCAGAAGCTCTTGGTGAGGCTTGTGTGGCCTTCAGCACCTCATTCTGCTTCTCTGTGGTCTCGATTCCCTCACCTGCCAAATGGATATTAGAATACCTATCTCCTAAGGAAATTACATGAACTCGTCATGTAGACTAGTAGATTCTGAAAATGCCCAGCACAGGGCTTGGAACGCAAATGTTGAGTGAAAACGGACAGATGAACAGCCATAAAGAGATAAAATCTAGTGAAATAAACACAGCAAAATATCCATGAAGAACTTTCAAAATTATTATATCAAATTGAAAAAAAATGTAAAGGTATTTTTAAAACTGGTGCTTGGGGGGAAATATGTTTAAAGGATTAAGTAGCATATGGGCACACCTGTGGAGATGTTTGAGGGGGTTTAAAAGCCCTTATTAAAGGACGTGTAAAGTTGATGGTAATGGCTCCATTAAAAGAATGTAATTATATGAATTATAGAAGAGCTTGGACAGTTGCCTTTTATTTCTCTTATACGAAAGTGGAATACAATTTGGTATTTTATGCAGATACGTGGCAAAAGCTAGAAAACAGAGACAGGGCGGGGGAGGGGGAGAGGGACTGCCAGCCGTGTGCAGGGAAGTTGCCAGAAGCAGAAATGACAGCTGCGTGCTAGAGTACAGCAGGCCCACATTGCTGAGCAGCTTCCATTTGGTCCTCAAAACAAGGCCAGAGAGGTAGGGACCACCGCTGTCTTCATTCTGACATGGGTTTTCCACAGTTTCCTGAGGGCCTCCCGTTGGATTAAGTCCTGGTGGCCCCCGGAGGTAACCTGCTGCCTACCCGCCCTCTCTGCTCCTCCTTCAGTTACCCACACGCTTAGCAGCATTTCCTAGGATCGACTCACACACCAACTACATGTCAGGGTCTGCTTGTGGGGGAAGCCAGAATGACCTAGCCAAAAAAAATAACAAGTAAGAACCAAACAAGATAGCAAGGTCTATTGGCCAAGAGACATAATCACTGGAGGCTGACTTGCAAAGTCTAAGGTACACCACACTGCCAGGCATCGGTGTGAGTCCTTGCCAGGTACAGAGTGGAAACAGTAGCATGAAGACACAGTCCTCGTTTTATCCTTTTGAGCTGGGAGGTGCAGTCAAAAGAAGGCAGGATTTTGGGGTGCCCAAATTCCTGGCTCTGTTGGTTGAGTATCCGGCTCTTGATTTCAGCTTAGGTCATGATCTTAGGGTTGCAGGATCGATCTCCTTCTTGGACTCCACACTCAGCAGAGTCTGTGTCTCTCCCTCTCTTTCTGTCCCTTCCCTGTTTCCTCTCTTTCTCTCTCTCAAATAAATAAAAGGGCACCTAGGTGGCTCAGTCTGTTAAGCATCTGACTTCAGCTCTGGTCATGATTTCAGGGTCCTGGGATCAAGCCCCGAGTCAGTCGGGAGTCTGCTTGTCCTCTGCCCCCACTACCCCGCTTGTGCACGTGCTCTCTCTCTCTCTCTCTTGCTCACTCTCAAAAAATTAAATAAAAAAGCTTTAAACAATAAAAATAATAAGTAAATCTTTAAAAGAAATTTTTTTAATTGAAAGAAGGCAGGATTTCTAGTCTGAAGATTCACCTTTGTGTCCTCTTTTGTGGGGCGACCTGACCGGTGGAGCCGGGCGGGGCAGGTGGTGAGAGGACTCACTCATGGCAGAGCAGAAGGAATAGATTATTGAATGCACCCCAGAGAGCAGTGGGCCAGATAGTAGAGGAGAAACTGACTGCCACACAGGTGGTGGGAGGTATAGTGTTGGGATTGAACAGCTATGGGAATGTATGGAATTTTCCTTTTTTGGTACCTGTGTCTAGTTGTAAGTAGCCCGTTAGGGCCTGCGGCTGGGCCTATGGGTGTTTCACAGTCGGTAGCTTAGTGCACCTGTTTGCATTCAGCCCAACCCTGTTTGCATTCACTGTGGGCCCTTGTGTCTTGATCAGGTTTCCATTGCTCAAGCCTGTTGCCTAAAAGTAGCCTCTATGTCTTCCATTTCCAAGTGGGACCAGTGACTTCAGCCCTACATCTTCTAGAGTTTCGGTTTCCTGATCTGGAGTCATAATTCGTAACTCAAGAGTTTGGTCACGATGAGAGATCCAGTGAGATACGGCTTGCAAAATCTTTTTGTAAGCAGTAAGACCCACAAAGAAAGGGCCCCGACCAGAGAACTTGGAAGAGAATTTGGAAGGATTTGTCAAAATCCTTTACAAGAAGGGATTTTTTCCAACGGCTCTTTAATTTTGAAGCACATTATTTTAAATGAGCAGCAACTGCACATACACCACAAGAAATACCAATATCTTTCCTTTAGAAAACAAGTTATCAAAGGATTTTAGGTGCATATGTCATGTATAGCCTTATTACAGAATCTTCCTCCCACAAATAACTAACAAAATGAGCTTTAAAAAAAAAAAAAAAGTCAGGGGCACCCGGGTGGCTGAGTCAGTTAAGTGTGTACCTTCGGCTCAGGGATCTCAGGGTCCTGGGATCAAGTCCCACATCCATCAGGCTCTCTGCTCAGTGAGGAGTCCGCTTCTCCCTCTCCCTATGCCCCTCCCCCTGCTTGTGCTCTCTCTCTTGCTCTCTATCTCTTTCTCAAATAAATAAAATCTTTTAAAAAGTTAAAAAACAACAACCAAACAAATCTTTACACAGAAAAAAAAAACTGCCCAGCAGCAACCAATGAAAGTATTCTAGCATAGTACATTCTGTCTCCACCCTTCAGAAACAGCACTGACCAGGGAAGGGGATTTAAAATTCTCTAAGAACTCTTATTAACATCCCTGATTTGTGGGGAAAATAGAATGAAGAAGTGAGTCAGCAATCTGGGGAAAAGATGCCTTTGCCCCACAGCAGCCCCCGCAAAGGCTTCTCACCTTCCAAGACTTTATCCTAATTTGAGGAGACCAGTTGAAGCCCACAGGAGCTGAGTGTACTTCTGACCTCCTAGAATGGGTGCCAGTGCACATCACTTAGAATCTCAGAGGTGGGAACAGAGCTGCCCCCACCACGTTTTCTCTACTGCCCACACCTGGAGGCATTGCCCTCCATTCATGGAAAAGTAGTGAAAAACAGTACTCACACCTCAAACTGTGATTTGAAAGATAACTTGGAAGAAGATAAGCAAAGGTGTCAAGGATGAATCACCATATCAGAGCAGGTGGAAATCTGGACAGAGCAACTCATTCTATGTATAGAGAGGCAAAGAGCAATGGCAAAGGGAATGTGCCAATATAGGACAAGAAGAAGGAAGAAGGGACAAGGGACGGAGAAAAGAAAGAAGGGAGAGATTGCCCAGAGCAGGCAAAATCTGTGCAGAAACAAGGATAAATTCATTCAAGAGACAAAAGATAGGGAAGAGGGACAAGAATGATCCAACATAAGAATAATAACTGTCTCTGGAGTAAAGAGTCCAACAGGCAGAACAGAAGAGGATTTCAAGTCTAATGTGGGAAGTAAAGGAAGAGTTGATCTGTACTTGAGAGGGACACACCGTGTTCTAAGAAAGACTGTTACAGAGACCAACACCAGACACATCGTAGCTACTAAATAGTTAAGTTCATAACTTCAAGCATAAGGAAAGATTTCTTCAGGGCTTTAGATGGAAAAAGCCAATCCTCTAAAGGAGAAATATTAGAGTAGCTCTAGGCTTCTTAATAGCAACACTCAATATCAATGTCAAGCACCAAAACACAAGTGGAGATCATCTGGGGATGGAAGGTTTAGGGACGACTTTTGTTTCCTTTCATGCTTTTCTATATTGTATGCTTTCTTAATTGTTAAAAATGGGTAAATATTACTCATGACAATCAGATAAATATAGTAACACTATTTTCATCTTGGGAAACACAAAAATAAAGGGCCTACCAGAAATCCATTCTGTTTCCATATCAAACCCCATTCTTTCTCACTTTACCCTGGATTAAAGAAACAGTGGGCAGCTCTTAGGAAACCAGGATATCAATGCCTGGAGACAAAAGAGAAACAAATGAATTTCAGAATTTGGGGGAGCATTCAGATATAACCATGAAGACTGCTAAGTTCCCTTCCCATATTTTAAAAATTGTAAGCATTTTAGTCTTACTTGCATCATAATGGAATCATTAAGACAATACTGGCCGTCTCCCACCCTTGAGTTTGAGACCCACTGGTGGTATGATTCGAGGAAATGAGTTAACTTCTTAGGCCTCAGGTTTATACATCAAATGGGAAAGATATAGTCATAACTAGCACATAGTAGTGGTGATTAAATGAAATAATGTATGTCAAGTGCCTTTTACAATGTGTGCCATGAAGTTACTGTCACCACCATCATCAGCTGCAGCAGCACCATTGTCCTTTCTGTAATCATCATCACCACCAGCATCTTCATTTCTATCATCACCTTCATCATCATTATCACTGTCACCATCAACACCATCACCATCATCATCACCACTGTCATCATCACCATCACCATCATCACCATCATCATCACCGTCACCATCAACACCATCACCGTCACCGTCACCATCAACACCATCACCATGATCATCACCACTGTCATCATCACCATCATCACCATCACCGTCACCGTCACCATCAACACCATCACCATCACCGTCACCATCAACACCATCACCATCATCATCACCACTGTCATCTTCACCACCATCAACACCATCATCATCATCACCATCATCACCATCACCCTCACTGTCACCATCAACACCATCACCATCATCATCACCACCATCATCATAATCATCATCACCATCACTGTCATCACCATCATCATCACCACCAACACATCACCACCACCATCATCATTGATGACATCACCATCATCAACATCATCACGACCACCCTCATCACCATCACCACCATCATCATCATTCTTTGCTAAGAGACCTTGGGCACGTCACCCCCTTCTCTGAGTTTCAGCTAACTCATTATAAAATAGAGGGAAATAATGTAGCAGGAGAGTTTTAAATTATTATTACGGAAGCTAATACTCACTGAGTGTCTCTCCTGTGCCAGACTTATACTGAGTGCTTACACACAGAAGTTCATTTAATCCTCACAAAAACTCCTGTGGCAGGTCCCTACTGCCATCACTGCACAGGTGAGAGACTTTAATTCTAGAGCAATTTGGGAGCCTGTTCTCACTGAAACCAGAGGCCAAGCCGTAGACCACTGTGCTTTGCCACCTCCTTTGGTTGTGAGGTTCAAGGGAAATCATGGAAATGAGAACCAATCCGAAAAACAGGCTGTGCAGGATTCTTTAGGTTTCTTGTATTTACCCTCAGGGGTGACCTGAAGGAAGAAGAGAGGAGACCCGATATAGACATGCTACATGAACTCTGTCTTAATCGCTCCTCATGAATCCTGTAGACCTCTACTGAGCACCTACTATGTGTATCCTGGGTATTGTGCTAGAGTGAGGGGCATCACCAATAAACAAGTTGTGGCCCAGCCCTGAAGAAACAAGAGACATGCCGAGAGGCAAGTGTGTCAGCATTCTCTGCTCCATTGTCAGCTGATGCTCCAGCATCAGAAGTGCTAGCAGAGTTATCCGCAGGTGCTTCCAAAACACACCTGGGGAGTCAGGGAAGGTGAAACACCAGCCTTCAAAACTGTTCAGACTTCACAGAGCTGTGAACTGACCCCCAAGAATTTGCTACAAGGCCTCCAGTGGTGTTAGCTGCAGAAACAGCTGGGTGTGTGACACACACACTTTCAACAAGGCAAAATTATGCTCTTTACAGACCTAAAGGCTGATCTTAGCACATTTCAATGCATAACCATCGTTTTTGCACAGTTTGATAGATAACCTTAAGATATGGGAAGTCTGCTTTCTTTGTAGTGAACAGTATATCAGATCTTTTCAAAATCAAATTTTGAGTGTCTAATTCAAGTAAGAAAATATCGATCAAGTACTTACTCTGCCAAAGATGCCAGGCCAATGAGGAGGCAGCCGGCCCTGGAGGGCTCATGGTCTAGTGGGGGCTTGAGGGGAGATGGTCCATTCTGAGTCATTTTGATGTGTTGGAGTCCAAGGCTTGCTGGAAGAATAGAGGCTTGGTAACAAGGAAAGCTCTGGAGAGAGAGGCTTGAGTTGTCCCGTCTCTATGACCTTGGGTTGCATGGTTGAACTTGATGATGAGTGTTATGGTTGTGCGCAGTGTTCGCGATGAAAGTTTTGCCTCCATGGGGTGGGGTCTGTGAATTCTGCCCCTTCCTTCCACCCCCACTGCCACCATGCCAGCTCTGCACAACCGTGGCCTCCCTCCCTCACTGCCCAGCAGCCTCCTCCCCCACCTGCGAGTCCCCTCTCCATACAGCAGTAATGTCAACGAAATGCAAGTGGATCACATCAACCCCTACTTGAAACCCCATGTTGGTTTTCCTCAATTGGTTTTCTTCAGTAGTAGATCTCTCCTTGATCTACAAGAGGTTGCCTAATTGGTCCTGCTTGCCTTTTCTGCTTCATCCTCTTCCTCCCACCCCTCGCTCAGCTGTGCTGACAGAGTGGTCTCTGCTCTAGACCTTGACCCAATCCCTTTCGTCTTCCAGGTCCTCTGCCCTCCCATCCCTTCCCCCGCAATCTTCTCCAACTCTTAGCAAGCTGTATCTCCTCCTTCAGGTCATATCTCAGCCATCCCCTCCCAGATAGCCCTCCTTAGCTTTTACAAACACAGTCTTTCCCCCCACCCCCGCCATTGCTCACTGCATTCCCTCCATGCTTATCACATGTCATAATTACTTTTTCATTCATCTCTTTTTTGATAAATACATCATCCTTTACCCCCTACCAGAAGAGAGAATCCCATGAGGGCAGGACATTGTCCCTGTTGTCCACGACTATGGGGCCAGCCCCAACACAGTCAATAATCATGGTCAAAGTGTTCAGTGTCTCCCTAGAGTTTGATAAAGGTCCACTGCCCTTGTCTCTGGAATGCCAACGTATAGATCTGATTGGCAGAGTGGGGACTCCGCTGGGGAGGTGGGGTGCTAACAGGCCCCCAGTGGTCATGCTGAGCCCCAGGCCCAGGGTCTGGGCACAGAGCCCAATCCCAGGTCTCCCTGGGGGTGCAGAAGAGGGTGTGAAGACCTTGGAGATTCTTGGCTAGGTGTGGTACCCTGCAGACACTTGGAAGTGTGTGCAAGCAGTCTGGTTGCAACCAGGAGAGCGCTGGCATCCCAGAGGTGATGGGTGACAGATATCCTGCAATTGCACAGGACAGTCCTCAAAATAGAGCATTGTCCTCCCTTGATGCCAATCCCATTTCCACTGAGTAACACTCCACTGCTGGGGTGACAAGTGGGGCCCACCACACATCCAGTCGTGACAAGATAAGGAGGACAAACCAAGAGCCATCTGGGCGGGGGCTCCATCCTGTCAAGCAAGGATCAGCGGGGAAACAAAGCTGCGATTTCGAGGTTAGAGTCCCAAGCCTGAGTTCTGGCTCTGCCCCAGGAGCTGAGTAACACTGGGGAAGCCCAGTAACCTCTCTGGGCTTCAGTTTTCTTACCCACGTTGGTAGCCCAGACCCGCCTGACGCGCTGTATCGATAAATATCAGTTGCCTTGTAAATCAGATTTGCACATGCTGTTCTCATTTTGTAGTGGATTGCAGCTTGATTCAGAAGGCCTTTGGAGAGCCAAGAGGCTGAATCCCCTCTGGTCTGGATGGGCCGGGTCAGGGAAATGGCATATGTTAGCCGTGACGCGCCAACTCCAGCACCCAGTTCCGAAGCCGTCATTCACCCAGGGAGAGCCGGCTCTTCTGGAGAGTGCTACCCGGCCACTGGAGGTGGATGCTGGCGGCACGAGTCTCTCAGTGTGATTCATTCTGTGCCCTTGCTCTGCCCCTGCAGGGGGCATCCCGTTCATCTTGACCGGCGAGTTCTTCCAGCAGTTCCAGCGGCCGGCCGCCTTCATCATCGCAGGCTCTGTCAACTGGCTCTCCAACTTCGCTGTCGGCCTCCTCTTCCCATTCATCCAGGTACGACTGACAAGGGGTCTCCTGCCCCTGGGATGCCCTCTGACTCGGCAGCTCTCTGCGCAAGGGGCGAGTCAGAGAGCAGAGCCTGAGTCTCTCAACCGGAATCTCACACTGTCCTCCTAAGGAAGGCAGAGATGTGCCTTGGCTTCAACCTTGAACCCTCTTTCTCGCTCCTGCACTGCCAGGAGCTACCCCCAGACACTAAGGGCTGCCTCGGAGGGAGCGGGCTTCCCATTGCCAAGGGTCTGCAAGGAAACCTGGGTTAGAATCTCAAACGCACACTTTTGCAGTGTACTTGTCACGGTGTTAGACAAAGTCCGTGTGATAGTTTCAGTGCACCCTGTCATCGTCTGATGTCCTCATTGTCGTCATAACCAGGCTGATGGGGTCACTGTCCCAAGGGTGACCACAGTGGGCAGGAAAACGTGAACTCAGGAAATGGATACAAGGTCTTTTTGTGTAGGTCAAGAACCTATTCATTCACTTGCTCATTTATTCGGCACGTATTTATTGAGTCCCTGCTCTGTGCTGGGCACTGTTTCAGGCAGTGGGAATAGCATGGCACACAATAGCGTGTGCTCTGTGGTCCTGGAGCTAAAAAGGGAAGCAGGGACCTGAGTGAAGTGAAGCAGCCCAGGAATGGAGACGTCCAGAGAGGGAATCGGCAAGTGCAAGGGTCCTGAGGCCGGACCATGCTTGGCCTGTGCAAGAAACAGCAAAGAGGCCAGTGTGGCTGGAACAGAGTGAGCAAAGAGGATGGGAGAGACAGGAAACGAGATCAGAGCATTCTCTGGGGGCAGGAACGTGAAAGACAAGGACTTTATAAATGCTCTGCACAGGGCCAGGGGCCCCCAGCTGCATTCCAGAGAGGGACAAGCTTCTCTGCTCTGATGCCCCCAGGGCTCCCCACTGCCCATGATGGAGGCGATACCATCAGTGGAGGTGAGAATCCATCAGATGTCTCTGAGGAAGAACCACCTTCCCTTCTCAGGGGCTATTTCAACGCTCTCCCCCTCAGTTAATAGTCTGTCTATTAATCGACTAGCTTCAAGCCCAGCGTGCCCCCAGAGACTTGCTGCCTGCTCGGCTGAGTCCAGGGTCAGCAGCGCCGGCCCCAGGCCCACGTGATAGTTACACGGGTCGTAGAGCACTTACTGTGTGCCAGGCCCCCTGCAAACAGTGGCTTTTCATGTGCTCGTGACATCCGTGCAGCTCTCAACCGGGGTTTCCTGCCCTTCCCACTTTACTGCAGAGAGGCTGAGGCTCAGGGAGCAGACGCCGTCAGCCCAAGGTCCTGTGGTCACCATCCCACCTGGTCTTACCCCACGGCCTCTTACTGGTGGACATTCTCTGTCTGTCATTCATTAGTCTCAGACTGACCACGTGACTTTTACAGCATCTTTGACCACATCTTAGCTGCAAGCACCCTGCCTCTGAGTGTACGTGCCATGGGGACTCCCTGGGCCTCACACCCCTTTCCTCCTGTCCTTGGGCATCTTCAGCCAGCACGGCCGGGATGTAACAAGTAGCCTTTTCAATGGACTCCAAACCCCAAATGGCTTCTTGCTGATTGGTTCAAAGCCCGCAGAGTCAGGGGTCAGTAAAGTATCCATTGCTGTGGGGAAAATTAACTTTAGACCACTTCTTGGTCAACACAGATCCCCCTACCACCTCCCCACCATTTAAGTGGAGAAATTCTAGACCCCTCCACCTGGACCACCACTAAGCTTTCTGTGTCTGGAAAATAGACTAGTCTCCTGAGCAATTTGGGGTGGGGGCCGGGGGCTGGGCAAAAGAGCTCGCTGTTCCCCCACACAAAACACAGCACCTCGCTTTCCAGCCACGGTTTGGGAGTGGACGACTCAGACGTGCCGCATTAATACCGACATTTGCTGAGCGCTTGCTGTATGCCGGGCTCCACTGAACCCCTGTCCCTGCTGGGAGGTCAGGCCTTCATGTCTCCCTGGTTCAGACCAGCAGCCTGGAGCTCAGACAGTGGTAGCCAGTCCCCGAGGTCACCCCCGTGGGGAATGACAGAGTAAGCAAGCGTCTCATCCTCACCTGTAAGACCAGGGGGGGAAGGAGCCCTTGGTTATACAGCAGGTGAACATACCCGTTTGAACTGGCTTTGAGGAGTTAATTTATGTTTAGACACACACATGGTCAAGGCGCACACGTGTGCTCACACACACACACGCACACACACAGGCCGGCATCTCAGGAAGGTCTCCAGAGGACTGGACCCATCTGACCTTTCTTTCACGTTGTTCCCTTGGGAAATCGCAGCCCATCCGCAGCTTCTCCCGAACAGAGACATCTCGCTCCTCTCCCTTGAGATGCTCCCCTGGACTCCGTATAGAGGGGGCCAGGCCTGTGCCAAGTTCTGGGGAGCTGTGCCAGCCGCGCCGGCTCAGCTGGATTACTCGGCAGGGAAAGGGTGCGCAAGAGGACAGCCACCACCACAGGCAGGTCCGTGGGCAGTCACGCCATTGCGCGGAAGGTCTCATTACCCCCACTGGTCAGTCAGGACGGGTTAGGTTTGCTGCAGGAGGAAATAACCCCCAAGTCTCAGTGGCTTCAAATCACCCATGACCACGTCTTACTCGTGCTAGGTGTTCATTGTGGGGGGACTAGAGATTCTAGAAGGCCCCAGAGCTTCCCGACTCAGCCCCAGCAGGTGGAAGGAGTATGACAAGTCTCACACCGTCCATTAAGGCCATCACCTGGCAGCGACACAGGTTACCACCGGGGGATTCCCAAATGAAAGCCACACCACCACTCTGTACCCCAGGGGACATTCAAGTAGCCTTGTGTCTGGAGAGGAGGGGCCAGAAATCTGTGTCCTTCTGTAATGGTGACCCCAGCCCACTCTGAGGAGGAAAGCCAGGCTCAGCGGGCTCAGGACATTTGCCTGAGGCCCCAGACCAGTGAGAGGAAGAACATGGTCATGCCCACGGATGTCCCTGTGCCCTTCCTTGACCCCCAGGGCTTTCATGTGTATCAAACTCCTTTCCACAATAACCCAGTTTCTCACAGCCTTGACCGCATGTTTAGGGAATCATGTTCATTCCAACGGGCTCGCTTCCAGTGGGGTGCCCAGGCGTCCAAGAGGCTTCCGAGGCCACAGCTCATCCCAGGACGCCCCGTTGTGATGGGCGGGAGTGTCTGGGGGCAAAGCAAGACCAGGACTCCCCGTGGTCTAGCGGGTCCCTCCTGCAGGAGCCCGGAAGGAGCCCCTGAGTGTGCTGACACGGTCTCTGTGAATAAAAATGCATCCGCTCACGCTGCAGGGATGACCACATGTGCCGATTGCAGAGAAAGTCAGCCTGAGGGCTGCTCGGAGCCTGGCCTGGAGCAGGGGAATACGGCTGGGACCCAGGTGAGGGGCTCAGGGCCAAGACGGGCGCCCCCTGCTCCCGAAGCCGGGCCCTCGTGCACACGGGACACAAGTCTGCATGCCTGTCCTAGAACATCCAGACCAGCTGTCTCCCCCCAGGCATGTCAAGGGCACAGGAGTCACAGGAGAGCCATGGGCACCACTCCTTACAGGCTTGGGGCTTGGGGCTTGGGGCTTGGGGCTTGGGGCTTGGGACAAGGCCAGGAGAAGAAGGGGAGCTGCAAGGAAAGACGAGTGGTTGGCAAGGGTCTGGGAGGCAGGTCTCTGATCCATGCCTGAGAGGTACTGGGCTCACGTCTGGTCGCTGCCTTTGGCATTTGGGGCTGGAGCCGGAGAGGTATGTGGCTTCCACCTCAGAGAGATCGCCTGACCTTGGTCTTGACCTTGCCTGGCAGTGTCTGCAGCCACATATGGGACATGGGCAGGTGGTCAGGGGAGCCAAGGATGGATGGATGGGTGGATAGATAGACACACAGACTGATGGATAGTAGAGGACGGAGCGGGGAGTTAGGACAGGTTGACTTGAAGACATTCATCAGGCACTTACACAGGAGTTTGTGCAGAGCTGGGAGAAGGGCAGTGCAGGGCAAAAGGACTGAGAGCAGGACCGAAGGTAAGATGGGGCAAAGCAGAGAGACACGGACAGCAGAGGAGCATCGCCCAGTCCAGCCATGACAGGAGGTTCAGAGCCGGTGAACTCAGCCCTTGCCCCTGGCGGCGGAGGGGGATAGAGTGTAAGGGGATGGGAGGGAGGGAAATCCTCAGGTAAGGAAGCCAGCACGCGGTGACTCAGGATGGGCCTTGGAGCTGCTCCCACCTGCCCCAGGCGGGGGTGGGGGGAGGCTGAGGCCGGCTCAGCCTTGCCCCTTGGGGCACTACAGTAAAGCACCCAATTAATGGATCATTTCAACGAGCATCCTTCTGCTTTTTGTGCCAAGCCCCAGACCTGAGCTTTACATCCATTTTCTCCGGAGTCCTGACAGCCCTCGTAGGGTTCATTCGCTCAGCTGGTGTTTGAGGACGACCTAGCGGGTCCCCCTCCGGGGGCAGAACGCAAGGGCCTGCGCTCTGTAGGGCACAGTTGCTGACAGTCCTCCTGGTCTTGCCTTCCTCTCCATCTTCTCCTTTACCTTCTCTTTATTCCTCCTCCTCCTCCCCCTTCCCCTCCTTTCTCCCTCCTCCTCCTCCTCCTTCCTTTTGCCCTGTCAAGTCATGAGGGCATTCTCTTTATCACGGGTCAGGCTCTCCGTAGAGGCTGCAAGGGGGCGAAGCCGGGCGTGGTCATGGCTCACCGACACTTTCCTTCCTTTCTTCCGGATACATGTAATGTTCCCTATTTATAAAAGTCGGAGCCAATTTTTTTGTTTTGTGCATGCGCTTCCCTCACCCGGCGCGCTATCATGCGCGTTCCCTGACGCCGCGGGTGCACATCCCCTGGTGTCCCCCGGTCAGGGCACATCCCTCTGGATGCAGAGCTCCTGCCGGCCGCGCCGTCTCCAGCGACCCCGGGGCTGGGACCACTCAGCAAGCGTGGAAGGTGTGAGCACGACTCAAGCCAGGGAGGCTTGCTGGTCACACTGAGGCAGACACTGGCCAGGAGGCCGCAGGGAGATTTTGTGAGAGGTCAGCCTCCTGGCCCAGGACAGGGAAGGCGGCAAGGGTCCGTTTCCTTTCTGATTGGGAGCTGGCCGGGGCCGAGGCTGGGCTCCGGAGGCTGCCGTTGACCGTTGACCGCGACGACTGCACTTAGGGAAACGCGGGGCGACCCCACCCCCCGCACCCTCCCGCGGGAGCAGGTCCTGCCGCTGCGGCCCCCACAGCCGACCAGCTGCACTGAGCAACCCTTCCAGAAGTCCTCCCAGCCACAGTCAAGAGCCTGCCTTAGTCTGTTCACGCTGCCACAGCCGCGTCCCCCACACGGGCGCTTAGCCAACAGAAATGTGCTTTCTCACAGTTCTAGACGCCAGAAGTTGGAGATAAAGTTCTTGGCAAAGTCGATTTTTTCCAGGACCTCTCTCCTTGGTGTCGTAAAGACAGCCGTCTGTCGCCGAGTGCGCCTGTGTCCCGATCTCCCCTTCTTCTAAGGACACGACTCAGACTGGGTGGGAGCCCATCATAGGACTTCATTTTACCTTGATCCCCTCTTTAAAGACCCTCCCTCCACATACAGCCACATTCTGGGCTCCTGGGGGCTAGGACTCCAACGTGTGGATCCCTGTGGTGGATACAGATCGGCTCATGACAGCCACCGAGTGCAATTTTTCAAGCATCTTGATCTTCTCATTTTTTTTCCCCAAACGTGTCAGTGGCGAGTGTATTGCAGCCCCCAAGCAGGGCCTGCGAGGAGCCCCGTCTGCTCCCGCAGGAAATAAATATCAGAGCCGGCACCGCTGCACACAGTGACGTGACCCAGAACTTCACTGTGTCCTACGCTTCAGCAGGGGGCCCCGAGCTAGGCCCTTGCCCGCTCCGAGCCTCAGTTTGCCCATCCAGAAAATAAACCATCCTTCCCTCTCCTCTCAGCCGTGGAGAACGGAGCCTGCTGAGGTCACGAGCAGGCAGTGGGGGCCGCCTGCCCGGGCTGGGCTCACGGGCTGCCCTGACCACCCCGTCTGCAAGCAGACCTCGCGGGTCGCAGGAGGGCTCTGCGTCCGGGGACTCCCCACCTGGGGCAGGACCGGTAACACTAGAACCGTCTCCAGGACACAATAGCTTGGTGACTGGTGGCTGCCGTGGCTGTTTGTTGTCCTTAGTCCCCTTACGTGCCGGGCACTGCGTTAGACATAAATGAGACACAGGCGAAACTGCAGACTTTGAGGTCACACAGTCTGACCTTGAATCCAGGCCATGCCCGGTGAAGTGCCTGCTGGTCAATTTGTTCCGGGATCACTCTCTGAGCTGTGATTTTCTTGTCTTTATAACAAGAGAAAGGCCCCAATTTTGCAGTGGGGCTCCCGAAAGAATTCCAAGTGGAAGTCAAGTCTTGAGCCATGTCTGCCCATGAACTCTCAGGATCGGCTGCTCTCGTGGTCATAACTAGTACCGTAAAGGCTGCTTCCTGCTGTGTGGTCCTAGGGACACTTGGGAAGAGGAGGCAGGACAGAAAAATCGATTCGTGGTGAGTCCTGGAAGCTCACAGCGCCCCCAACTCACTGAGCCGTCCAGGACAAGGTGCCTCTCAAAGCTTCCTTCTCCCCGCTCCTTCCCCTTCCCTCCCACACCCGCCCCTTCTGGCAAAAGGTTCTAGATCTGCACGGATGGGGCTGGGGCGGGTGGCCTTGACCCCTGGGGGGATTAATATCACCATTTCTCTGCCCCCAGCCCCAGGCTGCCGTTTCCTTGGGCCTTTGCTAGGGCGGCATCATTGAGTCAGTGGTTGTACCCGCCTACAGACGACTCAGCCTCTGCCGTGAGCACCCGTATTTTCTGGTTCAGACAAAATTGCGTGCAAATGTATGCCCACTTGATTCCACTGGAGTTACAACGTTTCGTTTGAGTTCAGTAAAATCAGGAAGGGAGAAAATGATTCTTTTCAACTCCAGATTTATTGGGTCATATCCCAGATGCCTATGCAGTGTGAGGAGGAAGCCGATGCAGAGCCAAGATCACGAGACCTCAAAGCACATGAACTGCCCCCTGGCTTCTCTAGAGGGCCCAGCTGCCATCCTTGGTCTGGAGGTGGAAAGGGAGCATCTTTCACTAGCTCCGTCTCCGCCAGCACCAGCTCGGAGGCAATATCTGGCCCTGACATTTTGGAGAGAACAGACATGCCCCTCAGGGCAGCAGGTGTGGTTTGTGTTTCTCAGAAGGAGGCAAAGCGGGGCATCACTGGGCTGACCAGTGCAGGGACCTTTCAGGCTGAGCTTGAGGGAGTCGGTGGGGGGGGGGCTTTCGGGGAGCAGGAAGATGCTGGCAGAGGCCCTGAGCCGGCCCTGAGCGGGCTGCTGAGGGGCGTAGGGGATCGCAGGTGAGTCTGAGGGAGGCTCACCCCGGCACTGAGGGCGCGAGAGGGATTTGGGGCTTTTCCAAAGGACTCTGGAAAGCCGCTACATGGTTTTGAGACATGATCCATTTTGTGACTTTAAAAGAACTCTCAGGGCTGCCTGGTGGCCACTAGATTCGGGACAGGGGATAGGAAGAATGGAGGAGAAGGTGACAGACAGCAGAGCCGCGTTTGACGGTGTGTGCCTTAGGAGAAAGGAGGCCCTGACTAGAAATGGCACAAGGAACTTTCTAGAGTGTTGGCAACGTTCTATGTCTTGACAGAGGACTTAGTTACACAGGGCACTTTAATCCAGACTTGTTGAATGCTACACGTAAGATTTGTGCAAGTTACTGTATATATAAATCCTGTCTGGATAAAAGTGTGTATTTTAAAAAAAAAAGGAAAAGAAAAAGCTGTTTCGGGGTAAAGGCATCAGGACAGAGTAGCAAAGACAGGCAGAGAGGGAGGAAGGAGCCAGAGGTGATTTAGGGAAGAGGGCAGTGCATGTCTGAACATGGGTGGAGAAGAGCAGGCCTGCCAGGAAGGGGGGTGGACGGGGGCAGGGGGCGTCCACAGGGCATGCGGATCGGAAATACCATCAGGTAGCCACGGGGCTGTGTCTAGCTCACAGTTTCCCGGGGCAACTCCAACAAGATCCTGCATGTACACACTCCCCCAGTGGTACAGCCTCGTCTTTGTAAGCTCTCTGCAGAGCTGGAGGGACAAGTGTGAGGCACTCGACTTCCCATCAGTTCTTTAGTGGCTGCCCTTGCACTCTCAGCCCGGAGCTTGGGGTGAATCCCCAGTGAGGCAGCATCCCATGGGTCCGGGGGGAGGGGAAACCCAGCAGAAGGATTCTATCTTTGTCAAGTCGTGAACATCTAACTTGGATCACCTCTCGTACCTTCAGTCTTCTCCACAGAAGTGCTCTCATTTCATTCATTTATCCATGCACTCAACATGTTCTTATCAACACAGAGCTTCCAGTGATCCCAGTACTGTCTTGGGCTGGGGCTACAATGCAGAGCAGGTGGCGTGGACCCCGCCATCATGGCACTTACCCCCATCCCCCGGGGCCTGTGGACACCAGATGGCCCCTGGATGGGTTTCAACAAGACCGTGACATGCCCCCTCTCCAGAAATAGCATCGAAAATGTCAAGTGTATGAAATTTTTTTTTCTTTTGATGGAGAAGGGGATGCATAGCTTTTTATCAGTCTCAGAGAGGCATGCGGAATGTCCACACCCTCACCTGTATGCCCTTCCTCCTGTCTACTCGAGCCCAAAACCGCTGCAACCTCCACACCTCTGGAAGGGGATATTCTTTTTTAACTCAGTGTCTTTCAATTGCACATCTCTGTGTTTAGAAAGGGGCCTGGTTAGGGGTCTTCACCGGGGAATGGCCAGAGAGATGACAGAAGGAAAGTCCCCAGACCTGCCGAAAGACCAGTCCTCAGCACGAACAGCAAATCTGGTATCAAGGATCCCTTTCTAAACACAGAGATGTGCAATCGAGAACAATGAGTTAAAAAAGAATATCCTAAAAGTTTCGTAGGGGAAACTCAGACAACCTGAAAAGAAATGCTAATCCGATAGCATCCCCCTGCTCCTGAGGGAGACTCTACGTGTTGGGTAAGGGACCCTGTCTTCAAAGTCTGGAGAGGAAACTATTTTGAAATTAGAAGTCTGTACCTTCACCTACAGGAGAAGGGAAAAGGCATTTTCAGAGGCTCAGAAAGCTTACCACGTGCCTCAGCCACCTATGGCCTAGGAAACTGGAGGTATTGGGTGTCCCACAGCTCCAAAGCCTCTTTGCAAAGTGGGTAAAAACACGGGAGTTTGAACTCGCAGCCTATGGGCTCCAGTGCTGACCAATGGGAGGCCTCGGGCAAGCTGCTTAATCCCCTGAGCGCAGAGGACTGAGTTCAATGTCTGGCCCGGAAACCTCACCAAACAGGGCTTGGTACTGATACCAGCATTCACATCAGTTGCCCTCCCAGCGGGCAGAGGCTGGCTCACGGCCACAGCAGGAACGAATGGTCGGTCCTGTTGACACGGCTGTTGCAAAGACTAACCATTTGAAATATCCTTTCTTCCTGACCTTGCCGTTCCCAGGAGCAGGTAGAATATTTGAATTTGCACGTTTCAATTCAATGTCCTTTCTTTCTTTTTTTTTAAGATTTTATTTATTTGACAGAGAGAGAGACACAGCGAGAGAGGGAACACAAGCAGGGGGAGAGGGAGAGGGAGAAGCAGGCCTCTGCTGAGCGGGGAGCCCAATGCGGGGCTCGAGCCCAAGTCCCTGGGATCATGACCTGAGCTGAAGGCAGATGCTTAAAGACTGAGCCGCCCAGGCGCCCTTCAACGTCCTTTATTTCTAAGCAGAGACCTTGCTGTTATAATTACTCATAGTCATAAATGATAGGAATTCAGGGCCTGTTACTGAACTTGGGGTTCTTTGACTCTTGTGTGTAGAAATAGACACGAGGCCAAGGACGGTGCAGGAAGTGTTTATTGCTAGCTCAGTCCCAGGCCTGAGGAAGGCAGCCTTAGGAAAAGGCGTACAGGGCTGCTCCCTGAACAACGGCCAGGGGAAGAATTTGAAGAGGCTGAGGTGAGGAAAGGGGCCGTCCAAGCACTTGGGCCTTAGGAGACCTAGGAATCTGGGTGTGCGGATGAAGTTGCCAGAACTTGCTTTTTCATACATCATATGCCTTATTTGCATGTTACATCTCCACCTCGGGCATGACTTTTAGCATTATAATGAGGTGTGCGCTGCAAGTTCCCGTCTTGCAGAGGACGTGCTGCAGAAAAGAGAACCGCAAACGAGCAGACAGATATTTAAAGAGCTTTCATTTTGCAACAGACTGGACCTGTAAGGAGATTAGGGCCCGAGGGCAACTTCAGCCCAAGAACTGCTTTTCTAGGGAGACGCCTAAGAATCTCTATCTGGCTCGGTTTCCTGCGAGGGCTCTCTTTCTGGCCAGCAGGCGGCCGCTTTCTCACCGTGGCTCTCCGCGGCTTCTCCTTGCTGTGCACAGGGAAGGAGAGAGCCGTCGTCCTCTCCCTCGTCTTAGAAGGCCACCCATCCTGTGGGATTTGGACCCCACCCTTACGACCTCACCTTAATTATCCCCCCAAAACCGTATCTCCAAATACAGTTGCATTGGGGGTTAGGGGTTCGACATATGAATTGGGGGGGCCCATAAGTCGGTCCATAGCAACAGGGAAACTTTCAAAGACAGATTGACTTGTCAGATGCAAAATCCGATTGACAGCTGGATTGATTTGTTCACGCCATAAATATCCGCTGAGCACCTGCCGTTGTCCACACGCTGACGGGGCACTGGGCCACAGTGATGAGCAAAACCAGACGTCACCCTGCTGCCTCGTGGAGCGGCTTTATCCACGGCATGCAGGGAAGGAGGGGGAAACCAGGAGAGGCGGTGATGGGCCTGGGGCAGGGCCGGCCCCCGGAGGAGAGAGACAGGAGCTGAGCAGGTGGAAAACCACAGGAAGAGGGACCAGCAAGTCAGCAGATGCGTGGCGGGAGGTGGGAGTGACGAGGCCCAAGTGGAGGAAGCACAGAGGAGAGGAGATCTCACCGACTCCCCAGGGCAAGCCAAGGAAGTGGGTCTTCATCCCAAGAGCCACAGGAAGCAACTGGGAAGTTTTAAGCAGGGGGCCGGCGTGACCTAAATACGTTTGGCAAGTCTGCCCGGGCTGCCTCGCAGAGAGCAGATGGGGGACACGGGTGAAGAAGGTGAGGAGCAATGATTGCTTGGGCGAGGCAGGTTTGACAAACTCCTGCCCACCCCCTGGTCTACTTTTCTGTGAATAAAATTCTACTGGCGTGCAGCCATGCACGTCCACGTGCGGGTCATCGTCTGGGGAGTCCCGTGTGGGGCCTTCCCACAAAGGCAGAGGCCGGTGGGCCCGTATGGCCCTTGCCCATCCTGGGCTGGACTTCCAGAGTGGGCACGTCGAGGGAGGTGACACCGGGGAGCTGAGGAAGGAAGCCCACTGGGACTTAGTGCGTGGGTCCCACGTGACAGCTGAGGGGACAGGAGGTGTCCCAGATGGCTCTCGGGCTTCCGCCGGCGGGGCCCAGCCCCAGACACACCCTCGTTTATGGTGTGTAAATATGAACCTAAGGTTGAGCAAGTATGACATTTGGCTTTCATGATGATTATTTTTTATAGGCCTAGTTTTCAAAAAAAAAAACAAAAAACAAAAAGACTGCCATCTCCTCTTGGGTCCCGGGGTTGGAAGCTGATGTAGTAGTCACGGCTCACGGAGAACGTCTCCTGCAGAGACTTCATCCAGCGCCCTTGGCCTTCAGAGTCCACGTCGCGCGCGGTGTGCCGCCCAGGATATTGATAGAGGAAGGGGGAGCTGAGAAAACCTGGTCAGAGACGGCCTCGCAGCCAGTTTTGGGGTCGTCTCCTTGATGTTCTTTGTCTCTCCTTTCCACAGAAAAGTCTGGACACCTACTGTTTCCTGGTCTTCGCCGCAATCTGCCTCACGGGGACTGTCTATTTCTATTTTGTCCTGCCTGAGACAAAAAACAGAACCCATGCGGAAATCAGCCAGGCATTTGCCAAGAGGAACAAGGCGTACCCACCGGAGAACACTGACTCGGCTGCACCTGACGCGAAGGTGACCAGAGGGCCCGAGCCAGACCCCGCCCCCACTCGGGACAGTTATGCCAAAAATGGGGTTGTCTAAATGGACGATCTCACATTCCAGGAAACCAAAGATTTCCCTACATGGTTCATGGCATTATTTAAAAATAAACTTTTGCTCATCTGATGTCACAACTATTTGGGTTTTATTCATAGCTGAATCCCCAGACTCTTCTGGAAGGTGGAAAGGCTCTCAGCTTACGTTTCAGGAGATCCACCCTTCTTCTGTTTAGATGGATGGCCTGTCTCCTTCATGACTTAGCCCACAGTTTCAAAATGAAATTGGGGACATAACACTTGACGACTTTCTCACAGGAAAACAAGCTAGTTCAACAGGGGACACGGGTCCGGGAAACCACAGACTGAGGCGCTGGTTGGCTCGGCCATAAGTAGCCTCAATCTGAGGCCTCAGGGGACCCTGGGCTGGGGTCCTAGATGAAGGTTTTCGGAATTCAGTGGAAAGACTCTTTGTACCTCCTACTAAGTACCTGTTACCAGCATCTGGCTCGGCCTCATGAGTCTGAGGTTCCAGAAGCTGACACCAACGACCCATCCTTCAGGGTCCACCCCTCCCAGGCCGTGGCCCACGGGACCGAAGACTTCCATGCCTGAAACTGCCTTCACCTCAGAGCAGCAGAGGTGACTTAGAAGCATAAAGAGGATCAAGATGTGAAAGAAGTGACTTTCCCGTGGCTGGAGCAGGGACTACGAAGTGAGTTCTGTTCAACTGAAAAAAAAAAACAAAACCAGTATTATGAATGACTCGGAAGCTGAGCCTAGTCTTGGTGGAGAAGACAGGGAAGAAGACCCATATGATGATACGGGGCTCATAGACTCACAGACTCATTATTGAGTCTCATAATACTCAGCCGGTAAAGCTGACCCTCCCTTCCTCTGCCTCTTTGCTTTCTACTCCAGCCCTCGACAGGTTGGCGGGGCCGCCCACATCGGGGAGAGCAGTCGGCTTGTACTCAGTCCCCCAACTCAAGCACTGATCTTATCTGAAAGTACCCTCGCAGACATGCCCAGAATAACACCTAACCAAATATCTGAGCGCCCCGAGACCAGGTCAACTTGATACATCAAATGAACCGTCACGGGAGGTGAGTTCGCAGGTACACAGAGCGCTCAAGCCAACGTGGGGTGATCGCATGCCTTGAGTGTTGTTAAGGAAATCTAATCGTCACTTGCGGAAGAAGTTGTGGGGAGTAGATGTGCTTGAGGGCTCTTCCAGCCCTTCTGCACTAGGGCAGTTTGGGTCGGGCCAGCTTCCGGCCTGCCATGATGATGCACGCCCGTGTGGTTTCGGTGAGTCCCTGTGCTTGCCTCCGGAATGAAACAGGTCCATTCTGTCTACTCATAGATAAATGACAAGTGCCCGTGGGTTAGCACGTGTGTGTTTAAGTCTATGTCACAGTAGGAGTGGGCCCGAGAGGAACGTCTCTGGTCATAGCAACAACTCTGAAACGCCTTCAGCCCGAATCCTGCAGGCTTTTCTGACCATTCTTGACAAGGACAGCCTTAGCCAAAATCTGAATTCTGAGTTTCCTTTCCCTCCGAATACTCTTTCACCACTAGGCTTCTCCTCTGGTTGATTGCCAAGTCCATGCACTGTAACTCCCAGCTTTGGTTTGGCAGATTTGGACGGTGTGTCTCAAAATGGAGAGAAAGTGATGGATGGATACGAAAAGGGCCAGAGACCCCAAAGCCGAATAAAGCACAAAAAGAAATCTTAGCTGTGGAGTGCTGTCGTTCATGTGTAGACATGACTACTTAGCTTCCAAATAGTAGGTGGGTGCTGAGGACACATCAGGGAGCGGGAAAATACACTGCCCTTTCCCACATTGGCTCCTGCCTGCCACAGAAGATTGAAAATCAAAGAAGCAGTAACAGTGAAGTGTCCCCCCAGACCCGGAGGAGGGGGGACACAGAGATGTAGGAACAGTCCACGGGACCACCCACTGGGGGTCGGTGAGAGGTGCAGATCAGGAAGGCCTTCCCAACAGATGGCGGCGATGAACAGGCAGGAGGCTGGGAGTTACTCAGCATTTCCATGTTTGCAAAATCAGCAGAGCAACAAGGTTAATGTTTAAAAAAGAAAACAATAAGACCCCATAATCTCACCTGCTTCCATTTCCCTAACACTATCATGCGCATTTTTATACATTTCCGGCCAATGAGTTACACCGTTAAAGTCACAGAATACATAACGGTTTACAACTCTTTTGTCTCTTCTCTCCTATTTTTACCACTTTCTATTAAATCAAACCAGCATCTCAAATGTCAGTCACACTCCAACATCCGTTGCAGTGAACTCTTCACATACTAGCCTTGCTTTTCCGATGCCGAGAGTGGGGAGTGGGAAGCCAGAGAGACACATTCCCATGAGCCTTGCCACCCAGGCTCTAGTCCTTTCTGACAGGTCCCCCGGATCAGGACCGTAAAGGAATCGCTAATTAAACAAATAGACTTCTTGTCCAAAATCCTGCCCAAGGATTAGGGATTACATCCTAGTCTTAATGTTTCACTTTATCCTTTCATCTCTAAGCCATGAAGGTTGACATCCCCTCTTTTTGGGTTCACTGGAAGAAAAGTAGCTCTTCCTGTGAGTCAGTCTGTCTCCTGACTTACACTCCGGGACAGACCGATTCCCAGAGCCACGCAGTCAGTGCCCACAGAAAAACTCCAAGAGAAACCCTCCCTGTCTGGCCAGAGGGACAGCGGAGATGACCCTCTGGGGAGAGAATGTAGGGAAGGGGCGGAAAAGAGTCACTGAAGAGTAAAAAAAAAGTCCCTCCCTGTTTTGGGCACTGAGGCCAGTTCCAGTCATGAAGCCGAACTCCTGGGGCAGTGGCCATATTCCTGCATATATCCACCTGCTCTGGGCCATATCCGCTGGTGCTTATCTTTAAAAGATGAAGAACTACCCCCAGGGGGGCGGAAGCCTTGACCATTTGACTCCAGCTAACATAGTACCCAGCACATAGTAGGTGCACGATAAACACCGTTTGAATGACTAGGTGGTGTGATAGGCAGAAAAATGTCCCCCAGAGACATCTAAGGCCTAATCCCCAGAACCTATGAATGTCACTTACGAGGCAAAGAGACATTACTGTTGTGATGGAGTCAAGGGTCTTGAGATGGGGAGAGTAACATGGATGGTGCAGCCAGCCCAGTGTAATCCCAGTGGTCTTCATAAGAGGGCGGCAGGAGGGTTAGCGTCAGAGAAGGACTTGTGAGGGAGGGAGGGAGAGAAGAGGGAGCGGGGAAGATGCCACATTGGCAGCATTCAAGATGGAGGAAAGGGGGTCACAAGCTAAGGAGCACAGGCAGCGTCCTGGAAAAGGAAGGGAAACAACCTCTCCCCTAGAGACTCCAAAAGGGACGCACCCCTGCCCACATCCCGAATTCATCATTTCTGACCATTAGAACTAGAAGATGACAAATTCATGTGTCTTTGCAGCACCAAGGTTATGGTGATTTTTCTGGCAGCAGTAGGTGACTGATATAGATCGCCAAGGGTGGCGGTCCCCGCAGGGAGGGGTGAGTGAGCAGGGCCTAAGCTGGCTCACCAAGATGCAGGAAGAAGGTAGTAGGAAGTCTTTTTATATTTTTCACTTTGAAGTAAATATCGCTGGACTCTCTCTATGATTCGAACACTGTCCCAACAACCCAGGCCAGCAATTACTTGGATTTTGCATCTGGCTTCTCCTCACCGACATCTTGTAGATATTCTCTCTGCCTCCTTCCCTCAGGACCTTGAGAGGGCTGATCTCTCATCTCACACGCGTAGCCCCCGAGCAATTGCCTTTATTGGAGGGAAGAGCAGATAAAGGTGTGCACGAGCCACCATTTTGGACCGCGCGAATGAAGCCACATCCCAAGGGTGCAGAGTGGTGAGCAGTAAAGACCCTGGGGCCACACCGTGTGGACAGAACTGCCCAGCAATGGCCTCTGCCTTGGAGTCAAAACTTCCACGTCTTTCAAGTCACTCTTATTTTGAATGGCTCTGACTCGTGACGAAGCCTAAACTTAGTTCCTCTCAAGTTTGTAGCCTCTGATGCTGGACATAACCTGTGAAGTAAATGTCAGATTCATTTCATCTTAATTCAAGCCTTGCTCTTCCAGCTCCAAGTCTAGCCAAGTGTAGGGCTCCAACCGCTGCCCTGCGGGACTTCAGAAATTTGGCCCCAGCCCCTTGTCGCCAGAACAAAGGCTCTGGAGTGTACTATCCCTTCCACTGTGACAACCAGATACCTGCTGACCTGTGGTGGGTTGAAGCACTGATGGCCCCAGTGAATCACACCTCCCAGTCCTCGTCCTGGTTGTCCTCGTGTGACCTCCGACCGCACTGAGTCTGGATGTGGCCACACAACTCTCTGGCCACTGAGACATGGGAAAATATGACATGAGCAGAAGCTTAATAATCACTTGTGCTTTCGGGCTTTTCCTCTTAGGATGCTGATGTCATCATGTGGTGAGGAAGCCCAGTGTACCCTCTTTGAGGATGAAAGACCAGTGAAGGGGTTGAGCCTACTATCTCCACTGTCCCATCTGGGAACCCGGCAGCAGTATACAGCTGTGTGAGTGAGTCCAGGGGACAGTAGCCCAAGGACCACTCAACCATTCACAGAATCACAAGGAATAATAGGTTGTTGTTGTCTTTAACAGTCAAGTTTTGGCATGGTTTGCAAAACTACATGTAGATAGCCAATATAGACCATCTCTTCCATTCTGTTTTGTCATTATTCACTGAGTTGCGTGGCACTGCTTGGAGCCGTGCATCCGCAAATAAGAATAGAATTAACATTCTTGGGGTGCCTGGGTGGCTCAGTGGGTTAAAGCCTCTGCCTTCAGCTCAGGTCATGATCTCAGGGTCCTGGGATCGAGCCCCGCATCGGGCTCTCTGCTCAGCGGGAAGCCTGCTTCTCCCTCTCTCTCTGCCTGCCTCTCTGCCTACTTGTGATCTCTCTCTCTCTCTCTCTCTCTCTCTCTCTGTCAAATAAATAAATAAATAAAATCTTAAAAAAAAAAAAAGAATTAACAGTCTCTGGGGTAAAGCCTAGTTCATTCATCCCATGGACATTTATTGAGCACCTGGTGTATACCCATCCTAGGTATTGAGGATACAAACATAGATGAAACCAATCTCTTCCTTCAAAGGGCTGAGAATCTGTGAGGGAACTAAACCACTGATCAACAGCACGAGTCCGGTAGTCCTGTTATGTAGAATGTCTTTCTCCTTCTCACCTGGATGATATCTATTCATCCTGAAAGACTACACTGAGGCTTCCCACTGTAGGAGTACTGACAACACTGGCTCCATCGTTGGTACACCATCTTGCTCATATCTGCACAATGACCTTCCTTGGGGATACATGTTCTGGGCCCCCTGGAGGTTAATGTATGCCCTGACAGGAGTGTGACAAGGCTTGTTCTGTCCCATCTTCCCTAAAGTGGCACACAGATAGCCCCACTTTAGGTAACTCCCCTATGACCTTACCACCATGCCCTCCCTCTAGAAAAGCTGTGGGTTATGGTCTGGACTTTATGGAGAATACAGCTGTGTGTTGCCTGGATCATTCATCCACCTGGTCTTCCCCACCCGGAAGTCACCCTGAAGAAAACTCTGTCAGTAGTATGGAGTGGCTTACTTCGTCCTTCAGTCTCAATGTTCCTCCTCAATCTGGAGGCTACTTTCCCGTTCAGCCTCCAACTTCTAACACCTGCCCCTAAAACTCTCTCTGCTTCCCCAGTCTCGGCTGGGCTCCTTTCTTTGGCTTCTCACAGAAGCCTGTGCTCACCTCTGTTCAGGGATTTAGCACTGCATCTCTCTCATAGCGACCTTTGTTCACTTGGATAGCTCCCCTCCTAGGCTCTACAAGAGATCCTTCTCCACCATCTTGCCCCTCCCCTCTACAAGAGATCCTACAAGAAAATGACTGATTCCTCTCAGGACCCCCTGTTCCTGGCAAGCTCTCATTATGCACTCACTGAAGAAATGTCCTGATGAAGCCATCAGGAGGGTGGGACGGACGGGACCCCTGCGGAGAGACTGGCTGTGGTTGATTGGGCCAGATGCTTCCGAATGGTCAATGGAACCTGATCTCAGTGTGGTATTTGGACTCTGTCAGGCTGAGGAGAGGCAGGGAGGAATTTGAGACAAAAGGACCAATGACATGGGAATGGCAGCCAAACATAGTAGCTCTATGCACAAGCACAGGAAACCACACTGGTTGGTGGTTTGAGTCTAGATTGTGAAAAATCATGAGGGAGTCGCCTCTATGCCTGGGACCAAACCCGTCCCACACCCTCCATTTCTAGCCTGAGCACAGGCTTAAGGCAGACAACACCCTATTCTGATAGCACTTCTTATTGGAATAAATAAGGGAACCCAAAGGGGTCAGATCATTATAATCAGGCTTCCCTTCCATTGAACATCCATTCGCCGGCTGTGAACCCCAAAGGACTGAGGTCTCATTGAATGACAGAGGCTCGGCGGCTGCTCAGTTTCAGACGTTTGCTGTAAGACATTTACACTAAGATGTAGATATAATTATCCTTATCAGAATCAGGTCCCTTGGTAAAATCCGTACGTTAAGTCAAGTAAATTTCCTCTCATTAAATCACAGCATTTGAGGACTGCGGTTTGTCTCAGCCAAGAACCAGAGCTGGAAGTAATAAAGGCCAAGGCAAAAAGAAGTTGGGTTCTCAGCAGGACATGTGGGTGGTGAAGACAGAGGCAGAATTTCAGAGCCTGCTGGGAGGCCAGACCTCCAGCGGCCCCGTGACTGTGCCTCTTGAATTTAGAGCAGGCACTTCTCAGCCGCTCACCACCTCACCATGTGGCAAATCGAGAATGCTGCATACCGTGTAAGCTTTGGGAGCAGAAGAGCATCTGAAGGAAGGTATTATCGGTGATGAAGCAGATACCTCAGAAATGGCCTTATAGTTTGTGCCATGAGTGAAACTAAAAACGAGCAGTTTCATGGTGGGCCTACAGTAGGTGTTTCGCCCATGCACCCCGCCCTCGTTTCTCAGGACAAGGGGGTAAGGGGAGTTGTGAACACGCTCATCATGTCCATTTCTTTTTCTGCTTGGAATCTAATGCAACTCAAATCAAAGAGCCTGGGCTGGAAGCGTGGGGACACTGGACGTGTCCTACCACTTGCCAGATCTCAGCCATTACACTGTTCCTCGCACACGGTGAGTGCTGACTAGAGAGCAGCTGAAGGAATGAATTGTGAACACGATAATTTGTTGAAATCAGGAAATTTTGACAGATATGGGAACTAAGTTTAAACACACTAGAAATCACCAGGCTGACACCGAATTGCCCTGAACACACCCAGCAAATGGATGTCCATGAGTCCCCTTTCAGTTTCAGGTGACAGAATCCCAACGGTTACTAGCCTCAGACTTAAAGATGGAAGATTTTCATTTGCTAAACTAGAAGTCTCGGAAGGCCACCAGCTTCGGTCTTGCCTGGACTCAGGGGCTCAAGTCACATCACTCATGGTTTCAGCTCTGCCTCTGTCCTCTCTTGGTTCCGCTGCTCTCTACTTGGCTTTTCTGCTTGCGAGTCCCAATATGGCGGCCTCCAGTAGCCCGCAGCCTTGCACATTCTCAGCCTGGCCACCCAGTGGGGGCAAGAAATCTCTCTCCCAATGTATCATTTATCTACTGCTATGGAACTAAATTCCCCAAAACGTAGTGGCTTAAAAAGAACAGCTATTACACTGCTCACAGTTTTGTGGGTCAACAAATCAGGCACGGCCCAGCTGGGCAGTTCTTTGGATGTGTGGAGTCCTCTGGATTCAATGAGGCGTTTGTGGTCAGCTGGAGGCTGGTTGGGCTCAGATGGCCTTGTGCACATGTCTGAGGCCTCAGCTGGGATGGCTAGAACAGCTGGGACATCCGAGCCTCTCTCTACATGGTCTCTCTCTGCATGAAGCATTTCCATCTCAGCCTGGCTTGCTCACAAAGTGTTCTAAGAGTGAGAACAGACTCTCCAAGTCCTCTGGAGGCTGAGGCTTGGAATTCACACATCTCGATGGATCGAATCAAGTCATGGGAACAACTCAAAGGGAATAGACTCTACCTCTTGATGGGAAGCTCATGAAGTCACATCAAAAGGGACAAGTAGGGTGGAAGCTGTGTGTTCATGGTAAGTTTCGCAAACAACCTACCACCCTCGACATCCACATATCAAACTCACAAAGATTCTGGTTTCCCTACTCAGGTCACATGCAAATCCCCGGGGCTGTCACAGTGACCAGGGAGGAAGAGTTGTTCATATACTCAACCCAGAAGCGGCAGGCAGAGTGTAGTATAATGTGAATGGCAACTCTTCCAAAGCCACCTAGAATCAGAGGCGGGATCCCCAGCAAACCGGAAGAGGATGGAAAAGTGTGTTCAGAAGACAGAACGGAAGCTAGCAAGCTGCAGGGCAGACTCTGTCCATCATAAGGGGTTGATAATCAGCCACAAAAACCTAAATGTAAAGCTGGAAGCATCAAGGGCATTGGCCATTGGCCGTCTCAAGGATAAAGATGCCCTGATCCATAGACTCAACCCATCCAATTGCCCCTTAATTTTGGAAATGAATGCACAACTCTCAACACCAGCTGCCAGAAGTAACAAATACTCCCGTCAGTTAACTCCTGTGCCTTTTTTCTCCTTCCATGATGCCCTGGTGGCCTTCTCTTTCGAATGATTTCCAACAAGCTGCTCAAACTAATTGGAACACTGATTTTTCTTAATTCTATATTTCACAGCAAAAATTGGCAAATTATCATGGCTGGTTTATAGATCACTCTCTTGGGAGAACAGTAGGGATGTGTCACCCCCATTCCAGCTAATTCTCAGGTGCCAAAAATTGCATCTTTAAGGCTACAAGCCAGACTGTGATGAATGTGCAAAGCCCTTATCCCTTGAGGCCCCTTGCTGAGGCCTTCTTGGAGGCCCCTGAGCTCCACTGAGTGGCCAGGCACCGTCCCAACTTGATGTCAGAAGAAAGGTTTTGAGAAGCAATTTGCCCAAGGTCACGAAACCATGGACCATAACCCATAAAGTGGCTCCTCCTCACTCATTAATTACAATCTGTTTACTCCTGGGGCTCTTGCCAAGGTCCCACTCTGAGCCCAACCATGTTCCAGTGGCTGCCAATCAGATGCGGAAGAAGGAAATATCCATTATCACGGAGTTGACATTCAAGTGGAGGGGATGGCGAATAAGAACCAAACGAATAGGTCACACACACAAAGCAAATGGTGAGGAGTATGGTACAAAGGATTAGAACACTGTATCTGGGCTGTGACTTTAGATCAGGGGGCTGCAGAATGACAATGTGAGAATAGCACCCCACCATTGCTCATGGAGCTCAAATGGCCACCTACAAAATCAGTAACTCTGTTAGCTGGACGAAATTACCCCTAGAGCATCACCGTGTACAACACATCCTGTAGATAAAGGACTCGGTAGGCTAGGTTAGCGCTGTATAGGTCAGAATCTCTTAAAACCATTAACGCTAGCAGCAGTATCTATAGTTTACTGAGCTGTGCTGGGTGCTTAAAATGGATGATCTCTGGTGCTCATGATGACCTTGCCAGTGCAGGTATTAGTCTCAGCATTTAGCCGGGGGGGGCTGGCAGTGTTCACTGAGGCTGAGAAATTCATCCCAAGGAAGGTGGGAGAGGGCAGGTGGTAGTGAGTTTGTAGGCCAGGAGAAAGCACTATTTGGAATTTGCTGTGCCACTCCCTTCCTTTCTCCAGACTTGCCCTCCCCCTGACCACCCGCCTCCATCTTCTTCTTCCCTAAGAGTTCTGCTCCCCGCCCAATATTCCAGAGACCCAAGCCCCACCTTCCTTTGTCACCTCCTCCCAGAAGTTGTCAGGGTTTCTGTTTATGTGGGAAAGACATCTGGCTTCCCATGGCCAACCGATTTCCTCTGACCCTCACTAACCAGGTGCTCCCCAGCCTCTGAGCCTAGTGAATCAGCAACCAGGGCCACAGGGCCTGGGGAGGGACTGGGGCAGGAAGATAGGATACCCAAGGACTTCCTTCCCACCCGCCCCGCCCCCACCAGGAAACTTTAAAGCAGAAATGATATGCCCATTGATACCATTTGTATTCTGGAGTCTGACCCAAGATATTCTAGTGGATGAACAATGGGGTTTGTATTTGATCCTGAATACTCTCAATCCTAACCTATTCCTTATTTACTGTGTCGCACATGTCAAAATATAAAGGGATTTTCTCAATGAGGGAAATGAGAATCAATATGAGGTGCACAGGCCCCCCTCTTTTCTTCTCGTGGTGTCAAGAGCCTCCCAAAATTGGCCCAAACCCCAATGTTGTCTACCTCCAGGGCTGCAAAGAATCGCCAGTGTTGATGATGTGGGAAACAAAGGCAGGAAAGAAATTATTAAATGTCCTTACTACCTACAGCCCACTGACAAGTCCTTGAAACAGCAGAGTGACCTTCCTCTCGGAGCTCAGCTGCCTTGATGTTAATACTCTGCTAAGGGCAAAAGG
>CM053604.1:3550849-3575134 GCA_028646535.1 Procyon lotor | reverse complement strand
AAAAAATCACTCTCCTTACTTGGCAAACAGAGGAGCCGGATGAATAACCCATCATTTCTACTAAAGGTCTTTATAGGTCAATAGGTTGTGTTCCAAAGGAAGTTTTCCCTTTCTCACACCCAGGAGGCAGAACAGAATGTTTTCTGCTCAAAGAAATGCCTCGCAGCCCATACCAAGACCACAGAACTTTCTCTGGAAAATGTCAGTGCCGCGAATTCGCAGGCTGGTACTTGCTCAGCACCGCAGCCTTCGGAGGCTGTCGTAGAAGCCAAAGCAGAGCTAAGTCGAACTCGTCTTTCCAGCTAGGCTCCCAGGGAACACCAGGGCCCTGGCTGAGGCATTTCGCTTGGCACCCCAATGGTCTTTCCTCTTGGGACAATTAGCCTCTGGTTCCTTCGATGAGCTGAAGCTCAATTACAAGGATCAGAGTGCTTGGCAAACTTCGTTCACCTGATGCGACTCTCCCCTCCCAGCTCCTCCCTGAGAAGTGACTGGGATTCTCATTTTACTGATGAGGAAGCAGGGACTCAGAAGGTGAAGGCCCTTGAGCTGGCACATGGAGCCGAACCTTCCATTATCCACACACCTCACTTGAATGGTTATGTCATCACAATTGTTTAAACAGCCACCATTTACTGAACACCTACTATGTGCTCTCTCTATAATGCCACACTGATTCTATCACTACTTGGTGTCCAATGGACGTCCCAAATGTAACACGCCCATCAGGAAACCTGATTCTGCATCCCCTCCCCTGCTCCTCCCTCTGTCTTCCTATTCTTGGGAAATGGCCCTACCCTTCACCCACTGACTCAGATCCCAATGCTTGGAGGGGTCCTGGGAAGAGGGAGAGAGAGAAGGGAGAGAGAGGAAGAGCAGGGGAGGGAGGGGTGAAGAGGGGAAGGGGCAAGGATAGGAGGAGAAGGGATTAGGGGGAGTGAGGGAGAACGGAATGAATGGAGGAGGAGGGAGGAAGGAGGGAGGGAAGAAGGGAGGAGAAAAGAAATGATCCTTCCACTACAGGAAAGCATAGGTCAGAAGCCATGTGTGCAATATTTTTTTCGCCTGCGTAAATCAATATCCTCAAAACATTTCATGCCTATTTGTTTGTTTGTGGATGTTTGATACGGTTTCCCCGCCATTCATGAACTTCTCTAAAACAGCCATTTTCAGGGGCGCCTGGGTGGCTCAGCGGGTTAAAGCCTCTGCCTTTGGCTCAGGTCATGATCTCAGGGTCCTGGGATTGAGCCCCGCATCGGGGTCTCTGCTCAGCAGGGAGCCTGCTTCCTCCTCTCTCTCTGCCTGCCTCTCTGCCTCCTTGTGATCTCGCTTTCTGTCAAATAAATAAATAAAAATCTTTAAACCAACCATTTTCAGAGCAGGAATTTGGGCCAGCCTGGAGTTGTGTGCAGTTTTTCCAAAGGCAGGATGGACTAGACACAGTCCCTGAGCCTAAGAATAAACTCCCATCCAGATGACCGGGCTCCTATCCAACTAGTCATGATACAAGGTGGGAAGTGACAGGGAGCTAAAGGCTCTGCACAGAGAGAGACACGGTATCCAGTGGGAGCGAGGAGTAGTTCATGCCAGGTGGGGTGGGGAAGATGGCCCCGTGCCAGACCTTTGAAGCGATGTGGGTGGGGTGCGGAGGGGAGGTGCGCTGGGCACCCAGCCTGCACCCAGCCGGCAGTCACTCTCCCTCGGCTGAAACTCAGAGGGTGGGCAGATTAAGTCACGTGCCCAAGGTCATGCGAGGACAAGGAAAGCCACACTCTACAGATTTAAATTCAGACCTCAAGAGAATTCAGGTAGAGATGTGTGATGTATTTGGTCCACACAGGGCGGGTTATAGTCGGCCTCTCTTGCACAGCGGCTTCCTCTGCCGCACACTCCCGAATCCCCCCTCCCCTTGACGCCACCACCTTGGTCTCCCTTTCAAGGGCAGAAGCTCCTGGTGGAGGGAAACCTTCCATCATGACAACGTTTCAGTCTGTTGCCAGTAGGAACGAGCAAGGGCAAGGGCACCCTCCACCTATCCATGACTCCATTCCTCCCAACTGCATGCTTTTGCGTACTCTTAGCATCTACTCTAGGCCAGAGCCCTAGGTGGCTCTAGTAATAAGAGAGGAGAATCACAGAGCTCAGGGCCCCCAGGGATGGTGGGGGGAGGGGAAAAGGCATGAACAAGAACGCTGTGGGAAGGGGTAGAGGAGTGTGGTCAGCCTCACAGAGAGCAGGGAGAATCAGAAAAGCATCACTGGGGGCAGGGGACCGACCGAGGGAGGCCAGAGCCCTGTCTTGGAAAGCAGGGCGAGGAGAAGGCACTGCAGGAGGAGGGAACAGAATATGCGAAGGCATGGAGATAGGAAACCTTGTGATGGGAACTAAGGGCCTTTCAGACTGGAGCCCAGAATGAGGGCATAGGAGGAGGCAAAACGAGGGCCCCCCCGGAGGCTGATCTTAGAACGCCAGGAACAGATAGGATAGGGAGTGTGGCCTCCCTCCTGGGGTCCGGTGGACCCGCCGATGGAACTTCTAGCCAAGGAGAGATGTGAACAGATTTGTGTAGCTGTAGTTCTTAGGACGGAAGGTGTGACAAGAGCCTGGGGGCAGAGAGAGGAGGCTCCTGGACAAACCGGGCTTAACAAAGGGAGGAGGGGGGAGCCAGAAACGCTGACCTGCGGCAGCCGAGGGGACACTCACCGCGGAGCCAGCGCGCGCCGGCGTGCGTGTCCTTGGGGCGGATGAGGCGGCGGTGCGCGGAGCTGCGGCCCACGTACCACAGCATCCAGACCAGCTGCAGCAGCATGAGCGCCGTGAGGAAGCAGAGCAGGTCGCTCTTGCCCACCCCCGAGGCGTGCACGGCCCAGGCCAGCAGGAGCAGCAGCCCCGCCACGAACACGATCAGCCCGTACTGGCTGCTCAGCGCCTCGGCCAGCTTCTGCGGGACGCTGGCGCGGACGGCGCCCCGCCGAGGGGCCTGGGACGCCGGGGATGCCGAGGATGCCAGGGATCCCGCGGACCCCGCGGACCCCGCGGACCCCGCGGACCCCGGGGCCGGGAGGCGGGGCGATGGGCAGGCCACCGGCCCCGACGACACCCTGCCCGGGGCGCTCCGAGCCGCCGCAGGGGGAGAGGCGGGCGCCCGCTGGCCCTCGGGCATCCCGGAGTGGCCCGCAAGGGGTCTGGTTCCCGGAATGGCTGCGGCCCGGAGCCCACCTGCTGTCCCGCCCCCTACCCTTGCCCTGATGCTCTTTGCCAAGCTGCACCCCTCTCCCGATCCCCTGTGACGCCTGCCCTCGGTCAAGGTGCTGCTTACCACCGTCCCCCACCCGGGACGCGCGCTGACCTCGGCTTCTTCCTTGCGCTCCCGAGTGCGCACTGCCCACTGTCCCCGACTTCTCAAAGCCCGGGGCAGCCGTCTCTCCCACTCCACGACCCACACGGACCTCTCCCCGCACCCCCCAACGCCTGGGACCCGGGTCAGCTCTCCTGCCACGTCTGAGACTTCTCCTGCTCCGCTGCCCCCTGGGCGGACGCCCGCCCACCTGGCCCTGCCCAGGCTTCTTGGAAGCTGGTTGGCGACAGGTGCCTCCTGCCGGCTCCCGGGGCGGCCGGTGAGGGGCGAGGGGTCGCCCTGAGTCCGCTGCTGGGAGTAGGCGCGGGGCGGGAGGGGGGGGCGTGGCTGCGATCCAGCGAGGCGCCTGGGTCCGCAGGTGCGAGCCCTGCCCAGGCTGTCCCCGAGCCTCTGAGTCGCCCACCGCAGAGATCTAGGGGAGCCTGAAAGTGTCCCTGTGCCTGAGTCTTGTCTGTCTGTCTGGCCTCCACCCTGCGTCTTTCTGCGGTATGTTTTCTCTGTGTCTGGCTGGCTGTCTTTGGGGTGTGTCTGCTTGGGGCGGGGAGGGAAAGGTGTCACAGCGCTGGGCCCTAGTCTATGAATAGGGGGACAGGGTGTCTTTTTGTTTGTGCCTATGTTTGTCCGTCTGGTGTACCTGTGTGTCTTCCAGGAGATGCCCAGATGGGGACAAGACAGGGGCTACTTCCCAAGAAAAGAGATCACCTCTGTCCCTTTTCGAGAGAACGGGAAGCTGCTTCTGCACCAAGCAGCACCAGGAGTAGGGGCTGCCGGGCCCCCCTGGAACTCAGCAGCCACCCCCCCAAGCCGGTGGGCCCTCCAAAGCTGAAGCTGAACCTGTCAGCCAGGGTGTCCCACTTAGATGCTGCCGCAGAGGAGACCCCCGCCGGCCCCCCAGGTCTCTGCAAAAAAGCGTCCTAAAGGCAGACGTCGCTGAGAGCTGAGAGCAAATTCATTCATTCGTTTACGGGGTCAACACTTGTTTATCCAACGCTGAACGCTTTGCCAGGCTCTGCTCGAGGTGCTGGGACTGTCCTCAAGGACCCGACATTCTAGCAGAGATGTGCTGAATAGCCAACTATTATTGCAAATGCCCTGAGAAGCTGGAGAGCATCGAATGTGGGATTTGGCTCTGCCTTCTAGGAAACACGGCCCTGCAGGGGTGACAACAAGCAGCCCCTGGAAGCAAGGGTGTCTGGAGGGGAGGGTGGATGAGCCTGGATTCTTCTGGGAAGGGTGAGAAGTTTCCAGAGGAGGCAGCACCAGCCCAGTCTTTCTACCTAGGAGTAGCAACTCACCAGGCCACACGGGGCTGGGCAGGGGAAGCAGTCCAGAGAGAAGGTAGAGCACAGAAATGACCGTGAGCAGCAGGGAAGCTTAGGACTCTGCCTTTCAGGTGGGTTTCCCCAGACCCAAGCCAGGAGGATGCTAGGTAAAGAAAGCAAGGAGTTAATGAACGTGCAAATGGATGGATGGTACATGAAGGAGCAAGCTGGGTGTGGGTCTCACCCAACCAGCAGGTAATGGACCTCAGCGCTACACCTGCTCCACGGGCTCTACCCCTTGCCTTGCTTCCTTTCCCTCCTTAGCTCACCACGTTACCTGGAATGTGTATTCACCTTTGGCCTGTCTCTCTCCTCATAATGAAAGCTCCATGAGAAAGCCATTGCCTATCTTGTCCACAGCAAATATGTGGTGAATGTGTCCCCCCAAAAGATTTTGAAGTCCTAGCCCCCAATACCTGTGGATGTGTCCTTACTTGGAAATGATTGAGGTCATTAGGGTGGGCCCTAATCCAACACGAGGGTGGCCTTAGGAAAAGGGGAAATTGAAGACAGACACCTATAGAGGGGAGATGATGTAAAGACACGGAAAGAATGCCATCTGCAAGCCAAGGAACACCAGAGATCACCAGAAACTAGGAGGGAGGACTGGAACGGACATCCTGAGCTTGAACTTCTAGTCTGGGGAATTTTGAGATAACGTCTGTTGTTTAAACCATCCAGCTGGTGGCCTTTCTTATGGCAGCCACAGGAAACTAAGACACTGGGCTTATTCCTTCTGGGGCCCCCTGTAGGCTTGGGCAGCATTCCATCCCTCTACTCCCCATGCTGTAGACTACGGCTAATTGTCTTTCCGATGCTGGGCTTCCTGAAGGCAAGAACTAGGTCTGATCCCAGCCTCCCAAAAAAGGCATTTTGATTTCCTTTCAGTTTTACGAGGCACATCAATTCATTCTCTCTTTTTTATAAATCGGTTCAAATCAGCACGGATTTGTGGGGAAAGGCAGCCTCAAGCAGTGGGTAGGCGGGCGAGTGCTAATGCCAGGTTTGATCCCCTGCTCCGTCATCTCCTGCTCATGACCTTGGACTGGGTACTAAACCTCACTGTGCCTCGATTTCCTCATCTGTAAAATGGAGCTCTTCGCAGTAACCATTGTCCAGGTTTCTGGGAGGACAAAATAGACTGATGCACATAAAGTACTTTGGAACGTGCCTGCCGAACACAGTGTACCTCAGAGACTTGGTTATTTTCTGAGCACCTACTACGTGCGGGACACCGAGCCGGGGCTGTGCGGGACGGGGGCCAGCTGGCCATCATACCCACGCTCCCCTTCCACGGTGTGGGATTGTCACTGGGAAGTGTGGCTGTCGAGCCAGGGGCTCTAATTCCCAGGGCTCCTTGCTCCTAGGTGGAGCCAGGGGGACTAGGTTCTGGTCAGTGGAGCGCGGGCAGAAGTGATGCCCCCCCAACCAGAGCCCCCTTGGGAACCATGGGCTAAAGATGGCGCCATCCGTCAGCCTGAGCCCCCCGGGGAGGGGTGAAACAGATTCTGGCTGCTGAAGCCTCCCTGTGGGAAGTCAGCTGCTGTTGTGCCAAGTCACCATAATTACACCATTCGCCTGTTAGAGCAGCTAGTCCTACCTTTACTCCTTTAGAACACAGAGAAAGATAGCCTGCAGTCCCCATCTGACCATCAAGTGGGGCTCCCTTTTCTGGGCTACCTCAACTCCTTTTATTTATTTATTATTTATTTATTTATTTATTTTAAGATTTTTTTTATTTGTCAGAGAGACAGAGAGAACACAAGCAGGGGAGCGGTAGGCAGAGCAGGCAGTGGGAGAAGCAGGCTCCCTGCTGAGCAAGGAGCCTGATATGGGACTTGATCCCAGGACCCTGGGATCATGACCTGAGCTGAAGGCAGACCCTTAACCCACTGAGCCCGCTAGGTGTTCCACCTCAACTCCTTTTAATAAGCAATGCAATGGGGCGCCTGGGGGGCTTAGTCGGTTAAGGGTCTGCCTTCGGCTCAGGTCCTGGGGGTCCTGGGATCAGGTCCCACATCAGGCTCCCTGCTCAGCGGGGAGTCTGCTTCTCCTCCCCTGCCTGTGCTCTCTCTCTCTCTCTCTCTGTCACTTAAATAAAATAAAAATATTTTAAAAATATATATTAAAAAAAAGAATGAACGAAATGTAAGTTTCTGGACCCAGAAGAGAGACACCGAAGTCTGCACCCTGAACTCTCTACTCAAGACAATACTCAAGGTTCAGAGATTCACCCATCTTCCTGACTTCCACCGATGTAAAGTGTTCAAAGGTCTGAGCCCTACAGGACCCTCATGGTGCACGGCTGCCCCCAGCTCGGTGGTGAGAAACCATGAGCCCCGACGGCTTCCAGGCCCCCCGAGACACGGACTCCCCGGTTTCAGCGAGGACGCTAGGATTCCAGAGGGGCAGAGCCCGCTGGCAGAGTGAGGGCTTAACGGTCTGCCACAGACAACACGAGCCGCAGGATCCAGCGCCCAGTAGAAGGCGTCGCCCCCAGGTACCTTTGATGGTGGCTACACAATCCCAGAGTTTCTAAGAATAAAAGAGGGGAGCGTTGTTAATCAGTGACTGTAGGGTGACTGAAACAAGGTGGCTTAAAACAATAGAAATGCATCATCTCACGGTTCTGGGGCCCCGAGGCTGGCAATCCAGGGGTCAGCAGAGACCCGTTCCCTCCAAGGGCTTAAGAGGAGGCTCCTTCCTTGTCTCTTCCAGCTTCCTGTTCCTAACCCTTAGTGCCCCTTAGCCTCCAGGCACATAACCAAATCCCTGTCCCTGTCATTGTCACATGGTCGTCTTCCCTCTGTGTCTGTCTCTTTCCCTCTTTGTATAAGGACACTAGTCACATTGGGTTAAGGACCCACTGTACTCTCGCATGACCTCGTCTTAACTTATGTTGTTATTACGTCTGCAAAGAGGGTCACATTCAAAGGTCCTAACTGTGGGTTAGGACCTCAGCATAACTTTGGGGGGTGGGGGGGCACAATTCAACCCATGCATTATACGATCTGTCTCACTGGGAAATCTCCAGGGAAGGTAAACAGAGATCTGTCTTGACTCCTTACAAGAGAGAGTCAAAACCTCTCAGTGTCCCAGACCTGAGCCCGTTCACAGACCTGGGGTCCTTGAATGAAGAGGGGGTGGGGTCCCCTTGGGAAAAGCCCTTGCCACATCACCACAGATACCCCGTGACTCTTTCTCCGAGCCTTCCCCAAAAGGACACGCGGTGTGATGGCACGGTGACCACCGAGAGGTCACCACTGGGTCTGTTTTCTTGACTTTTCCTTTTGAAGTAATATTAGATTTACACAAGAGTTGCAAAGATACTATCGGTATTCCGGTGTCCCCTTCACCCAGCTCCCCTCACCTCCTGCTACTATCTCATACACCCCAGGACCTTTGTCTAAACTAAGAAATTAACGTTGACATAAAAATAGTAGCTAAGCTACAGTCTTTGTTTGGATTTCACGTCTTTTCCCGCTAATGTCCTTTTTTTCCCTACGCGGATCCTTTGGGAAGCACTAGAATGGGGTCTGGGTGGATGTGCAGTCCTGGGCACTGGGTGTGAAGTCCATGGTCGTGGGTCAGCATCGGTGCGGCGTGGAAGACTGATCGTGTACAAGCCAGCAGAAGCGGCACGGGAAGGAAATGCAAACTCACCTTCGGCGTATGTGTCGGGTCCCGGGAGGACAAATCCCGGTTCCCTGCACGATGGAAGGGATCCGATGTAATCGAACGTCCGCCAGGCAGGTCTCCCCAGCTCCGCGGTGGCCTCTGCGGTTGGCAGCAAGTTCGGTCACAACCCAGTGACCCACCCAATGTAGGGGCATGTAGCGACCATTTTGGTGTGCCGTGGATCTGGGGTCAGAATTTGCAGGGGACCTGGGGGAGGGCGTTTGCTTTTTCCTTTGCTCTACGGCGTCCAGGCCCTTGGCAGGGAAGACGAGAACAGCTGGGGCTGAACCCCTGAACCCCTGAAGGTTCCATTCACACTCCGGGGCCTGAATGAACCCAAAGGTTGGGCCCAGCAGGGTTCCCCCACAAGCCCTCTGGACGAGGCTCGAACCTCCAAGGCCTCACAGCTGGGCTTTGGGAGGGAGCATCCCAGGAGGGAACACCTGGACGGCAAGCACTCCAAAAGAGCCAGCAGAAGCCGAACACCCTTTACAACCCAGCCTTAGAAGCCACGTAGTGTCGTTTCTGGCACATTCTACCGGTGGAGGTAGTCACGAGGCCGTCCGGATTCAGGGGAAGGGAGAAGTGACCAAAATTCAGAATGCTCTTGTCAGATCGTCACAGCAGGGTCTGCACTCAGCATTGGTGTCCCCGGGTCAGCCTTGGGGAGGGGCTTCTGTGTTGCTGAGCGCTGGCCCAGCCCCCACCCCTCCCGCCACCATGATCCTTACACACGGAACACTGAAGGAACACTGGGTGGCTGGGAAGACGCTGACCGACCCCCTCCTCTCCGGTGGATGCCGGCGGTGCACATCTGTGTGACTCCTGCTTCACCCAGAATCAATGCCAGGAGGCCCCTCCACGTATTACTCCCCAAAACGTCCTGGTCACTCAGTTTCCAGTTCTTTCCACGTCACGGACCATCTAGCCAAACTGGTAGCCTGTTGACCAACCAGCCCGAGTTCACGGAGATTTGTACGATTTGTACCCTGGACATCTCCCAATCCAGGCAGAGCGGCCAACCAAATGAACACTCAGCGTTCGGCCTGCTGGGAGATTTTCCTGCACCACCTTCCCTCCAAGGGCCGTGGTGCTGCAGCTGTCCACGCAGTCGGACGTCCTATCAGGACGACCTGTAAACTCAGCCCGGGGACCACAGGTGTAGACTAAAGTAAAGGATACAATGCAGCAGCAATGGATCTCAAAGGCCCCTGAGCCACTGTACGTGCACCATCTCAGGGTCGCCGGCCCTGCCCAAGTTCAAGTCTCAGATACTATTTCTACTCGGCGATGTATTATCGCTGTGCGTGCCCAACCTTGCGTTGGGTGGATCAGAGGGCACCCAGTTCAGGCCATAGGTGGTGTCCATTTCTCCAGACCTGGTCCTGGCCCTTCAGGTCCTGGCTCTAGTGGGTGAGATTCCCCAGGCTGAGAAGTTAGCCGCCTGGGATACTCTGCCCACGAGGTCCTGAGCCCTGATCCATAGCGATGTCTAGCCTCTAGCTCCAGGAGGTAAAGATCTCTTTAAATGCTGCCAGAAGACCTCCCAGCTCTCATTGTCTGCAAACCGTTCCAGCGGAAAGAGCTCCAGCTCAGACAAAAAAATGACAGCACAAAATGAAGGGCCCTCAGGACCTCAAACCTCTGGACAGGAAGCAGGCTGAGAAAGTTTCTGAATTCCAAACTGCTCTCTTACAGAAAACGATGACGCAGGGGGTGGGATAGGGCCCAGAGGGTAGAGCCTAAAGCTTTGACAGAGTCCTTGGAAGTAGCCCTGGTCCCTGTCAAGAGGAGGGGCCGTGTGCCCAGCCGGGTTTCAGAACCTCTATGGACCAGCGGCTGCGTGCCTTGCCCACCCCCTATTGAATGGGCGCATTATCGCAGGTACCCTATGCCTGCCTCGTCACTTAGCTTCCGTGTGTAATTGACCGGTAACTTGCCTGTAAAGGTGCTCAGCTCGAGGCCCCTGCACCTGAGCAATGTGCCAGTACCTGTGTTGATTTAGATGCTGAGATCCTGGAGTGCAAGCCTGTGTCTGGTGCTGACACAGGACGAGGCTCCCCGGGATCGCTGGCTTTGGGGGGCGGAATGCAGAGACTGTGTGGCCAGAGACCGTGGCAATTTTAAAACACGGCCCACACATTCCTTGACCCTCCTCCTCTAAATTGGGGGAAGCTATGCCCCCTTGAATCTGAGGTCCGTGGCTACCTGAACAGTTCCTGAGCCCATGCTTTAAGTGGGAGCTCCCATCTCCTGTCTCTGGGACATGGGGGTGAGCAGAGCGATGCCCCCAAAGAGGTCCACGCCCTGCTCCCTGGAAGCTACCGGTGCTGTTATTTTATGCGGCCAAAGGAACACTGAAGACGAATTAGGGCTTTAAAACAGGGAGTGGATCTGGGGTTGCCCAGGTGAGTCTGGTGTAATCACATGGGCCCTTCAGCAGGAGAGGAAGATGGAAGAGGGGGGTCAGGGCGGTGTGACAAGGAAGAGGAGGCAGGAGAGATGTGAAGCTTGGAGATGCAGGGAGAGGCCACGAGGCCAGAAAGGCAGGTGCCTCTCGGAGCTGGGAACAGCCTCGCTGGCAGCCAGCTCAGAATGGGGAGCTCAGTCCTAGGACTGCAAGGAATTGAACTCTGTACAGGAAACGAGTTTTCCCTGGAGCCTCCAGAGAGGACCACAGCCCTGCCCGCACCTGAGACCCCTACCGGACTGCAAAGGACAGGACAGTGAGATAATCAACTCCTGCTGTTTTTAGCTGCTGTGTGTGACAATTTGTCACGGCAGCAACCGAAAACAGAATACCCCAGCTCACCTTTGGATCGGAGCTCCTCTGCGGGGAGGAAACCCCGGCTGCCCCACGGGGGAGGCCCCTGCAGAGAGCAATCAGCAGGCAGCACCACCTCGCCAACCCCGGGCGACCCTCCTTGGAAGGGGACCGTCCAGCCGGTCGAGTCCCCCCACGAGGAGGAACCAGAGCATACAGACGTGTGTGGAGGAGACGTGCGCCCGGGGTCCCAGGCCTTTTGTGCTGGTCACCGTGACAGGAATAAAGGGATCATGAGAAGAGTCTGGATGGCCCTGAGAGACACGGTGCTCAGGTGCGTGCCCGGGGACCGTGGGGGAGCAGTGGCTGAACTGGGGGGTCACTCTTGCCACTGGAGGCCTGTGGTCTGGGTGGCACCCGGCTCCTGAGGTCCTCTGGGGCTCTTTTTCATTGTAAACATAAGGAGATATTATATACACTCTTTTGCAAACGCCCAAATGGGGAAATCGTGGTCCTCAACTTGGGGACCCGAGTCTGAGGCTCAGGCGAGGAGGGCTTCGCGGCCGGTCAGCTCTCCTCTTCAACTCCCCACCTTACTCGGCCCAGAACCTGCAGTGCTGCTCCTTTGGGATCGGTCCTCAGCGTGTGCAACACAGTCCCGTCGCTGTCGCATTGAGTTATTTTTATGAATTCCATGTTCCTAGAAGCCACCAAACTCTTTCCCACCTCAAAGAATACTGAGCTGAGTCAGTCTTTCGAAAAAAAAAAAAAAAAAAAGTTTTTAAGTCAAGGGCATTTGGGGCACCTGGGTGGCTCAGTGTGCTGGGCGTCGTCCTTCCGCTCAGGTCCTGATCTTGGGGTCCCTGGATCGAGCACCACGTTGGGCTTCTCCCTCTCCCTCTGCTCCTCCCCACAACCTGTGCTCTTTCTCTCAAATAGATAATACCTTTAAAACAAAACAAAACGCCTCTTTAATTGAGGGCCCTTATCTGGACTCAGACAGCTGCCAACAGCACCAGGGGATCACCCAGGTCCTAGCTCCAGCCCCTCCCCCAAATAAACCCACCTGCAGAGACCTGGCTCTTCAGCTCCCGGGCCCTTCTAGTGCCTCTCTGCCTTAAGATATCTTTTTATGGTGCATAAAACTCAAGTGCCCAAACCAGAGCCAGGGTCTTAAATCCTGTTAGCCTCCTAGAAAGACCACTGCCTCCCAAGCTGGGTCCCAGACAGACTGTGGGGTTGAGGAGAGACGGGGGGAGTCTCAGTCTGGTTTTGACCCTAGTGAGCGAAACTGGATTCCGTTCTATGTTCCCTGCCAATTTGAAGGTTCCAGCTTCTGTTGAGAGGTCCCTCCCCAGACGGACCGGATCAGGAGAGCTCTTGGCCCGGCCTGACGTTAGAATCGCCTGGAGAAGGCTTCGCACCAAAGAGCCCTGCTCACCAACCCAACCGCGACCTGTGCAGCAGGCTGGGCAACGAGTGTGCAAGCCAGGTAGAAAACTTGGACTTGGCACTTGGGATGGTCAAAGTCAGGGACTATTTTTTTTAATTTTTAAAAGACCTTATGTATTTATGGGGATGGCGGGGAGATAGGCAGTTTCCACGCAGAGCGCACAGCCCGATGTGGGGCTCCATCTCATGACCCTGAGATCACGACCTGAGCCCTAGCCAAGAATCCCACGAAACCAAAATCCAGAGGCTCAACCGACTGAGCCACCAGGTGTCCCAAAGAGTCAGGGACACTTTCAGGAGCACACGTGTGCCTCTACCATGCCCTTGGCCTTCATGGTAGAGATCGGCAAGTGTTCATTTACTCTTTACTCTGAAGGGCGGTGCTCCTCCCACAGGCTTGTTCAGAAGCACTGACAGGATGGCCTGAGACCGTTTTCACTTACTTAGTAGTTAAAGTAACAGGGAAAGACCCATAAATAATATATATGGCAGGGACCAGGCATGGCCCAATATAAAAAGTTTATTAATGGGTGCCTGGGTAGCTCAGTGGTTAAAGCCTCTGCCTTTGGCTCAGGTCATGGTCTCAGGGTCCTGGGATCAAGGCCCAGCATCGGGCTCTCTGCTTAGCAGGGAGCCTGCTTCCTCCTCTCTCTGTCTGCCTCTCTGCCTACTTGTGATCTCTGTCAAATAAATAAATAAAATCTTTAAAAAAAAGTTTATTAAAATGTCTCTTTGCAACTAACAGGGTCACCTTACCCTCTTCGTTGGCTACAACATCAGCATTCTACTACCTGGGTTGTAACAAACTACCTACAGAAAATCCCCGCCTCAGATTTCTATCCAAGTAGAACTACCCTCCGAGACAAGAGATGGGGGCGGGGAGCTCGAGGGAGGACAGGTGTTTCCTTGCAGGTTCTCTCCAGACACAGAACTTATGGGCACTGTCACTAGGGCGCTGTCCTTTGTCCCCCGCCCCAGGCCCCTCCGGAGGCTCAGAACCGATGCTCTGGTTACGGGGTTCTTGTCTCGCGGGGCTGAAGAATGAATCTCGAGGACAAAAAAGGCTGAAGTGGAGTGGAAGTTTATTAAGTGAAAATGGGAACAGAAAAGAAAGAAAAAGCTCTCTCGAGTTTGAGGGGTCCCGAGTGGGTGGCCGCTGAGGGCTTTTATGGTTCGTCTTGTATAGAAAACTGGTCAGGGAGCTGCAACCTTCTTGACGTGACCACTGAGAGCACCATGCTTACTGTATCTCGCCTCCGAGGTTTACAACAAACGATGTTCCCTTAACTCTCGTTTCCTTACACCTCAGCATTTTGGGGATTTCTGCTGAGCCTGATCGGGTAGCCCGCACCTCTCTCTCCCCACCGCGCCCCGCCTGTCCCTTACTCACTCTCACCCTAACTTCCAGGGTCTGCACCCTCCACCCTGCACGGGACCCCCTCCTCCCTGACTGATGCGGCTACCTGACTCTGACCTCTGTCTGACCTTGCTCCTGACTTGTAATGGAACTCTCACGTGCGCGTCCCCAGACTGGGCTTGAGTCTGCTCGCTGACCGTGCCCGCCTTTCCCCACTGCTGCTCCTGGATCTACTCGGTCTTTTGTTCTCTTTCCATTACCATTAATGGAGTGAGCACCTACTGTGTACCAGAAACCGACTGCGTACTGGGCACTGTAATGGGTGTTTTGTAAACATTATTCCTATTATCCACAGCCCTACAAAACAGATATTGTTCCCACTTCCCAGAGGGAGGGGAGAAAGATTACTACTCCCGGCCTGGTAATAGTAGGTGTGGGTGGGATCCAAGCCAGACACAAGTGGAGGCTGAATCCCACCATTGGCAGAAGTCCTTCTTGACGGGGCCGGGTGAGTATCAACAACTCCTGTGATGTTTGGGTTTAATGTAAACCTATTTGCATCTGAAAGTGTGAACACTGTCTTCCTGAGGTCTTTGGAGAGCAGAGTAGACTTCTCTAAGAAGCCCTACTCCTTTAGCTAACTCCAAGTGCTAATGGCTGAAAACAAGCTTTCCAAAATCTGCAGTAAGAAAACCCATTAGAAAGTTAAAAAAATATTTTATTTAAACGTTAAGGAAAAAAATTACACATACTTACAAATGATTAAAAGTGTGTATGTTAAATAAATGCTAGAAACCCGGTAATTTATACATGATAAGATCTAAAGTGATAGGAACACATCAAGTGCTTCTAGTTGGTCCTCTCACCTAACAAGACCATTATAAAAGTGAGAAATGTAGTAATTGCTGAGGCTGGGTTAAAGGCACAGGACGCGATCATTCCTTTATACACACCCAGCGATCGTATACCACCAAAGAGGGAACAATTTATCTGCCAGCTGGGAGGACAGCATGTACCTGATGAAATGCTGCTTAAATGTTTACACCAATACTTGCTCCAATGATTCAAACAGATTAACAAATTAACACTGCAAATAACTTCCACTTTGAACCGAAGATTTCTGTTTTAAACTGAAAAAATTCAATAATTAGGAACAAATGAGCTAGAATTTATTCTGATTTCAACCAGCCTGCGAAGTGTTAATTTTTCCCAGGAACCTGCTCACTTCCTAGAAGCAAAAACACACTGTGGCCTTTGCATTCCGTCCGCGGTGCCCTCTTCCGGCTGGGCTGGCCGTGGAGCCCACACGCACGCGCTCTAAAGCCTGCAAGGACACCAGCACAGATATCCTACGTGAGGCACTCTAGCTGCAGCCGCTGGATCTGTCGTCCGAAGCCCGGTTCAGTCCACCCGCCTACAGAATCCCCGGCTCTCCCTCCCCAAATATAAACCGCGTCAGCAGCAAGTCAGAAGTTCCCGAACGCGTGTAAGAAGTCAAAACTGAACAGCCAAACAAGTAACGACATCAGGGAGAAGGGGAGAGGCGGGACACGTGGTCAGGTGAGGTGACGTCTTGCGGGGACACACCCCAACTGGGTCAGAGGGCCACAGAGAGGGGCCGAGTGGCCCCAGACACAGCACAGTGGGTGGAGGGGACTCTCCCCGCCAGCACGGTCAGGGCCATGCCAGCGACGACTTGCAGCCCGGCGGTGATGACACTATGTCCGTTTCTCCTTTATATGGGTACAGTGACTCTCCTTTAAAATGCCAAAGTGGGGGGGGGGGTTCCTGGGTGGCTCAGCCGGTGAAGCACCTGCCTTTGGCCCAGGTCATGATCCTGGAGTCCTGGGATCGAGCCCCATGCGGACTCCGTGCTCAGTCGGGAGCCTGCTTCTCCCTCTCCCTCTCCCGTCCCCCTTCTTGTGTGCACTCCCTCTGTCTCTTTCTCAAATAAATCAATAAAATATTTAAAAAGAAAAAATAAAACTCCAAAGGGAACACATGCTGTTTTCTTTAGCACCCCAATCATTTGCTTAGTATATACTAACTTCTACTTCTCTGGGCCTGTTTTCAAGCCTAGAAACTGATGCACCAAGTGGATTTCCTCCTAGCCCTGATGTAAGTGACGTGAAGGGAGGGGCCGCCTCGGTCTCTCTCCCACGTCCCTCAGCAGGTAGAGGGAGTGCTCCCCATACGCATTTGTGTGGTAAGGGGGTCATCTGACACTCGACAGATCCCACTGTGTAAGGCAGTGGGGCCCAGGGGGGCCACTGGCTACGGGAAGGAAGAAATTCTATACAGAACACAGAAGGAAGAGGATGACGTGTTATCCGTTAGGAAGCAGCCCGAACAGTCAGAATGGGTTAGATGCCCGTTCTTCCTACGTCCCCATCCGTCAGAGCAATCTGGATGGTGTCGACCTCTCTATACTGGAGGGGGACCCTGACGTCTCTGAAGGACGGGTGCCTAATCTAAGAAGCACTAAATTATGCCAAAGGAAAGGGGTCTCAGTCCCTTTGATCTCAGGGTTCAGTGGCTGGTAAGTAGTCTGTGGTTTCTGGGCCGCCACCTGAAAACTGTCGTCGAAGACACGGTTCCAACAAGTTCAGTATCGGACATGCCGTTCCTGAGCTCCTACCTTTAGGAATCAGCCAAGCAGTGAGATGAGCATCACAATCCCCATAAACTGAGTGAACAACACCAGTGGGGTGAGGACGGACCACACATGCCACAGAGCAATGTTGAAGCTGAAAAGGACAAAGCACACACGGTTAGCGACTCTGGCTGTGGTCCACACACATGTCCCACGGTGGCATCTAGACCTCGAGAACCCACTGTTTCCTCAGTTTGGGAAAGATCGCTCAGCCAGCGACTCTGTAGGCATGTCCAGTTCCTCCAAGATGGGATTTAGGCCATACTGGAAACAGTGCAGACTCTCCCAAAAGCACTTGGAACTCGAGCCGCTAACGGGCCTCCCACAGAGTTGCCCAAGGGGAACCTGAGGGTCTAAGAGTCAGTGTCTGCGCTGCAACAAAAATGACAATGGCTATGGCCTTTCGTGATGCACAGGCCATCAGTCAACCATGGTGAGAACAGTTTCAAATATTTTTATTTGGAACAGAAGGAAAAGTCATCACTTATAAGTTGCTAGTCAATTTCCTATTGAGAAGAACACTATTCTTGTTACCAAGGTGAAAATAAGACAGCTTCTCAGTGCAAATCATTTTTTTGGACTGAATTTGTAAGAGCAGAAGTAGCAAAAACTATAGTCAATTAAGTCAAGACTTTAATATGTAACAGTTTGATAAACAGAACTTTAAACAGCTACAGTCCCACTGCTCTAAAAACTGACATTTCTGGGGTGATCTTAGTCTTCTAAAATGGCTAACAGACACATGAAAAAATGTTCATCATCACTAGCCATCAGGGAGATTCAAACCAAACCGACACTGAGGTACCACCTTACACACCAGTTAGAATGGCCAAAATCAACAGGACAGTAAACAACAAATGTTGGAGAGGGTGTGGAGAAAGGGGACCCTCTTCCACTGTTGGTGGGATTGCAAGCTGGTGCAGCCACTTTGGAAAACAGTGTGGAGATTCCTCAAGAAATTAAAAATAGAGCTACCCTATGACCCTGCCGTTGCACTACTGGGTATTTACCCCAAAGATACAGATGTAGTGAAAAGAAGGGCCACATGGACCCCAATGTTCATAGCAGCAATGGCCACAATCGCCAAACTGTGGAAAGAACCAATATGTCCTTCAACAGATGAATGGATAAAGAAGATATGGTCCATATATACAATGGAATATTATGCCTCCATCAGAAAGGATGAATATCCAACTTTTGTATCAACATGGATGGGACTGGAAGAGATTATGCGGAGTGAAATAAGTCAAGCGGAGAGAGTCAGTTATCACATGGTTTCACTTACGTGTGGAGCATAAGGAAAAACATGGAGGACATTGTTAGAAGGAAAGGAAGGGTGAATGAGGGGATATTGGGAGGGGGCGATGAACCATGAAAGACTATGGACTCTGAGCAACAAACTAAGGGTTTTGGAGGGGAGAGGTGTAGGGGGTTGGGCAAGCCTGATAGTGGGTATTGAGGAGGGCACGTATTGCATGGAGCACTGGGTGTGGTGCATGAACAATGAATCTTGGAACACTGAAAAAAATAAAACTAAGATGTTAAAAAATATTAATAATAATAATAATATAGAAGAGCACACCCATCCACCCTCGTCACTGAAGGGCCAGTAATGGCCACATCACAAGGTAATATGTGTCAATACCCTTAAATTTTAACTACAAAAAATTCATCATAAAAAACAGGCATTTAAACTGAACATGTACGAAAGTATATAGGTTTTTCCAAAATCAAAATTCAATTAACACAAGAAAAGGAAAAAAGCTACAGGAATATATACAACACGTAAGGGTAGTTTTTCTCTCTGCCTCGCAGGATCATGGTGATTTATTTCCTTTGTGTTTCTCTATAACAGATTTCTCTTCAGTGAGCAAGTATACTTTTATACACATTAAAAAAAAAGTGTTTTTTTCATTGAATAACAAGAAGGACACTGGTGTTTTTATAGCAGTAAAACAATAAGAACAACTCTAAATCCAACAAGAGAGTGAGTTAAGTAAATCCTGGTTTTGTCTATGTACTGATAACTATGTAACAATTCAAAACAGTAAGGCACATCTATAGGTACAAATATGGCTATATAGGTACAAAAATTATCAACGATATGGCTCCATTTAAAAAAAAATGACCAGTCACTTTGGAAAAGAGGCAGCACTATTTACTGAAATTGGAAGTATGGACAACCTGCAAGCCAGCAATTTCTCCTCTAGAGCTATGTGCATACACGTGTGTGAGCATACACACATCCAACAGACATGTGCGCACACACACACACACACGAGAGTCCTGGTCCACAATGTGAGCCGCATCCTTAGTAACACCACCAAACTAGAAACAATCCACACGTGAGCGACACTCGAGCCAATAAACTGGGACAGGCCGGAATGCTACCCGGCAACGAGCACCCGTGACCCACAAGGCAGATCTCACGGGAGCCGGGGTGAGACAGGATGAGACTGAGACACGAGGCAGGAAGAAAAGTGAGGCTCTGCACACACCTCATAAAGCCCCGTCCAAACCACAACTCCGCTCATGGTGACGCGTTTTCTCTCACGATACAGGAAGGACAGCAGCTTTCCTTTCCGTTTGTCTCTGAAGTTTCCAGCATGAGAGTAATAAACAGCCAAATGTATAAATGTATACATTTGTAGCTAAATGCATATAGCCAAATGTAGCCAAGAATACACAATATATGATATATATATATGCATATCAATACATGAATGCGTTTCTATCATGTTCAAAAATAGACAAAACAGGGTATTTAAGAGACACAAAAGAAATCAAGTCCCACACAGGTTGGGGCAGTGTCTGTCCCTGGGCAGGAAGGACGGTGCCCGGGGAGGGCGTGGGGGCACAGAAAGGGATTCTGGGGCTCAAACGGTTCTCCCTCTTGGGATGGGCTGTCGCCAATGCACCTCTTGGCTCGTTCAACTGTGCAATTTATGTTTTTCCACTTTCTCTATGTATTATATTTCACAATGAAAATGACTGAAAAAGCAAAATGCAGACTATAAGCAGCAAGTCACCATTTGTGTATTCAATGGCTAAATACATAAAGAAAGATCCTACCAGAAAGGGACTCAGACCAGCAATGACAGGAGGCCATTTTCCCGTTACTCCTTCCCTCTAAGTTTTGCACCATGTACCTCGGCACCGATCAAAAACCATTTTACTCCCGTTCGTCTTCGAAGCTGACTTACCAAATCCCGGCCGCAATAAAAGCGGCGGTGGTGACGGGTATCAGGGTGGGGTACCTGACGTCGTAGTCTTCGATGCCCCGACACCACTCCAGGTAGAGGATGCAGTAACATGCGATCGAGAGGCTGAGGAGCAGCAGGGCGCCGCCAACAACAAACCAGCTGCAGGGACAAGAGCGACAGGAGGGTTGACAGCACTTAGCAGCCCACGCGCTGGAAGACAGGGAGGTTTTTAACACGTATGCGCAGTGCACATGCTCTGACACCACCACGCAAAGCACGAGGGAGCTCGCGGCCAAGCCTCCCTTTCACAATCTGGGGGAGACGGCAGATCTGTCTCTTTCTGGAGTGTGACAGAAACAGGGCCTGTGAACTCCTCTAAGTCAAGGAGGGTTTCTGGGAATATTGACCATCAATTTGGATGATGCCTCTCGCAGCAGGTTTCTGGGGAGATGTACCCATTCCGAGAAGAGCGCCGACCCTCCGAGAGCCAGTGGCTTTTTCTCACTTCTCATTCTACCCAAGAGCCGGCTCTGTGTGTGAAGGCAGCCTCCTCACCCCTGCTGGTCTGGAGGCCAGATCTGGGGACCAAAGCCCTTCTCCTGTCTCCCCATGTCCCCATTATCTCCCGCTTCTCCGAGGGGAGAAGACCAGTGTTCCGCGTGGACCAGTGGGGTCACGGGGGGGGCGGGGGGACCGGAACAGTCAGGTCGCACAAGCAGGGAGTGAGTGCGCTTCCCACTTGGCGAGGTTCCAGGTTCCTTTAAAGCATTTTATGATGCTGGGTTCTGGGATTAATGATGAGACTCGGGAGAGCACAACCTTTCCTATCGGGTCTGGGCTTGGATCTGAGCTCCGGCAGGACGAGCTTTGTGGCTCTGGGCAAATTAACCTCACCGGCTTTGGCAACACTACCAGGACTCACAGAACAGCTGTGAGAATCACACAGTTGCTCAGCAAAGTGCTTCCCACACAGTTAACGCCCAGCGGCAATCGCTACTCCACTGAGGTGGTCCGTGAAAAAAGTACTTCCATGGTCCTCTTCAAAGAGGTCTTCACAGACCTCTCTTCCTCTCGAGTGTGCATTCTCAACAGTGGGGCCCCCAAAGTGAAGAAATAATCTTACTCCTTCTGCAGGTACAAAGCACAGATGTTCACACAGGACGTACGGGGCAATTAGGAGTAACATGTCTTGCTAAGGCTCCTTGGCGGGTGCTAAGAAAGGCTGAGGAACACTGTTCTAGTGACCTCCTTGCTTGGTCAGGATCCTTCTGCTCGGCCGTTCTTAACTTCACATAGAATCCTAGCACGGCCACGGAGTCCCCATGTGGTAGAGGAGAGAAACAGTTGAAGAACCTGCCTGAATCAAGGCGCTACTGCAGGTCAATGGCCCTCCACCCGGGGCATCTATCAGAGTCACTGCAACATTCCCAAAGGAAGCTAACTTGCCCCCAGGCTCCCAAGTTCTGGCTCGGTGCTGAGTCTGAAGAAGAGCCTGGCCATCTGGGGTGGTAATTCCCATTGTAGTGTTAATCAGCGCTTCAGTTCACATGTGCACAACCCAACAGTTTCCTAAAAATTGAGATTTTCAAAGCATCATGGTGTTTCACTTTAATGCTGACCTGTCTCTTCTGTCTCTGAACACAGTCTTACTACCCTGCATCGATTTTTTTTTAAGAGAGCGAGCGTGCATATGCAAGCTGGAGCAGTGGCGTGTGAGGAGGGGAGAGCAGAGAGAATCTGAGGCAGGTTCCATGCTCAGCACAGAGCCCGACGCAGGACTCGATTTTCATGACCTTGAGTCCATAACCCCATGACCTGAGCCGAAAGAGTCGGACACTCAACCGACTGAGCCATGCAGGCACCCCTCACCTTGCACAGATTTAAAGAACCCTGAGGCCTCAAGCTTCTGAACTTGGGCTAACAGTGGGGCAAGAAATAAGCAATGACCTCAAGTATGGGAAGAAGGAACCATATGCAAGAAAGTGGATCGCGGCCCGCACTCTGGCTCAGGTCCTACTCTCATCCCGTAGCTGCTCCAACCCCCCCCCGGCTTACGGAGGCCCTGAGCAAGAATCCAGCGCTACGCAAAGTCCTTAGCCTTTGAGAATCCCTTCCTGTCTTTCTTCTCGCAGGGGACACATTTTTGAGGCCAAGCCTGGGACTTCTATTTCCTTCTCCTGCTCCAAGGCCTGGTTCCAGATTCCGCAGTGTGCTCCTAGGCGTTCCATTTACTCCTGCAGGTGCTGCCTTTTATGTGTAACTAATCACCGCTTACCGCACCGATTCCTCAAACTAGGGAGAACACTCCCTATAAGGAGACAAAGAGGTAAATCCTGTGCATAACCTTAGCACCCACCGCATGATAACCCACCGGGTTATCCGTCCTGGCCCAGAAGGGACTGATGGGGGGCAAGAAATGTGCCTCATTCATCACCGTCACCATAGCCGAACACATTTCAGGCTCTCACGACAAATGTGAACAACAAAGAGAGAGCCGTCATGGGTAGTGCGCAAAGTTACCATTTTCTCTTTTCTCAGCCCAGGTTCTAAACCAACTAAAGAGACACGAAGGAGTTAGCTTGATAGGCTGAGGAGGTCAACCGTCAGCTTTTTACTTATTTATTTTACCAACGGAGCTACGGGAGGATGGCTTTGGTGACCAGATGTACCTGCCAGACTCTAAGTTGACGCGAAAACCTGGAGGCCCTCGCATGTCAGGCTGTCCCTGTAAATGATGGCAGAGAGGAGGACACTGGACTCTGTGCTTCCCGTGGGCAGCTGGCTCCCAAGAGAAAGGAGGTGCTGAGCGACACATGTCTGGTTCTTCAACCTCAACACAGTCAGGGAGGGAACAAGGAGGGCAAAGGGCAAGAAGATGGGAGTGTCTAAGGAGAGCTCCAGCTCATGGGAATGAGGAAAGAGAGAACAAGCTTTTTCCCTCCCCAGTTCAAAGTCCCGGGTGCCTCCTCTCTCCTGACCACATGCATCTCCCGGTTCTCCCTCCAGTGGTCACCACCCTCCCTGGGGACCTTGGAAGAGACCACAACATGGGATCGAACAGTCCGACCCACACCTTTCTAACCCTGCTGTTCCCTGTCAACAACTGTGCTCGCATCCTATGTCAACCACCCCCCCAGGCCAGTGCCAGTGCTCATCAACATCTCCCCCTCTTTGTTCTGCTATGGGGGGGCCCTCCAGAACACTCTCCAATGCTCAGTGAGGACTCAGGTCTGGGTCACAACCTTGTCCCCCATGTCAGCTCCTGAGATTATACCGAAGAGATCCCAATCCTCCTGAACGACTGAGGATTTGACATCAGCTCCCAACTCCTCCCTCGAGTGACGTCAACTCTAATTCAATCACACCCTGTACTTACCTTGTTAGCCGTAACTACTCTCTGACAACAAGCTCTGAGACCCAGTTCAGACCCACCATGGTCCTCACCCTCTCCTCCCAGCGCTCCTGCATTTTATCCTGACTGCCGTCAGGAAGATTCTTTCTTCTTCCATCTTTTACAAGTGGATTAGCTTCTTAAATTCACTACCTTTGCCATCCTGCAACACACCTAAGGCATACCGAAATACTTTCCAAGCTAATACGCTCTGCTGTACATGTCCAAAGCACACACGCTCTTATTCACCTTTGTAGCACCAGTACCTCTAACATGGCGCCCGGCAGAAAGTAAGAGCTTTCCAAACATTTGCAAAATTCAACCAACAGAACAGAACTTGAAAAATAAGATGACAGCGCTTAACTTAGGAAGCAATCAAGTTTTCTCACCTACTAGTGTGGAAGTTTTCTTTAACAGTTTTAAAGAAATCAATGTAGTAGGTCACTACAATGGATGCCAAAATCCAGAATCCAGAATGGATATTAAGTCTTGGAAGAGGTTTCTCCTTTTTTTCAACAGCTGTAGAGGTTTCTGCAAATTAGGAAGATTTTAAGTTATCAGGTTACCATAAATTTATAAGGAAAAGGAACAGCTATTTTAAGCCAGATAAAATAATTTCCTGGAACTTTCCAAAACCCAGATTAGAGTACATTTCTTCTGTACAACCACACAAATAGGCTTATATATGCAGATGTAATTAATAGGAACCTGCTATAAACCATGTTCCATATTGGCAACTTTTTCCCTCTAAATGAATTTTAAAATCAAATTTACAATTATTATCATCTTTTGGAAAGAATGACACCATCTGGTAGTGTAGAATTTTAGTATTATGTTTCGTATATTGCCTAGGAAAGCAGTTAGTCTTAAGAAAAATGCAGACAGCAGACATTATAGCAAAAAACGGCCTTGTAATTTCCCCCAAAATACTACTTTTAAGTACATATTTTAATTATTGCAAACAAACACAGCCTTTGGAGGCAGCTCAAAAGTGGCAAGGGCACACTGGAGGTCTAGTCTTGGCACAGTACTGTCTAGACAGGTGATGGACAAATCAAATTTCTTCCATTTGAGACCCAATCTGAAAGAAAAGGTGGCTGGGGTTGG
>CM053604.1:3522137-3550349 GCA_028646535.1 Procyon lotor | reverse complement strand
CTTGTAATTTCCCCCAAAATACTACTTTTAAGTACATATTTTAATTATTGCAAACAAACACAGCCTTTGGAGGCAGCTCAAAAGTGGCAAGGGCACACTGGAGGTCTAGTCTTGGCACAGTACTGTCTAGACAGGTGATGGACAAATCAAATTTCTTCCATTTGAGACCCAATCTGAAAGAAAAGGTGGCTGGGGTTGGGTCTGATGAGTTATTTCTAACAGGTTCCTCAGATGAGTGTCATGCCCTCTTTTTCAGTTCTTGTGAGAACCACTGGCACACATCTGAGGTTCCCCAACCTTTAGCAAACTATCAGAATCCCCAGGAGGGGTGGTCATAATACAAATTCTGGGAGATAGCCTCAAAATGTATAAACATGCCTGGGCATGTTTTCTGTTTATTTTTAAAAGGGTAATAAATGTGTTATGTCTGGATCGAGACCCTCCCAAAAGAACCCACAAAAGGCAGGTTGGATGCAACAGCAAGAGGATTTATTTCCAGCTAGCTGAGGCTCTCACCGGCAGTTACAGTGCAGTGCTAAGGTGAGAAGCCCCACCTCTCTCCTTCTCAGCATTTTTATGCATTCATAAACAAGCACATAGGTCACTACACTAGTAGGTGAGTTCCTTATTCTTTATATGGCAATTACCTAAATCTATGCATTTCATTGGTGCATTTGAACGATTCAGGGGCTAGGCATCACACAGGGAAGCTAAATTCCAGGAATAGTTTCATGCCCATACCCCTTTTTCTGGCTTAAAATGAAGCCTGTCATGGAGGAACTTAAAACTGAACTCCACAAATGCACGTGACTTTCGACATGCAGGACAGAAAGATCTAAAATGAAATCTCTTTCTCCTATCCTTAACCCTAGTTTTCAACCTGAAAGCAATTACCATTATCGACTTGTATGAATTCTCCCATATTCTATGTATTTACAGGTGAACACACATCACACATTAGCCGGTTCGTACCCAAACGGTGGCATACCATACTTTGTTCTGCGCTTGCCTTTGAAAATCAATCACCCTGGTAAAAAAAGAAAAAAGTCTGCCTGCTGTGTCAGGTATGAATATACCCAAATGTATTCAACCAGCTCTCTGCTGAATTAGACGTTCTCAGCCGTTCGCTATTACAAGCAATGCTGAAGTTAAACACTTTGTACATACGTCCTCGGGTTGTGGTCCGAGTACGAGTCTTTGGCAGATTCTTAGAAATACAACCGGACGGTATTTTTTTTACTTTAGCGGGTATTACCAAACAGGTGTTAAACCAGGTCTCTTGGGAATCCTGTAGCGCAGCTGGGATGAAGATGCGCGGGGCTACGCGATCACTAGGAATCTTTTATGAAGCTAAATACCCCACTTGCAAAACTACTTGGCAAGCCTTGAAAGGCGAAACCCGGTCCCTCCTGCCAGGGCAGGGCTGCGGGAGGCCCGCGGAGCCAGCCGTTTCCAGGCGCCTCGACCCCGGCCACCTCGGCGCAGCTCGGGGCGCGCCCGGGGGAGCGCCTCACCCGGCCCGGCGTAGCCCTCGCTGTCCAGCGGGGCCTCGGTGTCCGGCGGGAACAGGTATCGCCGCCGGAGCTGCTCCCGGGCCCGCGGAGCGTCCATCTTGGTACCGCCCAGAAGCGCGACGGAAGTGACGCAACCGCGGGAACTTCCGCCTTTGGATCCCCGACTGAAGTGTGTGCTGCTGTGAGGGGTGGGGATTCTGTAGTCTTCGCGGTTTTAGTTGGTGACACTCTAGGGTGGGGTTGGCTTCGCAACGTCCGGGTTCGAGTACGCAGACAGGATCTGAATTGCAAAATACTGACCCCGCCCCCGCTGAAAAGGTCCCAAGTGGATGCAGACCTACGGAAGCCCAGAAGGACCAAGCTTACCACTGCCGCCGAACGCGTGCCAGGCGTGGGGGCGCGGTTAACCGGCGTTGCCTCTTTCTCTCGGCTCTTTGCGGCCCGAGCCTCCTCTGACTCCCCTGTGCCCAAAGCCTCTTAGCACCCCGGCTTCCCCCCTGCTTTTCCTCTTGAGGAGTCGCCTAGCTAGACTTGAAGGCGCCGAAGGCAGCCCCCGGAGGAGGAAAGGCCGGGCGGCCGGTCCCAGGGGCCCGCTGCCCAGCCTCGATCCCGGCCCTTCCTTGAATGGCCTTGGGCAAGAGATAAACCTCTCTGGGCCTGTATCCTCTAGGGCACCACGGGGGATACTCCTGCCTGGACCTTGGATCCGTTGTGGGGTTGAAGTGCGGAGCACCCGGGTGTGGTTCATGTCAGCCCCCTCCCGACTCGTGAGAAACTGCTCTCGCCAGGAACGTGGGAGCCGAATTTGTGTTTGCCCGGGGAACTGCCGGTTCCGATCACGCTCATCAACCACGAGAGACTGTGTCACGAATTCACCAGCTTTTTTTTTTCCCATCAGTAGTCCCGTTTCTTACTCTCCTACCCGGCCCTATGCATCAGGTGTTGAGAAATTTTGTGCTTAACCATTGAAGTGTGATTACTGAGCCCCTGCTATTTGCTGGGAACTGTTAGGCGGTATGATCGGCAATGGTCTTAAAGATGAGTAAGAGGGGAGGTTGCCCTTGAGGAGCTCCTGGACCAAAGATGAAGGCAGAGAACGTTCACAGCGTAGTGCAGTGTTTATAAATGTGCAGAAGCTTTTTTTTTTATTAATTCAGTCAGCATTTTCTGAGCAGCCGTGTCCACTAAAGTGCTGGGGACAGAGGTGACTTAGAATCTGGTGGAGGAGTGGATTTCAATACAAGGCTGTAATAGAAATACCTTATGTGAGGTTATGGGGGCACCAAATACAGGGCCATGTGCTCTGCTGGGCATGTGGGCAGCAGGGAGAGTGGCTTGAGGTGGATTGAATACATGGTGGATAGCCTAGAAAGCAACCCAGGAAGCAAAATTTGAGTTAATAAGCATTCTGGTATCTTCTATATGTTGTGAGTATTCGCAGAAGAGATGTAATAAATATTCAAGAGAACGCCAAGTTTCTGGGGTTGGCTCTTGTCATTCCTTCAGCCTTTCTAGCAAACTCCTAGGAGCAAAGGATGTAACAGCTGGGCAGATCATATGGCCTTTCTACACAATACCTCCTCTTTGGTTTGGTTTCGTTTTTCCTTTTTCTTTTCAGACTCCTCAAGAACCAGGATTCATCAGTTCAAAGCCAGCTGAGGTCTTTGCCTTCCCCGCTTTTCTCTCTTGTACGGGGTTAGAAGCCTTGTCAACAGGAAGTGAATTCCTCCTATCAAATACAGTCTTCTGTTGATTGTCTTCTTGCAAAAAGGTCAGTGCTGGGTCTCCCTTGTAACTGAATATTCCCCCAGAGCATCACAGCGACTCCAGGGTTTCCATATGTAGTATGTTCAGGTCAGATCCGATTTCCCCTTTGATGGCTTCACGGTCTTTGTATTTGGATCTGAAGTCCTTTTAGCCTTTTTCCCCTGATATCTTTAATGGCATTACTCGCACACCACATTGATGATACTTAAAAGCAGCTTGGAAAAAGTCCAGTGTTTAATGACCACAGCTTCTTTGCTGGGGCCAATTAAATAAGTTCTTAACTGTGTGTTCTATGTACCTTAATAGATAACCTGATATCAGATTGCTACCAACCAAGGAATTTCATTTTCAGTGTCAATTACTTATGGGGAAAAATGAAATTGACTATGACCCCTGCTGGCTCTCCTTAGCAACTTGGTTACATCCAATGTGTTTATGGAATTTTGAATCCTGTCTCCATCATGATGGGTCCTTGGGCAAAGTATTTCATTGTTCTAAGTATCAGTTTCCTCATCTGTGACACAGTAGGTACCACAGTGATGATAAATGTGTAGCAATCGCTTAGCCTATTGCCTGGAATGTGATACGTGTTCAGGAAGGTAGTTACTATTTTGTACTACTTAGCCTTCCAGATCCTGCTCACCTCCTAATCAGTTATTCCCTTCTCCTTGGGCTCCAGAAAGGATGGTTGTTGTGATTTTTTCCCTCCACTTGTGCTTTCCCACCTGATTGTGGGCAACAACCATATCTTAGTAGCTCCCCAGTGCCTTGCGAAAACCTGACACATAGCCCGAATTTCATTATCCAGTTTTTGCCTTGACCCTTGGTCACAGTTAACTGGTCTTCAGTGTGAGCACACATCCCTTCCTCTGAGAAGCTACTTTTCCTGCTCTCTGTAGTAGTCCTGCAGAGTTACCATGAGACCCAGCCTGTCCTAGGGGGGAAGACTGGACCCGCACTAGACCTGACAGTCCCTGGGACTTGAGCTGAGCTGTTGGGAAGACCTCCTCTGTTGGTATGGTAAGCTGTGAGGCCACTGTGGTCTTGGGCTGCCATCATGGAGACCCACGGAGGAAGCCTACCTAGGAAGGAAGCTCTGAGATGCGAGCCAAGCATTGTTGGTAGCATCATTTCAATCCTGACCCGCCAAGCCCCGGTTAACCTAGTTAAACCTGAGCCCTGGAGCCAGCTGCCTGGCTGATTGGCATGACCAATTCTGCCGCGCCTGGCGGATCCAACGTTGGGCAAGCCACGTATCCGCTCTTCTGCCTTAGTTTCCTCACTTGCAAAATGGGTTAAGGACAGCATCCACCTCACAGGATTGGGTAAAAATCAAAAGTATTCATACATGCAAAGCACTGAGAACAGCGACGGACCCAGAGAAAGCTCTCGATAAGTCTTACCTGTTGTTATTAATCCATTTCTGAGCTCCCCCACCAAAATCACTTTTTAAAAAAACTAATGCCAGTTAATTGGTTTTGTGTTAGGTGCCACCTGGAGCCCAGACCAGTGCGGCTCTGTGTCGTGTGTCTCCCCCCCCAACACACCCTCCCCCCACCACGGCCATGTAGCTGTTGCCCTGGGCCCAGCTGGACGGTGAGCATCTCCAGGAATGAGGTCAGACATGCAGAGCTCTGAAGAAAGCTCCTGGTCCGTGGGCGGTACTCAGTAAGTGTTCGTTTGTGTCGCTTGGGATACTGCCCTTCATTCCGAAAGGAAAGCCAGTTAAAAAAAAAAAAAATAGTCTTTTATTTATATAAACAATGCAATGAAGTACAGGTTTCTCTTTCTGCACAACTCTGTTTCCCTGATGAAAATTGGGGCACTGGGATCACCACACAAAAAGACATGAACATTGTGAAGGCTTTTGATCAGTACTTTGAAAACAGCTCTCAAACGGGCAGTCACTCCGCGCCCCCATGAGCCGCAGGCAGGAGCAAGACGTCTTCGACATTTGCACCCACAGTCGGCTTGGTCATTTTGGTAAATTTTTCCTAAGTGACATCGGGAGAGGCGTGTTTCCACCATTTTATTTATTTATTTTTTTTAAAGATTTATTTATTTTAGTGAGAGAGCAAATGGGGGAGAGGGGCAGAGGGAGAGGGAGAAAAAAATCTCACGCAGACTCCATGCTGAACGCAGGGCCCAACTCGGGGCTGGGTCTCATAACCCTGAGGTCACAGCCTAAGCCGAAATCGAGAGTCGGGCGCTTAATCGACTAAGCCACCCAAATGCCCCGTTTCTGCCATTTTAGTTTTATTATTAACGGTTTTTTTTTTTTTTCCACATATTGTCTATCTGCATGTCATTTTCCTTTGGGGATTTTCATTCTTCGCTTGTATTTACAGGTCAGAGATGCCTTTGAATATCAGATTGTAGTCATTATGCTTTTGTCACTTTACTGTTTATCTTTAAGTTTGATCATGTTCGTACCTGCATTGTGTTTAGTTTGGGTTTCTTCACTTGTAGCTTGTGAAGGCGGAGTTGGGACCAGGTGGGGTACAGGTGGAGAATCCTGGCCAGTGGGAAATGCTCAGTCGCTTCGGGGACGAACCACATGGTAACTGCGCCTGAGCCCTCCTCAGATGGACCCAATTGTACCCTGTTTGTTAGGCAGCTGGCTATACCAAGAGGGACTTGTTTTTAGTTAACCACAACCAAAACCAACCCTAAGCAGCCTAAGGAAAACAATAATGACAACCACAGCAATAACCATTATAATCATAAAATACATGTGCAATTTTTTTTTTAAAAAGAAGCCTCTTGGAATTCCACTGAGGAATTTTACAAGGTTGAAAGGAAACCAGGATTTCAATCAAGTCTGAGTGAGGCTAGGAGCGCCCCCGTGACTCGGCTTTGAGGCCACCATGTGTCTGCGGCAGATGGCAGTGGGCCTGCTCCCTCCTTCTGGCCATTGCCACTTGGGCGCCCGCCAGCTTCTGACCCTCGGCATCTGTGTCCCTTTGGGGTTTTCTCTGGTTGCGTCGTCCCGCGGCACTGAGAGATGGGATTCTCAGACAAGGGACATCAGTGCGAGTCCGGAGCCCTGCTGCCCAGCACCAGGGCAGCCCCATGGTGAACCTCTGGGGACATGCATTGTGCTGTGTTCTGGGATAGGGTGTTGGGGAGAAGAATGGAGAGGCTGCTAGTGGGCCAGGCAGCAGGGAGGTGCTCGGCTCAGCCACAAGATCAAGACAGGAAAAGGACATCCCTAAAGCTAGAAGGAGGAGGAGGGGGTAGGGGCCGGGACTGGCCTAGAATGAGAGGCCAGGTGGGCAGGGATCCTACAAAGGTGTCCCCAAGCACTCCTGAAATTTCTGGCTCTGGGGCCAATTTGGGAGCAACATTTGGGTCCACTGTGTTCCATGGAAGGACAATCTCATTTTAATTGCTCCCATTTAAGAGGAGAGCCGCCATCAGGCTTGCAAACCTAGAGAGCAGAGGTGTGTCCCAGCTGACTGGCCTGCCAGATGCCCCGGGTCCTTCAGGCTCTTAACCCCGGTTTGTCCTTGACATGACCTACATCATTCAGTGCCCAGAATTTGGCCTGTTGATGGTGTGCACGTAATCAAGTAAAACAAGGTCATTTCTAAGAAAAGGCAGGTGGAAACAAGGAGGGAGGGTCCTGACCAAAGGAAAATTTGATCAGGAGGGAAAAAAACTACGATATCAAGGAGATAGCAGAGTTCACATCCTGATTCTGCTACTCCTGGTGTGACCCGAGGCAAGTCACTTAAGCTCTTGCATCTCCTCACCCACAGAATGGGTGCATTATAGCCCCCTCCTGGACTAGGTGAAAGATCTGTGAGATGGACAGGTGCGGACATAAAGGGCGTAGCACTAGACCCGATAGAGAGGAGGGCTCCATACGAGGGACCCAGTGCCATCGGGGAAGTGGAGTCTAGGCAGTGGGGAGAGCAGCCTGGGAGTGGCATGTGGTCAACACCACTGAAGCAGCAGCAGGTCCCAGCAGTGCGGCCTCAAAGGGGTGAGGCTGGTGGCCTTCCCGTAGGAAGCGGTCAGGCTGTGGAGCGGCAGGAGGATGGATGCTGACGGAAACGGTGGCCGTCTTTGACCACCTTCCCTGGATGGGCTAATCCTCACAGCAACCACAGAAGGTAGTCACCAGCATGACTCCCGCTCTATACATGGGGAAACTGAGGCACGCAGCTTTTTTATTCTGGGATCTGATGAAGCTTTACGTTAGTCCCTCGATAGAGGGATTCAACGATCTGTTTGTTAGAGTCATTCATGAAGTCTAAGTGCAAACCTGGGGTTGCTTTTATGCCAGTAAGAATCTGCTTGTCATCCCTTAAGACACTCAATACAGGACCGATGCCCCGAAAGTCACAAAAGTCACACAGGGAAACCCTCCTGCCAAGCTCAGGAAAATGAAGGCATTACCAAGTTGTACCGGAGGGTGAATCCTCGCTCGCAGAGGGTCGGTTGGACTCTGTACCCTCCTTGGGCACCAACCCCAAGGCCATGGCCACGACTCCTGAGGAAACCTGATGTTAAGAAAACAAAACAAGGGGGAGAAAATCCCAGCCTTCTGAGACTGGTGCTGGAGAGCAGAGTCCCCGTTCGCGAGGCCACATCACAAATCACAACACCAGGGCTCTGACGAGGCCAGGAAACCTGGTTGCAGGGACCCACATGGCCGGGCACAGAGAGCCCCCGAAGTCACTGCCTGCCGTCGATGACCCCCCCGTAACCCACAGTTCCCAAACTCATTCAAATATTACTCAACTCTTCAACTACTGAGTAGTATCAAAGCCACTCCCAGATCATAGTGTGCCTAGCCCGTTTGTGGAATATCATGATATTTGGATAAATTAAGTGAAAACTGACCCAGTGCTATGAAAGTTCATGGCCACTACCATACAGCACCTGAGCTAGAATCACGTGCATGGTGACAGATGCCAAGAGGCTGGTGATATTTTTAGGCAGAGACTCCTTATCAATGAGGAGGTTCTGTTGCCTTGGCTTTTTTTTTTTTTTCCTCCCGAAACCTAGAGGAGGGACTGCCATTTCCACTTGAGCTATAAAACAGCCCTCTGTTCAGGATGAGCTTGGTCGGAGCAGGGCGACCCTATAACATTACCATTAGCATCCGGATGCAAACCTGACACCAGGTCCCAAGAGCGGTGCAGTTGGCAGCTAGCCAGTAGAGCTGAGGCTGGACCCGCCTTTGATGTCCACTGGGGAACCGAACACACGGACCACCACGGGCCTCTGACTCAGGTCGGCCTGAGGTCACCGGGAAGGTCACCGGGAAGGCAGAGCAGCAAAGGCTGTGTTTCAGCAGCTCACATTCCCCGCTCTGTGGCCAAACAAAGGTCTGACCTTCCGAGCCACCATGTCTGACCTCTGACGTCCGTGTTTACTCAGCAATTACCGCTTAAACTACCAAAGGGACGGTTTCATCATTTATAGCAAAGGGACTGAATTAGAGCCTCCCTGGATCCCATCACCAAAAAATGTGGACGAGTCTTCACGCTTAAAACAAAGAAGCTTCCCCCCCTCGTCCCCATCCCCTCCCCCCCAAGGCATACGACTGCTTTGTACCCAAGATGGAGAGTTAGGAGGGAGGTCTGAGCCCAAATTGCAGAAGTTTGAAAATGTAGTAAGTGAGCTGAGCAGGATCCCGAGTTTCTTTAAATGCTGGAAGGACAGTGGTAGATTTATCTACGAGGATGTCATCCTTTAAGGGGGGGTGGGGTGTGCTGTGCTGATTCAACATCGCTCAAGACAAATCTGTGAAAACGTGGAGACACTTTTCTGCAGCTCCCAAGCTGCTGGTAACCCCCAGAGACTTGACAGCATTGAATAGCACAGCTATCGTGAGAAGCTAGACTCAGAGAGGGAAATGTGAGCAGCACTGCATTTCCGTGCACTTTTGGGCAAAACGAACTCACCTGCCCTCACGCACTGGGGGGGGGGGGGGGCCTGTAAACTGATAAGAAGGCTCTGGAAAACCTTTGGGCTGCATCTCTCACAGCTGAAATGCAGCCGATGACTCCGTGATCCCAGTCCTCAGCAGACATTGAGCAGAAAGGGAGAAGCCCGTACCTGCACCAGGAGCCTTGCAGAGGACACCGATGTCCTCAGAAATCCCGCCATGCTGGGGCCAGCCAAGCGCGTCCTCAGCAGAAGAAGGGATCCATGCTGGGCATCCTTAAAGACAGCACACGCTCCTGCTACAGAGACTAGGGTGAATGTCCCAGAATGCTGAGTGAAGGAGGCCAGACCCGAAAGGCCACATGCAGTAGGATCCCATTGACATGAAGTTCAGAACCAGGCCTGACGAAGCCAGGCCACAGAAGGGAGGGTACGGCTGCTTCTTGGACTTGGGTGGTCGTGCTACACGTGTGTTGTGCTTCGAGAAATTCACCGAGCCGTCCGTGTAGGTGTTTCTGCCCTGCCATGCGGATGCTTCTGCAGAAAGCGTACATTAAAAATCTAGCTCATCAAGGTTCGTCAGGCAGTTTTATGATTGCGTCCGTGTCCTGGAGAATGCTGACACGCGGGCTATACGCTAGAGCGCTCCTTCGGAATCGACGTGCAGGTCCTCACTTCCCGAGGCCACACTGCCTGCCTCGGGCCGCCTGGGCTCTTCCAGCAGCGGTCCAGTCTCTTGGAGAGCAGTGCCCTGGGAAGAGCTGGGGGCCTGGAGGGTGCGGAGCCTCAGACGAGCAGCCGTGAACCCTGCAGCCTGTGTATACTTCGTGTCCTCGAGGGGGACCTATTTGCAGGCCCCTGTGTGCCGCATTTTAATTCCGCTGTAGCTACCCCAGGAGGCAGTACGGCAGGCAGAGTCCCCAGGGGGCAGAGGGGGTGCACAGCCTGCCCAGGAGGGGGCCTCAGCTAGTGAGACGCAGAGTCAGATTCTGCGGGGGTCCCACTCTGGCCTATGGAGCCCCACTGAGAGCACATCACCTCGCGCTGCCTCCCAGGCGGGTGGGGGCGAGGGCCGGAGGGGACCGTGGGTCTGGTGGCAGGAGGAGAAAGATGGCTTAATACAGCAAATAGGTGAGAAGCTCCTTTCGAGAATCGATCCAGGGCTTTTAACCCGGGGTTACTGGAGGATTCGGGTCCAGACGTGTTTGTGAGGAAAAGCAAAAATCAGTGCATGCCAGCCGACCCTCTTTCGACGGGAAATCCCACGACGGGCTCGGGGTGTGATCCCTCCTCTGACAGCGGGACTGGCAAGCTCTCTCACGGGTCCCCACTCTTCTGTCAAAATCCAGCTTCCCGGAATAAGGACGAAGAGGAACGACCCAAGCCACCTCTCGTCTGTGTGTAATTTAGGAATCCGTGTAAAGGTGCACTTCCAGGACTTGGTAAATGGGAACTAGGACACTCCCTCTGGGGCTCACTGAGTAGAAAAGGAACTCAGAAGGCCTGTATTAGCCATTTCTTGGAAGCTGAATATATGCTAAGCGGTAGTGACCACAAAGTACAGGGAAATATATAGAACACGCCTTTTCTCTTGAATAATTCATCTCCAGTTTCCTTCCATAACATATGGAGTTACCATCCTAAGAGTGAGACGGTGGCTCTCTATCTAGGCATAAGTCAACAGTGTAGGGTTATCCTCTTTGTTCTGGAATCCAGCTTCAACACTGAGACAAAAAAAGAGTAACATCGGCAGGAGGGTCAGTTCTCAGTGGTGGAACGAAGAAGTGAGATGCACTGTCCATAGCTTTCGCTAATGGAGCCGAACTGGAAAAAACCTCTGATCTCTGCGGACCTGCCTCCTTCAACTGCAGAAGTGCTATCTAAAAACAACAATCTGTCTCAAAAACTGCTGCGCCCCCCCCCCCCAATTCCGAGAAATCTATTTTGGAAAAAAAGAGGTAATTACAGGCAAGTGAGACTTTCAAAGTACATTTTTTAAAAAAGATTTTATTTATTTATTTACTTGAGAGAGAGTGAACATGGGCAGGGGTGGGAGAGGATGGAGAGAGAGCCCGATGTGGGGCTCGATCCCAGGACCCTGGCGTCACGACCTGAGCCGAAGGCAGACGCTTAGCCAACTGGGCCACCCGGCACCCCCTCAAAGGAAAGTGTTTTAATAGGACCTGGGCAGCTCCAGTTTTAACTCTGAAAGAGAAATGGTATGTTTAGAAAGATGAGAACTTTTCAAAGGTACTCATGAAAGTCTGCAGGCTCATAAAAATGCTATTGACCTTGACTTTTATGAGCTTATTCTCACAGACATCCTGTGAGGCAGGTTTCAGCAGAGGACTGGGAACCGGGGTCCTTGAGAGCCTCTTTCCTCAGAGGGGTCATCTTCCTGCACCCCGGGAAGCAGGCTGCTTCTCCTTGCCTGAAGGAAAATTTTGCAAAATCGCACAGGGGTCTCCGCATGAATTTTGCTGTTTTTAAACTTTCTCCACGTAAATGCCCCTGTGCCCGCAGCTGCTGCATTCCGTGGCTTCTGCGTCGCCCACGTCCAGCTGGGCTGACCAGCCAGAGAGGAGGGAAGGGCAGCCCTGGGTTCAGTCCTGCTTGGCCTCCCTCTTTGTGCCGAGCTGTGGTTTCCTCATCGGACCGCAAGATGCCCAGTGTGCCTGACGTTAAGGAGGGCCCAGCCCGAGACAGTCCCCATCTTCAGCTTTTGGAGCATGAGCTATAGCCCATCTTCTCCCCAATCCTGCTTGTCGGCAGCATCATGGAAAATGGCGGTGTGCGCAGCTGACAAATGCAGGCAGCGCCAGAAAGTAAAGTGTCCCGTACGAAAACCAGTGTCCAAACGCATCCTGGCAGGTTCAGGGATACTCGAGAGCCCGACCCCGCAGACCAGTGTGGAAAAAGGATATGGTAGAATTTAGTCTTACACTCAACTTAAACACAAAGCTGTAAAGTGGTCACAAATACCCTTAGATCGGTTTTTACAACCCCCGGGGCTCTGGTGTTGTGTTCAACAGGCAGGCAGCTGCCCAAACCAAAGGATGGTCTGTGTGCAGGGCCCTCGGGAATGGTCGGTGCATCGTGCTCATCACCAGACCCAGGGGCACGACCTCACACCTGGGGAGCCCTTCCCACCCCCAGCCGCACCACCGAAGACCTCTGTCCATGACACTGACCATCAGAACCCACATAGCTGGCCTTGCTTCTTCATCCTCATGGGGCTCGAGGAATTGAGAGGCCACCGCCCCCAGCCCCAGCGCCCGGGCACTACGCCAGCGCTTCTGAGCAGCTGTCGGCCCCGTGGCTGCAAGCGAGTTCTGACTCGAGAACCTTGTGTTAACAGACAGGATGACAGAAACGAGGACTCTGCTGGAGCCCAAGTCTAGGTTGTACTCAATTTTGCCTCATATGCGCAATTCTGCCTTAAATGCATCCTGGCAAAGGGGTGCCGGGCTGGCTCGGTGGGTTGAGCATCCGACTCTTGGTTTGGGCTCCGGTTGTGATCTCAGGGTCCTGAGATGGAGCCCGGCGTCTCGGACTCTGTGCTCAGCGGGAGTCTGCTGGAGATTCTCTCTCCCTTCTCCTCTGCCCCTCCCACCGCTCCACCCCTACCCCACACTGGCACACTCTAAAAAATAACTAAATCTTTTTTTAAAAAATGCATCCTGGTAAAACTGATGAAAAGTAAAAGCCAACACAGATCTTGAAATGCTGTAGAGCTTGCACTTGAATGTGTAATTCGGGGGGCATGTGAGCATTTCACATGTTCTAACGACACAAGAAACCCACCAAAACCTCTCATTAAAACTGTATAGAAGCGATGCAGTTAAAACAAATACTCTTTTTGTCTGACCGAAGGAGGAATTTTTTTTTGGACTTCACATTTTTAAAAGTTTTCCCCTACAAAAGTATTCTTTAAAGTACAATAATTTTCACCACCAGGTTTAGAATTTTGGTTAAGAATATATTTTCTCATAAAAGCTCTACCAAAAATAGACTTTTTCCTTAACTTAAAAATACAGCTTTGGAAAGCAAAATTGGGAGTTGTTATACTTCATCACATGTTTTATAAACAGCAGTGAAAGACATCGACAGAATAGATGGGGTTTTTAAATATAAAAATGTTCATTTCAAAAGCTTGACTTTGTCCTTTAATAACTTAAAGGTGGGGTTCTTGCTGATTTTCTTGTTAAAGATGGTCAGGAGCTCCTCTTCAGACTTGTGATGCTCATTTGTCACTGCGTAATACTGAGCTAAAACCTTCACAAGGAAAAACAATCATCGAATGGGTGATTTTTTTACTGAAAATTTACGCAGAAGTAGGACAACAGTAAAAAACAAAAGGAGCCCAGGTATCAGGAGGACAGGTGTGTTCTGTGGGAATTCAGACATGTGTACACACAGGAGCACCCCGCTGGACGGGGGGCCACTGTCACACACACACACACACAACTAGGCATAAAAACAGAAGAAACCACTGCTCTGCAATAAACAAAAGAGAGCAAAACACCAAAAACCGTTGTTTTCCAGTGTAACGGGGGCACTGCGCTGGCTAACGAAGTACCATGGGATTCAGCCCGATTCCCGCGCGTCAGCCCCCCGGAGCTAGTGAGCAGCTTGGAAAATCACCGAGATACAAACAAATGTGTAGTATTTTAGATGGAAAACCCAAACCAAACCAAACCTGTATGTCTTAAAATAAAGAAGGGGCCCTCCCCGGCTTCTATACCTGGGTTCGGGCGCCATACCTTTTTCCTTAGCTTTTTGATGGCCACTTCATTGTCGGGAGCCTGTTTCAGAACTGCTTTAATAGTTCCCTTCCAGTTGAATTTACCTACAATGTAAAGAATCACACGTAAAACATCTTGTTTCAGTGTGCTACCTACCAGAGGGCCAAGGAAACCATGTTGTGGGACATCCGTCTGCCATGCAGGGAACGAGCCCACCCTGACAGTCCCAATGGCAGGGGCCTGACCTACCCAAGCACACAGCCGACGAGCCAACGAGCCGACGAGCCGACTCGCCTCCCAGCACCCGCTCTCGGAGCAGGCGGGCTGCGCAGCGCCCTAAGTACCATCACCCCCACAGGACGAGTGGCACCCGGTTTCAAGACTTCTGACACATTTACAGGGACCGAGACTGGGTGGATTTGTGGAGGGACAGGTACAGAGAGCAATACGACAGAATTAAGAACCAGAAGAGAACTAATACAAAGACGCTGAACTGATTTTTGACAAAGGTACAAAAGCAATTCAACGAGATGACAGAGCCTTCTCAGCGAATCACTGGATCGATTACGCACGGACTGGCAAAAAAGGGAATTTTGGACTCGGTCTCATGCTTTATGTGAAAATCAACTCAAACTGGATCACGGGCTGCAGAATAAAATATAAAACTATTACATTTAGAAAAAACATGAGGGGCACCTGGGTGGCTCAGTCGTTAAGCGTCTGCGTTCTGCTCAGGTCATGATCCCAGGGGCCTGGGATCGAGCCCCACATCGGGCTCCCTGCTCCGTGGGAAGCCTGCTTCTCCTGCTACCATTCCCTCTGCTTGTGTTCCCTCTCTCGCTGTGTTTCTGTCACATAAATAAAATCTTTTAAAAAAAAAAAAAGAAAAACATGGGAAGAAATATTTGGGATCCCAGGCTAATAAGCAAAGAGTTGTCAGACTTGGCACCCAAAGCATGACCTGTTAAAGGGGAAATTACAAATTAGGCTTCATCAAAACTAAAACATTTGCTCTATAATAAAATATTCTGTTAACAGGGCACTTGGGTGGCTCAGTCAGTTGAACATCTGACTCTTGATTTTGGCTTTGGGTCGTGAGATCGAACCCACTGCTGGGCTCTGCATGGAGCATGGAGCCTGCCTCAGATTCTCCCTTCCTCTCCCTTTGCCCCTCGCCCCACGCCCCCTCGTGTTCTTGCTTTCTCTCTTTAAAAAAAAAGGAAAAAAAAATTTTAAAAGATTCTCTCTCTCTTTTTTTAAAGATTCTATTTATTTATTTGACAGAGAGGAGAGAGATCACAGGTAGGCAGAGAGGCAGGCAGAGAGAGGGGGGGAAGCAGGCTCCCCACTGAGCAGAGAGCCCGATGCGGGGCTCGATCCCAGGACCCTGAGATCACGACCTGAGCTGAAGGCAGAGGCTTTAACCCACTGAGCCACCCAGGCGCCTATCTTTTTATTCTCTTAAGAGAATCTTTTTTAGGGGGGCCTAAATCTGAATCTGAAAATCGGCAGAAGGCAGGAACAGAGGTTATAATGAAGAGAGAACACAGATGGCAAGCACGTACATGAAAAGACATTCAACATCATTAGGGATGAACAAATTAAAATCACCTCGAGCTATTACTACACACTAATCAGAACGGAGAAAGAAATAGTACCACCCCCAAGCCCTGGCCAGGCTGGGAGAACCGGCCGAGTCTGACGCTGCTGGGTGATACAGATGGTTCGGCCCCTCTAAAAATGCTGGCAGTTTCTTTAAAAACTCAACATGCAGGCCCCACACCGCACAGCAGTTGTGCTCCTGGACATTCCTGCCAGAAAAAGTGATGTGTGCTCCCCACAAACCTGTGCATAAACGCGGACACAGCATTACTGAGTAATGCCCACTGTGTTTTGTTGAGTGATTTGGTGAGAAGGCTCTGTCACCTCACTGAATTGCTTTTGTACCTTTGTCAAAACTACCCAGCGCTGAGCAATGCTCATAGCATCACTCAGAGCAACCGGAGCCTGAAACGACCCACATGTCCTTCAAGAGACGAATGGTCAAACTCGCGCACCCATGCCATGGAGTAGGACTAGACCAAGGGACTAGATTACCAGTTCGTGCAACAACCTGAATGTTAATAAGGCCGAGTGAAAAGAGTTACTGTCAAAAATTCACATACTAGGAGCGCCTGGGTGGCTCAGTGGGTTAAAGCCTCTGCCTTCGGCTCAGATCATAATCTCAGGGTCCTGGGATCGAGCCCCGCATCGGGCTCTCTGCCCAGCAGAGAGCCTGCTTCCCCTTCTCTCTCTGCCTGCCTCTCTGCCTACTTGTGATCTCTCTCCTCTCTGTCAAATAAAATCTTAAAAAAAAAAAATTCACATACTAAATGATGCCACTTGGGTAACGTTCTGAAAGTCCGAAATTACAAAATGGTGAACAGATCGGTGATTGCCAGGGGCAAGGGGGGTTGGGGGGAGAGAAACAGACACAGTACACGGGCCCACAGTGGGGCTCCCTGTGTCGCTGGAAACCTTCCTCTCTTGACCGTGTCAAGGTCAGCATCAATGGAGACACTTAGTTGTACGGGGTGTGACCCTGGGAGAAAACTGGGGAAAGGCTACCTAGGTCTCTTTCACTTCTTACAACTGCATATGAATCTGCTATCGTCTTAAAACAAAACAAAACAAAAAATTTTAAAAAGCCTTTTAGGTTCCAAGTCAGGTGCGGGTGGGTTCTAAGCCAAGAGGTCTAACCCAGTCTCGGCGGTTACCGGACCTCCGCTAATAAAGCCTCGATGCTCACTGGAGGAGGCAGCATTTTAGAATGAAGGCCACGGACAGGGTTCTGACAAGTACACCTTCTGGCGGAGGGAAGTCCGAGCAAGGAGATGCGGGGCGCAGCCAGAAAAGGGAGGGCGACAGCCAAGTCTGTGGGCCCTTCCAGGAGAGTGAGGGGGGTCAAGGGAAGCAGGGAGACAGGAAAGGGAACGTCTTCTTTTCTTTATCTTCAGTTCCAAAGATCATGTATTTTGAGTCCAGTTTTACCCTTAAAGCTGGACAGACGCTGGACAGGGACCCACAGAGCTCTCACACCCGACCTGAGTCTGCTTTCGGTCTTCCACGTGCCTCTGCAGGGGATGACCTGCCCCAAAGCCCCAGCTCCTGTCCCCCTTCCCCACCCAAGGACGGCAGTCGTACCTTTTGCAGGAGCCTCATGGTTTTCCGGTTCTCCGCCCTCAGGAGGTCCTGAGAACTTTCTCTTTTTCTTCTTGTAATCTGTGTCATCTAAGTAAGTAGCAAGATTGAAAAAAAAAAGAAAAGGTTTGCATTTATGATCACAGCTACTTTAATGAAAGGCACGCGTGGCCAGGCCACGAGCATCCGTCCCCTTGCCCGCCGCCCCAGCAGCCCAGCACCGTAGGCTTCTCCTCCTGAGTCACAGGAGCACACGGCAAGCTGAGCGGGGCTCACCTGCGCTCTTGGCCTTACTTGGGTCAAGTGCGAGGTCTAACAGGGTTGCCCCCGGCCCAATTCACTGCTGGAGGCTCTGCTCCACGAAGCCCAGAGCATACGCTAGCCACGCACCTTCCGAGTGCTTCTGCTTTCTCTTCCCAGGCCGGGCTTTGGCGGGCTCCTCCTCAGCGTCTCCTGCGCGGGCCCCAGCTCCGTTCTCGGCCCCGTCGGGGGCCCCCTCGGCCTCGCCCGCCTTGCTCTGGCTCTTCTTCCCTGCAGAGCCCAGTGCCTCCCCTCCGGCCTCCTGGCCTGTTTTGCGCTTCTTCGGCTTCCGATCCTTTGAGTTCTCTTGGTGGTTTTCTAATTTCAGTTCTTTCTTCTCTTTTTTCCTGTTCTTCTGCCTTTCTTCCTTCCTTTCCCTTTTATTCTTCTTCACCTCTGCTTGCTTTTCTGTGCCGTCACTTGTTCCAGAGGCCGACACCTTGGCGGAGAGCTCTACGCGGGGCAGGCTGGCCGCCTGGGCGAGGGGCTGCCGGTCTTGACCTTTACCGGCTGCTTCCTGATTACGAGGCAAAACCGAGAGACACATGAATACTCACTCCAGACCGTGGTTCACGTCACTGCACGTTGTCTACTGAGCAAACTGGTCCAAGAAAAATGTCTACTACTTACCATTTTATAACTCTGACCCCCCACCAAGAGCTAAAACGTAGCAGTAAATATTATCAAATGGGAAAAAAAACTTCCCCCAGCCCACACTCCACCCTGCATTCAACAAACATTTTCGTTCCACTGGGAAAGTGAGGAATCCTTATGTCATATAAGCTGGACCTTTAATTTTAGCGCACTCTTCACCTTTCTGATGGAAGGTGAGCACTTGGGTGGCAGAAACCACGGCATTTACGCATCTGCAGACCTGGGTTCAAGCACCAGCTCGGCTAATTACTAGCCGGGTGACTCAGGGCAAGTTATTTATCTGCTCCGAGCCGACTTCCTCCCTGACAGAATCAAAGGGAGTTAAGGTGTACCTCGTACAGCTGATGTTTGGATAAAATGGGAAGTTCGGTCCTGTGCCTGCAGGTCACGGCGCTCAGTGAGGAGGAGCGGACCAAGGACGCTCTAGGAGCCGCCGAGCGTACGGGAGAGACTCTGGGACTCTGCAGTATGAGACAGGTCTCATCGACTCGTCATCACAGAGGATGGTCCTGGAGGACGGGCCTCCGGGACACGTGGCCAGAGGAGCAGAAGCTAAGGAGCTCCGCATGCCGCAGGAAGATAAACGTCCGGCAGCTGCACTGCCTCATTCAAGCCAGCACTAGGATCCGGCTGTCGACTGACACCAGCAGAACGAGTCCCACCGTCCGCACCCCCGCCCAGAACACACGCGGGTCCCCACGACAGTCCCCTCGCAGGAGATGGGCCCAGCCACGTCCTGAACTGCTCCAGGTGTCCTGGCGCGTCTGGACGGGGCTGCTTCGGGAACCCCGGGACTCCTCACCGAAGACCCAGGCCCCCTTCCTTAGGTACCAGCCCACATGACAGGCCCAGTCACCTCCAGTGTCCCTCCTTTGGGAGCCTGGGTCTCTAGGAGGGAGCTCCTACCCCCCAAAAGGAGCCGAAAAAGGACTGGCTTTGACTCGCGCCTCATTCAGTGCTCAGCCCCAGCTGAGAGCGCAGCCCCCGGGAGAGGGACGGTGACCCGACCAGCTGCCGTCTCCCCAGCAGCTCAGGGAAAGCAGACAGAGCAGGCATGTGGCGGAAGGGCAGGGAATGAGCTCAGAAACAGATTCAGGAGGAGGAAGGGGACCAAGTCGCCTCACTCCCGGCCTGCAGTTCCAGTCCTATCTTACAGTCAGGCACTGCTAGGACCACGGAGAGCCCCAGACCTCAGCCCGCCTTCTGCTACCTCCCCTCTGCACCCGGGGTGGGGGGAGACAGTCACCCCATCCTGCAGCCCCCCTCCTGCCTTCCACTTCCTCCCTGCACTTCCCACGCCCTGCCCTGTCGTCCCGGCCTGGACCCACAGACACGGTCATCTGCCCCACCCTGGAACGCGGCTCTCTGAAGGCAGGACATCGGCCTGGTTACACCCGCCTGCACGGGGACCAGGCCCGCTCTGTGCTGGGGCAGAGCAAGCACCCCAGGAGACGAGGACGTGGGGCCTCCAGCCGGCTGCACCAACGCCAGAGGCAAAGCAGCAATAGGCCATGTCTTAGCTCAGTTTACCAGGAGCTGCGTGCTCATTACTCATTTACTTCTTACTATGTTCAGTTTCAAAAAGGCATCAGAAAAAGCTTTTTTTTTAAACTTGGAAGTGAACTAAGGGATTCCAAATCTTGGTTCTTTCTTAAAAATAACAGAAACAACCTTTAAAAAGCAGGTGCCCCAAAAATGCTAATTAAATGACTGGTGACAGCGCTCACTTGGGCAGCACACGGATCACACCTGGGATGATGCAGAGATTAGCGCGGCCCCTGCGAGGATGGCACGCACGTGACTGGTCCTAAGGTCCCAAAGGCCAGTCTGTATGTTCTGGAAGAGTCAATGCCAGGACAGTTTCACGGTTATCCCAAGGTGCTGCCCAAACTATTCTACGTACGTCCATCAACTCCTGGCAATGTGAGCAAGATAAACCACGGTCGGAAAAGCCCACTGTTGTTTTTAAAACTGCTAATGATGTAAGTCTCCAAGTGGGGTATCAGCTCCAAGTCGGAGCGAAGTGTAGGCACATTAATGTGGAAAACATTTTAAACGAACAATGTCACCAATAAGATGCAGAGTCTGCATCTAGGGGTCTCTCCGATGGAGCCTGCTGGCGGCTGACGAATTGCCCAACTGCTCCGGTGCCCACCCCGCAGAGGGAAGGAGACAGAGGCTCGGCACGTGCCCACGCCACACCAGCACCTGCAGCAAGGGGTGCTTCTAGAGCCACAGCTGCTTTATTCCATGTACGGGGCCTTCTGTGAACCCCTCCCCTAAAAGAGGTGACCAGGGGGTCACTTCTGTGTCCTCACTATTTATTCTCTTCATGGCACTGTCGCCACCTGACATGGTGCACATTGGTCGTTCAGGGCCGGGCATAGATCAGGCGCTCAGCAAGTACCGAATAAAGACATGAGCAGGACCATCCACTTTCCTTTAAGACAAGGAAACTGAGGCTCAGAGAGGTTAAATAAAGTGCCCAAGAGCACACATTTGGCCAACAGCACAGCAGGGATTCAAACCAGGTCTGTCAGACACCCAAAGCTCCTGCTCTTTCCAGTACATCCCGCTGCCTGATTTCTAAGCAAATCGTCTCACGTTAGCTGGCACCATTATCAAACATTGGGATTAAATACCTTTCTCTGCACAATAAGGAAATCTTCTCTGCAGTGCATTCAGTTTATTCTTTCCCATAAATGAAGGCACAAAGAGGCTCTCTGAAAAAGAAGGCTGTCTTGACCTCCAAAAAGAAGACATTCCCATTTCATTAGTACTAATCACTTTTGCCACACTGCAAATCTAAAGTTACATCTGACTTACATTGCTGGAGGCTTCAGAAAAGATATTCCACACCTGTTCCAGGACAGATTCATTGTGAACTTTTAAACTGTTCTTCATCCAGTTCTGTAAGGAACAAAAAGAAAAACACCAAAACCCACTTGTTCCATTTTCACAGGTACATGGACATGCTCAGTCCCCAGCGGGCCACACACCCCCTCCATTCAGGGAGGCACAGCAAATCCATACCTGAAATTTGGCCTTTTTCCTGGGAACGTTGTCAAAACCACTGATTTGCTCTAAAAGTTCTCTCACTTTGGGGCTGACATTGGGTCTTTTTATTAATTCATTAATTTTCTGCAAAAAAGGAAAATAAAGAGAAAGTAATAAACAAGTGGCACGGGAGTGTCATGAAAGCCAAATTAAGTATCCTTCCCATGGCTCGAGGTTTCTCAGTCCAAGGCTAGATTTTATATTCATGTCTATGCTTATAAATTCACCCGGGTACTAAATCCACCGCAGTACTAGAAGTCCTAACCGGAGCAATTAGGCAAGAAAAAGAAATAAAGCATCCAAATTAGAAAGGAGTAAAATCATCTCTGTTCATAAGTGATTTCATCTCACATGCAGGACACCCTAAAGATTCCACTTAAAAAATCCCATTAGAACCAATAAGTTCAGCAGTCACAGAATGCAAAATCCACACTTGAAAAATTAAGTTCTAGATTTCTATATACTGACACTCTGAGGATGCAATTAAGAAATTCCATTTTCAGTAGCATCAAAAAGAATGAAATAAACTTAATGATTAAGGATAGGAAAGACTTATACAATGAAAACTGTAAACATTATTTAAAGAATTTACAAGAAGACACAAATAGGGGCTCCCGGATGGCTCAGTTGGAGGAACGTGTGACTCTTCATCTCAGGGTTGTGAGTTCGAGCCCCATGTTGGATGTACAGATAACTTAAATAAGTAAAACTTAAAAAAAAGAGATGATTTAAAATATAAAGAGAGACACACATAAATGGAAAGACATCGTGTTGTGGCTTGAAAGACTCAATATTAAGATGGCAATATGAACCAAAGTGATGTACGGGTTCAGATGCAATCCTATGAAAATCCAATTGACATTTGGGTATGTTTTTGCAGAAACAGAAAACTCCACCCTAAAATCTACATGGAATCTGAAGGGACACCAAATAGCTACAATAATCTTGAAAAAGAATAAAGTTGGAGGTCTCATGCTTTCTGACTTCAAAGCTCATCACAGAGCTGGAGTCATCACAAAGGAAGGGCTCTGGCATAATGATGGGGCACGTCAACCACTGTCAACGGGCAAGTATTGTAAGATTTCACTTCTGTGAAGACGTTCTGGGGATGGACGGTGGTGACAGTGGCGCGACAGTGGGAATGTACATAGCTGTATATTTAAAAATGGCGGCAGTGGTAAAGGCTACGTCACGTGTAACTTACAATTTTTTAATAACTTGGGGGAAAAAAAGGAAAATAAGCCAAAAGTGATGCAAAGAATGAGACAAACGTGGCTATTACAGACCAGGAAATTACTTGAGGACCAAAACAAGCAGCGGTCCAGATCTAATAAAGAAATCTGAAATGGCAAGAAGAGAACAGAGATGAAAATTAAATTAGTGACGTAGGAAAATGCTTACGGCAATCTCAGTGGAGACAGAGAGGAAAAAGACACTTATTGTGACAGAGGGCACATGACAGCACAAGAAAGATGGTCACTCATGAGTCAATGGGACAAATCAACACAGCATAATGCAGGATACTGTCCCCGCATCGGGAAAGAAAGCTACATATAAACGGGCCAGAAAAAAGTGATACAGGAGACTAAGAGGAGGATGAGACAAAGATTCTCCAGGCCTTCAGGCAGAAAAACAATCAAGACAATGTCACGGGCTGGACAAGGAAGAAGCTGGGCTGGCTGGGCGCTGGCCAGACGGCTCGTGGTGGCAGAAGACAACAGGGCACTGGTGACAAAGCTCAGAGGAAAACACCGTGACCCCAACAAGCGGACGATCTCTCCCTGACCCATCTCTCTGCTCTGTGAGGGAGCACAGAGACCTCTAGAGGGATGCTCCGAGAACATTTAACACCGACAGGATTCCACAATTCTGTCTTTAAAACTGAAGGGTTAAAGGACTTAAAAAAAAAAAAAAAAAAAAGCACAAAACGCCCCGCGTCCAGCTGTCAGAGGTCACAGCCGGCTCATTTATTCCCACAGTATTCTCATCCATCTGTTCCCACGGTCAGCTAGGGGCTCAAGGAGGCCTCCGATGGCCGGTGGGCAGGTGGGCCTGGGCAGGAGCTGGGGGACGGCTCCTGATCTAGAATAGTGACAGCGCTGCTGAAGCCTGACAGTTTACGGTAGGCCCAGCAAAACTTTTCTGCGAAGGGCCAGGTAGTAAAGATCCCAGGCTTTGCAGACCACCCGGTTTCTGCCCCGATTACTCGGCGCTGGCCTGGTAGCGCTAGCTAACAACATGTAAACAAGCGGGCTGCAGTCTGCAGACCCTGTCTTTAGAGGATTTCGTTCCAGACACGAAGGAATGCCTACACCCACGTACCACAAGCCCGGGGCCTAAAATGTCTTTTGTTTCTTGAGGGGGAATCAAGATACAGTGTGAGCCCAAAAGTGAGGCTGATGGTCTCTGGTCTAAATATCTTTATTAAAAAAAGAGTTTCACTGGCTTCTCAGTCTGCACCGGGCACCTAGTTAGTCCTGTGTGAATGGAGGATTTTCCCTCCCATTAGTCTGAAAACTCACATTTAAACTCTTGGTGATTTAGGGATTTTGCCATTTTTACCGTGCATGTTTCCATTTTACTTACTTAAGTAGAAAATCCCTTGTATTTATGAAAATATCTTTATTTTGCCCAATTTTGGTGACGGATGTGGCAGATCACAACATGGTTTGAGTGATATAAGCGGAATTATTACCAGAAGCACAAAGATTAGAACGTGTCCATTCGGTCTCATAGCCGAGGGAAAAATAAAATCCTAAAACCTTTTTTTGTGAGAAGTCTGCAAAACGTGTGCATTAAAGACAAATTACACTGCAGCCGTATTAACAGAGAAATAACTCTTTGCCATGATTTAGTTGTTCAACCTCAGCCTGTCCCAAGACATTTCTGCGTCTCGCCTGCACATATGACGCATTTGTTCTTAGGCTTCTGGAGAAAGCAGGAGATGTCAGGAAAAGCTACCTGATGAATCAGCAAGACCTTACCTGAATCCATGCCTGCTGTTTAATATCGCCTTTGTGGGTTTTACCTTCATAACCTTTGCCACCATACTTCTGTTCTTCGCTGATGCACTTCACGTGGTTTTTGTAGTCATCACCCCTTCAAAGTGACAGAAAGTTCCACCATCAGATTGATTCTCCACCTGGAGGCTCTATCTGGTGCTCACAGCCGCTCCTACCTGCCGCACTACACAGTTTTACTATGCTTATCCCCTCCTTCCTCCAAATTGTTCAAAATAAAGCCCATAAAGCCCACCCCCAAATTTCCTACCCATTTTTATACAAAGATCTTAAACCCCACTGACAGGGAGTATTTGTTTTTTTTTGTCATAACTGAGTATATGTAGAATACAAGAAAGAAAAATAATTCTCTGCAATGGGGTAGCTTTAGCTTAAATAACCAAATCTCTATGATTTTCTGGCAATATAGTAGTCCATCGCTAATTCGTTGTAGAGTAAGTTAAGAGCTGGAGTAAAATGGAATCTTGTCACTGAAAAGTTCTAGATCTGCGAGTCGTGCCAAACAAGGAGACTTGATTCTGTCTCCTACAAACATCTTGAAGCTCCGTGGGCTCCTTGGGGAAATGTTTGGGACTAGGTTGGGGGTGGGGTCCCCCAATGAGAAAAAACCCAGTTTTTACCTGCTTTATAGATGAAGCCTGGCAGGCTTCCTCCCAGGATTAGTTATGAACAAAGTCTTTAGCAGTTTCCAAAATTGTTTTTTTAAAAAAAAAAATCACTGCTCTAGAATGAAATTAAAATGGACTTTTAGCAAACATCATCCACACCACAGAGGACACTGAGGCCGATGCACTAAAAGTCGCCTTTGCACTTAAACCTTGTGAAGCTGAAGGGGACTCAGCCTAAGACTGAGGTGGCTGAGCCTTCTGCAGATCATGACCCACCAGGAAAGAGTAGGTTAGCAAGTCAAAGATCTGTCCTGCCCCCTCCCCCCCCCCGTCCTCACCCCACAGTCATCACCCAGCCCCAAGACCCCTCAGTGGAAGTACCTGACACACCAGGGGACCAGGAGCTCATCCTACCATCGCCCGTGAACTTCTAGGGGGGACCCCAGTCTCCCCCCGTCCCCCACTGTGAATGAGTCAGATCTTTCTTTGGTTTATAAATCCAGGTCATTAGTGTGACCAGTACACTGTGCTCCTGAAGCTCTACTCTGGGCAGTCACCTCTCAGGGTCTACCAATGGTGGCAAGAGGGTGTCGCTGAGTGCCACCGACGGACCAAGTGCTCCAGACATCTTCATCCACCCTCCTTTTGTCTTCTCTTTGGATCGTCCTTAGAAAACAAATAGGCTGTAAAGCACTCCCCCCCCCCCCCTTAATTTCTTTCCTCAAATTTGCCTCCATTTTTTTTTCTTAAGGCTTTATGGGGCCAGGGCTTCTAAAACTGGTCTGGACCTTTAATATGAGCTACAAGAATTGTGTAGAACTTACCAGAAATCTTTACCACAGTCAATGCAAGACAGGCATTCACAGTTTCTGCAAATAGCCACATGCTTTTCCACTTGTACTTTCTTCACTGATTCGCCACATGCATTGCACGTAAAAAATACCATTTTTAGCTAAATGGTTAAGTATGCTCTACCCGAGACAGGTTTGAAGTCTTGCCCTAAGAGAAAATTAAAAGAAAGGAAAAAATAAGTATCACTGTACTCTGAAATTTCTGTTCCCAATAAACAATCATATTGTTTATGGGACTTTTCAACCATAATTTCACATGAAAATAGCTACAAAGAACAGAATTGAAGTTGATTAGCGAACTACATAAAACTCTACCAGCACATAAGTAAAGTTATAACTAACAGTAACAGTTGCTGACATTTGTTAAGCACATGCTTACCATATGCAGGGCCTGTTCTAAGAGTTTTATACATATTAACCTATTTAATCCTCACAGCAACCCTGGGAGGAAAGGACTGTTACTGTGTACCATTTACATGGCCAGTGGAAACAGATGAAGTTACTTCTCCAAGGTCACAAAGTAGCAGACCCAGGATTTAATTTTGACAGGCTGGCTCCAGGGAAGAAGTTTTAGGGACATTAAGCAAAATGTCTTACATTTTCTAATGTACAGCTTGCTTGCCCCTCCTCCCACGCCTTTAGATGTGAATTGCCTAATTATTTTAGAATATAGTGAGGGGGGAATTCAGGAGGGATTAGAAAATGAAGAAGAGGTCTAAACACTTCTCAAAGCACAGAAAACATTCATATGGGCGTGACTGTGTATCCACAGGTGTTAGCTATGAGGATGTGCCCCCCAGTTTTAGTGGACAGGGAATAGGTGGGGGAGGGGCCTCCATGTGGCTTCTTACTGGATCAATAAAGAAGTGGAGCCATGTATCAATGTGTCCCATCTGCTGGGCATTGAATTACTGGAGGGCATTCACAGACCCACGGGTCCCAAGCACTGCCCCAAGATTTAGTATGTCCGTTGCAAATACATAACTACCATTTGCAGATTTCATGGAGACACTACTATGCTCAACAAAACAAATTCATCCAAAAGTGCCATGGGAGTCACAGTAACTTTCCATGGCTACATTGTTTTTTAATCACTACATCCTTCAAGAATATTGTTATCTTACATTATAAATTTCACAGCAAAAATATTGACAACTGTTTGACCCAGCACCTTCTTCCTCCTTATAAAGGCGAAGGTAAGGGTCAAGTAAACTGGTGCGCCCTGATTCATACAGAAATCCTCCAGCACAGATGGGCGATTGGGTTCACAAGAGAATTCCCACTCTCTCTTCCACTCCCATGTTCTGGGTCGCCGTCAGGTCACACATAAGGAAGTTTCAGGGCTGTTCCTTTCCATTCAGTCTTGAATGGAAATGTACATCCTGGCGGCAACCCCAGGGTTTACAAAGTCCCAGCCAATGCTCATAGAAGCATCTTGCCCTATGGGGCATCGGCGCACATCAGCTTGCCTGATTCGCCACACGCGAAGGCAGGTCCCTGGCTCTGGGCTCCCCTGTGATCAGCCACAGCCTCGCACCCAATCCAGACGGAAGCAAACCTGACCGTTCTGGGATGTGAGGCAACCACGGCCATCTTCTCATCTGGTTATAGTAAAGATGCGCCAACTAGTCACAAGTCCTGGGGAGCTGCCATCACGCGGCCTGGGACCCCACTCCCTCCAACCCTGGCATTCCGCAGGCAGCAGATGGATGCTCAGTGGCAGGCAACGAGAGCAGCTCGGCCTCACAAGGGGAGAACAGAGGCCAGAGCAAGAACCAACTCGTCTATGTCAGGACCAGAGCAAATTGTTAATTAGTCACCAAGAAATGGATGGCCATTGTGACCACATGGTACAAGCGTGCTGCGTTCAGCCGAATTATCTGCTGAATATTTTAAAAGTACTTTCATTATGAGATCCAACGATGAAAACTACCCCCTCAAACTTAAGCAATAGTCTAGAGCTTTCTGACTCTCGTTGCAGAGGCCTGTTCTGTTTCTCGGATCCAGGGGATGAGGGGAGGGGAGAAGGTTTCGGCAAACTTTGAGATCCAACCAGGAGACTCAGACTGTCACGGAACGTCAGGAATTAAAGGCCCAGGGAGGACGGCTGGAAGCAAAACGTATCAACCGAAAGAAGCCAGTGATGTTGGCAAAAAAGGTGCTCGGAATATCTGTGCAAAACACGTTATCTCTCTGGGGATTAGCCATGCACTGTGTAAACACCAATTCAGAAGAGGATTAGAATTTGGTCACGTGTCCCATTGGAAAACTACCCCTTCGACCCATTTCATTTGGTCTTTTGTGGGAAATGTTCACATCTAGAAATTTGAGGGGTTTTTCATCGAGCGGAATGGGTAGCTTGCAGGGAAAGTCAAAGCTCAGTCTCTCAACGCCTCGGGATCTCGAGCCACCACTGCATTTTTACACTTGCTCTCAAATGGGGACAGTGTGACCACCCACTTGTTAATGAGATAAGGTTTGTAAGGAGCTTACCCTCCCTTAGTCAGAGCTCTGAGGACACCCCAGCACTAGCTGAGAGTCACCTTGATCATGCCTCAGATCTGCACTCCTTTCCTGTATGAAGTGTGTGTGTGTGTGTGTGTGTGTGTGTGTGT
>CM053604.1:3500654-3514620 GCA_028646535.1 Procyon lotor | reverse complement strand
GGGGAGAATGGGCTGAGGAGAGGCCACTGTGGACAAGTCTTTTTCAGCACAGTGAGCATGACTGCAAGGCTGCAAGGGGGAAAGGGGCTTGTGAGAAAGTAAGGTGGGGGTGGGGGGGGGATAACTGGGTGATGGGCTTTAAGGAGGGCGCCTTATGTGGTGAGCACTGGGCGTTACCCGCAACTGATGAGTTGCTGGGTTCTACCTCTGAAACTAATGATGTAGTGTGTGCAGGCCGATGGAATTTAAAGTATAAGAAAGTTGCAGTTTTGAGGCCTGTAAAAGAGAGGCCTGTGATGAGTAGGTGTACCTGGCAGGAGGGTTTTGTCCTGTTTTGTTTTGCCTTTCTCCACGTGGGACAGTCTTGGTGTTTGCAGGAGCTGGTGAGCCGATTGCTTGGGGCCAGAATGAAGCGGCAGGAGAGCGGAGCGTGAAGCCAGATCCCGGGGGAGGCAGGCTGGGTGGGGTCATGGGGGGAAGGGAGGCTGGCTCTGCGTTGGAGGGACGTGCTTGAGGGATGAGTGAGAAATTTGGAACTGAGGGAAGAATTTACAGGCACTCAGGTTGTACCAGGTTTCCTGTGGGCTTAACCAGGGTCACAGTCACCTTTATGGATGAGGGACACAGACGTGGCGGGATGGAAGAGAACGGGAAGGACTCCGAAGAGCTGCCGTGAGAGCATACACGGAGTCAGAAAGACGCGAATAAATAAACATTGCTAACTGTTGCCAATCAGCAACAGAGGCTTGCTAGCATGGATTTTAATAGTCGGGTATCTGCTCTGTGCCAGGCGAAGATGAATCAGATGGTACCCTCAGCTCACAGCAGAGTTGGAGACGCAAATGGTGGAGCATAATGAGAAGTTATCCTATGGATGAGATCGCAGAGCAGGGACCCCAGAGTCAGACTTGAGGGGGGAACGGTGAGGAAGAAGGAACAAGTTTCAGAATGGCAGGAAAGGCTTCTAGGAGTTGGCAACAGCTCGGCTGAGCCCGGATAAGGGAGTGGGCCTTATCTGAAAGATGGGAATGTCCAGTGTAAAGAAAAAAATACATAATAAATAAAAATTCCCATGACAGGAAGTCTCAGAACCAAAGGCTCTTAGGGGGACAGCAAGGCAGTGATAATCTGTAATCTGTCTGCTCCCAGTGCAGCTGTCTGTGTCCCACCCTAGACTGAGCGGGACTCTCGATGGTATCCCGGAATCTGTATTTTTAAGAGGCTTTCCACGTGTTCCTTGTGGTTAACATTCGTTGAATACTTAACTGTGTCAGTTGCTATATTAGACGTTCGCATGGGCTGTCGCAGTCGTCTCAGGAACCCGTGAGATAGGACAGCAAGGTGGACGTGCAGAAGTCATTGGCCCAAAGGCATGCAGGTCACGAGCAGTGGGCTAGGGCTCCAAACTGTCCCCAGCACAGCTCGTTGGAGGCGCAGGGAGTTTATTTTGGCTGACACGTAGTGGGTACAGTGGGAGATAAGGTGGTGGCGATGATGGTCGTGGTGGTGATGGTGATGGTGATAGGAGGGGGATGTTAAAAAGCTTAGGTTTTGGGGCGCCTGGGTGGCTCAGTGGGTTAAAGCCTCTGCCTTCAGCTCAGGTCATGATCTCAGGGTCCTGGGATTGAGCCCCGCATAGGGCTCTCTGCTCAGCAGGGAGCCTGCTTCCCCCCCTCTCTCTGCCTGCCTTTCTGCCTACTCTGATCTCTTTCTCTCTCTCTCTCTCTCTCTGTCAAATAAATAAGTAAAATATTTAAAAAAAAAAAAAAAGCTTAGGTTTTGGCTTCATAGATTAGTGACTTGTAATGCTTATGCACTGAGGATGAAAGCGAGTAAAGTACATAATGGCTTTTCAGGGTTTTACTGGACCGAACTGCCACGTTTCCCTCCATAGGCTTGTCCCAGTCTGACTTCCTTTCTCCCCACTACCTTTCTTCCCGTAATTATGTCTCACTGGATTGAGCTCCTGGGCATGAACCCATGCCTTCCTCGTCTGTGTATTCGAGTGTTTAGCTCTAACTACTGTGTTTGTTTAGTTGTGTATCGTGTGCTCTTGTGTGTGGGGACCTGGCATGTTTTGTTTTGTTTGCGGTTGTAGCCCTAGTACCTGACACCTGGCAGTCAGTCGGTCAGTAGATGTTGAAGAGATGTGATACCGTCTGTATGGACCCTTCATCTTCTCTCTCTCTCTCCCTCCGTCACACATGTGCAAGTGCGCGCACACACACGGCGTGCCCTACCACCTACATGGCTTCAGCACTCTCCAGCGTATTGGCAGGCCCCTAATGCTTTCTAGTATTTCCTCCCAGGGTACCTGCAAGACAGGTCTCTGCCTCAGCAGTGCCCTAGCAGAGATGCAGGAAGGAAGAGATGAGCCTGGGGGGCCCCGGGTGACTCAGCTGGTGAAGCGTCTCATTCTTGGTTTCGACTCAGATCATGATCTCAGGGCCGTGAGATTGAGCCCCATGTCAGGCTCTGCACTCAGCAGGGAGTCTGCTTGAGATTCTCTCTCTCTCTCCCTCTCCCCATCCTTCTCACATGCAAGGGGTCTCTCTCTCTCTCTCTCTCTCTTTCTCTCTCACTCAAATAAATAAAATCTGGGACTCCTGAGTGGCTCAGTCAGTTAAACGTCTACCTTCAGCTCAGGTCATGATCCCAGGGTCCTGAGATCAAGTCTCACGTTGGGCTCCTTGCTCAGGAGGGAGTCTGCTTCTCCTTCTGCCTTCTACTCTCCCTACTTGTGTGCTCTCTCTGACAAAAAAAAAATAAAATAAAATAAAATCCTTTTAAAAATAAATAAAATAAAATAAAATCTTAGAGAGAAAAGGGGACAAATGAGCAGACCTGCAGCTCTGTGATAGCCCTTTTATTATTGTCTAGTGGTGCTAGTTTATTTTGACTTCTTCCATATCTCCCCAAATAAGCTTCTGATTTTCCCACCTTCTGATTAAGTGCCCCCTGTACGGGCGCTTGGTAAATATTGACTGATCTCATCCAGTTGACTTTGTCTAGCTCACGGGTGTCTGTATGTTTTCATTGAACTGTTCCTGAGTGGAAAAGACAGGAGTGCACACGGCGTTATCAGGGTCGTCTTCTACGCTGGCACCGCCAAGTACGGTGGCTGTTTAAACAAAGGTCTACTTCCCCAGTCACTGTAGCCGCATCTCAAGTGCTTAGTGGCCAGTGGCTCCTGGGCCGCAAGGAATCCTGACCATGAGCTGCCCGTCAGTCAGAGGGTCCCAGGGTGGTCAGTTCCCAGTCGTATCGCTGAATCTCCGTCTCATTCTCGCTCTCTGTTGCAGGTCTCCTGGGTGGTTGAGCATGGACCCAGTCGCTACTCACAGCTGCCATCTCCTCCAGCAGCTGCACGAGCAGCGCATTCAAGGCCTGCTTTGTGACTGCATGTTGGTCGTGAAGGGAGTGTGCTTTAAAGCACATAAGAATGTTCTAGCAGCGTTCAGTCAGTATTTTAGGTACGTATTTAGACTCTGTTCTTATAACTGTACGGAGGAGAAGCTCTTCTAGCGTGGAGAGATTTTGACTAAATTTTATCTTCTCCTTGGATTTCACTGTCCTTCTCTTGGTAGCACGTTGTGGATTTTTGCTTTTTGTATTGAGAGTAACCTGAGAGGCAAAGCACCTTTTAACTAAAATATATTTGGGCTGATTGTATTTTGGTGCTCTGTCTTTGATTTTAGTAGTTCTAATTAATGTCAGGCTTTTCTATGTATTTCTTATCCTTTCAGGATAAAAAGATTGAGTAGAATTCCTGGTAAGAACTTTCTTGTGATAAGAAATTGGAGAGGGGAAACATCCTATGTACTGTTTTTTTATTAAAATATTTTAGTGTTTGTTTTGCATTTGAATATTCAAAGAAAATAAGTTTGAATTTAATTTACTTATTAATAGAATCACTTTTCAATTTTTGAAGTTAAGTATTTTACGTACATTTTATGATCAGCTGAGATTTGTCTAAGCACTAAAGCTTTTATCATACTTTTCTTTCCCTTAAACTGCATACCATTTTGTCGCTCTAGTAAACAATATATGGAACGTGATTTCATCTCTCCTTGATAAACCTGAATCATCCAATTAAACCTCAGCTCTCACATACACTCTAAGTACCTAGTATAAAAGGTCAGCTCACCGAGGTCGTCAGCACTGTTTGTTCCCATGCAACCTGGTCCCAGATTCCGCTTTCCCTGCCCCTTTTTAATTTGTTCTTCCCTTTAGGTAAGAACCAAGCTAAAGGCTGTTTGGGGGAAGCAGGTGATCCGATTAGATAAAATGTCTTCAGCAAACTTGCAAGACCAGTTACCTAAGTCAGCTTGCTGGTTTATATGCCGCACAAACTCATTCACCTAGAACTCAACGTGCACTCAGAATAAGGTGCCTGGGCTTTAATGTTCCCCCTTTTCCCTCATTAACTCATAGGCCTTTTCTTTTTCTCACTGCTGGTTTGTGGACCATTGGGTTGCTGAGAAACCTCTAATAGACCTGATCACAGAATGAGTGTATATAAGGCCCTAGAGCTGTCAGATCATAGAGACAGAAAGTAGAATGGTGGTTGTGAGGGGCTGGGGTGTGGGGGCAGTGGGAGTTACTGTTTAATGGGTAGAGTTTCTGTTTGGGAAGATGAAGGATTCTGGAAATGGCTGGTGGTCATGGTTACACAACAACGTGAATGTACTTAATGCCACTGAATTGACAGGTTGAACTATAAGTATAAAGTTTTTAAACGCTTCAAAATGGATCAAACGTGGGACGTCTGGATGGCTCAGTCCGTTAAGTGTCCCGGCTTTTGATCTCAGCTCAGGTCTTGATCTCAGGGTTAAGTCTAAGCCCCGCACTGGGCTCCACTTTAAAAAAAAAAAAAAAGAATTAAGTGTAAAAATGTGTATTTTGCCAAAAGTAAAAATCAAATGTTGGTTTATTACAGCTATATTTTTCTTTAGATATTTTTAAGGTACTTAGATATGGAAATGTTTTTGTTAATGTGTTTTATGGCCTGAAATATAATTTGCCAGGCTAGACATGAAATACTGAAAAATATTTGTCCTTTAATTTACTATACCCTATATGCAATTAATAATACATATGGATAATTACATTTTGAAAGGAAAAATGAGTGTATTTCAGAATTTTACTTTGAGATCTGTTTGGAAGGTTGACTATTCAGCACAGTAATTCATCTGAGTTGCTTTGTTGAATGGCTTACCAAAATTTTTTAAAGGATTAAATAAAATACACTTAATTTTGAAATCTTGGCATTTATGGAAGGATAGTATTTTTTTTTTTTTTTGAAAGATCTTTATTTATTTGACAGAGACAGTGAGAGAGGGCGTACAAGCAAGGAGAGGGAGAGAGAGAGAAGCAGGCTTCCCACTGAGCAGGGAGCCCAGTGCGGGGCTCCATCCCAGGACCTGGGATCATGACCTGAGCTGAAGGCAGACGCTTAACAACTAAGCCACCCAGGCGTTCCTAAAGGATGGTATTTTTTGATAGTATCCTGAGCATTATTTATAGGAGAAAAATTATCATATTGTAAACAGGTGTCCTTTCTTTTATCAGGAGCCTCTTTCAGAACTCTTCAGGCCAAAAAAGTGATGTTTTTCACTTGGATGTTAAAAATGTGAGCGGCATCGGGCAGATCCTGGACTTCATGTACACCTCTCACCTCGATCTCAACCAGGACAACGTACAAGTGATGCTGGACACCGCCCAGTGTTTGCAAGTTCAGAATGTTCTGAATCTGTGTCACACATTTTTAAAATCAGCCCCAGCGGAGCAGCTCGCAGGCGGGGCTTGTAACAGCGCGTTCTCCCTGCAGGGCGCTCTGCCTGCCGCCGCGCACTGCGCCGTGAGCCAAGGCTACCCGCCTCATCTGCTGCAGGAGTGTCCCGCCGACGTCCGGCAGAGTAAAGGTCCGCTCGCCTCCCAGGCTCCCGCTCCGCCGCCCGTGACTCCCCCTCACCCTGCCAGTGAGGCGTCCGAACAGGCGCCCGACGCGCTGGCCACCACCGGCCCAGAGCTGCCTTTCAGACAGCCCGGTCCCTACTACAAACTCCGAAACTTCTACAGCCGGCAGTACCATAGACAGGCCGCGGGGCCCGGGCACGAGAGGGCGGGCGAGCAGCCCTTCGCCCTCAGCGCAGCCACAGACCTCGGGGCCGGCGACAGCCAGCGTCACCCCGGATGCGCCCTGGAGTCTTCGGAGCACCTGCCTCCCCACTTCTTGGCCCCGCCCTTGGGCGACTCGGCCCCAGACCCCGAGTCGCGCAGCCCGTGCCAGCCGCCCACCAGACAGCTGAGGCTCAAAAAGGCCATCCACCTGAAGAAGCTGAATTTCCTCAAGTCCCAGAAATCGGCCGAGCGACCCTCCGGAGCCAGGCCGGACGACGGCGTAAGGAAGGGGGTAGAACATGCTCGTGCGGACACTGCAGAGGAAGCCGGCAGCCACGGCGCTGAAGAAAAAGGAGGCAGAGACCTCGGCCGTGCCGAGCCTTTTAACTGCATTAACGAAGCGGAGAGGCCCGAGGAGGCTGCGGCGCTGGAGGAACAGGCCCAGATGCTTCCGTCACAGAGACAGTACGCGTGTGAATTGTGTGGGAAACCTTTTAAACACCCGAGCAATCTGGAGCTTCACAAACGGTCACATACAGGTACACTGATTCAGTACCCACAGGCAAAAGGAAAGGAGATGATGCAGACGATCGCACACCACTGCCTGCTCCGGCTTTTGTAAGAAGTTTTGCTGTTGCTCGATGACGTCATTGATAATGCCCCCCCCCCCATCAGGGAGCGTTAGCTGCTTTTTGTGTTTTTGGCGATTACTTTTGTAGATGCTCTCGGAGAGCCGGTTTGAAAAGATGACACCCTTTCGTTTTTAATTGTGGTTCCCATCGCTACAGGAGTGTAGCCAATCGTTTTGATGCACTGAAAATTTCAAATTTATTCTAAAACAGATTAAGCTATATTTGCCCTTTAGAATTAGAATAGCTTTATCTTTCTTAAGCAAGGTGTTGTCGGTTCATTCAGACTAAACTTAGAGTAATAGTAAGAGTTCTCTGGGAAGTAATTTTCCTATCAGATTTTTTTAAATTGTGGTTTGGAAGGAAGAGGTGAACTTTTTTTTAATAAGGGTCAGCTTTTACCATTTGGTATTTTCAAATGATTCTTCCACTTGGAACATTGAATTTTCAAAGTCTTAACTACCTTAATTCATACCTTGTCCCCTTTCCAAAAAGTTTCTTTTTTTCCACGTGCTCATTTGAAGGTGTGACATAGTACATACACATCACGTGATGCAGTATTTACATGTTACTTCTGGTAGTTAAATTTGATGACTCTGATACATTGTTGTAAATTAACAACAATTATAAGCATGAGCAGTAATATGCTAAGGGATGCCGTTAGTGTAACCGCTTTAAGGTGCTTAGGTAATTGCGATTGCTGACCTCACATTCTGTTACCACTTTGGAGTCCTCGTTTGCGCAGGTGTTTGCTACCTCATTGTGTTAGTGAGAGACTTGATACAGCCGGACGGCCTTCACAAGTTTTAATGTATTGAACATAAGGTGCTGTCAGGAGGAGGAGGAGTTCAGGATTAGTTTATATGAAGGCAGTATTTTTACTGACTCCGTTTTGCCCTGGAAGCACTTGATTTAGGTCATTCTGTTTGCATAAATTTCCTAGAGCCGAATGATCATTAGAGTTTACATTTGAGAAACATATCTAGTAAGCTTCAAAGGAAACAAATGACATTGTTTGTTCTGAAGGAACATCTTTGGATCCCCATAAGCAGACAGTTGTGGCACCGATGTTTCCTGGGACGAAACTGAGGGGGCAGCACTTCTCAGATTGTGGTCCGGAGCGCCCCTTCAGGGGGCCTGTGAGGCCCAGACTGTTTCCATCATAGTCTGTGACTCACTCGCATCCTTTTCCTTCTCCCACGAGTTGGCGGGGGAGTTAGCTAAAGGCCATAGCTGCTCCTGTGGCCCATGCAATGTTTGGTCGTGTGTTTTAAAAATCACTGCTTTCATTTCTGGTATGGGCTGTACCAACCGCTACAGCCTGTGTAAACAACAGCTCTTTATGGTCCTCAACTATTAACAGTGTAAAGGGGTCCTAAGAGCAAAAAGATTGAGAACCATGACAGTAGGGTTACTGACTGTGGTCACTTGTGAGTCTCAGTGACTGGTGGCCTCTTTTTTTTTTTTTTCCCCCAAACCGTTGTAACTCCTACTGGGCACTTTCACTTAACATTATCTAACCTCCCCATAATTTCAGGCCTAAATGTCACCGAATACAAGATTCATGTGATTATAATTACTGAGGGTCAAAACCTCCGCCTTGGCTTTGAGGAAGCCATGAAACAGTTTTAGGAAAAGACCAACACGAAGATGTCCTGGCAGGAGTTCAGACAGCTAGCAGGGTAGCAAACCCGAGCCACACAGCAAGAAGGGAAACAGTAATTTTTTGAAAGAATCTTAATGAAACCACTTGATTTGAGGGGGGTGGGGAAAAAAGAAGGTTCTTGATCTTCAAGACCTCAGAAGCTTTTACAGGCGAAAGGTGGTACCTTGAAGTACACTTTCCAATAGGTCACGTTCTAGAGACTATTCAGAAGTGCTGTGGCTTCTTCGTAGTGGAGTCTTCTCTGTGTCATTTCTATTCCAGAACGCGGTTATTCAGAGTTCCTAGAATCAGAGGTGAGAAGTGGGCAGGGAAGCTCATCCCCCGTGCTGAAATCTCGTCTTCCCCCTCAGCGCGCGTCAGCCGAGGCTGAGGTCTATCTTGGGCTCCTCTGTGTGTCCGCCTCAGGTGGTATGAACCAGTCACCCTCGCGGCGTCAGCAGTTGCTGGTGGCGGTAGGGGACACGGCGATGCTGTTGGGCACATCGTCTCTGCTCGCCGTCTCAGGGCCAGAGAGAGTTCTGAGGATGTAGTGTCCAGCCATTGTCATACTTTGGTAAAGAACAAGACGCTCCCTTTTGAAAGGACGTGGGCAACAGTTTAAACATTGTAAAATTACCATGCAAATATGACTAATGATTTTACAAGTTGTTATTTTGTTTTGTTTTAGGTGAGAAACCTTTTGAATGTAACATTTGTGGGAAACATTTCTCTCAGGTGGGAATACTCTTATTTACTGTTAATAATTGGAAACCTGAAATCCAGTGTTTTTTTAATTATTATTATTACAAATAAGACCTACGTTTGGACTTATGAGAGAAGCCTCTGATGGTATCTGTAACTTTGACTTCACACTAAATCAGGAGAAAATAATTTTAAAGAAAGCGAATTTTTAGTTCATTGGGGGGAAGGTAGCATTTTTTTTTGGTAAGTGTGTGACACCGCCCCCCCCCCCCCCCCGCCCCCCTTAAGGATGGGTCCAGTCCTAGCGTCTTTCTTCTCTTTCCTGAGTGCCTTTTCCGGTGAACCACAGGGAGCACACCGCTGGGGGCCGAGTGGCCGGGCTAGATCCGGGACACATGGCATCTCACCCTTAGGGGGCCCGGGCTTGTTAGGTGGGGAACAGAGTGAGCGGTTCTCTCTCCTGCTCGGACTGCCTTTTAGCTGACCCCCGACAGCTCGTCTGGACGTGTATCCGTTCTCTCATCCAGCCCGCGCGGGCCGCACCCTCCCGTGGGCTGTGCGCCGATCTGGGCACCGGACAGAAAGAAACCTAGACATTTCATGTTTTCAGAAAGTGTTGACTGTAGCCCAGTGGGAACCTGCTTCTGGGGCAGGAGGAGGTGACCTGCTCTGCCCCGCGCCGGGCCCTGGCATTCCAGGGCATTCCAGCCCCCGCACGGCTGTTGGCACACCCGGCAGGCAGCGGGCGCGGCGGGTCCTGCAGTGGCGGTCCCCGGGGCGAGGGCTGCGGGCTGGGCCTTGATCCAGGAGCAGGGCCCTCTGGGCTGGTCAGGGCCGGGCGGCAGGCCCTCCCCAGAGCACAGAAACTCAGCAGCAGCGCCGCGCGCGTTCCGACACATTCCCCACGGAGCCAGCTCTCCCGGGGTCCCCTCCATCCTCCCGCGCCCCCAGACCTGTGCTCCCAGCGACTTCTCGGGCCTGCGGCTCCCCACGCGCAGTGACTGACCGAGTCCGAACCTCTGCCTTTACGTCTTTGGTCCGCACTCGCCATCCAGGAGAACACCAGGCACCTGCTAAACGTTCAGTAAGTGTTTGCAGAGCTGAGGGGAGTCCTCACCCCTCCAGAGTCGCCAGGCGCTAGAGGCCTCGCGTCTTCATTGCAGCCTCGCCCGGGGCTTCCGAGCTGGGGCCGTGGGGCCGGGCGGTCGGCGTCCGGATCCTTCCCCGGCTTGCTGCTCGAGTCCGCTACCTTTTGGCACCTCAGCTTCCTCGCGTGTAAAACCCAGGAGACGAGGTGACTGAGCCCACCGCGTGTGGGGGTACCTGAGTCGGGAGGAGTAGGAGCAGCCGCCTCGCACGGAGTTAGTGCTCAGGGGACGTCGCTGTCTGCTGTCCCGGTGCCCGCCCGTCTGTTCTCGCCCCCCGGGGCTTCCGCCACCATCCCGACCTTACTGCTTTGGGGCGGGTGAGGGCCGGAGCCCGGGGCTAGCGACCGTTCACCGTAACTTCTCTGGGCCTCACTTACCTAATTCTTACAACGGGCACGTACGTACTGCCTCATGGGAGGGTTAGGGGCGGTGACTGGAGCAATGGACACGAAAGCCCTTGGTCCTCTAAAATGTGACAGTGCACTTTCGGTCCTTGCTCGGGCGTCCCTGGGTCTCTTCGTTGCTAATCAGAGGAAACCAGCCATTCCGGCTCCGGAGTCAGCCTTCAAGCCTCTCTCGGCGCCGAGGCCAGGCCAGGGTCCCCCTTGGGAGACTCCGGGGTGGGGCGGTTCTGAGGCGGGGGACCGGGGCTCAGCCCTCGTCCTGCACTTGCCCTCTCGGGTCCCATCAGGGGCGGCCTCAGCTGACAGACGCCACCGAAATCCTCCTCTGTGCTGGCGTATTTTGGTCCCATTTCTCTGAATGCAGGATTATGTATAGTTGCAGTTTTCAGGTATATATTGCTGTTTTATTTCATAGCCAAGTTGTGAAATTTTTTATGGACAAGGACTTCTTTGAAAAAACCTCACGCAGCAAGTGTTTGTTGCGAGCCTCCAGTGTCGCAGCACTCGACATTTCTCCAGAAATGTTGAAATCTACGTAGGGAGCGGGACGGGCAGAGAGAAGACAGTGGTCATTTCTGCCTGGAAGAAACGGTGTTTGGGGTGGGCGAGGACGTGAAATGTGTTAGATGGTTTAGGTTAGCCCCGACCGAGCACAGCAGGCATTAGATGAGCCTCGGGGTCTCTGGTCTCTGGCATCCTAGGACGGGGGAGCTGTCTGGTGGTTTACATGCGGATACTTTGTAAGGAGCGCCCGCTGAGCATGCTTCGCTTTAAGCCAAGCGTTCATTTCTTAGGATGAACTGGAGTAAATGGTTCCTCTGGGTTGGAATGCTCCCACGCTGTTGCTGGTGTATTTGCTTTGGTAGAAGGGAGCTTGTAAATATTCTCCCTTTTGGAAGGCTCGAAAGCGAGAAAACAGACCTACCAGTGAGAATTAATCTTTTATGCTGTTTACTCAATTTATGTTTAGTAGGGTCAGTCTTGGGGGAAAAAAAAAGTTAACCGCAACCTTGATGATGAGTCGCAAGCAGTATTGTGGTGAACTTTGAGAAGCTACCATTATCTGAGATTGTGACAACAGACTATTCGTGTCTTAACGTCATTCTGGACACGGTCTGTGCGCGAATCTCAGCCCTCGGGAGCCGTGCGTACTTTAGAGTGTGGGTGAGGCTCTGTCCTAGTGCCAGGGCCCCCCGGTGGAGCAGAACCTGGACTGGTGGGTACCCCCAGAAGAGAGGGTGGGGAGGGGCAGGTCTGTGTACGTGTGATGTGAGCAGCGGGAGGAGGAGGCCTCGCTGCACGCAGTTGGCTTTGGGAGAGGAGAGCCGTGTGGTCTCTCCAAAGAGGCAGAAGCGGACACTTGGAGCGGCTGCTGCAGTGCCTCCCGGCGGTGCTGTCCAGAGAGGGGTGTCCCAGGTCCCGGGCGCGGGGGAAGGACGCAGCCGTATGGAGGAGCCCTGCCTGGAGACGGATGTGCTCCCCAGGGCGCTGGCACGGCCTGGCGCTACAGGCAACATGCGGAAGCGAGAGGGTTTCAGTGAGCTGCTCTTAAAGTCGGGAGCCTTCCAACCCTGAGCTGGTATCCCCGCATTCCCAGTGTCGAAGGCCCTGCTGTCAGGAGAATGATCACTGCCATTAGGTGACAGCTCTGTGTCCATCTCCAGATCCCCCCCCCCCGTTAATTTTTCTTTGTGAAATTCTGAAGCCTCCAAACTCCTGAGTTAGTTGACTTTTAAGATCTGAGATCCCTTCTGTGTCTAAAATGCTATGATTCCTTGGCTGTTTTCCCTGTAAATAATCTGCTGCCTTTAGAAGAGTGCTCTCAGAACATATACTTGCTTTGTCCACATTTAAATACAGAGATGCTCACGTACGTATTAGAAGGAGTTGATTGTTTTAAATTACTCAAAAAATCAGATGTTAGTTCTTTTCTACGGCATAGTGTTTCTCTGAAAAACCTTGGTGGCTCCCTCCTAATTTAAAATACTTGCTTAGAAGGAGCAGAGCCCCCTCCCTGCTAATATTCTGGAACACAGCTAGACAGCATGGCAGCGCCACCAGCCTTCCAGACCACAGCCGGGCCTGGGTCGGGCTGTTTGAGCCCACCTGTAGGAGCCGAGGCCGAGTTCTTCCTTCCCAGCGCATCTGTTCACTCTTCGGTAGACTGTGACACCACGACTTCGTAAGGGACTTGTGGCGACACGGGGACAGGTGTCTGCAGCCGCTGAGCAGAATGCTTCATTCCTGGTGATCTCTTACTGATCGATAGTGGTTCCTGTCACGACTGCAGACCAGAGCGGTCCCATATCCAGCTATAGAAAATCTCCAAGATGTGGACTAGGTACTTAGCGTGTAGTTAGTGCTAGAGGAAGTCCGAGGTTACCAAAAACTTAGATACTTGACCAAAGACTAAATAATCTGGCTCCCAGTTTACTGTGTAATTTGGCATAAATCATTGATGGCATTATTGGATTTTTTTTGCCTGAATCTCAGTATTTAATCTACTTTTATGCGATTGGTCAGGTCAGTATGTGCTCCTCTTAGCTGGTGGAAGATTTTCATTATACCATTCTGATATTAAATAGCTAAAAAAAATTTCCAAGGCTTTGTTTTACTGTTGCTCATTACACTATTTTAAGTGGAAGGCCATTGTTACGGTTTACTTAACAAGAAAGGATGCAGCCCTGCTAAGAATTAACTCAGAGAACGCTACAGTCGTAATGCATCATTTACAAAATAACTTAAAACAAGAAGGACCTAATTTAGCAGATGAGCAGATGGTGCTGTTCAAATTGTTGCATAATTGATGAGCTTTTCTGGAATTTGGAATTGACTGGCTTGGAACAGTGGTGCATTACCCTGCCCCCAGTGAGCGGTCTCCCTCCCGGCCACGCGCCTTCTGTGCTAAATCGTCAACACAAGCTAGTCTATTCTCAGATCCTCGGGAGGGTGTGGACTCCCACAAACCAATGCTCATTTTTGGCCCAACCGCGTAACAGGAGCAGCTGTTTTATTTGAATCTGAGTCTTTCTTTCTTTCTTCCTTCCTTCCTTCCTTCCTTCCTTCCTTCCTTCCTTCCTTCCTTCCTTCCTTCCTTCCTTCCTTTCTTTCTTTCATTTATTTGACAGAGAGAAACACAGCAAGAGAGGGAACACAAGCAGAGGGAGTGGTAGCAGGAGAAGCAGGCTCCCCGCCGAGCAGGGAGCCCGATGCGGGGCTCGACATGGTCCCAGGACCCTGGGACCATGACCTGAGCCAAAGGCAGCCGCTTAACGACTGAGCCACCCAGGCGCCCCTCTTTTTTTTTTTTTTTTA
>CM053604.1:3466611-3500154 GCA_028646535.1 Procyon lotor | reverse complement strand
AGGGGCGACCCTCGGCCCCTCTTCTGTGCAATGGGCAGTCATGAGGTTTCACAAGAAAAAGTGCCCCAGGCACAGTATTTGTGGTCTAGCAAACCCCAAACAGACAACAGATGTTGGAGGAAGCACGCTTCCCCTGACCCAGAGGCGCCCTGACATCAGCGCCGAGGACACTGTAACATGTTAAGGGTTTCCGTTCTGGCTGGAAGATTCCCTGGCCTGAGCCATCCAGGGCTCCTGGCTGAAAGGTGACCCAATTATTAATGAACGCTGCAGAGATGAAAGCAAAGACATAATCCACCCCTGGATGGATTCGGAAGGAGCAGATAATGGGACAATAAAATTAATCTTGTAGAAAAACACAATTAGCTGTATCGTTTATAAATCTCCTCCTCTGCCCCGTGGGGTGAAGCAGGGAGCTGCTAAGCCTGAGCCCTTAGCAGCCCGACCTCCATTGCACATGGAATGATGTGTGTTTTGCTGGGAAAAATATTTTCATTTTACATTCAAGGGGCATCATTAGAGGTTCAAAAACAGTCTCGGGAAGCCAAGATGACCCAGAGAAGAGAATGAGTGTGGTGGCCTTCCATTCGCCCAGCCAGATTTCTAGTCTATTTCAAGTCACTTCCATGCAACATGTCCCACAAAGGCTCAGTGCTGAGCCTGGGGGGCTTATGAGCAAGTCCCCAACCACAGGCACCCCTGAGACACAGCCTCAGCCCCAGCTGTGCAACCTTGAGCAAGCACTTCACCTCGGTAAGCCTCAGTTTCCTCGGGGTAACGTGCACCAGCCTCCCTCATTCCCAGGGCTGGGGGCGGGACTAGATGAAAGTCTGCAGAGCCACCCCCCGCCCCCCACCCCCAGCTCAGGGCAGGAACCGACAGCTGGGTGACTCCCGTGGCTGGAGAGCGAGCCCTGTTACCTGCAGAAGACAGGAAGGCTTCTCACTGGGGACTCCTCGTGACCCTCACTTCTCAGAGGTGGGAACTGGGGCTCAGGGAAGGCAAGTGACACACGCATCGCTGGAAAGTGACCAGATCCAGGTCGGAACTCTGGCCCATCTGGCTTGGAAGCCACAGCTCTCTTCTGCGACATTGCTCTATGGGACAGTTGTGAGCTGAATTACATGTCCCCAAATTTCCTGTGCCCAAGCCCCAACCCCCAGGACCTCAGAATGGGACTGTGCTTGGAGATGGGGTTTTTAAAGAGGTGATTAGTTCCAATGAGGTCATCTGCGTGGGCCCCGAGCCAGTAGGACAGGTGCTCTTATAAGAAAAGGAGACCAGGACACGGACACGCGCAGGGACGAGCACGTGAGGACACTGGGAGAAGATGGTCGTCGGCCACTAAGGAGCCAGGCCTCACAAGGAACCAGGGCTGCGCTCGCCTGGGTCTCAGACGCCCAGCCGCCAGGCCCGGGGGGAGACACACTTGCGGTGTTTAAGCCTCGCGGTCTGTGGTGCTTTGTCACGGTGGCGGAGCAGAAGAACTCGGGGTGCCCTAAGAATGGGGGGGCTGAGTCAGCCTGGGGAGCCCCTTGTGGGTGTGCAAGACACGTGTGCATGCACACACACTGCACACGTGTGTGCACACGGACACCCGGGCACACCGCATACACACATGCTCACACGCACACACCCGGCTCCTCCTGCGCGGTCGGTTTCCCCAGGTGTGAACAGCTCCGCCCACAGCACCTCCTGCGCATGCCCGGGCAGGAACCGCGCTCCCCCCTTGAGTCATGCTGTCCCTGCCTTCCTTGTCAAGCTACCGCGTTCCCAACTGCGCATGCTCCAGCCATTTTTTGACCTGACCGGTTTGGGCGGGGGGGTGTTTTTTTGGAGACCTAACTCATATACCATAAAACGTACCATTCACTGGTTTTTCATATTCATGGAGCAACGCCCCCAGGACCCCTGTCTAATTCTAGAATATTCTCACCGCTGAAAGAAGCCGCGTGTCTGCTGGGGGTCGCCCCCGTTCTCCCCCGCCCCCAACCCCTGGCGAGCACGGATCTCCTTTTTGCCTTTCCTGGACGTTTCACAGCCGTGGAAGCAGACAGCCCGTGGGCTTGGGCGGCCGACGGCCTCCTCCCGCCGGAAGGCAGCGCAGCCCATCCCCACGTGGCCCCTTTCCGTGGCCGGGCCACGCTCGGTGGAGGCGCGGCCTGCGCGTTGTGTAATGCGTGTCCCTCTGTCGGTTGGGGACGCTGCGGTCGTTCCGCCCTTCGGGCTCTCCAGTCGATGCCTTCATAACGTTGTGCGCCCTGTTTGCGTGAGTGCGCTGGGCACCCGTCAGGAGGATCCGACGACTGACCTGTGTTTGACTTTCCGGGGCTCCCACTGGCCACAGGTGAGCCTCCAGGGCCCCTCACCCCCCTGCCAACACTCGCCATTGCCCTCTGGTGCTGGGGGTGGTCGCCGCCACCCACGGCCTGTCTCCTGTGCCCCGCCCCCACCAAGTCTTGGCCCCTCCCCCTGCCCCGGGACCCCGGGGTGCCCCCGTGGGTTTCTGATTTCAGGGCTCACTTCCTCGGGACTGCAGGCTTCCCAGGGGCCCCCAGTGAGCTTCTGTTTGCCTCAAGTACTAGCAAAGACTTCTGAGCTGCTGGGTCCCCCTGCGGGCAGGTCCCGACCGTTGGGTGGCCCGGGAACGTGCTCATTCCTCTGTCCCTCCGTTTCCCCGCCTGTAAAATGAGGTCTCAGGTTAGATTAGGGTCTCACACTCAAGTGTCTGCAGGTGCCAAGCAGGTTAGGTGGCCCCGGTGAGTGAAACAGTAGCTCCTCTAAGGCAGGGGTGAGGCAGCTGGGGGGGGGGCAGCCATTAGCATTATGCAGCGGATTCTTGCCCTATGGGGACTATGGGAATGAATGTCTTTGTTGTTAGACCACTCAGGTTTACAAAAGAAAGTAGGGTAGCTCTATTTTTCATTTCTTCAGGAACCTCCACACTGTTTTCCAAAGTGGCTGCACCAGCTTGCAATCCCACCAACAGTGCAAGAGGGCTCCCCTTTCTCCACACCCCCTCCCAACACTTGTTTCCTGTCCTGTTGATTTTGGCCATTCTAGCTGGTGTAAGGTGGTATCTCAATGTGGTTTTGATTTGAATCTCCCGGATGGCTAATGATGATGAACACATTTTCATGCGACTGTTAGCCATTTGTGTGTCTTCTTTGGAGAAGTGTCTGTTCATGTCTTCTGTCCATTTTTTGACGCAATTATCTGTTTTATGAGTGTTGAATTTGAGGAGTTCTTTATAGATCTTGGATATCAGCCCTTTGTAGAGTCATTAGCAAATATCGTGGGTTGCCTGTTTATGCAATCTATTTACAATGAGGATTATATGTGCCATTTTGAAAAATAGAGTGTGCATTAAAAACTATTTCCATTGAGTTAAAAAAAAAAAGGAAGTAGGAAATCTGGATGTTTTGTGAAATCTCCCTGCTTTCCAATAAAAGCAATCTTTTTAGATTTTTTTTTTTTTTTGTATTTGAAGAGAGAGCACAATTGGGGCCCAGGATTTTGCGCGTCTAACAGTCTAACAAGTTCCCCGGTGCCACACCCCTTCCCTCTACTGGGCTTCAGTCATGGAAATTCACGCCAGGGGGAAAATGCTTTGAAACTCTTAAGGGGCTATTTTAAAACTGCATCTGATGTCAACATATTCAATAGACTAAGATATGAAGCTTAAAAGCATTAGGTCAGCTCTTTGGGCTGTGGAGTTTCTGTGTGAGTTTCTAGGGTTGTCATCATAAATGATCATTGTAGGCAAGGGAGACTTTCTCTCCTGACCTTCAACGTCTTCCGGCTGGACAAAGAATGAAATTGCTGGCGGGCCAGATTACCAAGAGGGAAAAGCAAAGTTTAAGTACATGTGCGCGGAGGCCCAATAATAAATGACCTAAAGAAGTGACCAAGCAGGCTGTTTTTATTCTTTTTAGGCAAAGAGACAATCTGTCATCAGTGAGGTCCTGACAGGACAGGGATATAAAAAGTGATCAGGTTTGTTTCTGGAGCCTTCCCGACTCCAAATGTCCCACCTCTGGTGATTAGGATGTCTCTGCCCCTCCTGCTGCAGGGAGGGTACTTTTCACGGGGGGAGATTTATTCCTGCTTTCAGGGGATAGAGGGGGTGATCTGAGAGTCCTTGCACTCGCTGTTTCTTTTGTAACTTTTGTTTACAATAATGCTGGGGCACCGGGGTGGCTCAGTCAGTTGAGCATCTGACTCTTTTTTTAAAGATTTTATTTATTTATTTGACAGAGAGAAAGAGATCACAAGTAGGCAGAGAGGCAGGCAGAGAGAGAGGGGGAAGCAGGCTCCCTGCTGAGCAGGGAGCCCGACACGGGGCTCGATCCCAGGACCCTGAGACCATGCCCTGAGCAGAGGCTTAACCCACTGAGCCCCCCAGGCGACCCGAGTGTCCAACTCTTGATCTCAGCTCGGGTCTTGATCTCACGATTGTGGGTTTGATCCCCATGTTGGGCTACACGGTGGGCGTGGCACCTACTTAGAAAAATAAATAATTAATGTCAAAGTGGTACATTTTGGGGTGTCCTGCCTTTTGCCCTCATACCACAGACTGGGGGGCTTACAATAATGGAAACCTATTCTCTCCCAGCTCTGGAGGCCAGAGGTCCAAAATCAAGGTGTCCCAAAGGGCTGTGCTCTCCCCTCCCATAGCTCTAGGGCAGGATCTGTGGTGTGATTCTCTCTCAGTTTCCTGGGGCTGGGGGCAATCACATGTTCCTTGGCTTGTAACCATCACCTGGCCTCCCCCTCCGTGTCTCTCTGTGTCCTCTGCTCCTCATAGCAGGACAGCAGCCATTGGCTTTCGGGCCCACCCTAAATCCAGGGCAATTTCATCCCAGGATCCTCAACCAGTTGTATCTGCAGAGACCCTATTTCCAAATGAGGTCACATTCTGAAGTGCCACGAGGACACGAAGTTTTAGGGGACACATCAACCTGCTATAGTCTCCTTACTCTTTTTTTTTATGTCATTCTAATATATGGGCAATTTGGAGCCTTTGTTCCCAGCAAATACTGGGGGTGGGGTGAGCGGTGGGGATGGTCCCGGGCAGTCCCCTGGCAGGGCCGGGGATCACAGAGCTCCCCAAAACAGAATCAGCCCTGACCCTGCACGGTGTGAGGGCTCCCAGCTCTGTGCAGAGAGCTAACCTGATTCTTCAAGAAGAGCTAAGATTCTTTACAACATCTTCTGCTTCAGAAGGCAAGGGCAACGCGCCTTGCGTTGAAGAATGAACTGGGGTCCAAAACGAGGACCACGGGACCCCGAGAGGTGAAATGTCAATCTTTTGGAAAATCCGCTCACCAGGATCCCACCCCCTTTCCCCAGCTGGAGGGGAGAGACAGGGGAGCCTGCCCGACAGAGAAAAGGTTATAAATTATAGACGTTAAGAAAAGAAAAAAAAAGAAAGTGTGCCCAGGCCAGAAGTCGTGGGTCAGCTCAGAGCCGGCGGCCCCGCCCTGTGCTAATGCTGCTGTGACCCAAGCCCGGCCCAGCCCAGCTCAGCTGTGGATCGGAAACATCGGGGACAGAAAAGCCCCATGAGGTCATTGCCAAGCTGCCTGCAATGCAGCTCAGCCTTGCACTGTGCTGTCTCCAGCACACCCCGGGGGAGCCGGTGAATTTTAGACACTCTCTCAGGGACCCCGGCTCCGCGGAGCGTGGAATGAATTGCACTCATCCATCTGTGGGCTTTTAAAAAATTCAATAATTAATTCAAGTGTACGGCAGTGTTGTTATTAGGATTTGGCCTTTCTGTGGTTCTTTGCTTTGGCAGAGGGCTTTTATAATCATTTACCAGCTAAATAATTTAGTCCAAGTTATCGCTGCACGCTGGAAGGCTGGTGCAGAAGCCTGTGCTGGTGATCATGGAATGCTCCAGAAGAGGCGGGGGGGGGGGGGGGTGACATGACACAGCCCCTGGAGTTTATGCCCCAGGTCACGTGCAGTGCCTTGACCTCCACATGTCCCCGATAATTTTGACTCTGATTCTCCCCAGGCCTTACCTGCCATGGTGACTGTGACCAATGAGACGAGGACTTCTGAACTGGAGGGGGAGTAAGTGAGCATTCTGGCCCAATCCCCCCTTTTTGTGGAAGAGGAAACTGAGGCCCAGGAGGGCCCCTGTGCTGCCCAAGGCCACACTACTAGCTTGACTGGCCTGCCCACGGCTAAGGGGGTGACGGCGGCATGGATGCTGGCCCTGGCGGCTACATTCAGGTTTAGGGAACTCCCCCCTCCCACCCCCTCCCCACCCCTGTCTTGGGGTCTCCGTGGACCGTGGATCTGAGAAGGGGAAACCAGAGGCGTAGCCACGTCCTCGGGGCCCCTGGTGCCCGCGTGGGGCAGGGCTGGGCTTCGGACAGAGGGAGGGGCTGCATTTTTGTCTGAAGTTCTCAAAGCGTCTGGTTTTCTCCCTTCTTCTGCCAGTGAGTCCTCCAAGCATCTTCTTGACAAGCCTGTCACCTAAGCCTCCGTGGGCTGGTCTGAAAGAACAGGACCCCGCACCCCCCGGAGGTGGTTGGAGGGGGCCGAGAGACAGAGCCCAGGAATTGCCCACGGACAAAGAAACGAAAACGTCCTTCTTCGTTCATTTCCTAACCGTTGCCTGAGTCCTGGGTAGGTGTTAAGAGCCAGGGATGGAGTACAAAGGTAAACAAGACCCCAAAGCCACTGGGAACTGGATTAACAGTTTTGTCTAGCCCGTAGGTGTTTTTGAATAAGGTTTGGGGTTTTCCGGAAATGAGCATTTGCAGCAAGGTTAAATCTCGGAGGGAGAACATCGCCGTGATGCCAAGGGCAACGCTGCCTTTGGCTGGAATTAGACCATGGATTTCCTTACTACGCACTCGGGCTTGGCTTTACAAACCTGACATTTAAACGTCTGAATCTACTGCGAATGGGAAATGAATGGATGCCAGTTTCGCGGTCGTTTCTGAGTCCTTGCTGTACCCCGGGCTCTGTTGTAGTCTCAGGGGACGAAGAAATGCAAGATTACGTTGTTCCGTCAGGATCTGCTCGCGATTCAGGAACAGGTAGAAATACCGGCCCCCAGCAGGAGAGCAGCCTGGAGCAGGGCCAGGGGAGGCCCACTGAGGAGGTGACGTCGGGCCTGGGCTTTGAAGGGTGAGGATGAGTTTGCGAGATGGAGAGGGGATGGAGGACACGCCCCGGTCAGGGAGAGGGCACTGGCCCCGACCTGGAGGCAGGTGCTTTGGGAAGGGCTCAAGGAGAGACAGGGAGGACCGCCCAGGTGGGCCCACTCCTGCCGTCCGCAGAAAGATCCAGAAGCCCCATTTCTCTGCTGCATTGGGTTGGGTCGGTGTACCAACCCACTCTGAATTAAGGATGGGGCAGAGACCTGAAACCCTCAGAAAGGAGGACGTGTACCAAATAGGCAAGTCCAGAGAAAGTAATTAGGTAGGTCTTAAATTTCTCACCACACACACACACAAAGGTGCTAGACATGTTAACTAACCTTACTGTAGAAATAACTTCACAATCTATAGGTGTGTGCAGTCATCCCTTTGTACACCTTAACCGATGCACTTTTGTATCAGTAAAGCTGGGGAAAATTTAACAAAGAAAGGGTCCTGGCCCTGAAAGAGAAAGAAAGTAAATTAGTAGTTGCGGGGCACTGGGGGCGCGGGGAGGATGGGAGTGGCTGATGAGGGGGACAGGGCTTCTTTTTGGGGCGATACAGATGTTCTGGAATCAGTGGTGATGGTCGCACAGCCCTGGGAATATACTGAAAACCTCAACGACGTGTACATTTAAAATGGTGACATTTGTGGCATGGGAATGATTTCTCAATTAAAAAAAGAAAAAATCAGGACTTGTGGATGATTGACGTGGTCGGGCCTTGGGAGGACAGACGGGACCCTCCTCGCTCCTCCCTGCAGCCGCCACTGCTGCACGGGGGCGACCCTCGCCTGTGCCAGGGGCCCCCCTGCAGGCTCAGTGTCTGTAAACCCAGTGGCGACCCCCCAAGACGTCCATGCACAACCCCCAGGACCTGTGAACCTGTCTCAGGTCATCAGATGACGGCTCTTGAGAGGAGAACCTAACCCCGGGTCACCGAGTGGGCCCCAAATCCAGCCAGCAGCACCCTCATGGGAGAGGCCTGGGGAAGAGGAGGCAGTGTGCCCCCAGGGGGGGGGTGGTGGTGGAGGGATGGCCAGGGCCACAAGCCCAGGGACGCCCGGGGCCGCAGAGGCTGGAGAAAGCAGGACCATTGTCCCCTGCAGCCTCTGCAGGGAGTGTGGCCCTGCTCACACCTGGGGTTCCGGCCTCCGGCACTGAGAGACTATATGTTTTACACCCCCAGTAGGCGGTGGTTTGTGGCGGCAGCCAGGAAACTAAGTGCCTTGCGCATCGCTGTCCTCCCTGCGCCCCCTCTGCCCTCCCTGGGGCAGTCCCACTTGGTTCGCAGCCTCCCGGCAGTGGCCGTGGCCCTCTGGCGGGTCCCCCGCTCCACCTAAACACTCACCCCCAAGCTTCTGGCCCGGCTGCGGCCTGTGCACCCGCATTCCCCGCGTCCTTCCCCCGGCCAGGTGCCGCTTGGACACCCACACAAACTGAGACGGCAGAGTCCCCGTGAAAACCCAGGACAGCACAAAAAAGCAAGACTGTCCCCTGCTGTCTCTGTTGAATCATGGGTCCTTCGTGTCCCTGTCCCCCTTGGTTCACAGAGCCTTTGAGGGCAGGAGGGGTACCCATAGGGGTTCAGGGAGGCCCACCCTGCAGCTCCCTGTGTGGGGTTCCAACCAGGGTGTGTGTGTGTGGCCCGTGTTGGGATCCATAAAATGCCAGCACCTGAGAGGGGGACAAAGCCACTTCCTCCCAGAAGCACACAGGGTTTCCTTGCACAGGTATCACTGTGTCCCTGCTGTGGTTTAAAGGCCTTTGTCAGAAAGATGCTGGCGGCTGGGCCCGAGGCCTGTGGTGGGGCCAGCACCTGGGACACCTGCCTTCCCCAGGCTGGCCAAGGGCAGTGTGTGCCAAGATCCCGGGTCCCGCTAGGCTGCCCTGCCCTCAAAGGCCCACTTGCCCCCTGCTGGGGAGCCGGGACAAGTGGAGGAATCCAATGACCTCTTGTGTCAAAGGGGTGGGCGCCCTCCTGGGGATTTGGAGTTGGGGCCATCCGGGGCCAGGTTCCTAGACTGGGCTGCGGGCTCGAGGCACAGGCGGGCAGTGGCCGCTCCCGCCATCTCCCTGTACTCCCTGCGGTTCTAAGGTAGGGGCGGCAGGTTCCGGGGGGTAGTTTCCAGTTGGGTGATGGAAAAGGCGCGGCCTCCGCCTTCAGTCGTGCAACTGGGGTGTGGAAGTAGGACTTCGGGAACCCCTGCTCCGTGCCGCGAGCAGGGCCCTAAAGAGACGAGCGCCTGCAAGGTACCGATCCCCCCGCAGCGGCCTGCCGCCAGCTCCCGGTCTTGCTCCCACGCCACGCGCGGTTTCTCGTCTGGGGAGTCCTGCGGCCGGGCTGGCTCCAGGTCCGCAAAATGATGCCCTAATCTGGGCAGCTGCGACAGCGGCGGAGCCCCCCGCCCTTCATTCCGGGCCCCCCTCCTCTGCGACCTGGAGGCTCCAGGCTGCGGCTGCAGCGAGGGGAACCCTCGCTTCCTCTTCCTCTAACAAACGGACCAGAGCGGCCTTTCCCTCTCCCCCCGACGCGGCGCAGCTGTGCCAAGCGCTCTCTCTGGCCCGAATACCCAGCCCCCCGGCTGCCCCGGGGCGCCGTCCCCCGCGGGCCCCATTTCACGTCCGCGCCTCTTTCCCGCAGGGACGCCCTCTTTCCGGGGCCCCCTCCCCAGCCCGGCCCCGAGCCACAGGCCCGCTCCGGCGCCCCCCACTCTGGGGCTTCGCTCCAGCCCCCTTCTGGCCGCGCGCCCCCGCCCGCGTTCCCGGGGCGGCCCCCCCCGCCCCGCCGCCTGGGGTCCGGGCGCGCCCCCCGCAGCCAGGGCGGGCGCGGGTCCCCGGGGAGCGCCCCTTGGTGCCGCCCCGCGCGCTGCGTCAGGGCGGAGTTGCCGCGGCCGCCACACGCGCGCACTCACCGGCGCACGGGCGGCCCCGGGGGCGGCGGGAAGGGAGGCGGCGAGCGGGAGGAGGGAGCGGCCGCGAGCCCAATCGCTCGGCTCCCCCGCCCGGCCCCGCGCGGCGCCGCCTCCGCCATTGCTGCGCGCGGGAGAGGCCGACGCGGAGGCTCGCTGCGCGCTCGGAGCCAGACCTTCGAGCCGGCGTGGGTGAGCGCGGCCCGCGGGCCCGAGCTTTCCGCCCCGGGGCGGGGTCCGCGGGCCGCCCGGCGCTCCGGGGCGGCGGGGGGGGTGGTGGTAGGGGGACGGGGGTGCTCCGCCCGGGTCCCCGGAGCCGGGACGGGGCGCGCCCCCTCCTCGGCCGCCGTGCGCCCCTGAGCCGCGCGCTCGGGTCCCGCGGGGGGAGGGCCTGGGACACCCCCCCCCCCGCCCCACTCCCGGGCCGCGACCGCTGCGTCCCCCGGACCCTTCCTCCCCAGGGGCCGAGCGGGAGCCGGCGAGCTCGCGGTGACTCCCGCCCGGCCCTCTCTCGCAGGCGGCAGCCTCGGGTACCCTGGAACGATGGTGAAGTTGGGGAACAATTTCGCGGAGAAGGGCACCAAGCAGCCGCTGCTGGAGGATGGCTTCGACACCATCCCCCTGATGACGCCCCTCGATGTCAATCAGCTGCAGTTCCCGCCCCCGGACAAGGTGAGAGCCCCCCGCCCCGGCATCCCCGCGCTGCCGGGTGCGCCCCCCAAGTCTCGGGCGGCGGCCGCAACAAAAGAGGCGCGCGGCGTGCGCTGGAGATGAAGTGGGGGCGAGTCGGGCCGCGAGAGGAAGCCCCCCCCCCCCCCCCCCGGGAGGACCGCGTGCCCGCGCGGGATTCCGGATCGGGAGACAGCTCCGTCCTGACAAGGGAGCGCGGTCGGGGGAAGGTCCCTTCTCGATTTTCCTGCGAGTCCTGTCCGAGAGGGGTTCCCGGCACCACCGCGGCGGCCCCCCCGCCCTGCTCCTCCCCGCCCCTGCCCCCCGGTAGCCGGGGATCTGGGGTGAGCCTTGGGGCGCGGCTGCCCCGTGTGCCAGCCCCCGTGGGGCGGTTTCCGCCCGGTTCGCCCGTGGCGGTGGGGAGGCCCCTCTCTTTGGCCAGGTGGACCCTCGTTGAGGGGCTGGGTTCCCGTGCTCACCCTCTCCGCCTGCCCCTCCCAGGCCGCCTGTAGATGCTGCAGGGCGTCTGTTCTTCCCCGGAGCTTCCTCTCTTTGTTCCTTATTGAAATCTTCGAGTAAGCGCTCTGCTTGCTGGTGTTGGTGAAGCATCAGCGTTTCCCCAAAGTGGGTTTTTCTTTTCTGAATTTAGAGTCCCTTCTTTTCTTGAGTACAGCATCCAATCAAGTAGTTTCTGTACCTGAAGGATAATATTTTCAGGAGTTAACGTTCATTTGGTAAAGGTAAGGGGCGATGATTGAAAGCCTCGACAGTTGTATTGCAAAACTCAAACCTGAAATAATAAACACGGCATCAGTCCTGACCACCTTGTTGCTGCTTAAAATCCGCTGCGGCCCTGAGCCACTGGTTCTAGTTCCCGAAGTGCGTTTCCGTTTATTGTCTCCTTCAGCCCCGGGGAGGACGGAGGACGTTCTGAGTCGGGTCTTTGTCCTCTATTCTGGCTCGCTGGTGATCGATCGATGACCACCGGATGGGGATGGGGGGATATCGCCGTGGCAGCGGAGGGTCCTTCCCTTCTGGAAGATTCCTTTATTCCCAGGGGCACCCTTTGGCTTACTCAGCCCTCTAGAGTGGTTTCCACCCCCCCCCCACTCTATTGTCTGTGTATTGGGTGGGGGGTGGGGGCAGGAGCAGCGGCTGACAGCGGGTGTTTTGGTTCAGGAAGAGGATCTGCTGGGCACACCTGTGCAGCTGGGCCACGTGGGGCCACTTTGGGGTACTGACGGTCTGGAGGAGGCTTGGGGGAGGGGTGGGGCAGGGCTGCTTCTGCTGGAGCATCCCCCTTCCCGGTGGGTGGGCAGACTAGCTCAGCTGCCCCCAGCCCCCACCCCCGCGGCCCCCACTTTTCCCTCCCGTCTCAGCCCCAGAGTGGTGGCAGCCTGTGCCAGGTCTGTCAGGTGACTCCTTCCCCTCAGTGTGAGCCTCCTCTTTTGCCCTCAGTCGGTTCCGTTGCAGAATTGTCTGGCACATGGTTGGCGTCTACCAGGGAGGGGGATTTCAGGCAGGGATGAAGTCCTGGCCAACCAACTGGGCCGTTTAGAAGTAGCCTAGGTAGCTCTGAAAGGTAATGAGTCTCCCATCCCTGGGAGTGTTCAAACAGAGGGAGGGAACTGGTGGGGATGCCCCAGAGACAGGAACCAGTGGTTGGGCTGGAAGATTTCTGAGGTCACTGATGAGGAGACGGAGTCTCAGGGTGTTCACGGGATGGGCCCAAGGTCGCACGGCCGAAGGCCACAGTCTCCTTCCCCCTCCTCCATACAGAAGCTTCTGGCAGGGCCCCACGTTCCCCTGTGCTTGCGATGTGACCTCTCACGAGAGACCTCACTTAACCCGCACAACAGCGCTGTGCTGCTCACAGGCAGGGTTCAGGGGAGGTGATGTCACCTGCCCCAGGTGCCGTGGCTGGTGGGGTCAGGTAACGCAGGGTTGTGAGCGGAGCCTGAGAGCGAGCACCGAGTGCCGAGGTTCACCAGTGACCATGGTCGTGGGGCCCGGGCCAGTCTCGCCTGACGCTTGTTGAGTTACTTTACTGTTATTGACCCCATTTTACACATGTGGAGATAGAGGGTCTAGTTCAAGGTCACCGAGCGCGTTAGTGGCAGAGGCAGCTGTATCCAGGCCTGTAGAATACTGACCGGGTTCCCACTGTGCCTCGGGTCGTGTGGACGCCCCCCTCCTCACTGCAGCTGGCTGAGATGGGCCTTGTTCCCATTTCACAGGCCAGGACACTGAGGCTCGGAGTGGCCAGGCAGGTGCTGAAGGTCACATAGCGCGTCAGGGACGGTAGGGGGGTGCACAAATGGTCCCTCTGGAGCTGGGTGGGCCCCCGGACTGTCACAGTGGGTGTGCCCACCCTCTCGGCATCCGGAGGGCTGTGCGCATGGAAGGGACTGCAGGAGGGAAGGCAGGAGTCTGATGACGGGTTTGGTGGCCCTTGGATCACTTTTCAGTGGCAGCTAGCATGGGCCGCTCTGTCTCCGGATTCTTTCTCCTTGGGGCTGGCTTGCTGTGTTCCACTAGGTCTGCCCTGGGGCCCAGGGTCGCAGAGAGTGGTGTGAACCCCCCTCTTGGGGTGCGGGGCGGGAGGGTGTGGGGGTGGCCGGCCCTCTGCAGTCCTGCCACCGCTTCTCGGCTCCCGGACGTGGGGTGCAGGAGTGGGTACTAGAGAGGTGTGACCCCTGAGGGCTCCTGGGGCCGTGGGCACAGAGCCGGAAGCCGTCCGACAGGCTAGAGGAGGAAAGGGCTGTGAGCCTCTGGGGGGGAGGCTGGAGGGCTCATCAGAAGCCGCTGGGGTGCAGGGGAGGGTGTTTACGGGGCAGAGCAGGGCAGGTGTGTGGGGGGAGAAACCTCTCCCACTTCGCAGTAGAGAGCAGAGGGAGGAAGAGCAGGGAGACCCTCTGGGGGCCATTGCAGGGGCAGAGGAGGGAGGGGATGGCAGGGTGGGGACTGAGAGATGTAGGATCTGTCTCCCTGCAGGCCAGCTCTTGCTCCTTCCTGATTCTCATCGCCTCTTCCCTGGCTTTACCCACAGCGGCACAGAAAGACCTGCGGAGACGGAGGGCACCCCCCACCCCCCCCCACCGGGGCTCGTGTGGCACCCCGGGCAGTGGATGGTGTACCGCGGCAGGAGTTAGCCCTGCTCCCTATTAGCTGGGGGGCCTTTGGCCGAGGAGCTTAACTTCTCTGGCGGGGAGCGACTGCCTGTCCCTCCTGGGGCTCTCAGGATTACTCACGGGCCATTTCTCGGAAAGTCCCCGAGATTTCTGGCTGGCGGCGGCTGCTCTCCTTTCTTGCCGGTGGAATGGTGACCTGGCCCCCGGGGTTCCCACGCCTGTCCTCGCCTGGCAGGTGTGTGCACGGGCGTCGGGCCGCACCGCTGACCCTGCTCTTCTCTGCTTCCCCGACAAGGTGGTCGTGAAAACGAAGACCGAGTACGAGCCTGACCGCAAGAAAGGCAAAGCGCGTCCTCCCAAGATAGCAGAGTTCACCGTCAGCATCACCGAGGGGGTCACCGAGAGGTTCAAGGTGAGTGGCCCTGTCGGGGTTGGGGGGGCGCCAAGCTGGCCCCTGGATTGACGGAGACAGGACCAGCCCCAGCTATGCAGAACCCACCCTGTGGCTTTCCAAATTTCTTCTTTCTTTCCTGCGTCTTCCAGAATAACCACACATAAGTTCGTGGGGGGTGTTTTTTGGTTTGAAATTTTTTAAAATTTTAATTTATTATTTTTAAAAATTCGGGCACGATTAACACATGGTGTTAGGTGAGTTTCGGGTATGCAGTATAGTGATTGAGTCTATCCGTGACCCAGTGCTCGGCAGGGAAGTGTGCTCCTCATCCCCTTCACCGACTTCACCCCTGCCCTGGCCCCCCTCCCCTCTGCAGCCGCCAGTTTGTTCTCTAGAGTTAAGAGTCTCACTTGGGTTTTTTTTTTTTTTTTAAAGATTTCATTTATTTATTTGACAGAGAGAGAGCAAGAGCAGGAACACAAGCAGGGGGAGAGGCCGGGGGTGGGCAGGGGAAGCAGGCTCCCCACTGAGCCTGAAGTGGGGCTCGATCCCAGGACCCTGAGATCATGAGCTGAGCCGAAGGCAGAGGCTTAACTGGGCCACCCAGGTGCCCCTCGCTTAGTTTTAATAACAGGGACAACCACCCCTAGACTTTGTTTTAGACAACAGTTAACAGACATGTGAGAAATCACTTATCAAACTTTAAGATCCTTACCTCACAGCTGCAAGAAGGCTGCAGACTCACACAAAACTAAGGCGGCCTCCTTATTACCTTCCAGACCCGCTTCTGGGCCCCTTTCTCGTGCTTCTGCGCTCGGGAGCCTCCCCAGAGGTCAGGACTGTCCAGATGACCCATTTTGCAGATGGGGAAGGTGAGGTGCGGAACAGTCATGGCGGGTGGAGGCCGAGCTCCAGACGGACCTGGATGGTCGTCTAGGGAAGAGGGGTTGCTAGAACCTCTGGGCGCCTCTGAGGGCGGAGATGGCTGCAATGGAGGAGGAGAAAGTTCTGGTGCTGATCTTCTGGAAACTTGTTCTTTGTAAGAGGGTGGCCCTCGGCTAGCTTCAGGGGGGATTTCAGAGACACCAGGGGTTGCCCCGACCTTGCGGAGTGGCCGTGGCTGCCTCTCTGGTGGCTCTGTGTGGCCCTGTGAGCAGGTCACGGGTGTCTTGGTGCACGGACACCTGGGCCCCCTGATCCCTGCAGTTCCCAGGGCACCTCTGCATACGGTGTCCGTCCCATGTCCTGGAAACCCCGTGGACTGGGTCTCAGCTGCACGCGAAGCTCATGGAGCTGGGGTGGCTTCGTGGGCCGGTGAGGGGAGCCAGGGTGGGGGTGACTTTGTGTCCTTCCTTTGCCTCGCTCCCGCCGGCCGCACGGGCTGGTGAAGCACCGTGCCAGGCCTGCCTGGCCAGCGGACCCCTCCGAGTTGCAGTCTTCGGTGTCTGCGGGGTGCTTCCCGGTGATCTAGTGCCCTGAGGGGTGTGCATGGCTAGTAGACCTCACTTTGCAGCGGCAGCATTGAGGTGCAGAGAGCCCTGTGTCCGGGGTTCCTGCTGGCGGAGTAAGGACGGCATAGGGGCCAAGACCCTCTTCGGGGGCTCCTGGCTGCGCAGTCTATGTTAAGTTCATGGCCAGGACCAGATCGGATTGACCCAAGGTCAACATCTCTCTTCTGCACCGTCCGCCCACTCTGCTCAGACGGCCCGCGTGGTCCGCGCCCTGGGGCTCGCCTCCCAGGGGAGGCAGAAGTGACCTCAATTTCAAGGTCATCCCATCCATCATGCTGATGGCGGACACCATCTGGATCTCTGAGTGGGTCCGGGTTTCTCATGCCCGATGTGACCTTTGCCCTTCTCAGCCCTGGCATTTTAGGGCCCCCCCACCCTGAATGGGATGTTGCCCTTCTTCTGTTGGGGTCCGTTGTTTGCCAGGCTCTGTTCCCCCAGCTCCCATGTCCTTGCTTTGTGTTTTTCCCGCACGCTCACCTGTTCCAGGTCCCCGGGGCCCCTGTGGTGACGGGGCATGGGTGACGCACCTGGGCCACCAGGGCTCTCGGCAGCGTTGGGGTGGTTACCTGGCTTCAGGCGCCCAGAAGCCGAGGGCTCAGAGGATCCGAGCCTGTCCCTGTGGACAGGGCTGCGGTGGCAGAACCCGGCCTCATTTCTCCCCCACACCCCCAAGAGGTGGGGACGTCCGGGAAGGTGACGCATACCGTGGGTGCTCGGTAGGGCACTGCATCGCAGTGAGCCCAGTCCCCAGTCTTACACGTGAACCATCGGGCCCGTTCGTGTGCTTAGCACCCGTGGCCTCCGTAGGGTTCATAGCCACGCTGCTGGGCGCGGCGCCTGGAGTCCCAGGTGGTCACGGGGGGAATGGGGGACTTCTCACTGGTCTGTGCCTCCGAGGCCAGTGCCTTTCTGCTCCCCACTTGCCTGCCTTCCAGCTCCTTCCAGGGCCAGCTCAGCTGCCACCTCCTCCATGAAGCCTCTGGGGATTGACCTCACCCTCCCGGGACCTCTGCTGTCTTTGTTAGGAGTAGTAATGGGATGAAAACAGGGCTCGCTCCCATGAGCCACACCCTGGGGCAGGCTCAGGAGACTTCTCAGCTCACTTAATCCTCATGAGAACTTCGTGAAGTGGGGCCCGTCCTCTCGGTTTCTCAGTGGAGGGGAAACTGAGGCAGAGAGCTTGGCCCCGAGCAGCCTGTGCTCAGCCGTGACCCCCGAGATGATGCGGCTTCTCCCCCAGGGAGCTCCCCGTTCCAGGCAGCCCACAGTGCTGCTTTTTCCATTGTCTCTTTAAAGATTTTATTTATTTATTTTAGAGAGAGGAGAGCGGGCACAGGGGGTGGGCAGAGAGAGAATCCAAATTCCAAGCAGGTTCAGCCCTGAGCGTGGAGCCCGACCGGGGAGCTTGATCTCACGTCCACGACCTGAGCCAAAATCAAGTACCCGCTCAACTGACTGAGCCCCCCAGGTACCCCTGGACTGTTGTGCTTCTAAGAATCCTTTGCCTTTGTTGATCTGAAGCCCCTCCTGGTGGCCTCTGCCCTGGGACCTCCCTCTGTCCCCCTCCTTCCCAGCAGCCGTGGGATGTGGGGCAGGCCGTGTACTTGAGGTCTTGAGGACTTTTCCTCCGGTCTCTCCTTCACATCACGGGGTCCAGGCTCCCCCTGTGAGGGGCCCAGGCTTCTCTTCGGGTGTGACTGGGCACCCTGGCGAGGTCCAGGGGGGCGGCCCCCTCTATGAGCCAGGGTAAGAGCCCATCCTCTCTGGGGCTACGTCCGGCACAGGAATAGCCCGATGAGTCATTGGGGGCCACTGGCCTGGAGTGCGCGGGGACTTGGGGAGATTTCCAGGGTCTGCCTGTGGGACCCTCACTTGTGGAAGAAGGCAGCTCCCTCGGGAGCCCTCTCTCCAGGCCGTGTGCGGAGCCCTCTCTCCTTTCCATGTGTTAACTTACCAGTTCCCGCCCGTCCAGGCAGAAGACCCCCAAAGTCATAGTCAGTGGCAGAGCGCGACTGGGTGGCCTGGCCCACTTGACTGGGAGCCCGTGGCCTGACTGGCACAGCTGGATGCCCTGCGTTCTGTGGGCACATCAGGCTTCGATTCCAACACCCTTCTGAGCAGGGAAGGACGCGTCCTGGTCCCCCAGGTATCTGCCCTGGGGTCTGTGTGGGAGAGGTGGCCCCCAGAGCCCCTGGGGTCTGTGTGGGAGAGGCGGCCCCCAGAGCCCTGTCGCTCTAAGTGTGGTCTGGGACCACTCGCACGGGAATAGCCTGGAGGCTGATTTTTAACAGAGGGACCCAGGACCCTGGGAAGGCGTGCGGTGATGAGCTCTGCAGGGGACACACTGGGTTTGTGGCCCTTTGTGGATGGACGTGCGTCCTGGCATGGGGGCAGGGCAGGATCAGGAGGGCTGACGCCTTTTGGAAATGCCAAGGGCATTCACCCTTCTGGAATGTTCTCCCAGCCTGTTCGTGCCCAGTTATGTGTCTGGCATCTTTGAGTGGAGCACACAATGGGGCACGCTTGCCTTGTGAGGCGGCAGCTGGCCGTCCCCCCCCGGGGCCGTGCTGGGGGCTCTGTCACAGCTGTGGTCTGGACAGAAGGTCTTCCTCATCCTGCCAGGGACCCGGGCCGCTTCCGTGTGGCGCCCGGACCAGCCGTTCCTCGGTCCTTTTAAGGACGCGATCGCGTCTTTTGGCTGTTGAAGCAACAAGTACGTAATGTGTCCCCTTTGTCTCTTGGCTTCGGGGGCGAGGAGCCGCTGCTTTGCGCCTCCCCTGTGCGTCCCTTTGGATGGCATCCTTGAGACCAGATGTCTTTTTGGACGTTACTTTATGGTTAGCACTGGGGTATGAAGCTCTTGGCTCCGGGGTTGCTAGGTAACTGCTGGGGGGGGAGGTGGGGGGAGAGGGTTCTCTGAGGTTCCGCCACCCGCCACCCGGGATCGCCGGGTGACTCACCCGCCAGCAGCCAGAAGCCTAGGCTTCTGAAGAGGGTAATGTCAACGAGGAGAGGTGCTCGTTTAATTAATTGGAGGTGTATTTATGCTGAGAGTAAACACAGGCTGAGATGTTTCTCAAATTAAGTAAACCTAAACATTCTTCCGGTGGCGCGTTCGGCACCCCCCCTCCGTGCCCCCCGGCAGAGCGGAGCGTCGGGGTGCGGCTGCGGGGTGTGGAGGCCGAAGGGGCCGTCATTAGGCCAATTAAAGGTTCTGCTTTGTGGCTGCCCTGATGGAGAGCTGTGGGAGGGTCTGAGATCCACGCGCCTTCTCAAGGCCTGGTGCCACGGGTGCGCTCGGGGCTCGGCGGGGGGGGTGTCCCCCTGCATCCTGTCTCAAATGATTCCGGGGACAGTCTGTATCTTTTTCTCACATCCTTAATGACCTTGAGCTTCCTGTTCACCCGCATGTTTGCCACACTCTCCGGCAACCCCCCGGCGTGTTTCAAGATGCACTTGTTAAATATTTATGAGTGGCGACGCCGTTTCCTTGGCGTTGGGCAGCGGGGGAGGTCTTCGTGCGGTGGCCCTGGGGACCCCAGAATGGCCTGCCGACTCCCCGCAGCCGTCCTCGGTCGCCTGGTTCTGCGGTCGCAGAGCCCAGGGTTTTCTGGCCCAGCTGTAGAGTGGGGGCCTCATCCAGAATGCAATAATAAGCGGGTTGAGTCATCTTGGAGAGGGGGTGTCTGTGTGTTCGCTTTTCTGTGGGTTACCTAAAATATTTAGTGTTGCACATGCTTGAAGATGTCAGGATTCATCCTGTTTTTCCAAGTTTTTTTTTTTTTTTTTTTTTTTTTTTACTGCATTACTCAGCAGAAAACACACTTCCTTTCCCCTCCTCCCAGGGGGAGGGCAGAGGGGAGGGAGGAGGAATGAGCAGCCACCATCGGGTCGACCTGGTGCCCGCTCCGGCTCGGAGCGGCGTGAGTGTCATTCCTTTTCGTGTTAGTGACACCCTGGAAGGTTGAACTTGCTGGCCCTGCTTTGTGGGTGGGGAACTAAGGTTAGAGAGGTTAAGGAGCCGACTGTAGGCCGGCCAGCTAACCGGGGGCGGGCACAGGATTCAGACCCACACCCACCCAACACCCCGAAGCCCACCGAGCTCTGTCTTCTACACCAGCGGGCGGTGACCCCCCCAGAGGCCCCCAGCAGCAGGAGAGGCTCCAGGCCAGGAAGAGCAGGTGGCCACAATCAGACCCAAATTCGGCTCGAGCCCCTTGTCTGTAAAGTGGGGGTGCTGGCGGGTCCCCAGCGGCACGGACCCGGGCCTCGGACGTCGAGTGGCTGATGATTCGCGCCGGGACATTTCAGCACCCCAAGAGGAGACCCCTTACCCATCAGGAGTCACCCCGTTTCCTCCTGTCAAGCCTAGGCGACCTCGGATCTCCGTGCTGGCTCTGGGTGTCCCTTTTCTGGACGTTTCGAGTCAGCGAGTCGTGCAGTCCGTGGTCCTCGAGACTGCTGCTTTCATGTCGCGTGTGTGTCCAGGGACCCCGGCTCGTGCCTCCTCCTGGCCGAGTCGCGTGCAAGCTGTCTGGCTAGACCATCGTTGGTCTGTCCCTTCATCCGGCGGTGGACACGTGGGCTTTTCTACCTCCTGACTGGCATCTAGACTATGTCTTTGGGGAGATGTCTGTTCGGGTCCTTCCGCATTTTTATTGGGTGGTCCTTGTGCTCAGTTGTGTTCCGGATACCATGTCCTCGTCGGGCGTGTCATTTGCAGATACGGGCTGCCCTTCTGTGGGTGCCTTTTGTTTTCTGCTCCAGTTCTTTGCACAAAATTCTCAGCTATGGAAGCACAGTTTATCTTCTCTTTGGTTGCTTGTGCGTTGGTGTCGGATCTAAGACACGATCGCCAAGTCTAAAGTCATGAAGATTTGCCTCTTCATTTTGTTCTCAGAGTTTCCCGGCTTTAGCTTTTATACTTAGGTCTTTATTTCCACTTTGAGTTAATGTTCGTGTACGGGGTGAGGGAAGTGTCGAGCTTCTGCGTGTAGATGGGCAGTGTCCCGACACCATCTGCTGAAGAGACTTCTTGGCGACATGATTAAAAAAAACCAGTTTATCACAGACATCGGGTTTTATTTCCGGACCCTCTTCTATTCTATTTACGTGGTGATTCTTAGGCCAGTAGGACCGTTTTAATTACCGGGGCTTTGTGGTAAGTTTTGAAATCGGGAAAGAGGAGTCCTCTGACCTGTTCTTTGTTTCCAAGATGGCTTTGGCTATTCGGGATCCTTGCAATTTGCATTTCTGCAGACCAGGCTGTTGGGATTCTGCTGGGGATCGCGCTGAACCTGCAGATCAGCCTGGAAGTGTTCTCATCCTCATAACACGAAGTCTTACAGTCCGTGGATACAGGGTCTTTCCGTTCCCTTGGGTCTCTGACCTCTTCTAGTAATGTCTTCTGCTTCTCCACGTTCGAGGCCCTTCTCTTTCTGCTGGAGGCAGCATCCTCTCTACCCGAGGCTGTGTCCTGGCCAGCGCCGTGGGGGGTCCGCCCACACCCCACCCAGCCACCGCGGAGGAGCTGTGACACGTCTCCACCTCGCAGCAGAGGCCAGCGCTGCAGCCGTGCGGCCGAGGACACGCCGAGGGGGCCGCTGGCCACCAGCCCCTGGGGGAGTCCATAGATGGAAGAAGGCAGGGCCCTGAGGCGCTTTTTGCTTTTCTGCCTTTGTGGTCTCCTTCTTCCTTTAAAAAAAGAAAAAACAGTGGAAGAACAACGGATGTTATTTTATGACCGCCTTGGTCTAAAGAAGACTGTCATCCAGACTGGATTCGTGATTATTGTATAATTTTTATTATTTTGATTTTATTATTAATTATTATATAATTATTTTCAGCTTTCTAACAAAATTAAAAACCATTTTGAGGGTCGCTCAGAGCATCACAGGCCCCATCCCTGGGCTCGTGTGCCCAGTAGAGGCGGTGGCCCTGCGTCTGAGGGAGTCCCCTTCTCCAGCCCCTGGGGGCTCCCCGGCCTCTGCCCCTGGCCTCCGGGCCCACGGCCGCCCCCAGGGACACAGGTGGGGGCAGGCGCTGACGGCCGAGCCAGGCTCTCCAGGCCTCCAGCAGCCCGTGGAGGGCCGAGCAGCCGTGGGTCTCACCTCCTTCCTGCGCGTGATCGTTTGCCTCGGAAAACCCAGACAGGCCGGCACCTCTGTAGACAGAAGTGATGTCTCCTTGGCTGTGCAGACGCCCTGGGTTGGCTCCGGGTACCCGAGGGAGGCGGGGTAGGTGCTCCCGGAGAAGCCGGCTGGATCCTCCACACTCTCCCTCCCTCAGTGGCCGCCGGGGAGATGGGCCCCAAAGGAGGTGAATTAGCTCCCGGGGGTGTCCGGAACCAAGCACCACCGGCTGGGCGGCTCAGAACGACACCCATTTATTCTGTTACAGTTGTTGGGCTCCCGAAACCCCGAACCGGAGTCACTGGGTGACATCGAGGTGTCGGTAGCCGCTCCTCTGGGGGCTGCAGGGGAGGATCTGTTTCCCGGCCTTTCCTGTCCCCCCATTCCTGGCTCGGGGTCCCTTCCTCCACCTGCAGCCCAGCACCCTCCAGTCTGCGCTCTGTCTCCTCTGCCTCCCTCCTGCAGGGACCCCCGGGATTTCACTAGGGCCGCCTGGATAATGCAGGAGACCTTCCCCTCTCTAGACCCAGATCGAATCCACCTGCAGAGTCGCCGTCTGCATATAAGGCGACACGCACAGGTTCCTGGGGTTAGGACCTGGGTGTCTTTAGGGGACACTGCTCAGCCGACCCAGCTGGCTTGCCGTGCACTGGTCCCCCGCGGGGCTGAGCCTCAGTGTCCTGGCGGGTAAAATGCAGTCAGCCGTAGTGCCTTCGGGTGCTGTCTCGAGGGGCACCCCAGCTTTACTGAAACTGCCCGCCTCGGCACAGGGTGTGGGGCAATTCTCTGGCGCGACTCTTCGTAGGGTACTTTGTAGGTGCTTTGGCAGAAGGGGGCCACGTCTGGGCGAGAGCTCAGTCGCCCCCAGGCTCCATTCCGTGCAGAAAGGTTAGTCCCGTTTACCTGATGGTGCTCAGGCTTTGGCTGCGTCCCGAAGCGTCTGGAAAGTTTGAAGGAATGCCAGGGCCTGGGCGTTCCTCCCAGCATTCTGCTGCGGGGGCTCTGGCGGGGATCCCCTTGCTGGGATCCTCGGGGCTCCCGTGATTCTCACTGCTGAGGCGGAGCCCGTGTGTTTCAGGCTGGGTCCCTGCACGTGGCGCCCCCGGGCTCTGCGCGTCACCCGGGTGTCTTGTTGGCTCCACTTGAAGGTGAGGTCTTTCGGGTGACCGGGCTGTGACACTGCGGGATCCGGCTTCCCGCTGTGGAGCAAGGGCTCGCTCTGCGCCCTGGGGTGCCCAGCTTCGCGAAAGCCTGGAGAATGCCCCAGGAAACAGGTATGTCTGGCTAGGTAATTTCACCTTTTTTTTTTTTCTGGAATATTCCCAGTTGTCTCGTGGGAGAAGGGGAGATTTGTGAAACTCTCCAAATTGGGACACGCTTTTATTTCACGTGAGTCGCTGGGGGAGAGGAGATGCTGGGTTATGCTGTACGTGCACGCGCTGCTGGTGTTGGGAGAGCCTGGGAAGTTCCAGGGCTTCCTGGAGGCCATGGGCCTGGCCAGGGCTCTGGAGGGTGAGGAGGAGAGAAGGTGGTGCGGTCTGGAATGCCGGGGAGGGACAGGGATGAGTGCAGACAGAACACCCGTAGGGAGGCGAGCCAGCCGTGAGCCCCCCTCGAAGAGCTCTGGCATTTGGGGCTGTCGGAATTCACTCTGGGCCGTCGAGGGATGGGCTAGAAACCTCGAGATACGTGCTGGGGATCTCCCGAGTCCACGGCTGGTGCCTTAACGAGCAGAAACTGATGGCCTCGCAGTCGCAAAGGTCAGAAGCCCAAGTCCAGGGCGGGGGGCAAGGGGAGGTGGTGGACAGGGCTGTGCTCCCTCTGAAGCCTGCAGGGAAGTCCTTCCTTGCCTCTTCCTAGTTTCTGGTGGCAGCTGGTGGCCTTGGCATCCGATGGCTTTGCAGACGCATCCCTCAACCCTCCATCTTCATGAGGTTCTTCCTATGTGTGGGTCTCTGTGTCCAGATTTCCCCTTTTTATAAGGACACAGCCATGCTGGATTAGGGCCTAATGACCTGTTTAATCACATCTGCAAAGACCCCATGGGTCACATTCAAAGGTACCAAGGTGTAAGGCTTCCCTATTTTGGGGAGGGGGAGGGAGAGACAACTGAACCCCCAGTGGGCCTAGCACGTGAGCTGACATCCCTTCAAACCCTTGGTCCTAGTTGTTCTTCCAATGAACGCGTGAGAGCACGAGGCTTTGCTCTCCTCTCCAGAGGTGAGACATGCAGGTGACCCGCCTGGGCACACAGCTCGCAGGTGGCAGAGGTGGGATCCAATTCTGAGCCAGCAGGGGATCGTTCTGGAAAGGTCCGTGCTCTCTCCTCAGGCCACGATAACCCCGGGGTGCACTGTGCCACGCAGTGAGTAGGAGACCCACATTTCTCTTCCTACCACGGGGCGCTTCCCAGATCTGCGCAGACCTGGGGGCCCAGGAGAGGCTCAGGGTTTGCAGAGTTGTTGGGGGGGGGGGAAGAGTGGGGACAGCCTGCAGGAGAAGGGTTTTGCCACACCGGGTCCCCCTCCTGTCCATGGATTCCTTTCTTTGTGTCTCTCCCTTGACAATTCCAGGAACTGTCACGGTCTCTTTTCTTGGTGAGCTCAGTCATCAGGCCCGGGAATCCCAGATGAAAGGCCCAGGCCAGGTTCCAGGAGGAGGGCCCCAGAGAAAGTGGTTCCCCACAGCCTCGCCGAGAGATGGGGCTTATTTTTAAACCTAAACAGATGGGGCGCTGGGAACCGAACACAGTCGTGCCTTCCAAATTCAAGGGACAGGTTTAAGAATGCCCGAGGATGGAAGATTGTGTGCGCGCGCGTGTGTGCATGCACGTGTGTGTGTGCGTATTTTAATTGAGAATTGTTTGACATATGCCCTTATGGCAATTTCAACTGTGTAACACACTCAATATAAAAATTGGATTGTTTGTTTTTTTCCTATTGAGTTGTAGGAGTTCCTTACGTATTTTGGACTTTAACCCCATATCAGATATGTACGGCTTGTAAATATTTTCTCCTACTTGGGAGGTCGGCTTTTCCATTTTGTTGATGGTTTCCTTTGCTGTCCCACTTTTCGTCTGATGTCCCACTTGTCTAGTTTTGCATGTGTTGCCTTTGCACTTGGGGTCCGATTTTAAAAATCATCGCCAAGACCATCGTCAGGAAGCTTAACTCATCTGTTTTCTTCTAGGAGTTTTATAGTTTCAAGTCCTATGTTTTAAGTCTTTAATTGCTTTTGAGTTCGTTTTTGTATATTGTGTAAGGAAGTGGCCCAGTTTCATTCTTTTGTGTGTGGTGACCCAGTTTTCCAGTACCAGTTATTGAAGAGACGGTCCTTGTCCCACGCACATTCTTGGCCCCTTTGTCGTAAATTAATTGACCGTATATGTGTGGGTTCATATCTGGGTTCTGTATTCTAATTTTATGTCCGTACCCTACTGTTTGATTGCTTCTGCTTTGTAATATAGTTTGAAATCGGGGAGCACGATACCTCCAGATTTGTTCTTCTTTCTCAAGATGACTTTGGCTATTTTGGGTTGTTTGTTCTACTTCTGTGAAAAATGCCACTGGGATTTTGATAGGGATTGCACTGCATTCAATCTGTAGATTGCTTTGGGCAGAATGGACATTTGAATGATATTCTTCCAAACCGCGAACATAGAATATCTTTCTATTATTTATGTCGTCTTCAAGTTTTCTCATCAGTGTCTTAGAGTTTTCAGTTTCACCTTCTTGGCTAAACCTGTTCGTAGATACTCTTTTAGATGTAATTATAGATGTGATTTTTTTTTTTTTAAGATTTTATTTAAGAGAGAGTACAGAGTGCAAGAGCGTGAGCAGGGGAAGGGGCAGAAGGAGAAGCAGACTCCCCGCTGAACGGGGGACCCAACGCTGGGCTCCGTCCCAGGACGCTGGGATCATGACCTGAGCTGAAGGCAGACGCTTAACTGACTGAGCCACCCAGGGCCTCAGACGGGACTGTTTTCTTACTTTCTCTTTTTGATAGTGTGCTATTATGTATAGAAACACTGCACATTTTTGTGTATTAGTTTTGTGTCCTACAACTTCATCGAATTGGTTGGTTGGTTCTGAGAGTTATTTGGTGGAATCCTTGGCGTTTTCTGCATGTGATACGTCATCCCCCAATAGTGACAGTTTTACTTGTTCCTTTCCAGTGTGGATGCCTCTTCTCTTCCTTAACGCTCTGCCTTGGGCTTCAGTGCTATGGTGAATACAAGTGGCGAGAGGGGGCATCCTTGTCTCGTCCCCGATCTTAGAGGGAAAGCTTTCAGCTCTGTACCATGACGACGTTAGCTGTGGGCTCGTCCTGCGTGGCCTCTGTTGTGCTGAAGCATGTTCCCTCTGTGCCCACTTTGTTGGGTTTTTATCATGAACGGAGGTTGGATTTTGTCAAATGCCTTTTCGGCATCCCTTGAAGACGATCTCGGGTTTTTAGCTTTCATTTTATTCCCGTGACAGATCACACGGATTTGCGGGTATTGAACCATCCTTGCATCCCTGGAACGAATCCCATTTTATTATGGTGCATGTGTGCCACGGGCCTCTTTTTGGAAAGTTTTCAAATGCCTAAAATAAAACACAAAGGGTTATGAGGCATGTGGCTGGCAGGGTCTGTTAAACGTCCTACTCTTGATCTCAGCGCAGGTCTGGAGCTCAGGGTCGTGAGTTCAAGCCCCTCGTTGGGCTTCATGCTGGGCATGAGCCTACTTAAAAAAAAAAATCACAAAAACACCCGGAGGATTATGAAGGAAACCAGTTCTGTTGAATACAGCTCTTCCCACAGGCCAGCTTGGGGAAGGCAGCCTGGCTGCTCTGGACGATGCAGAGCCCCTGAGGTGGGCCTTGCTGCCCCTGGGGGCCACTAGCGGGTGGCGGGGTCCTGGGCAGGGAGATTGGGGTGAGTCTGGGGAGGCGGCTGGGGTAGGACAGGGCAGTGGGCATGAGGGAGGCTGCGTAGCCTGGGCTGAGAGCCCAGCTCTGCATCTGCTGGCCCTGCGGCCCTCGCACCTGCCCTGGGAGCTGGCTCCTCTCGGTGTCATTGGCAGGCCGGAGCCTGACCAGGGGAGCCGAGCAGCTTGCCCAGCAGTGCCCACCCCAGTGTCGGCACCAGCGAGACTGCTGCTCTCGTTGGAAAGCACGAGGGTCCCGGCTGCTGCCTCTCTTGCCGTATGGCCCTGGGGCTGCCGCCCCCTCTCCGTCCTTGCAGATTTGACCTCCCTCAGCGCCGTGCGCGGCTGCCTCCGCCGGCTCCCTGGGCTGCCTGGGGTCCGTGGTTGGGTTCTCGCCCTGTGCCACAGCCGCCAGCGGAACCCCGCGGGGCCTTTCCTGTGGGCACCTCGGGCCCCAGAGTATGTATGCCTTCACCCCGTGTCCATGTGTCAGTTCTGGGCTCCCTGTGCAGTGTAGACTGTCCAGGCAAACTGCGGTTTCTCTGGCCCCGGAGAGGGTGACGGCTGGGACAGTCCAGGTGAGGAAGGGTATCCCAAGGTCACAGGAAGGGAGAAGGCAGGTGGAGGGTAGAGATGGTGATGGGGACGGGTGGGACTTAGCGACGGGGAGGCGGGCCTCACGGGAGGTGATGCAGAGGCTTCTTGCCTGCCTGGGGCCTCAAGGGCCGTTCTCCGGGCAAGGGGACACAGGGGACAGGTGTCGCCCCGGCTGCCGTGAGCGTGAGCCGGGGAGGGGTGGGGACGCAGGTGGCTGGGTGGGCGTGCGAGAGGAGGGAGGGTCTGGGTGCTCGCGGGCCCCCGGGGGTGCGGGCCACCTGGAGCGTGTCGGGCGCCACAGAGGGAGGGCGCTCCGGGAGGGGCTGGCCCCAGACGGCAGGCCGCTTGCTTCACTCCTGAGTCCCCAGGAGCTCCAGGGACGCGGGCCTGGGGAGCACTGTGAAGGCTGGCGATGAAGAGCGTGGGAAACAGAGGCAGGCCCGGGCACGGGGCAACCTTGCTGTATCAGCAACTGCCATTCTCTGTGGGCGCCCGCCCGGCTCATGCCCCTCGTGCCCTCACAGCAGCTGGGAGGCGGGGTCACAGGTAGGGGGCTGGGGACACCCCACAGCCCACGGCGGCACTGGGGCCACGGCGCGGTGCCTGAGGCAGGCGGAGGGGGCCACACAGGGCGGGCGTCTGTCCGTCTGTCCTCCCGGGGAGCGTTCCTCACACACATCTCCCGTGGCCCAGAGCCGCTGTGTCCCCCTTTCACAGATGGGGAGCCCGTACGGTAACCGAGGCCCCTCAGGATCGGGGGACTCCTGCCCAGGGTTCCGGAGGATGGGGCTCGGTGCGCTTGGCTCGAGGCCGTGCCCGCCTCGCTGGGGACTCGCCCCCGAGCTCCTTTCGCAGCCCCGGGGAGTGGCCCAGTTGGACTCAGGGACCCCTGGGAGGGGTGGGGGGAAGGGAGCAGCTGACCTTTACCCCCTGCGCCGGCACCCAGGGCCCCACTGCCTCTGACACTAACCCCCTCTTCCGGAGCCTGAAAGCCGGCTCCGCTAAGGGGGCGGGGAGGCGGTCTGTCAGCAGGAAGGCTCCCCGGACCTGACCTGCTGAGCCTGTGCACGGCCTTTTAGCCTCTGGATGTGCCCTGCCCCCGCCAGGGGGGCTCCCAGCAGCCGGGAGAGCCGCCTCGGTGTTCCGATCGCGTGTCACTCTGTCCCCCGTGCTCTGCATCCTGGGGAGGGGTCAGGATCTCCCCCTCTGCGCCCGCTCTCCTGTCCCGCACTTGCGGGCTGAACCCAGACTACGGGCGGCCAGCTCGGGTTACAGCAGTGAAGGCAGCCGAGCCCGTGCGTCCCCGGGCACAGCCCTCTGGGGAGGGGACACACCTGAACTTGAGGGCAGAGGTGACGGGGGCCCGGGAGAGTCTGGCTTTCCTGCTTTCCTGCTTCGCTGGTCCCAGCCCCACGGCTGGGCTGCTGCCCCGGGCTCAAGCGCCATCTGGAACAGCTGACGAGCTGCCGGTGATGCGTCACCTCGGTCACTGGCAGCAGGCAGAAAGGCAACCCGCACCCCTGGCTCGACTGTGCTTCCAAATGTCCATGGTGCCCCATCGTGTCTGTACCCCGAGCTCCCCAGACGGGGCCCGGAAGACTAAAAACAGGCCATTTACAATGAAGAGAGCTTGTGGGTGTGGTGAGAAAGTTGTCCAGTGAAAAGTGACTCTGCTGACCTCTTGTCCCCGAAGCCTCCCGGGACCCCGGTGGGGTTCTCCTTCCAGAGATGGTCTCTGCGTGCACCGGAGTGCGTCCGTGTGTCCGGCTGCCTGCCCCCCGCATGGGTCCTGGCAGCCACCCTGACGGGCCCCACCTCTGCCCACAGGTCTCCGTGCTGGTCCTCTTCGCCCTGGCCTTCCTCACCTGTGTCGTCTTCCTGGTCGTCTACAAGGTGTACAAGTATGACCGTGCCTGCCCCGATGGGTTTGTCCTCAAGGTAAGGCTCCGCTTCCCGAGGCCCCCAGGCGCCCTCACGGAGGGGACAGGCACTCGCGCGGTGGGGGCCCTGTGCTCTGGCCAGGCCCCCCGATGGGACCCTGGCGGGGGGAGCAGGGAAGGGAGGCAGAGGAGAAGGCGAGGTGGACCTATAGGAAGGGGCTCCAGGGACTTGACCTCAAGTGGGGGAGCAGAGGCCCAGAGGGAGGGCTTGCACGAGGGGGACCGGGAGCAGGGCTGGGCACACGCCCCACACCCATCGCCCCCCGGCTGCCCGCTCCCCGAGCGTGTGGCTTGCTTTGCTCTGATGCCTCTGATTCCAGGAAGCCTTCAAGGGCCCCAGAAGCATCCACTGGGAACGAGAGGATTGAGTGAAGACAGAAAAGGGGCAGGGGTGGGGGGAGACGGGGGGGGGGGGAAGAGGTGAAGCACGAGGGAGCAAGACGGCCTCCTGCGGACTCGCTCCCGTTTCCCACACACTCAGCGTCCGGGCCCCACGCTTGGTTCTGAACCCTCCGGAGCCCGCGTAAAGAGGGAGGAGGATCACTTCCCGGATCTGGTGTGGCCGGGATTACAGCAGGAGCGGCCCACACGGAGCCCGCGCACATGGACGGGCTTGGTTTGTCAGCTGTCACTGACTGTGCCTTTGTGACACAGTTGTGCCTTTGCTTTGGGCTTGGGCGACGCGCGGCCACCGAACCCTCGCACGAGCCGGCCGGCGGAGCCGGAACTCACGCCGCCCTGCAGCCCTTCCTCTGCACGGCCAGGCCAGCGTGTACGTCGTGCCTGCCGGGGGCCCCCTGCGGCTGCTCTTCCCTGGGGGCTGGGCTCCAGCGGGGACTGAAGGTCCCCACCTTTGAGAGGCTCCCCGCTGTTCTCAAAAGAAACGTGAAGTCAATCGTATAGTGAGTTAGGTCATGAGTGGTGGAAAACAGAAGAGCAAATCGGGGGTTGGAGACTGCAGCTTCTAGAAGGTCAAGTCTGAGCAAAGCTCACAGGAGGTCAGTGAGGGAGCTGTGTGGGGACCCGGGGGAAGCCACCCCTTCAATGAACCCGTGCACCCCCTGGACAGGCCAGGAGAGGTTATGGTCTGCTTGGAAGCCAGGAGATGGCACTGTTCACCAGAGGCCAACCCAGAGGGCCTGGGGGCTTCGAGGAGGGGAAGGCTGCCCCTGATCAAGCAAGTGCATCAGCAGGCGCTGGAGGCCGGCGGGGCCAACCCAGGCTGGCTAGGGGAGCGGTGGCACACACGGGACTGCGGGGCCGTGCGGGTCTGGTTGGCCTGGAGGACAAGGGGTGGGGGGACGTGGGCCAGCTGCGGCCTGGCAGCACTTTGCGGGCCAGGCAAGGCCCCGGGGGAGGGAAGTGAGGGATGGCCACTCGGTGGCCCGGGGAAGCTGGAGGTTTGGTGAGATGACCCAGGAGGCTGCTGCAGAGAGTCTGGAGAGCGAGAAGGGGCCGGCCTGCTCTGGGTGCGGGGGATGGAGAGAGGACTGGGGGCGGGGGATGCAGGGGAGGAAGATGCGGAGGAGGAGAGGGAGGGGAGGAGCTGGTCCAGAGCCTGGTGACGCGGAGGGGCTGATGTCACGGAGAGGAAGTAAAGCAGACGCACGAGCGGAGCCCTGATGGGAACCGGGTGCTCGGAGGACAGCTTCCCGGGGACTGGGCAGCCCGCTCGCTGGGGCCGGCAGCTGCATCGGGAGAACTCAGGGTCTGCTTCGGGGCCCGTTCTCTCTGGGCCAGGGCAAGCTGTCTGCGTGGGGGAGGCAGGCTCAACTGCCCAGCCTGTGAGGCCGGTTCCGCTAGAAAGCCTGGTCTGAGAGAGGAGGCCCTTGCAGGGGGGACGGCGGGTCTCTGTGTTCAGGGGCTCTGCGTGAGCCCGGGGCCCAGGCGGCCTTGGGAATTGGGAGTCCAGTGATGTTCTTTCGCTGCGTCTCCCGGGACTTCGGCGTTTCCCACTGGCCTTTCCGTCTAACGGGGGGCAGTGTCCTTCCTGGAAGCCCTGGCTGGGACGACGGGCAGCTGCTAGTCTGGGTCTGAAAGCCCCGGCTAAAGCTGGGGGTGGGGAAAGGCGTGGTGCGTGCAAACTGAATGGGCAGGTGGTCCGGGCACGCCGGACTGAGGACACAGCCTGGGCCAGAGGGGGCCCCGTGGGGAGGGCGGATGGGCACAGGGGCCACAGAGGTCCTGCGTGAGCCCGAGGGCACCCCCACCGGGAGTGTCCTAGGGGGGTTGGGCGGCAGATACGGGCTGGGGGGTGCTCGGTCTCTGCCTTTCTCCAGAAACCATGAAGTTATCAGGGGTAGTATGGACAGTGGGAAACTGCCCGAAGCACACGTGTTGACACGTGGGTGTTCCCCGAAGACCATCCACACACGCGTTCTCACTGCGGGAACGTGGCACTTGTGCACAAGGAGCAGTGACAAGCGCTGGCCGTGGGCCAGGGGCTGCGTGGAACACCTGGCCGGGCGACGGTCATTCCCTGAGGGCGGAGGCGCAGAGAGCTTTGGTGACCTCCCTGCACTCGCCCACAGAGGGGCGCAGGGGCTGTGATTTCTGGCCTCAGAGGGGCTGGGTCAGAACTTCCTAGGAGCCCCTGGCCCCAGGCTCCCCCGGAACTGGGCTTCTCGCCTACCCCCCGCCCACCCCGGTGCCTCCCCCGCAGGCTCCTCCGGCAGCCCCTGTGGGCAGTGGCAGAACCGTCGGCCCCCAGAGGGCAGGGGGAGGCGTGCTGTCAGGTCTGCAGGACCCCGCGCTGGCGAGCGGAGGAGGGAAGGACAGAGAGAAGGGCTGGTGGTCGTGCGGGCTGGGGACAGGGTGGCCGCCTGATTTGCTGCACGGGGGCTGCTGCTTCCCGAGGCCCAGACATGGCCAGGTTCGAGCTGCTGCTGAGGCACGGGCGTCCCCTCGGTGGTGCCCCTATAGCTTCTGATCTTTCCCGTCTGCTGTGTGAGGGATACATCGTGGCTTCTTCCCTGCGCGGCCCATCGCTGCCTCTGGTCCTCACAGCCACCCAGGAGGTGGGGCTCGCCAGCCCCGTGTCGTCAGCTCAGCTCGGGGCGGAAGGAACTGCGGTGGGCCAGGCCTGTGGTGTGGGCGGGCCCCGAGGTCAAGCTCTTCCCAGGGCGTGGCTCCTGCCGTCACCCCCAGTGACATGGGGGACGGGCACAGTGGGGTGGCCACACGCCACAGGCCTTTGTCCTCTCAGAAGTGGCTCCCCGTGTTCCCCAGGGGCCAGCAGGTAGTCCGATCCTGGGTTTCCGGTATCAGGGAGCGGGGAGGAGGCGGGAGGTCCATTCTCTGTGGGGCGGGCGGTACTGGACTGAGGGGCAGGCCCGTGGTGATTAGGTCCCATCAGCACCCGGCCAGCGGCACGGAGCCCCTCTGAGCCACCAGACAGGAAAACACGCCTGGCACCGGCCTGGGCATCAGAGGCACGTGGACACGCTGTAAACTGTGCCAGACCCCGGTGCTCTCCGTGTGTCCCTGCAGCCCACGCTGTCCTGTGCTTCACTCCCTCACTACCCGGACACAGCACTGAGGAAGCAGCTTGCAGGCCAGGCGCCGGAGCAGGCGCGACACCACGATGTCCGTCCACAGCCACGCTAAGCAGGCGTGACCTCGCTCTGCCGAGAGGCCAGGCCTGCCGCTTCCTGGTGGTGGAGCCTCGGGGCCTGGGCTTCCCCGGGGAGGCCACGGGGTGGGCCCAGGGGGCTAGCCCGGTCGGTTTCAGGGGGCCCGTGGCCTGGTGTCTTTGGCATCCCCGGTGCCTGGCGTGGGGCCGGCATGAACGGCTTCTGAACATGCCACGCAGCCCACCGGTGGGGGAGCCGGTCCCCGGTCACGCCCGGTCACTTCACGCTGACACTTCCATGGCCAGCATCCTGGGAGAAGCATCCGGGGCCAGAGGGACCTCCATTGTGAGAGGCCGCCCCATCTATGTCCCTGACACCAAGCAGCCGTCGGGCTGCTCGGGCTCGCACGCCGGGGAGGCCTCTGGGCTCGGAGGATGTTGCGTGGGCCGTGGCGCTCACCTGGTTCAGGTCCCGGAGGATGTTCCAACCCGCTGCCCGAGAGGATGTTGCGTGGGCTGTGGCGCTCACCTGGTTCAGGTCCCGGAGGATGTTCCAACCCGCTGCCCGAGAGGATGTTGCGTGGGCCGTGGCGCTCACCTGGTTCAGGTCCCGGAGG
>CM053604.1:3414282-3466511 GCA_028646535.1 Procyon lotor | reverse complement strand
CCGGCCGGGTGACCGTGAGCCAGCGGGGGGCCACGGCCGGACACAGCACCCAGGGTGCCGAGCCTCAGTCCCCTGGGATGTTTGAGCACACAGACGGCTCTCCGCGCAGATGTGCTGAGTCAGACCCCCGGGGGCGGGCAAAGAAGCTGCGCTGTGAAGCCCTTTCCGGTGCCTGTGGAGGTGGCCCAGGTCGGGCACCCATCTGAGAGCGAGGCCATGGCGTTCATGTGCGGCTCTGGTTGCTTAGACACACGGGTAACGCGGCTTCCGCAAGGTAGAAGGCCGGTCTCTGTTATGTCAAGGATCCAGCCGGAAGGCAGTGGGGCTCTGGGGTCATCCGGGAGCCCCGCTTCCGTCTCATGCTGCCCCCCCCCCCCCCCCCCCCAGGGCAAAGCCAGCTGAGAAAGGGCCCGGGAGAGAGCAGACAGACGTCCACAGCTGTCCCCCTGGCCAGTGGTCCCATGGCCCCCCCTGGCTGCCAGGAGAGCTGGGAAGCGTCAGCTGGGCCCCACCTGCCTGTTTAGCTCTGGGGGGGTGGCTGGTGGAAGACGACCCGCAGCCCCGCGCACCTCCCTTGTGGGCCTGCTGGGCTCCGCCTCTGTTGTGTGGGTGGGCCACGTCAGTGGCTTAACTTCTTGGGGTCCTAGATCTTTTACCAGCTGATGAGAACTATGGACTGGTCTCGCCCACCCCTGAGCTCCCCAGGGTTCCATGGCCTGTGGGGACAGAGCCTCTTCCTTTAGGGACAGCCGTCTGGGAGAGCCCCCCACCCCACCCCACCATGCCGTCTGGGGTCCTCGGGGACATCCCGCTGCTCTCTGGAGCCTGAGGACTGCGGTGTCCAGTCTTGTTAGAGCAGGCGACCCTGTCACCACTCTAAATCGGTGTCGGGGGGGGCCGCTGGGCTGTGCCGAGGGCAGGACCCCAGCCTGCTTCTGTGGATCATTGTTATCTCTCCCCTCGGCCCCGGGAAGGTGCTCGGTAAACCTCCGTGCGGTGTTACCTGGGGACACACGCTGGCCTCCCTCCAGCCTCGGTGCACACATCTCATCGGTCTCTCATCTTTCAGAACACGCAGTGCATTCCAGAAGGCTTGGAGAGCTACTACGCGGAGCAAGACTCCAGCGCCCGGGAGAAGTTCTACACCGTCATCAACCACTACAACCTGGCCAAGCAGAGCATCACTCGCTCCGTCTCTCCCTGGATGTCGGTGCTGTCGGAAGAGAAGCTGTCTGAGCAGGAGACCGAAGCCGCCGAGAAGTCCGCTCAGTGAGACGGGCAGGTTCCTGACGACATGTCGCTGGAAGGTAACCAAGGGACTCGGAGGGACGTTTCATTAAATATAATTACCGATACTTTAGAGGTTACTCATTTATGGTGCAACTGCTTCTGTTTGCTGATGCTGCTTTGCGAATACAGCTTGCTGCCCGCCGCTCACGGGCATAAGATCAAGTGCATATCAGCGCTGCTTAAAGAGCTCTGACACCACTTTCCGTGTTAAGGAATCTTCCTTTAGCTACTTTACTGGGACTTATCGGATGCTATCAAAAAATAAATTTACACTGGATATGCAAGGGGTTTGGATTCAGATAAATAATGCATTTAGTGGAATTGATTTTTTTTTAACCCCTCCCCCTTCCCTGGCCATTTGCAATCCTTAGTCCACAGCCATATTTGAGAGCTCTCACTTTGCTAAGAGCAAGCTGTACTTCGGAATTTCTTCCAGCCTTTAATCAGGTGGCAGCAGTGCCATCCCCAAGACGCATGGCAGTGAGAGGTGTAGAGAAGGAAACAGGACATCTGGGAGCAATGCGCCCCTCCCCTCCCCGGGCTCATCCCTGAGTGTGCAAGTGTCCCGCAGCCAGAACACGCGGGGGCTCTATTCCCGTGCCCCTACCCCCTGGAGTTGGCATCTGGGGTGGACGGCACCCTGTTTCGCTCCAGTGCACACGAGGCTGTGGAAGTGGGGTCCCTGGCCCCCGGGCTCCAGGACTCCATCGCCCCAGTAGGTAGTCCGTCTGCTCTGTGCTGTGTTGAGTAGGAACAACCCCTTCGGTCTTTTTGTTCTCTTCGGTTATGAATACATTCGCACCAACAGCCCACTTAGCAAGTTGGTTTTCAGAAACTTACTTGTGTTGGAAAAGTGAAAATGTAATTGCTGGGAAGCCAAGACTGATTTTTATTTTGTGAACCAGAACTCCTTTGATGTAAGCAGCAGGCAGGAAAGGTGGGGAGGGGCTGGTGTGGCGACTTGCAAACCCAACGATGACATTTCAATTCACAATCTTTGTAAGAAAATGCTGTTTCAACCCGAATCTTGACATTAAAGTATATGTTTACAAAATTGCCAGTTAGATAAGTGTGTAAGACGATTAAATAGAAAAAAGACATTCACAGACATTTTCTTCCATGTTATTTGAATGTGTTTTCTGGTGGACATGTCAGAAGTTTCACTGTTTTTAGTAGATCAAAAATAAACGACAACTAGTGCAACACGTTGCAAACCAGCATGGTGGTCACAGTCGACTCCGTTACTGTTTCCCAAACCCGATTTCACGGTCAACAGTGTTCTGAAACTGTGCCTGTGGGCCCGGGCTGGGGGGTGGGGGTCGGGGAGGGGGAGGGGGACCGTGCCCGAGCCTCGTGGTGCGGGCGGCGGGGACCACAAGTCTGTGAGCGCAGCTGCCCGTGTACGCGCACCACTGAGGTAACGTGCCCCTCGATACCGTCTAGATGTTTTATTGGCTGTAAATTCACTCACAGTAACTTCTCACACTTGCACTCGGTGCAAACAAGGAGCTCGAGGATCCCTGCAGCCGCATGACAGTCGGTACCGCACACGGTGGGGGCGGGGGCACGAATCACCAGCGAGCCCTCTGCACGGACATGGCCCCAGAGGTCCCGGGCGTCCCACTGCACACCCACGTCCCTGTTTCCTCAAGGGTCAGCCGCACAGGTCCAGGGGACCCTGCTGAGTGCTCAGAGTCTGTCCCCGCACCGCTTCCCCACCCAGTAGGCGGGCGTCCACTGCGTTTTTGTGCTCGGACCCGCTGACAAGACACAAAGTAGCTCTGGCTGCATTTATTCCGTTAACAGGGCAAAGGTGCGTTTTCTAGAACATAGTGATGCTATCACAGGGCTCAGGCAGACAAGAAGCCACAGGAAACAAACGATCATTGTGCGAAGTTACTAACCGGCGCTTTCCCCCGAAGCCACCGGAAGGGCACAGCCGGAGCGCCCTGAGCACGGCCTCCAGCCGCAGGTGCAGCCAGTGACCCCCCGCCCCCCAATCTCACCCACCTCGTGTCAGGATTGCTACACGGGCCGCTTTCAGTCTGTGTTCGTTCTTTTCTTTCTCCGCGACCGAACGGGCAGAAAACCACAGGTCCAGGTGTCCCTTCTGTGAGAGCGTCCGTCTGTCCCAGCCCCCTCCCCACTGACGGCTCAGGGTGGAGTCGGCTCACAGCCCCGCTCCGACGCCGGGGACCCTCGACAGCGCCATCCCGTCCCCACGAGCAGCCAGGACAGGCTAGCTGTCGTACCAGTCCAAGAAGAGCAGGGAAAAGGAGCACATCACCAGGAAGAAGAGGACCCACACGCGGAAGCCGGCGTTGTTTTTAATGGCCTGGGGGGGTGGGGGGAAGCACAGACTTACATCACACGGGATTCCGGTTTCAAAGCCCTCCAGCCTCCACCCCCGCCCCAGGCACTCCCCCTCCACTGGGCGAGATCGGTGTGTTGCTGGAGCCCAGGCCTGCCCTGACTGTCAGGCAAAACCCCAGAGTGGGTTCAGAATCCGTCGGCAGGCAGGTATTTCCCTTACTGGCTGGGCCTTGTTCAGAGATGGTGCACCTTTCTCCCAGGAAACACCCGGAAGCGGTCCACGTGCGTCCCCAGGTTACAACCACACACGGGGATGGAGAGCACCATCTGGCCTGGCCACAGTCCCCCAGCAGTCCAGGGGCAGTGGTCAACCCAGCCCGAGCACCGCACTCAGGATAGAGTCCAATCAACAGAGTCCACCGTGATGGCCCCCAAAACAGGGACCAGGGCTCTGGCCCTCAGGGAGCCCGTCCAGCCCTTGCCAAGAGTGACCTCATGTCCTCTCATCACTCCCCTGGAGGGCAGTGAGTCATGTCTCTTGGTAATGGCGGGGCCCAGGGTTTGGTGGGGATGGAAATGGGACCGTCCGGCGCCATCAGGTGAGCCCTGGGGCCTGGGCACTCAGGCAGCTGTGCCAGCAAGATGACCGCTGCTGCCCAGACTCCGGGCCACCCTGGGGAAGCCCGGGGGGCCAAGAGCACTCACCTCCCTGATGTCTTCATTCCCCTCCTTGATGTTCTCGGTTGCTCCGACAACCAACTGGTGGATGCTGTCGATCTCGGCTTCCTGTGAAGGACACTGACAGGTAGGCCAAAGCCCGGTCTCCTTCCCCAAGCGCGCTGACATCAGAAGCCAGCAGCTGCCACTTACGAAGGACTGGGGCTCTCCAAACATGAGCCCGCGAGTCCTCATGGCGCCCAAGGGGTAGGCGGCAGCTTACTCCTTGCGAAAGGGAGACTTAGGCTTCAGAGAGGTTTTGTAACTTGCCCAGAGTCACACAGCAACCACGTGGCAGGACCGGGACTGGAAGCCAGCGCCTGTGCCCTTTCCGTCCCCGGCTGCCACCTGCTGTGCCAGTGGCCGGGCAAGGAGGGACAGACACGAGAGCGGCCACCACCAGCCGGGGCCTCTCCCTCTGGTCCCTCTACTCCTGAGGCTGCCCAGAGACGCACGCCTCCGGACGCGTGAGCTTTCAAACATGCTCCAGGAAGTGCTTTGTGCAGCACCACTTTGTGTCTCAAAAAAAGAAAAAAAAAAAAAACCCCAAAAACTGGGGCACCCGAGTGGCTCAGTCGGTTAAGCCTCTGCCTTCGGCTCAGGTCTCGTTTCCAGGGTCCTGTCCTGGGATGGAGCCCCATGTCCGACTCCCTGCTCCGCGGGGAGCCTGCTTCTCCCTCCTCCCTGCTTGGGCTCGCTCTTGTTAATCTGTCACTGTTTCTCTTTCTCTCAAATAAAATCTTAAAAAAAGGGGGGGCTAAAACGTGCAAACGTTAGCTCCCACGTACCAAGAGGCTGCCGCGAGCCCGTCTGCCTGACCCTCCCCGGCCTGAGCTCTCGTCCGTGCTGAGCTCCTCCAGAAACAAGGCGTGTGCTCCGGCCGGGACAGCTGACTCGGCTGTTTTATGTCGGGAGGCTTCTACGTGAGGGCTCACAGCATGAACACGCCTGAAGGGTGCCTTCAGTGTGCTATAGGAAGGACAGCTTTACGAACCTGGACTTCCACACTGTTAGGCTTCGTGTACCTAATTTACAATGATCCGACCCTGACCGGGAGGTTTACGGCAGGTTTTGGGAGTGGGCTATCTTAAGCCAACGAGCCCAGTCTCCTCCGACGGAGCAAAACGGTGTCTTTGAAACCCTTCCACGGTCTGTGGCTGCGACAAACGAGAGAACAAACTGACCGGGGCTGCAACAGCGTGGCGTCCCTGGTGGAGAAACTGCAGCAGGGGAGGCAGGTGCCAGCAACATAAAATCCTCTTAGAATGATCCTGGCTGCTGTGTGGACGTGACCCTGAGGGCGGGGGCCTGGTAATCGGAGACGGCCGAGTCTGGGCTCCCGTAACGGCCGACTGAGAAGCTCCCCCTCGAGCAGGCACTGCTCCGGGGCTTCCCGTGGGTCACCTCCGAGCCTCACGCCAGCCCTGCGAGGGTCACTCTGTTTTACAGACGGGCACCCAGAGCCAGCAGGCCGCCCCGGTTCCCTGCGGGCATCCAGAACGAAGAGCTACCAGTCTCCCTCCGCTGTGTGCTCCACCGCGCACCCGGGCTGGGCACTCGGTCTAGCGTGGGCGGCCCAGAGCAGAGAGCTCCCCGGCAGGTACAGAGGCTGCACCGGGGGGGACGCGAGGTCCTCCCCGGAGGAGCCCTGTGGGCGCCCGCGGGCCGAAAGCACAGGGCTCTGGGCACTCGGTTTCAGAGACCCGGACAGCTCACAAGAAACAGCCGGAGTTCATAGCGTGTTCTTTGAAGCAAAAACTCTGATCGATGATTTTTTTTCCTTCTTTCTTACCTGTTGTAAAACCTTCTCTGTGAATATCTCCTGGAGTCTGGAAATTTCAACCACTCTCCCTTCGATTTGCCTTCATTTAGAAAAAAAAAGAAAAAAAAAAAAAGGTTCAGACAGCCATTAGTACCTTGCAGTCCTAACAAAAATGCTACGCTTTTCTAAAGGGGTCATCGAAGTGACAAATGGCGGGGGCACCACGGTGAGCTCCAAGCTCAGGAAAGGAGACAGACATTTTACTTCCCGGCTCTCGTCTGAAGTCTCTGAGCTTAGGGGGGTGTCCTGCGATCCAGAAACCCGCCCTCCCCCGTAAGCTGACCTGCAGGGCCCTGGCCGTGAAGTCCACGCCCCTGGTTACAAAAGGCCTTCCAGAAGGCCTGCACCCGGCCTAGTAACCACAGTAACATAGTGGGGATTCAAAGGAAAGCACCAGAATGTGCTGACGACTCAACATTAGGTTGAGTGTATTTGCCACTCTAACCGACTTCCTGTTGAAAGGAAGAACTCCTCTGGTGCCATCTGAAAAACGGATCTGGGTTCAGCAACCGAGTGTCTGAGCTTGTCCCTGTTCAGGGGCAGCCAGGGTGCCCCGGGGGTGGCTGGGGGCTCAAGGAGACTAGAAAGGGGGACGGCAGGGGCTGAGCTCCCAGCCCCGGAGGCCCGCTGTGTAAGGGCAGGAGGCGGCCACTCCTCCCGGGGCTTCTAGGCTGGGAAGGGAGAGCGAGGCGGCCAGGGCAGGGATGGTGAGGCCAGAGTCTCAGAGCCGGGAGGCCCGCAGGACAAGGGCAGAGGCTGCGGGAGGGCACCAGTGCTGTCAGAGGGAAACGCCTGCACGTGGAGTCTCCAGGGCTGCGTGGGCGCAGGGCCGGAGGCCTCCTCTCTTGGTGCGAGCCCACAGAGCAGCAGGGTCTCTGTGCCCTGCAGAAGCCCAAGCCTCCCGTTCGGATGCCTCGCACATCCTCGGGGAGACAGGCCCCAAGCGCTTCCCCGGGGGACTGGCCAGCACACAGACTCTGGCAGAGCCGCGTGCAGGAGGCTCTGGCCAGGGGTTCGTCACAAGGCCCCCATCTCACAGGGAGTCATGAGGCGCAGACGGCCCCCGAGGGGGGTGCTCACGGGATCCAGGGCAACTTGCTTGCCGTCACTGGGAGCGGCACGTAGGGGGTGACCTCCCACGGGCCCACAAGCTGACAGGAGTTGGTAAGGTTGGGCGCCTGCCTTGAGCCCCAAATGGCTCGGGGGGGGGTACATGTGGCCGGGGCCCCAAGTGGACGCCGGGCCACCAAAGTGAATTCAGTGCCCCGTTTGCGGGAAAGCCATCGTGCGGGCCAGCAGCCCGGAGGGACCGCATACACACCTCACTTCATCGAACAAGCTGTTCATTTCCCCAATGAGGCGCTGGTTTTCTTGCTCAAACTGTGAGAAACAAACACATGAAGGGTGATGTCATACTCCAAACGGCACAGCCAAAGGCAAGTGTCTGGCAAAGCATCTGCCCAGAAATCTTTGATCTGCCCTCTAAGGATCGCCACCGAGTCCCTCCTGGCATCGGCGTGACAACATCCCCGTGGCTGGACCTGTCCCCGCTTGCAGGCCACCTCGATGCCTGTGAGGGTGAGCCCTAGGGGTGCGGGGGGCCTGTCATCCCTCCCGCTGCTCTCTTCTGGCTCCCATGGGCCTGTGCTGTCGGCCTGTGGGCACGTCTGGTTTTTTTTTTTTTAAGATTTTATTTATTTATTTATTTGATAGATCACAAGTAGGCAGAGAGAGTGGGAAGCAGGCCTCCTGCCGAGCAGAGAGCCTGATGCGGGGCTCGATCCCAGGACCCTGAGATCATGACCTGAGCTGAAGGCAGAGGCTTAAACCCACTGAGCCATCCAGGCGCCCCTGGGCGCATCTGTTTTAAGCGGAGCAGTGAGGGCCGGGCGGCAGAGAGCAGGGCCATGTGATTTCAGAGCCGTGCTTGGCCAACCCACTGGGACCGGAACACAGGCCCAGGAGCCAGAGGAGCGGCATTCCTGGGGCTCAGGCTGGCCATCAGGCTTCGGGCCGCAGTCTGGGTAAGGATGTCACCCTGATGCATGGGAGCTCGTCGTGGCCGAGGTGACTCTGTGGAGCAGACAGCAGCTGTCCGGGTCTGGTGCGACAAAGGACGGTGTGTCCGAGTCTCTGCCGTGGTGTGGGGCCAGCTGGTCTCCTCCCTCACCTACGGGACCAAGCACTCCACCCTCCCATGTCCACTGAACCCACAGCCCTGGGCGGGGGTCCTCCGGCTCGTCACCCAGTCCCACAGACCCGGCCCAAAGGCCACCTTCTCTGTGATCTCTCCCGGGTCCCTGCCCTTGAAGCTAGTTCTCATTTTTCTAACCTTGGCCTCGCACCTTCCGAACATCTCTTAGGATATCTTAGGCCTTGTCAGGAGCTGTGCATGTCCCAGACTCCCCGTGTGACCGTGAGCTGCCCGAGGCAGGGGAACGGAGTGAAGCCGGACTCTGAAAAGGCCACACACCCGTTCTTCCTTTCACATCTGTTAAAGCTGCAGCCACGCCCACAGATACTTTCTGAGGCGCTGTCTGTGGCGGGCACCGCGCGGGGAATGAGGGGAAGCAAGCTCTCGCCATCCGGAGGCCTTGCCATCCGACCGAAGGTCCGGTTACCCCTTGCTCAGTAAACCAACGGGGGGAAGAGATAATGCTTACGGAGTCACAACGGTCACCAAGGCCGCGCTGAGCACGTCACACACAGGGACTCACGGTCCCCCTGCCACCCCGTCCGGCTCCCACTTCACGGGGAGGGGAGGAGCTGTGCTCGCTCACCTGTGCACCTGCCCGGGCCGCTGCCTTTGCTACACCTCCTCACCCCTCCCTGGGTTTCCCCGTCCTCCCCCTGTGCCTTGCTCACTCCCACTCACTGGAGACACGGGGAGGGGGTGGGGAATCACCTTCTCTGGGCAGGGCCTCTAACGGTCCTCCACTCATGTCCCTCCAGCCCTCCTTGTGGGTGCTCTCCGCCCCGCCCGCCACACCCTTGCTGCACCCATTCCTTCCCTGGTGCCTAAGCTCTGCCCTCATCATCTTCCAGTCTCCTCCGGTGTGTCCCCCGCTCCTCGAGGGGTCAGAGCGATCTAAGATGCCAGTCATGTCACACAGCAGCGCACCGGCCCTGTCCCGTGGCCGGCCACCTTGCCGGCTGCTGATGCTGTGCCCAGACGGCCCTTCGCGTCATGCTTGCAGCAGGCCATTTAAGGGAATAGAAACTTCTCTTCTGACTTTGGAAGTATCGACTCGGTTAACTGCCAACAGTTACTTAAGAGGCCGGTATTTAAGGAAAAACACAATTACTGTGGCATGTAGGTGCTAACTTACTTCCAATAATTCTCCCAGGTACTGCTCGGGGCTTTTTGTTTTTGCAGGCGGCATTTTCTTATTTTCCTAATGACAAAATACGGCCCTATCCTTTTAAATCCCCAGCCCTTTTATGCTTTTTCAACCGTTCCTAAGCAAGACTACCCAGGGGTTTGAGGTGGTTTATTATGGGAATGTCCCCTGGGGACGAAGCTCTCTGTGTTTCCTCCCCCAGTCCAGGGCACGTGGCCCCCGCTGCAAGTCCCTCCAGACCTCCGGGTAACTGTTACCTCTGAAGGACTCCCGTCAGCAGCAGTCACGAGTGGGACCAGATTCCAGCTCTCATTTCCTTTCAACCCCTGGGTTCTTAGGCCACCCGAGAAGTACTCAGTCCCTGGAGGGAGTGGGAGAAACCAATGCCTCAAGGGATCAAGTGGCAATAGGGCCGAGGAGAAAGGTTTGCTGCAGCCAGGACCTTGATGGAAAGCGGCCTCCACTGGGGGTGGGAGTTACAAGGACACTGTGTTTTTGAAACAACAAAACCTGCTTCCCACAGCCAAGTGCAAGTTGTCACTTCGTGAGACGGGGAGGGGCTCGGGCAGACCCTGCTCGGGCAGTGGCCAGGCTGCTGACCACATTCCTTGCACCAGCTCTCAGGGTGGCTTCCAAAGCTGTCTCGGCGGCAAACCCGCACACCTCACCTCTCATCTGCTGAGTAAGGCAGGGAGCAGCACATGCTGGCCGGCAGGGGCCGGTGGCGGACATGCCTGGGGCTTCAGTGAGCCAGGCCCTGCGGCCTCGTGGCAACTCCGTGGACGGCCCTGGACCGGTCACTGGCTTCTGTCGGGCCTGTCGTGTGAGCAGGCCTCTTTGTCAAGAGAGGTGGTGATGATGCCGAGGGTGGGGAGGGAGGGCTCCTTTACTTTCTAAGCTGTCTGCCTTTGGGCAGGTAACTTTTCTGTGCCTCTGTCTTCATCACTAAAATGGGATGATAACAGTACTTAATTAGCAGTTGTTAAGAGGAAGATGTGCGAACACATGTCAGTTGCTTACAAGGCACATGGCACACAGGAAACTCTAAGGGCTAATTATTATTATTTAATCTCTCTGAAAGTGAGGTTCCAGACAGGCAAAATGAGTCATGAAATGCTCCGAAGGCCCCTTCCACCTCTCTGGTTTCAAATTTTAGAGAGCCGCTGTGACTCGAGGTCCTCTCTGCAGCATGAGAAACGCTCACACAACATTCACTGGGGCTCACTGGCAGCTGCTGGCATCTGGTCCCATGGGGACGGGGACTCACAAGGTGCAGTACTCAGTAAGGCCTGGGCTCCATGGTCAGCACCAAGGACAGGGCACCCACAGGCCCTGGGAAGGCAACCCCCCTGCCCACTCTGGGGGTCTAAGACACATGTCACCCATCTCCGTGAGGCACTGGAAATGGGGGAGGTGAGGCCTGCGTGATGGTAAGGTGGACAGGGGCCCGAGAGGCATGACAGCACCCAGACTGTCTTTGTGGGCCTCCTGCCATGGCTCCTTCCACTCTACTGTTTGGTATCACACCAAAATGCAGCGTTTGCTCTCGGCGCCGACCCCAGGCCCCCAGCAACCTCCCGCTGACCCCTCAAGCACAGCAGAAGGCACCACATTTAAAGGTCTAGGACTTGGGAGCGCTCCACAAAACGGGACCGGCAAGTCCCTACCACACGGGGTGGCACCATTAATAAACGCTCAAGTACGTGGCATGTGCTGCGTGTTACATGCGTGTTAGGCCCTGTTATTTAACTGCTTTATTCCATTTAGAAGTCAGTTAGACTCCCAAATAGGGGGCCCCAGAAGGGTTTATAATCTGGTTTAAAGGATACAAATCCACCTTGTGAATACATTGTTACAGAAATCCTTTTCTAATCTAATCCTCTTTACTATAGTTTTAAAAAGAAAATCACTCCCACAAAGGCCTTTGAGTATAAAATAAGGCCAGAAGAGGTTATTTGCATTGCAAGAGCAGCTAACTGAACCGAGGACCGAGGACCGTGAAGGCACAGGGCTCAGCTCAGAAAGCACTCTGCCCCCTTGGCCCAGGACGTCTCAGGGCTTCCAGATGTGCTCTACCTGTGCCAAACAGATTCACGCTCACGGCTCTGTGGCCCTCGCCGCCATCCCCCCCTCTGCCCCTGTGAACCTGAAACCTCCCCAGGGCGTGGACTTCGGCTCTCAGCCGTGAGGTGCCCCAATTCTGCCGACAACTCTTGCCACGAGCGTGGCCACAGATCACAGGCCCCACCAGCCAGGCACCTGGTGTTTCCAGGGCTGGCACAGGGGACAGGGACTAGGGACACCTTCCATGCGGATTTGAGAACAGAAGTCATACACATGTCTTTAAAAATTACGCTGAGGAATACGGCAATAAAAGCAGGTGGTTTCACTTGAGGCAAAAGTAAAATGAAAGCAGGCTTGGAAAAGGAGGTATTTTCTCTCAGTAACATCAGAAAACAATTTGGTTTCCCTCAGCCTGACCACAAAACATCTGCTTATATGAAGTCAAACATTAATATACCTGCATCGTGGGTTATAAATGGAAATTTACTGCGCAAATCATGTAACACTCTGCAAACATTTTGGACCACATAACAACTGCTCCTATGGGTGAAATAATGAATTAAATTGATATTATAGGGCTTAATTCGCTATTTTACCCCGAGGAAAAATTCCAAAACAGTGATTATGAATTATGACCACAATTTGCTACAACACTTTCCAATTTAAAACCGAGAGTGCCCTGCTTTCTCTCCGTGTTCAGGGCTGAGCCTGTTAGGTAAGATTTGGGTTGGCCGGGCTGTAAGATATGAAACTCAGCCACCACGCCTAACTGAGAGAGAGGTTAAGCGAACATTAAATAGGTGGCCATCAAAATTCTGAATATCACATCCTTCTGCCCGATCTACTCGCAGGGACCCGAAACAAATCAGGGCGGTCTGGACGGTTCCAACGGCTTCAGGCACTGATCCCGGGGCCCTGATGTAACTAGTCGGACTGGGAAACGTCGGCAGCATGTTACAGACCGGGACGCAGGACCGGGCGAGGAAGTAGAAGCACGGGGCATCAGCAGTCATGACGCACGGGAAAGTCTAATGACGGGACGCTTTGTTCTTCCTCTCCACTGGCCAAGTCACCTTCCGGAGAGGCGCAGTGAACACAGGTGCGCACAGGGGCCGACACGGGCGGGGCAGCTCCCACGGCCCCGCAGGCTGCCGGGAACTCTGCCACACACCACGGCATCCCCAGCAGTTCTGCGCGGTGGTGGTTCTCACCACACTCGGGTCCACTGAGGCTAATCTTGCCCCAACCACACAGACGGTGATATAGAGGATTGGAACCGACTCCACGTGCTTTCATCATCTCTCACTGGAATGGGGCATCGGTTGGTTACAGACATCCTTGCTGCCGGCCTTCCTCTGGCCCACCCCAGCATGCTTCCAGAAGCTTCTAAAGGTTATGCGTCGGCAAAGGTCAACAAACCTCTGCTGCTCACCACTAACTACAGGAGAAAGGCAAACTTCTCTGGCAAACAACTGACTCTTACTCTAGCTCCGTCACTTATGAAGTTTTGTATAAAAGGAAAAAAAAAAGCCTTAAAGAGAAGGTAAATTCTGCTTACGTACGAATCATTCAAGGGACAGAGCTATGCGTATTTTTTCTCCAGCAAAGAAATGCAGGTCCTGTTACATTATCTGGGGGAACATGAAATCATTACTCTCATTAATAAAATTCTGTACAAATGACAGAGGAACTGAGATTTTAAGAAACTTCTGCCATCAGGGGCACCTGGGTGGCTCAGTGGGTTAACCCTCTGCCTTCAGCTCAGGTCATGATCTCAGCGTCCTGGGATCAAGCCCCGCATCGGGCTCTCTGCTCAGCGGGGAGCCTGCTTCCCCCTCTCTCTCTGCCTGCCTCTCTGCCTACTTGTGATTTCTCTGTCAAATAAATAAATAAAACCTTTAAAAGAAAAAAAGAAAGAAAGGAACTTCTGGCATCATTTGGATACAGGAGAGGGGTACGGTCTGTCCGTCACTTCCATGGGGTGCACTGTCTCAAACACCAGCAGGACGATGTCTCCTGCATTCACATCTTGAGCCTGAGCCATGGATGTCCCAGAGGGTGTCTAAAACACAATTCGGCATCCCCTCCCCGCCCTGCCCGCTCTCCCCTCTGACTGCCGTCATGGTTCCCCCAAGTCAGAAGGCTCCAGGCTCCCCCTCCCAGCCCAGTCCAGTCCCCGGGCACCTCCCTCATCCCTGCCTCCACGGCCGCGCCCGGACCCGCCCCTACGGCCTCCTGACCAGCTGGGATCCACGCTGCTGTCCCTCCCCAGCCACCCTCCCCGCTCCAGGCTTCTGGCTGCCACGTCTGCTGGGCCTGCGGGGCACGGAGCCCTGAGGGTACACTCTGGAACCCCGAAAATCTGGAGGAAGGCGGGCGCCTGGCAAAGTCACTTGAAGTTGTTCGACTTAGTCCTTTAACTCAGAATTATTTTTGCCTGTAAACAACAAAGATAGCTCTGCTTGGTGTGGCAAAGCAAATAGCACAGGCTCCAAGGACCCCGAAGCAAGTCCTAGGAAAGTCACGGCCAACAGTATGATCACTGGTCTCAGTTCTGTGCTTCTAAGGTGACAACTTTAAAGAGGAAACCACTCGTCTGGGGGGAGGGGTGCTAAATGTTTGTGAGACTGGCCTGTGTATCAAATACATATGCAACTGCACTGAGCTCCAGGTGCCACCAGCGTGAGGCCTTGATGCTGCCGCGTGTGGCAGGCATACCTCAGAGCTCTCCGCACATGTGCAGCGGGGACCCCAGAGCCTGCGCACCCCGTGCAGCGGACAGCTAGCCTACCACGCCCCAGGGGAAAGGTGTGGGAACTTGCGAGCACTTGCCACGTGCCTGGTACCGTGACACACGACCTTCCCGGGCAGCTCACTTAGTCATCGGCCTTTCTTCAGGCTCGGAGAAGAAACGGCAAGTCTGGAGAGCAAGAAGATTCCGAGCCAGTGCTCGGCGCCGCAGACTCGCACCCCTGGCCGTCCTCGTGGGGCCCAGGCTACAGACCCGTGAGGATACTAGTGCTCAGTGGAGCCCACGACGACGACTCCTCTGCCAGGTGCCCGTGTCAGCTTGCCACACCGCTCCAAGTCAGGCCACACTCCCTTAGACCACCAGATCCCCCTCGGGATTCCCGTGAACTACGACACAGGAGAGAGGGCAGGGTTTGGAGCCAGGGCTCGGGCCACAGAATGGGGCTTGGCTGTGCTACTGGCCCTGTGACCCTGCAGGGCTTTAGAGGTTTTGTGCCTTATTTTCTCCAAATGTACAGAGGGATATTCCTATTTCCCTGGACTGATACAAAGATTAAATAAGACAACATATGTAAAGGCTCGGCATATAGGGGGCATTCATGAGTACACATAATAGCAGTAATAACTCAGAGTTAGAACGTTCTAGTAATGCTTACTGATGATTCTGCTCATCAAAGGCACTCATCATTCGAATACCATTCTAGGCTCTGGGAACATGGCCACAGAAACAGACAAGTTCCTGCTCTCGAGGCCCTTGTATTCTAGTGGAGGGATGAGGGAATAAAGTGGGGTACAGGGCCAGAGGGGCTGGGGCCACTGCGGGTGGTCGAGAAGGCCCCTCTGAGGACCCAACAGCTGAGACCTGCAAGCTAAGAAGCCAACAGTGGGAAGAACGAGCCTGGTGACACAAGACGCCTCGGTCCCCGAGGCTCCAGGCTGGGACGAGCCTGGATTCCTTTCCTACCTGACAGAGCTTTGGCTCAGAGCTCTTCTGCTGCTCTCCTCTGGAACAGGAGAGAGGTTAGAAGTCTGGGGACTGAGGGCCAGTAAGCCCCTCCACTTATTACCTGGGGGACCTGGGGCAGGACACTTCACTGCTTCTTGCCCAAGTTAACACGAGACCCTGATGCGCCCCCACCTCTGCACGTGACTCGTGAGAGGACCACGGAGAAGATGGTTCCAGTGAAGTTCTGGCCCCTCTCAGCTGCTGCACAAGGGAAGGTGGTGTCATCTGACAGGCGGAGCCACTCAAAGGGTGCCACGTGGGAGCCGCGTTCCCAGCCCCGCAGGGGGAGGACAGGGTCGCGCCAGGGCCACGCTGGGGGACGCCTGCTCCCCTCCCTGGGAAGACGGATCCCTGTGGCTGGGTCACGCCAACGTCCGGCCAAAGCGTACACAGACACGGCCGCAAATGAGCCGGCAGGGGGTCGGGTCAGACCTACCAATTTCCGTGAGAAACTCGCCCAGAGAGGACAGCCTAGAACTGGCAACAAGACCTTAGCAACTACGGTGCTGAACTGAAATGCTCTTCATTTTTCAGTCATCGCTTCTGCTTTCTCCACATTAGCACCACACTGGCAATTCAAACAATTAAAAAGCGCCACAGCAGTAATGATAAAAGCCCCATTTAGTCTGGAGAACTCTTACCGCAGCTGAAGAGAAAGCTAATATTAGTAAAATTATTCCAAGGCAATTTCTTCTTTAATTATGCTCTTGCCAATTTAAAAGTCCTGAAAAGCGTATTAAGAATCAGGAAATCAGGTGGGAAAGTTGTATCTAAAATATTTATTTATAACTCTGAAAACCTGGTATGAGAGTCCGAGCAAGGGCATTTAGGATGACCTCCCATCTAGCATCAGTTAGCAACACCCGACGGGGTAGAGAACAGCCTTACCATCTGTATTTCTTCTGGGGATAGTTCGTCGTCACCTTTGCTGTCTCCCCAGGTGCCCAGTTCCGGTTGTGATTCCGCTGGAACCTTTTCTGTTAAAGAAGAAAAGCAGGAGGTAAAATAACTCATTAGAAGAGGCCGGCTTGGGATGCAGGCACGTAGCGCACATGGGATGGAACGGGATCCGACAGCCTGCCCCACACCCGGTCCCTGAGGCGCCACGCCACGGTTCTCCCGTCGGGCTTCGGCGTGTGCGGCGGGGAGACACACCTCGCACAGTGTCAGTGCCACGGTGACCTCAGCGATGGCTGCAAACCGAAGGGACAGTCTCCAGAACCAGTCTTCAAGTATATTTTACCTCGAAACACACACACACGCGCGCGTGCACGCACACGCTCCCTCTGCTCTCTAAATACTGTGAATATATAGGTTTTTTCATTTAAAAAGCACAGGAAATGACAGACCGCTCCCTAGCCCTACTCCTGTCCCAGAAGTAACCGGTGTCAGCACTCTGACGCAGCCGCACAGACTTGACCTCACATGTTCACATACCCCCACTTCGATCTAGAGATAACATGGAATTTTGTGTGCGTGGTGCTTTATTTCTGGCATTCCGCTCTGAAACTTGCTGTTTGCGACTTCACCCTATCTCGGGAGATGATCCTACGTCGGTCCCATAGATCTGCTTCCTGCTTTCAAATTGCTGCGGGACGTTCCACGGCAGGGACGCGCTATTCCTTAGGGAGCTGCACCCCCACTGCTGCACTCGGGTCCCGCAGATTGCTGACTGCTGGGACGGGACCGCGCGCCAGGCCATCCCCCGAGCACTCTGGGGTAGTGCGGACTCCGGGATGGATACTGAGCACGAGCTGACTGGAGGCGTCAGAGAACCTGTGACCGCAAGCACACAAGCGGGTGATGGAGGCTTTCTGACGCGAGCCAAGAGCTTAGGCTCCCAGGAAGGGCTGTACGACCCAGGACCACACTGGAGAGGCCTGCCTGGCTCGAGGGGGCTGCAGAGGGAACGGGGTGGGGGGACGGCTGCAAGGTGGTCCCTGTAATGGGGTCCCTCTCTCTCTAAAGGCTGACTTGGCGGCTGGTGCCTCAGCGGTGCCTCTGGGCCTGTCGGGGGACTCAAGTACTTTTTCTTGGTAAGTACTTTCAAGGACTTGTACTTGTCCTTTTTCTTTCCCTCCTCAACCTCGGGAAACCTTCCAGAGCTGAGCTCAGCCCCACAAGATGGGCCCAGGTCCAGAGCTCCAGTCTGGAGAATGACAAGGGAACAGAAGGTGTGGAGGCACCGCTTTAGAGACGGCAGGTTGGGCCGACCCCGTGTCCATGGTATTACTCCAGGTGCGTCGTCACAAAACCCCCCGTGGCAGCTAGAACACTGCGCAAGTTTAAAACAAATGGCTGTTTTTGCCAGAACTGTATTCATAAAAGACATCTTTACATACGACGTACACATAATATATATACACGCAGACGTAACACCTACAACCCATCTCTAAAAGAGAGGCTGAAGGCACCTGTAGAAACTGGGGAGCTGTTTTTCTGAGAGGACATCTTCAGGTAGGAAACTCGGCACTTTTAACTCACCCCACCTCCACCCCTAGAGCCCTGTCTCCTGTGTGACCCCTTTATGGTATCCTCGTCGAGCTGTTGCTCCGATGTCAAGGCTAAGAACCCCGAGATTAGAACACAGAAGCACCATCCACATCAGCTCCGAGGATGAATGGGCCGGGAGCTGGAACACACGGTTTGCTAAGAGAAGCCGCGCTCCGCAGGCTGCCGACCTCGGGAGCCGTCGGGAGCCTACCCTGTCTGCTGCTGCGCCAATCAGCCCGACGCACAGGGGGCTCTTCCCGCCGCAGCCCTCCTGTTCCCAGCACCAGGCCCCGGCGCAGGCCCCCTGCCTGGCCGGGCCCCTCCCGCCTTGCCCACTGGAGGCCCCACACGCCTGCCCTTCCCATGAGCTGCACTACTGAGTCCGGCCCCGCCCCACGCCTTCTGGCCTCTGCGTATTTACACACACTGCTCCCTCCACCTAGAGTCGTTTCCATTTTAGGTCCAGACTCATTTCTCAGGGCCTCTCCTCCTGAAGTCCCCTCTGGCTGAACTCCGCTCTTCCCACCTGTGTCCTCTCTTCGGGCACTGCTCACTGTCTCGGGGGCTGGGATCTTGTCCTTCCCATCGATTGTGAGATCCCCGAGGGCAGGAAACATGGCTCGCTCGAGAAATGTGGGAAGTATTCACAAACAACCAGACCAGCGTAAGGAAACAAAGTGCAGACAGACGTGCAGACGGCTACGTGAAGGGAGCTCAGGCGGTTGAGCGTGTGGCTCTTGATTTCAGGGTCACGAGATCAAGTCCCTGTTGGGCTCCGCACTCAGTGGGGAGTCTGCTTCAGATTGTGTCTCTGCTGCCCCCCACGCCCAGGCCGTGCGCTCTACAATAAATCAAATCTTAAAAAACAAAAAACAGGTCCGTGCAGGCCTCATGCTGGCACGGGAAGGATACGGAAGAAGGCAGCCTAAGCATCCAACGAGGACAGAAGGGCTGCCAATGACCACAGAGCTGCTTGATACTGCTGATTATGGGAAAAGTAACCAAACCAGTGGCTTTTTTAAAAAAAACAGGAGCGTGGTAAGTTCTGCCCAGAACTATGCCACCGAGTCTTATCCCGAAGTATTTTTTGTCTACGTTACGGCTCCTGTTTCAAAAGAGAAACGAAAAACCAACAGCTAAGCTGAAGGATTCCACATAGCCCAGATGTAAGAGCCCTTCTGCACGCCGCAGGCACGCTTCGCACACTGTCCACGGCAGTGTGCGATTTCCTCCCACATAAAATGATGACGGACCACCTCAAGACCCAGTGCGACTCGATCTGTTGGCGGCCCAGCACGAGCCCGGCCCAGCAGAGGGCTCGCTGGATGCCGGTCTCCCCTCCCCACCCCCTGCTCCCCATGGACAGTTTCCAACCACAGAAAGGGCCGCTGGCATCTCTCAGGTGCTCACTCCCACACTGCATTCTGAATTCCCTCTCTTGTACAACGCACGGAGAAAACCAGACGGAGAGGCAGGGCAGATCTACATCAACTCAGAGTCTACCATTTATGAGTTTTCAAGTTTCCCAGCCTCTCCCAGCCTTTCAGAAGGCTCATCTCTGAAAGAGGGCCACCAAACCCATCCCAGAGGGCTGCGCTAAGGATGGCGGCGGTGTCTGTAAGGACTCAGGGCAGTGCCTGGCAGCCGGGAGACGCGCAGGAAACGACAACCACTGTGGGAACACGGACGAAGGGACTGAAGAAGACGTCCGGCCCCTGAGCCTCAGCACACCATCACCCCGGGGTTCGTGCAAAGCAAAATCCCTCCCCTGCTACACCTGAGATATAGCAAACTAGGCACGCGCTGCCTGCACAGGGTGCCCATGCGGGGTCCGTGCTAAGTGGATGATGAGACCACGGGACAGGGCACCACGCGGGGGCAGGGGAGGCAGTGTCCCACCTTTCCTGAAGCCAGCAGGCAAGATTCCTTGAGCAGAGAGCTCTCACGTTCCTCCTGGTTCGGGGTCCCCGGCCCCCACCCTGGACCGTTCCCTGGACTCTGCTGGTTCAGGGGTGACTGGAGGAACCATCCTGCCCGGCCCCGATAGGCATGAGCTCCAGGTGGGACAGGAAAATGCTGCCCCTTCTGTGTTTCCTTTGCTTTATGCAAGTACAAGCACCACCAGGTGTCTAGGACGGGGTTCCTTTCTCTGCTTTGTATTTTTGCCAACACGTCATAAGGAGGAGATGCAAGGCACGATTTGGGTTTCCGTTCATACCTGGATATTCTTCAGTGACAAGTTTTTCTTCAGAGTCTTGTGAAGGATGCTGTGAACCTTTCTCAGAAGACATGGATTCTCTGGTCTTTGTATTTGGCTCTGGTTCCAGCTTAGATCTAAACAGATAAAGGGCAATCGCATAATTTGCTGACAAGAGAGTCACGTGTGACCCCTGCACACGTGTCCTGTGCCCTCCGTCGGGAGAGCAGAGTAGCTAAGCAGCGGCCATCCCCACACACCTCCTGCAGGGCACCTACTACAAGGGACCAGGGCCACCGCCTGCAGGGGGAGGCTGGGCACCCCCACCGAAGCTCGTGGGGGGAGAAAGCAGTCAGTAGGCGCTGAAGGCAAGAACGCCCAACCCCGCCCCACACACAGAGCACTCGACACGTGCGCGGTGAAGGCTGATGGTTCAACAAATGTAAGACGTGGGCTGTTTCGCACCAGTGCAAAAGTGTCGCTAAATACACACACACACGCCCACACATCATGTAGTATACGTGAGTAGTATCTCACAGCGACTTGTCTCAGGAACCAGGCCGTGGCGCTCCTCCTACGGGCATCCTATTTTCCAGCTTCAGGGCGAGGCTGGATCTCACCTCACTCAGAGAGGCCGACCCGGACTCTCCCATCTCAAGCGGGCTCCCCCATGTCCCACTGTGCCACAGCCCTTGTCTCTGTCACAGGCAGACAACAGCGTCTGGGATGACCTTGCTAGTTCCCTTGTTTCTGGCCTGCCTCGCTCCGCCGGAGGGCAGGATCCTGGGCTGTCGGCCGTGGTCGCCGAGCAGCCGTGGGTCCCAGATGAGTGCCCGGCATTCACTGTTTAATACAGGCTGAACGAATGGATACCTTGTAACGGTCAGTAACTAGCTAGCAGGAGAAAAAACTTGATTATGAAACAACAAGCCTTGTAAGAGCTTTCCTGGAACCCACACAGCACTACAAATATTATGGGTCGACGGCTAAAAGATCTAGCCAAGAGGACTATGCATAAAAGGAACAAGGTAAATACGTGTAAGGATGATCTTGCTAATGCCAGCCAACATTTACTGAGGGCTTATTATGTATTGGGCATTTTTCTCCGCACCTCATATGGATAAACTTATTTAATACCATACATCCCCACGGGGTAGGTAATGATACTACTGACCTTCTTACCGAGGAGGAAACCGAGGTGTGCGGAAGTGAGGAGACTCGCCCAGGTCACACCTGCAGTAAACAGCTGGGTTGGAGTGTGACGTGAGGAACCTGCGTTCAGAGGCAAAGCTCGAAACAGCTGCTCCGCGGACAGCGGGGTCTACCAGCCATGTTCCATGAAAAGGGGCTTCTGGTCGAATGAATCTGAGGAAGCCGAGTCAAAGCTAGATGGGTGCTTTACAGCTTTTTAGGGCCCTTAATAATGCTAAAATATACTCTGAATTTCCAAACAGGAGGTCTTTTCCAAATAACCTGACTGCAGAGACCATTCTCACGGGGCTTTTGGAAAAAGACTGGCGTGCTAAGGAAGGCTGTTCCTACAACATTCCTAAAAGAATTTTCAAAAGTAACCGTAACATCAACCTTCCGAAGCACCCAGCGACGGTGGCTGGGAAGCAAATCAGTCTAGAGCTTAGTGCCTCGAAACAGCAACAGTCAATTACCAGCCACCAGTGTCTCTGGGGCCAGAAATTTGGGAGTGGCTTTGCCGGGCAGTTCTGACTCCAGGTCCTTCCTAAGGGCGCAGGCCGATGCCGGCTTGCCACAGGCAAGGGAATCCTTGGAGGATTCCCTTCCAAGGAGGCTCCTTCACATGGCTGCCAAGCAGGTGATGGTGGGGAGCCTGGTTCCCTCGTCAGGGGTCCACGGGAGTGTCACTGTCTCCCCAGAGCGAGCAGTCTCTGAGACTGGGCCTTTTATAACAGCTCGCAAGTCACACGCTGTCATTTCTGCCCTACGCTACGGCCCGGGCAGCTATAATGGTCCCCTGAGGCTCAAGGTGGGGGACACAGACCTCACACCTCCCTCCCAGTGGAGCAGTGACAAAACGGATTTTAACAAGACCACATGGGATGGATTATGTTTAGATGCAGTCATCTTAGGAGAACACATCTGCTCTGTAAGTATCCCAAATACAGGGATACAGTTATAAGGATATTGATCACAGCACTACTTGTCATAACACGACGAGGACCTAAATCGTTCACCAAGAGTGCCAGGTGGATAGTGAGAAGATTCAGGGAAAGAGAAAACCCCATTTGCAGTAGCCAAAACAAAAGACAAAGGGCTAACGACGACAACAAATATCATAGCATAAATTCAACGAGAAAAGCCTGAACCCATGTGTGAAAAACTAAAAGATGTTCTTGAAAGTTACAAAAATATCCTTTAAAAAATGGAAAGTGATACCATATTCTCAGACGGGGAAAAAAATATAAGGAGGCCAGTTCTCATGGAATTTAAGAAACAAAACAGATGAACGTAGGGAGGAAAAGAGAGAGAGGTAAACCATAAAGCAGACTCATAAGGACAGGGAACAAGCTGGTGGTTGCTAGAGGGGAAGTGGGTGGGGGATGGGGACTGGGGAGGGCGTGCATTGGGATGAGCACCGGGTGCTGTATGGACGTGACGCATCGCTCAGTTCTGCTCCTGAACGTCCAGGAGAAACCTAGGTGCAGCCTCACCAGTTGTCTTCTCCCACTGGAAGATGCCAGACGGCACCTAACTCTCCCAGCGACGAGAACGAGTGCACCGAGTACTGTCAGCCCGGAGAGCTCCCCGGGGCCTTGGCTTACGGCGTTTTCCCTGGGAGTCAGTCATGCAGCATGGAGCATCCAAGCAGCTGGCCTTGGATACTCAGGCTCCAGTTCCTCCAGGAGTCAAGTGCAAACAGTCTGGTCCAAGGCCCCGCTCATAAATTGCACTGTTGGCATAAACTCTCCGTTGTGACGGTGCAAGGCTCCAGGTACACAAATATAAAACACCCTCTTATCAGGCAGGAGATGCCAAGAGCTTGGAGATTATTTCCAGACAGTGGCCCAGGGCCAGTTTCTTCATAAGGTGCGGAGTTGGGACACTCTAAACCTACTGAGTGAACCTCCTCCTGCACACCTTCTAGTCCGAGTTTGCTGGAAGTTTTTATCACGAAGGCTTTATAATTTTGGGGTGCACACTTGAGGAAGAAGTAACATTTTGCCGGGCACAGAAGGACAGAAAGGGTATGGTGAGCCCAGGGAAGCTAGGAGCGGGGCCACTGGGTCCCAGGATGGTCCCTGCACTCGGGAGAAGTATTGGCTATTTTAATAAAGAATCATTTCATACTTCTGAAAGCCGTGGATGAGAGTTCCAATTGGGGCACACCTGTCCCCCAGTAGCTGTCATTTTTATTTGAGCCCCTGTAATAAATGTGAGGTGGTATCTTGTCGTTTTTTGTTTGGTTGGGAAACAATCACAAGCACAAAGATCCTAAGTACAGTCCAGAGAACCCTTTCTCCTGACCCCTCAGAGAGTAAGTTGCCAACCTGATCCCCTTTCACCTCTGAGTATTTTCGGATTTCCTGAAAACAAGAGCATTCTTTGCTACAACCGGAATACGACATCAAAATCGGGAATTTTCAGGTCGCTACACCACTTGCAGCCTTCCCCTGGACCACATTCTATTCTGCGTAGTTGTCTCAATGATTCTCTTTATAACAGAAAGATCCAGTTCAGAATCACACACGCATCTGGCTGTCATTTGTCTTCAGGCTCCTTTGCTTTAAACAGTCCTACGGTCTTTCCCCGAGTTTCATGACCTTGATCCACGATGATGTGCCAGTTATCCTGGTAAGACATCCCCCAATCTGAGTGTGTCTGGCCTTCCTCACAGCCGGATTCAGGTTACGCATCTTTGGCATAAAAAGTGATATTCTAGTTCCGTTCTTCTCTGTGCATCCCATCAGGCTGTCTGTGATTCCCCTTTGAGCACTTGACTGAGGCCAAGTTACTCTTTCCTCCTTTGTAGGTAAGAAGTTACAGGGGGAAGGAGGGCTTTGATTCTATGTAATTATCAATTTCAAACCTTCAATTACGTATTCCTATGTAGATGGACTCATGATGTCCTATTTTATTCAGTGGGTTATCGTCTGCTGCTATCTTTTACTTGCTGCTCAAACGGTCTCTAATTTGGCCAGTGGAAACCCCGTCAAACTGGCTGGGTCCTCCTCCCACTTTGCCATCATCCTCGGAGCCCGTCCCTGCTGCTGTGACAAAATGTTCCAGGCTCACGTTCTACTTTCCCTGCCGCAGCCCCGGCCTGAGCCGGTTCCCCAAGGAGCCTGGTTCCTGGAAGCTGAACCGGCTACGTAGAAGCCAAGATCTAAGGGCCACAAGCAGGCTCATGGCTGCTGGGGTGTCCCTGCCTCTAGGCCCATTTGCATACCCACACGTACATACTCATTTACAACCGTATTTATTTCTAGTCCCGCCTATGCAAACTGCAAGCCAGGAGTTCACACCTGTACCTCTCCTTCCAACCCGACACATTCTGCCTTCTTCCCTTTCACTTCCCAAGGGTGTGAAACCTGGGATTCATCATCCTTGTGTATTTACTTATTGGACCAATCCCCCTACCTAACCACCTGTCATCTCCACTGCCACTCTTCCCCACACAGGGGCGTGTCCCTCTCCTTACTCTGGCTGCCACCTGCCTTGGGAGACTGTGCCTCCCCCACCCCCACCCAGTCCTGCCCCACTCTACAGGGGCAGGACTCAATTGTTTAGGACGAAGGGCTTAATTGACTTTTAAATAAAGGGCTCCGGTGATGTCTGTAATCCTTTGTGCTGAGGGTATGCTAATGTGCCAGTTTTCAATTTAAAATGAATAAAAGACTGCAATGCAGTAGACAGACAAAGTCGATAGCTTCTTTTTTTTAAGCGATAAAAACAGATCTCATTATACACAGAATGTCTATGGCAATCCTCAGGGAAATTACAAATTAACTAGCTGAAGGCACTTGGAAAAAAGCAATTTTTAAAAAGTCATCAGAAAGATCAGTTTATGCCCCATGATTTATTTAAATGGATTTCTCCAACTGAAGGCTGAGCATTTCGTAGCTGCAGTCACCACGGTTTCCACCTGGCCAACACCTGTTTCCGGGACCCTTATTTGAAAACCTTGGGATTCTATTTAAAATTTAAGAAGAGTAGAAAGAGACAGAAAGAGGAAGGGAATCAGGCTTTTCAGTTTTGAAACAAGAAGATATGTGGAGGAAATTCTTTGCCTTCCACAAAAGTTAAGAGAAAGGGGATTAATATTCCAGCGTTAAGTATGGTTCTGCTCCCCCATCAAGGCTCTCGGTAGAAAGAAGATATTTTTGGTACAGAGTATCAGAACACCATCATTCCAAAAGTGCCTTTCCGACTCAGGTAGCCACCCCGGCATGGGTACTGTGCATGCGCACAGAGCAGGAGCCGCTCTCCAGCGGCCAGTAAACCAGCCTCACGCCCATGCAGGTGCCTACTAGGCACCGAGCTCCTGCTGCACAAAGTGTGGTCCACGGACCCACACTAGCCTTTGAACTATTTGTTACTGGTCGGCTACGAGAGAAGTACAAAAAACAAGAGCAAGCATGTAGAAACGTTTATAGGCATATGCCATTGCCACGTAATCAGAAACACGTCCGCTGAGCAGGGTATACAGTTTAGACGGAACTCTGGCGGCGGGGTCGCCCTCGGCGTTGGCTGTGAGCCTGACCTGCGCCGGGGAGGGCGCATCCGTCCACAATGGATGGCAAACTACAAACAAAAAAGCGGTCCCTCACCTCGAAAGGCTGTTGGGAGCCAGGGATCAGCACACTTTTTCTGGAAAGGGCCAGATGGTAAATATTTTAGGCTTTGGAGAACATAGATGACCTCCATCCTGTATTCTTGGTTTCCTTTTTTGTTTTATAAACCTTTAAAAGTGTGCCAACCAAGTGCAGCTCAAGGGCTGCACGATCACAAGCCAAGTCTGGCCTTGGCCCATAGGCCGTGGTGTGCTGATCCCGTTCTAGACAGTGAGTGCAACTGAATCACGGGTGGGGAAACAGGGAGAGGCTGGTAAAAGGGCACGTGCGCTTTCAGCCCTGGGATAAATAGGATCTGCGGATCTCATGTCTAATGCGAGACTACAGTTGATAACACTGTGTCGTACAACTGAAACTCACTGAGAGCAGAACTTCAACAATCTCACCCTGAAAAAGCAGACAGACAGACAAATATGTGAGATGACGGGTCTGCTCGTGGATGAGACGAACAGCAGCCGCTCCCCGATGTGCCCATGTATCTAATCGCCACAGGGCACAGTGACAGCATCTTATGGGGTCACGTCACTTAAACCTCAGTAAATCTGAAATTTTTACAAGGGACAAAATCACTGCCACGGACCTCCTATCACATGGCATCAGTTCGAGTTTTCCTTCCTCTTTGTCGTCATCATCCCTACCTTCCCCGGTTCCTGGCAAAATTTACTGACCTCTTACTATGTGCAGGGTCCTGGGTTAGGGGCTGATTTTTAAGACATAAAAGGCACAAGGCTGCCCTCGCCAAGCTTCCAATCTAGTTGAGACGAGGGAACGGAATTATCAATAACACGAGTACACTCAGCAACGATCAGGTAAGCAGGGGACAGCATGTGTCACAAGAGCACCAGTGCCTTTTTCAAAGAGGAGGAGGAAAACCAGAATGTAGTGAAATTTTGATCTTTCGTACCAACTTACGGGAGTAAATAATAAACGTTGGGTCATGCACCCAGCCCTGGGATCAGGCAGTATTTCCTGAAGTGTGTTTGCCCGTGATTCAAGAGTGAAGGGTGGGGCGCCTGGGTGGCTCAGTGGGTTAAAGCCTCTGCCTTCGGCTCAGGTCATGATCTCAGGGTCCTGGGATCGAGCCCTGTATCGGGCTCTCTGCTAAGTGGGGAGCCTGCTTCCCCTTCTCTCTCTGCCTGCCTCTCTGCCTACTTGTAATCTCTCTCTCTGTCAAATAAATAAATAAAATCTTTAAAAAAAAAAAAAAAGAGTGAAGGGCTCCACGGTGAGTGTGTAAGCTTAGGAAAACATAATCAAGGCACGTGGCAATATATGTTCAGTGTTCCTCAGGCTTGTCTGACCAAGAAACTATTTTTAGAGTAACACTTAGGTCACCAGAATCCCCTCAGATACCTTAGGAAACTCTCACATTATCCTTCATCGGAATTAACAGTAGGATCTGCTCATATTCTGGAAATTAACCGTGAGCTGCATGGGTAAATGCAGAAGGGGCCTCGTCCTTCCTCCATAATGTTTTGTATCACCCAATGTGAGAAGAAACCACCATCTTTCAGGCAGTGGGTTTGTTCCTTCTCAAATCTCCCTTGAGTCAGGAGAAAATAGCCAAAAGTTCCCACTCTAAGAACATCCTTATACTAGAGAAAGTAACATGTTCAACTCTGGGCCCAAACCAGCCAACTTTAAAGCCAGGCCACCATCGGTAGACTCAGGATGAGCTAACCCACCCCTGGATAAGAAAGAAATAGCACTTTACAGAGACAGGCCTAGTATTGTCAGTTTGAATCTGTTTCAGGGCTCCTATATGGCCTCTTGTGCCTCCAGAGACAGCCCTCTGAGCTCACAGAAAAGAATATCAGATGTTTGCCCTGGTTTCTAGATAGCCACCTTAAATCTCCTCCGGGGAAAGCCAGTAATACAGAGCCTGATTACTTTCTGGAAAGGGGGAGTGTTTCTGATTAATTCAGACAGCTTTTAGCATATATTCCCGGGCAAGCATGCGATAGTTCAATTATAACCAAAATACTAGTGCTTTAAGGTGGTTAGGAGGATAAAGGGCATATTTCAAACCCTTCGGGGATGACAAGGCCACTTGTGCCAACGCTGTGTGCAATGGCGGCCCATAACCTTTCCGACTTATAAGCTCCGACCGTGTAGACGCGAGGAGCCAGTGACCATGCCTCACTTCCTTCACTCAAGAACCATTAATTGAGCACCTACTTCGTGGCGGGCTCTGATCAAGGCGCTGGGACCCCAGAGATGGAAGACACAGTGGCCCTACCTTCAAAGGGCTCACGGTCTCAGAGCAGGAGAAAGAGGAGACATGAGACCCCAGTGAAAGTTTTCACCAGGCCTCAGGTCCAGCTGAAGAGAACTGTCAACTCAGATAGTACAGCGGCTAGGGGAGTGGGCGAAAAAAGTCACACTTGACAATGGCGCTCCCCTTCTAAGAAAACACAGAGAACAGCAGAAAGATCAGCTGAGACGACTTCTGGCTTAATGAGCAAAACATTTCACCCATTTTGGAATAAGCACCCTTTGCTATGAGAGATCAGCATGTTATCACCACTGAGTGAAAATGAACACCAGCAGAGAGTATCTTTTTCCCTACGCTATAAAAGATTTAAAATAATTAAGACAGTTCCCTAACAAATATGCTTTACTTCTGCCAAGAACAAAAGAAACATGATAGTAGCAGCTCTGCCCTAAAACGGGAACACTCGGGTTTCTCGAATCCAGTTTAGGAGAATGATTTGTATCAATAACCATCACCAATCAAAACAAAACGGTACAAAAACAAAGAACCCACAACTCCAGCTTGACAATAAAAACCCTTATTAGCGTCAACTTATCTTCGGGCAACCCGTTACTCCCTCACTCGGCAGCCCTGGGGGAGCGGCTTCCCCAGACCGGGACGGGCATCGTGCTGCGTGATGGGCTCGGGGTTCCGACGACAACTCTCTAGGAGCCTGTCACACCGACGTGACAGAGTGCAGGCAACCTGCACGGAAAGGAGCCACCAGGTCGGCCCGTGGGAGCCAGGAAGTCTTTACAGAGCAAGCAACCTCTTAACTGGGGCTGGAAGGGTAAATAGGAGCTTGCTGGTCAGAGGAATGGGGAAAAGAGGGACAGAGTACAGGGATCCGTGAAAGGCATTCTGGGCAGAGAAATCGGCAAGGATTAAGGCATGAGGGCTTCAAAGAATAAGGCTTCTGTAGAACACAAAGTTACGCATGGTCAGAGCAGGGATCCGCAGGGACCGAGTAAGAAGCAAAGGCTGCCGTCTGATCGCCGTGGGCCTTGAACACCACGCTATGAAGTTGAGCTTCTGTAAGACACGGGAAGTGAGGGAGTGGTAACGTTCTATGTTTTAGGCAGGTGTCTCTGGGACAAGGTGAGGGAAGAAGTAGGAGGAGGCCGGATGGACCACATCGTGTGGGTCGCATAGTCACTTCCCTCAAGGTCTTTTGCTCAAAGTAACTGGCACAGGGCAGCTAGGCGAGACGAGCCTGTACTTGACCGTCGAAATGAGAACAACTCCCATCTGACTGATCTTAATTTGGCGAAACCTCTGTTGAGAACCAGAAGTGAGGAGGCAGCAGCAAACTGAGGCACCAGCAGAGTCTCAGTGTCAGGGGCCACTGGGGTGAGGAAGCAGAAAGGGGCGCCTCTCCCGCCGGTGGGCGGGGGGCTGAGCGACCACCGCCCTGGGCGGACAGTGAGTCACTGGTGGCCAGGCCCGGCCTCCTCCTCCAGGATGGCTCTGGGCACCCCTCCACTCGAACTCCTCCCCAAGCCGGGACCGCCTTCTTCCTCGATCATCGCCTCCCCAGACCCTCCTCTTTCCGCGTCCGGCACAAAGCCCGTCGTTTGAGAAGTCTGCTACATCACGCTGGCATTCAAACCTTGGTTCAGCTGTGTGATGCCGGGCAAGTAGCCCACATTCTCTGGGCCTCGGAGAATTTTATGTCCTCAATAAAACCAGACACTAGTATTTACTATTAGCAAGAGTAGTCGCGGGATCAAGATCAAACGAAAGCAACACACTGGCAAATGCAGGGTGAACGCTCAATCGTAGGTAACAGTCCAAATTCAAATGTTCATGCTCCACACAAGCGCTTTACCTATCCCAGTGCACTTTGTTCTCATGGCCCGATAAGGTAGGTATTTTGAATTTTTCCATCTTACAAGAGAGGAAACTAAGGCATAGAGAAGTCAAGCGATCTTCCCAAAGTCACACAGCTTCTCAGTGGCTGTCAGGCTACAGTGGGAGCTCTGAGGCCTGACGCTATGCTAATACTGCCGTCCTGGGCAAGGCCTATGTGCAGGCTCGGCCCCAGGCTGGCGTCTGGGAACTGGGACTTCAGGACGGTTCCCAGAGCCCGAACTGCTGAGCGGTTCCGTGGGCCCAAACTGTTGTACAGACAATGTGGTTTCTGCAGAAACGCCTGCCTTCCTGCCGTGGGTCTGGAACTCGGGCATGTGCCAACTAGGAGGTGCCTCTGTGAGCAGCCCCCAGTAAAATCCCTGGCCGCTGAGTTTCCAGTGAGTTTCCCCAGCGGGCATTTCACAGGAATCGGCACAAGTTTCATTCTGTGTGACAATGGAGGGGACTCTTGGGAAGCCCGCTCCCTGTTTCCTCTGCCCGTCACCCGTTTCCCTTTGCCGTCTGCTCTGCACCCTTCTATTGTGATGCATCCCAGCTGTGAGTTCCAGAAGTCCTCCTAGCGCACCCCCAACCAGGGGCTGGTGCTGGGGGTCTCGACATAACCAGAACGAAGAAAATTTGTCTCCAAGTAGTATGTTCTGTTACCTTCTGAAAGAATGCCCTGCAGTAGTTCCTGGGCCAGTTTAGAAGTGGTCAAGAGTTGAAGCCGGGACCTAGCACTCTCTGCTCATTTTAAGAATCCCAGCTCAGGCTGGCTGACCAGCTGCAAGGGAGGCAGCTTTGAGCCCCTGGGCTCCAGAAGCTGGCGTGCACCCCTACCTACGGGGAGGATAGGCCGGGGAGCAGACACGTGCCACGGGAGATACTGACGTCTGGCTCTGCTGCTTCCTGGTTGTGTGGCCTTGTGCAAGTCATTTAACCTCCTGGGGCTTTAATGTCCTCACCTGCAAAGGGGGGTTCGTGAGAGCACGTGGCATCGAGTGCTCTGTTAGAAGGGAGGTGCGTGCTGCAGATGGCCTGGGGAACGCCTCATGGGGGAGCACCGGCCGCTGGGCTCCCGCTCCTGCCTCAGGAAAATACTTGGAGAGACAGCGAGGAGAGGCACCGGCCGCAGAGAGGACGTAAGGTGGCTAAAACTGTGCCAGCCATACAGGGCTGTTAACACAAGACGGGTTTGAGTGTGCATCCTGAGCCAACAAATAGCCTGGGCTCAAAGCACGGCTCTGGGACCTCAGGGGAGTCACCCAGCTTCGCGAGCGGCAGCCTCCTCCTCTGGAAAATGAGCATAAGGACGGTACCTGCCCCCCAGGGCAGGTGGTTGGGAGCGAATAACGTATCTAGGACAGTGCCTGGCCCCACAGTCAGGGCTCCGTAAGCACAAGCTATAGCATTTTGCGAAGAAATCAAGCGCTGTATGTTGCCAAGCGTAAGGCTCCGCAAACGTGAGCCGCTGTCATTACTATTATTAATGGAGGAACCGCAGCAGAGACAATACTTACAGTCTCTTCTTATCCACCACTCGTTTCACTCGGATGGCTCGCTGTTCTGAGTAAAGTTTACATACTCCTGTTGTAGGGAAAACACCAGAACAGAGACCATTTAAAACCGCTTCGCAGGCACAGGTGTCATTAAGTATTAATGTCACTGTCATTAAGATGTCATTAATGTCATTAAGAGACACTACAGTGTTCAGCGAGTACAGCTAAATTTTGCGTCACGACTATGGTGAAATGCCACACATTTGACCTTTGAGATAAAATGAAATACTTTTTAAGTAATCTTCGATGAAGTCCAGAACCGCACTCCGGTGCTCCTTCACTTGCTGGGAGTGTGTCTCCTTGTGAGCTGCAAGACAGAAGGACAACAGTCAGGTCCCTGTGCTCAACTGCACGGGCGACAATTCATCAGCTTCCTCAGAACAGTTTCTTTACGGAAAGTGTTTGTAAAAATACAGCGATAAAACAAGTCTGCGTCAAGTGACATTACATTTTCAAAAGAGGAAGATTTATTGGGCTTCCCAAGAGTAAAAGATTAAACCTGTAGAAGGACTACAGTCAAAGAATTTATGGTTTATGACAGCATGCAGGGGGCGTACTGGATGGGCCCCACTTCTTGAGAGCTGACCCCGTTTGTGTTAACAGCATCCGATGCTCAAGCTGACCTTCAAGTAACCTGTTTAAATCACACTCAAGCCCCACACTAGCCTGCCTGTCCGGGCTGTTGTCAGCCTGGAATGCTCCGTCTTCACCCCTCAGCTACTCCCATTCCAGGGGCCCCGTAGACACAGAGTCAAATCTTCCTTCTCAAGGAAACCCTCCTTGACCCTGCTAGCCGTAAGGACGCCTGGCTTCTGCAAACTATCACATCTGTTTCACATCTGTGCCCTTTATTGGTAGGACAGCTCTCATCTCCTGAGAGACCGAGTGCCTCCCACATGTAGGCGCTCCAAGGGTATGTCACATGTGTGACCGCTACAGCAAAAGGTAGCTGGCAGCCCAGTTTACACACAGAGAAACTAATCAGGCTCAGCGTCAATAAGAAGCCCAATGTCACATGGTTTGGTACTCAGCTGCCGGTTTTATTCATAATCATGTACTTCTAGGTTATTTCAACGAATGTTCGGGTCCTTAAGGACAGGAGACATGAACCACGTTTTTACTGCTGGGCTGCTCAGCCTGAGATACACACGAGCACACAAAATTCTGTGAGTATGTGTGTTTGGCAAGAACATCCATAGCTTTCATCAGACTCCAAGTGGCCCAGCAGGGCTGTGACGGAAGCTTTCTAATAGAAATCACTGTCAAGAATTCAGCAGCCTCTGGCCACTCGGAGCTCTGTGCTCTTCAGTGGAAACCGTATCGGCCTCGGCCCATTACAAAAGGGTCAAGCAAGATACACGGCTGGGGAAACTGTCTCACTGCCCCCGTGAGAATGAGACATCGGTGAAGACGTTGCGATACTGAGGACCCAGGGGCCAGCCACGGTGCTAAGCATGTGCTGAACCCAACTGGATTCTCTTAACAACCCTAAGAGAACACCCTAGAACTGTCTCCCCCACAGACAGAGAAACCGAGGCCCACAGCAACGGAGTGCCTTGCCCAAAGCCGTGTGGTTAGAAGGCGGTGGAGTGGGGGTGGGCTGAGGCTACCCAGCGTCACGGCGGGCGGGCCGTGCCTCTCAGACCCCTCACCTTGAGTCCTCAGCTGCTGGATTGCTTCAGAGCAGGTCCTCATGAACGTCTGAGCATCCTGGTCTATCTGGTCCCGCTCTGTGTCTGTCATCCTTCCGTACTCAGACATGACATGGCTTTAAAAAAAAAGTGGGGCGGGGGACACAATTTTAAAGCAGCGGCAAATGAGCACTAATGTCGTGTGGACGGAGTGTGAAGGGAAGGGAAAGCTTTCCTGTCGACATGACATGACGTTTAAGCCGGGCCTGGGTGAAGACGGTCTGGCCAGGCTGGGAGGTGGGAGAACGCTCCGCAGGCCTGGGCAGGAATGGGGGCTGCAGCTGTGAGGACAGGGCGGCTACTGAAGGCCCCGCGTCACACGAGGACAGAACTAGATGAGGAGGAGGAGAACGCCCTGGGGGCCGCACGGACAATCACGGGGGGCTGCTATGGGGAGGCGCTGGAGACATATGTGGGAAGCTGCCTGGGGCTGCCCTTTTTTGCATGTCGACAAGCAGTCTTCAAGACCCACAATAAAAGAGCTTTTAGAAACATTTCATTTCCCCAGTGTTAAGTTAGAAAACGCGAAGGTAACTGAGCCGGGCTGCTCTGCCGCCTACGATCGGCCACACGCGCTCCTGACGCTGCTGCAGCCGGAACGTCGTCCAGCAGATGCTCTTCCGACAGATGTCCGCGTGCTTCCGCCTCATTCGGATCTCCGACCCCAGCCAGCTACCCTGACTGCCCCCTGCACTCGCCCCCTGCTCGGGCCACTGTCGCTGAGTCTTCAGAGCCCGGGCCGGCCATCACAACACTGTGTCTGAGGCCCAAAGTCCCCTCCCCGGGCTCGGGCTCTCCTCTACTGCCGTCTGTTCCTCACCCAGCCTCATTTTCCTTACAGCGCTTACCGCTCCCCGAAATACGGATGACGATGTCTTCCCAGGAGCACGTAAGCTGCAGGAGAGCAGGGGTTCTGTCCTTTTCCCTTGTTTCCCCCAAACCTAAGATGCCGCCCAGCGCACAGTAGGGACGCTAACAGTAGCTGAGCACTTCGCTTATACCAGACACTACTCTCCATGCCTCACCTGTATTTCATGGACTTATTTATTCCTTGCAATTCATCCACTCATTCACCTCTATACTAAACCCCCTGTATGTCTGGCACCGTGGCAGGGGCTGGGGGTCCGCAGTTGCAATAAGGCTTATTTCTGATCCCCGTGGAGGGCAGGGACCAACCCATGGGGGCGCTGACAGAAACAAGGGGCACAGGAACTGTGTGGGACGGTGCTGCTCTGTGAGCAGACAGGGAACCCAGGGGGGAGAGAGGTCAGTGCATGCAGGGGACAGGGGACAGCGGGAAAAGACCTACTACAGATGCCCACCTGCAGGTCACTGTTGGAATGGCTGTATGCTACATGGGCCACACGAGGACCGTTCCAAGTGGGAAAAAAGGGAAAACGAGACTACGCCAGGTGCCCCCGACACGCTGGGCATACAGGCTGCGGCGCTGTTGGGGCCTCGCATTACTGCGAGGGGCAGCACGTCACCCGCACACGGTCAGCGTCTCCACACCGGACGTCTAGCACGCATCTGCTCTAGTTTTCAAGGGGATGTAGATGCTATCATGATAAATATACATTTATTTAGAATTGTATTGAAGCTGCAATAGCTACTTCTCCAGTATTAATAGGTTTCCCCCAAATCCAACGATCATATAAATATTCCACCATCAACTGGAGAGGAGCCCACGAGGCACGGAGGCCGGGGCGGCTGGTGTAGCCACTGGAGGACTTCAGAGAGTCTGCGTTTTGCGTGGGGCCCTCTGGGGTGGCTGGCCTGGAGGCAGATGGAAGCAGGACCCGGGCAGTCTCGGGCGCAGGCACGGCAGGTCCGAGGAAGTGGTCCTCGGCGACAAGGACTGGCGGGCTGAGGAGGGAGAGAGGAGAGCCCAGGGGCCAGAGCGCGGCAGGCACCGGGACGGGGGTACGGACGTCCAGGTGTGGGGTCCAAGATGGCACATGAAGTTTAGGACATGACAGACGAGGAGCTAGAGCAACTTGAAAGAGAGTTCAAACTCTCATTTTTCTGTGACAATTTAAAAACAGCACCCGCTGCATAATGGGCCTTCAGAACATATTCATCAAAAGTAATGAAGGCCCCGCTGGTGACAGAGCCCCAAATTAAGTATCACAATAACAAAATTATTACTGTTTTGAAAAGGTTAACTATCTGGCAAATAAATTCCCCAAAAATGTATTCTCATAGGACACGCATATAGGAATTCATCAAACTTTAATTGTATTTCCTTTATGATTTACAGAGGGATAATTATATTACAGACCCCAATTTACCGAAATATTAGATTCAATTAAAGGAGACCGAGTTAGGTATAGGTCTGGCTTAGTCAATTTACTTCAAGAAAAAAAGAGGGGGAAAAATGGGTAGTAAGTTTATTTACTGGTTCAGAAATTCGAAGGAAAAGAATTTTTTAAATTAACTGATCAGTATAAAGGGGCAAGTTCAAAATTACAAAACACCATTGACACCGTGCCTATTACTTTATGCAATTAGGTGCTTCCTGAGGATAGAGAAGAGAAAGAAGAGTGTAAATGATTTTTTTAATGGTTTCCTTATTTTAGAGAAAGAAAGAGAGCACGAGGCAGGGGGATGGTGGGTGGGGGTGGGCAGAAGGAGAGAGAATCTCGAGCAGATTCACTGCTGAGCATGGACCCAATGCAGGCCTCAACCTCATGACCCTGAGATCGTGAGCAGAAGTCCAGAGTCAGACACTTAACCGACTGAGCCACCCAGGTGCCCAGTGTAAATGAAAAGGCATGGACAAAAGTTAAAGGCTACAATCTTATTTTTGCTATAAATATTCACGGGGGCAAGGATAGGACCCTGTCCCCAGTATATGCCTGACAGCACAGATTACCTTGCCGACGTCTAGGCTGCGGATACTTAATATAGACCCTGCTCACAATGAACGACACCACAATAGGTAACACAGCCTCATATATGCGCTTTCACATCACAAAGGCTAAAGGTTACACAAAGCCTTCTGTGCACTAATACTACTCACTGTGCTAAGCGCCTCATATATTTGCCCATTTAATTCTCAAAACTCCCTGAGGTGGGTACAATCTACAATTCTCATTTTACAGAGGAAGCAACTGAGGCACAGAGAGGTTGCGTAACTTGCCAAGGTCGCACAGCTCGTGATTAGCAGAGTTGTAATTCAAACTAAAGCATCCTGGCTCTGGAGTCTACGCTCTTAACCATCACCCAGGGGACCTCTCATGTCAAAAAGGGAACAGAGTTCAGGGAAGAGGATGCTTTCCCCCCCATTTGATAGAAAAGAAAGTGATCTAAGAACCCAATCTTGAAAGGCAGGGTGTGGCCATGGGGAGACAAGAGTGGACACTCTCAGGAAGTTAACAGAATGGAATCGGGAGAAAGTGGGTCTGTCTGGAGCACAGTGAGTGTGGTTCAATCGGGCCCAGGGCAGGTGGAGCGAAAGTGGGTCTGTCTGGAGCACAGTGAGTGTGGTTCAATCGGGCTGGAGCCCAGGGCAGGTGGAGCGATGCGTTCCTGGGGGGCCTCCAGCGCTAGTCGAAGTTGCATTCTGCAGCCAGTGGAAGGGCCGGGCCTGCTGAAGGTGAATACAGTGGTATCTGGTTAGATGGAGGAGACGGGGAAAGATCAGGTGATGGGTTACCAACACGAGCCAGAGGAGCCTGCCTTATGCAGCTCTGGTCTCCCGAGTGCCATGTGAGAGGGAGGTGCTAGTGCCTTTCTGTGGGACTAAAATGTAAGAAAGGAGCAATGGCAGGGTGTGGGTGGTGACAAGGACTGGGAGGAGGGGACGGGTCTGAGAGGTAAAACTGTCAGGAATAGCAGAGCATCGTCAGGTCCTGGGATCTGCGGCCTGGATGAGCAGCAGACACTGAGAGAAGCAAGGAACACAGATGGAAGAGAAAATGAACGGGAAAGACGAGAGAGAGAAACCAGGATTAAATGCCCGTCCTCACGATGCAGCATAAAGGGGCAGAAGTAACGCTCTGGAGACCAAACGTTCCACGACCGACACTGTTCTGAAAAAAGAAACCAGGGCAAATGGACTTTCAGAACCATTTGGTGATAAAATCTGGAGACTAAAGGAGATTTTAAGCAACAAGGGACGGCCTTCTGAAGTCGTAGGGTCTATTAAGGAGAAAGGGGAGTCGCTGTGACATTCGGTGCCGCGGCCCCAGACCGAGGCAGGCCGGAGACCACAGACCGCGGCCTAACAAACTGAACCAGCGGAGACGGAGGTGCCATCAAAGCCCCAGGACCGGCCTGCTGTCCCGTGGTGGGCGCTCGGGAGATGCCTGCTTGTGTGGGTCTTGTTGAACTGATCCGACCATTTGAACCCCCATCTCCAGAGGGCCACTCGGCACAGTCTGGCTCCAGGAAGGAGGGGAGGGGGCCGGGAGTGGGAGGCCGCCGGGGGGAACCGTTGGAGTCAGAGCCCAAGCCGAAGGGGAGGCGTGGCGGACGGAGGACCAACAGCTAATCATCCGCCCTTTAGCTGAGCTCAGGAACAAGTGCGAATCGGAGAAACAGAGATCAAAATACTCGCTTCATCACGGTGACTCGGCTCGGGTGGTCCCAAACGGGGCTTGGCAGGTGTGCCGCATGTGCCCACTGCACGTGCCTTCCCCCGCGCAGGCTGTTCCTTCTGCCCGTGCGCTCCTCCAACTGCCAGGGTGAGGGGCAGGGGCTTCCTGCTTTCTGAGCTCGCCCCCAGGCTCTCCCCCATCTTCCGCTGGGCCTGCACACACTGGCTTCTCCCTGCCTCACATGAGTGCAGGCCCACCTCCCAGCTCCGCCCCTACCTGGCACCCCAGCTGGGCCCCCACAGCGCTCCTCCTGTCCCCTCCGCCCCTGACCTTCGGGGAAGCACAGCGTGCGCGCGGTGCCCAGAGAGTGCGGGTGCGCAGTGAACATTACACGTACGGGTCACTAAGAGCACTTTTTCCCTGTCTACTGGATCTTTCCCCGCAAACACGGTGTTGTATCTCCCAACTCCAACCAAACCAAACCAAACCAAACCCCTCAACTCTGTGTCTCCTACCGGCTTCGGCTAATCTCTCCCTTCATCTGGGTAAAACTCCTATAACAGGTCTGCACCCTGGTCTCCATTTTCCTGACCACTGTTTCCTGAGCCCCCGTCCAAACCGGCACTACTTTCCTCCCTCCACCGCTGTGCTGGCTCCCAGGGACCCCCGGGGCCCCCAGGCCGGATCAGCTCTTACCCAGCCACTCGGCACAGAGCGGACGGAGCCGAAGGCACCCCCTCCCTGGCCTGTGCTCATCCTCCGCCCTTCACGACTCCACTCTCCTGATTTCCCCCACCGCACCCGCTGCTCACTTGCAGGCTTTTTGTGGACACCTCCTAGCCCCCCCCGAAGACTTAAAGACGGACAGTTCACGGCTCGGTCCCCGAATCTCTTTGGGGTCCACACAGCTTGTGGGATGAATCAGTCTGGTCTTGCAGCTTCGGCAGCACAAATAGTTTTACACTTACGAGTCTCCAACTTCCATCTCAGCCTGAACCTCTCCTGGAACTTAAGACCCAAAAACCTCACTGCCTGCTCAACACCTCCGTCGGATGTCGAATTTGCCTTGTGTATACGCCCCCACTGAGCCCCGGCCCGCTGTCCTCAGACTTCCGTCCCTTCTGGCTGCTCAGGCCCCACACCTCAGGTCCTCCTGACGCCGCTGCTTCTCTCCCGGCCCCTGTCTAATCCATCGGCACATTCCCTTGGCCCCACCTTCAGAACATTTCCAGAATCTGACCCCTTGGTATCCCGCTCACGGCCGCGGCTCTGGTCCACGGCACGACACCCCTCCCCTGGACTTAGCTGTGGTCTCCGAGCCCGCGTGCTGCTCCAGCCCGGCCTAACACACCAGCCACACTGCTCCCATCCCCAGTGAGTCTCGTCCCATCGCTCCCCCACACGAGACCTTCCCGCGGCTTCCTAGCCAGCCATAAAAACCAAGGTTCTTGCAAAAGCAGCAAGGTCCTTAAGACGGCCCCCGAGAACTGGCTCCGGGCATCTCTCTGGGCATCTCTCATCTACCCCCATCCCTCCCGCCCCCCCCGGTCACACCAGCCCCCTCGCTGCTCCTGCGACGTCCCAGGCACGCAGGATCTTTCCACTTGCCGGCTGCCTTCTTCTGGAATGTTCTTTCCCCAGATAATTATAGAAACTGATCCCTTACTTCTTTTAGGTGTTTACTGAATGTCCCCCTCCTAATGAGGCCCTCCCGAGCTACCTTTTTATAAGACTGTTTCCGGACACGTGCGAGCCACTTTCCGCCCCCTCCTCCTGAAAGCACTCCCCCAGCTGTAACATTCTACACAGTTTACTCTTGCTTCTTGTCTGGCTTGCCCCACAAAAATGTCAGTTCCACGAAGGCAAGGACTTTTGTCTATTCATGGCCACATCCCCCGCATCAAGAGCAAGGATCTGGCAGGCTGATAAATCAGTACATCTCAAACACTTTCGGAACAGCCCGACTCCGTGCATGCAGAACAGGCCTGACACACGGCTGCAACTGTGCCCTTATGAGGCCCCTCCCCAGCTGATTTTATCCCACCACACCCAAGCCCTACAGACTCCCCTACAGGGCCCTTCCAGAGCCTTCCCTGGAAAAGCCACTGCCTCCATCCTGATGACAGGCCAAGAGAAAAGGGAGGAGTGAGCCCGGGGTTCTAGTCCCAGCCACTGGGTAAATCTCCTTTCCTCCCTAGGAATGGCACCTTCCTATTCCCCAACCCCAGCTCCTCATTTTTCTGGGGGGAGAGCTGGAAGGACAGAAGGAAGCCCCTGGGTTCTTGGAAAATAGATGGCCCTACCCTCAGTGGAATGTGGAAGAAGGAGAAATGGGTGCCTCCCCATCCCAATACTCCCTAGCGTCGCGTTTGCTTACCTCGTTTGGCTTCGCATGGTAACGCTAGGCAATGCTAACAGAATGTGCCCTACATAAGGTGCGGGCTCTGTCCCTCCTCCCGAACCCCCTAGTCAGAGCAGGGGAGAGAGAGCAGGGAGAAGGGGGGCCTCCAGGCTTGTGCTCCTCCCTCCTAGAAACGGTCTCATCAGAAATGGAGGCAAGAGGGGTGAGGGCCAAGTAAACAAGGAAGGTACTGACCTCCAAGTGAACACGCACCCCGTGGGTGGAATGGACCTATAAATGACTAATTCCAAGAACATTAGATTAACATCCTCCTACTCTAGATTTTGATTTAATGGAAACTCAGCCCAGTGAAACTGAAAAGGTCTAAAGGTTAATTTGATAAAACTGATTACTCAATTAAAAGGTGATGTTCCTTTAGGAACATTATACATTAACCTTTAAAGCTAGAAATTGACAGTATGGTTATTCTATTAGTAAAAACAGAAACCAAAGAAATTTTCCCCCCAAGTGCTATTGTTTTGTTGCCAAGACACTGCAGAAAAGGTACACGCGCCCAAAGTGGAGACATTATTTTTAATTAAGATCATTCCAGAGATCCAGCCCGAGGCTACCTCCGTTGCATGCTGCTCTGCTCCAGTAAAATGTCATTACTAAAAAAAATTAAATGGGTCAATAAAGTCTGAGCTCTACATTATGGAAAAAATTACAGCTTCCTAATTATGTCAAACTAACATAGCTTTATGGCTCTGACGGCAATTTCTCTTTCAATTCCTCGTTCGTACTCCATCCAAAATGTTCCCGGCCAAGGCCAGCAGCCACACCGGGAGGCGGGAGCAGTGAAGAGGCCGGCTGCAGACCTCCACCACTGTCCGGAGGGGAACTTGATGGGGGACAAGAAGGGCAGCCCTCCTCTGCCTGCAGAGAACGCAGGTCACCGAGAGGATGTCTGCTCCCTAGTCCTCATGTTTCTGTGTATGGATCAGCCCCCCTGGTAGGACCCCCAACTGCCTTCCTCAGCCTCCTGGCAGGGGAGAAGGAGGGCTGCTTTCTCTGATCAATAAGCTGGCAGAAGGAACCAGGCACGGACAGGGACCTGCACATGGGCCTGGCCACAGCTCCTTGCTCTCTCTCCTCTTTGGGATCTGCTTGCTTGTAGACAGCAGAGGCCCTGCTGTCCTCCTCTCTCTCACACGCCAGAAAGGGGCCTGCCCCCGATCTCTGTGCTCCAGGGACTGCGACCGTTCAGTGGCAGGAATGGCCGAGTGAGTCTAATTCCAGAGCCTTCAATAAGCCCACCCACTCCCAGACCTAAGCTCTGCCTGCCACCCTGTATTTTACCAGGGACAAGCTGCTCACTCGTCCATCCCCATCATATTGACCTGACCCTGCATCCCACCTCCCACCCCTTGTCCCCCCTCCCACCAATCTCTGGCAGGAAGGAGAGGTATATTTTCTAACTGCCCACCCTTATAACGTCATCATAGGTCACATGGGGGTCCAATCACCAAGGGTCCCCCTTCACCAAGGGACTTCTCTGTGTCAGGAACTCGCACACATCTCATCTGATCCTCCGAAGAGCACCATCCACATTGAAAAAAGAAAACAAGCACAAGATTGGAAGTGAGCTCTAGACACTCACATGACTAATACCTGGCAGAAGCGGGGCCGAACCGAGGTGTGACCCCAGACCCCTGCTCTGTCAAGGGGACCATAACAGGAGCAGGAGCAAAATGCAGAATTCATGAGCTGGCAATGAACGGCGCCATTGGGAGAAGGAGTAAAAGACTGAGTTTCTATAATGAGGTGATGGATTCGTCAAGACTAAGAAAGCCTCGGGAGCTAGAGTTCTATATGATGCTGGAGCCACAGGACCCAAAAGAGATCCCGGGCGTCGGTCTGAGCGTCCGCTGCCAGTACTTGGGAAAGAGGAAACCCTGGGCCAGTGGCCGGCGGTCCTGAGTGACATCGGGGAGAGGACTCGGAGTGACCTGCGAACCTGGACACACAGAGTGTGGGAGCCAAGGAGAATAATCACCATTCTAATTTAGAGTCACTTAAAACTACTGCGCAGTTACAGAGCAGCAGCCGTGAACAATAAGCTTATAAATGCACGGAAATGCACTGTGTTTCAATGATACTGTCTTATGTGACTCCCTCGATGAGTCAGGGAGGGATTATTAAGCCCTCTGTTTAGAGCAGGACTCTGCAAGCTTTTTTTGAAAAGGGCCTGAGAGTAAAGACATTTCGACTTTGGGCCATATAATCTGTCACAGTCATTTAATTCTGCTGCCGTAGTGCAAAAGCAGCCAAAGGTGACACGTAAATGAGTGGGTTTGGTGATGGTCCGGTAAACTTTATTTAGGGACTCTCTGATGTGCATTTCATTTGATTTTCGTATGGGGTGAAATCGTGTTCTTTTCCCCCAGCCATTTAAAAGCTGTTCTTAGTTCACGGGCTGTACAGAACAGGCAGCAGGGTGCCTCTAGGCAGTGGCTGGTTAACCCCTGGTTCAGGGACGACGTTGGGTTTTACAGATGGATTTCTCAGATTCATGAGGCCAATAAGGGAGTGGAGTGGCCTGAACTACACTGACATTTAAAACATTCGCCCTGTTGGATGTCAAGGCAAAGGGAAGTGAACAATGGATTTCCGTGAAAGGCCTCTACAAACATGTAAACACTTCCGTAGCCTAGGTTGTCAGGTACTCCAGGAAGGAGCTAGGCCTGTAGGCCAGTTCTGTTAGGCTTTCCAAAATGACTACAGCGTCCATTTTTATGGACTATGAAACTAGTACTTGATGTCCACGTACACCTCCGGAAATGAAACTTACACTGCCATCTAGTGGTGAGCGAGTATTTTAACTGAGAACTTAAATAAGGTCTTGGTACTGTGCACCAAGAGTAATTTACTACATTCCAAAATTATACAGTGAAATACGCTTAGGAGCATAAAGTTGCCGATGATGACATTTCACATGTCCCACCCAACCTTCCCATTAGTTCGCACAGGACACTTGAAGCGCAGTCCTCTGGTAGACAGGCCACACCACCGCCAGGTGACAGTGGGGCTCAGGCAAGCACAGGGGACAAGGCATCTGCCCTGTAAATGAATGCCCCGGCATCTGCTGAGAGCTGGGGTATGTTCCAGAACCCATTTTGGAAGTCTCGATCAAAACACTTTTGTCTTTTTTTTTTTTTTTTTTTTTAAAGATTTTATTTATTTGACAGAGAGAAACACAGCGAGAGAGGGAACACAAGCAGAGGGAATGGCAGTGGGAGAAGCAGGTCTCCTGCAGAGCAGAGAGCCCGATGCGGGGCTCGATCCCAGGCCCTGGGATCTGACCTGGGCCGAAGGCAGACGCCCAACGACTGAGCCACCCAGGTGCCCCCACTTTTGTCTTTTGACAAAGCAACCTAACCAAACCCTCTCTAGATGCAAGGGTTCTTGTCATGCGTGTTTACAAGACTTGCATCGTTCTGTCGTTTGCTTGATAAGCGTGTACTGAGACACTGTGTCTCAATTGTATCTACGTGTTTCACAACATCTACGGTACACAGAGAGATACAAACGTGGGAACATCAGCACAGAAGATCACACTGCGGGCATCTTGTGACCCCAAGGACATGAGGGCCAGCAGAGCCTACCCCGGATACAGGAGCTCCTACCTGTTCTGCAAATATCACCACCAAACTGATCCTCCCCAGTGCAACTCTGAGTTAGTAAGAAAAAAAGGAAGGACAGAAGGCTCAAAGGGAATATAGGTATGGGAAAGAATTCAGTCACCAAAGCCACGGTAAAAAATAGAAACTTACCTATAAGCATTAATATAATCTTTCCTGTGTTCCAGAAGAAAATCTCTCAGTTTGCCAATGTGTGAAATCTAGAAACAAAAGAAAGCAAAGAGTTTATATAGAGAGATATGTTACACTCACCTGCAATAAATTTTAAATTAATGGAGAATGGCCTGCAGGTTGTAGACAAATTTTGAAGCTACAAACGAACACTTCGGTTTTAGATTCTCATACATAGTTGAGCCTTGAACAACGTGGGGGTGAGGGGTGATGACACCCCCACAGTCGAAAATCCTTATATAACTTTTGACTCCCCCCAAACTTAACTATTAGTAGCCTGTTGACCAGCAGCCTTGCCAATAACATAAACAGCCGGCTCACACATATTTCGTGTGTAGTATGTATTATATACTGTATTCTCACTAGAAAGCAAACTAGAGAAAAAAAAATGTTACTAAGAAAAACATAAGGAAGAGAAAATCCATTTACAGGACTGTACTGCATTTGCCAAAATAAAATCCACAAAGAAGTGGGCCCACACAATTCAAACTCATGTTCTTCAAGGATTATCTGTCATCACTAAGTTGTTGGTTAAGTTGCCCAAAGTCACCCACATTCCCTTCTCCCTTCCCACATTCCTGGGCCTTGGTCTCTCATTGACAGTTCCTTCTCCCTCCAAGTGTTGTGACATGATCTAAGATGTTAGGAAGAGATGATCTCTAGGGAGCTTTGAGATTAAATGAGATAATGTATGTCTAGTAACTATACAGTACGTGCTCAATAAAGGCCAGTTCCCTTCCTGATTTGTCTTATTTCTAAAATGTTATAGACAAATACTCCTTCTTCCGAGTGTCCCGGGAATGGATTCTAAGGCTAGAGGTACCAAGTCTACAGACAGGGCCCCACGGAGAAGCTGAGTTCCAAGCTTCAGGGGCAACGATGGATCGCGACACAGCAAACCTCCATCTTCCTCATGGCCTACTTCCCCAGATGAACAAAAAGGACACAGAGGTACAAAGGACTCTATTTGTGATGGCTGGTATCTAGGATCATAAAACCCTACTCTAAAGCACCTGCCAAGCGTCAGCACGTGGAGCTAGGAATTAAAAAATAAGTAAAATAAAATAAAAAGAGGTGGGAAGAAACCTACAACCATGGTTGACAAAGACCAAAGTGTTTCCAGAAGGAAAGAAAGATTAACTAAGCCGGTGGCCTGCTCTGTCCTTTGACCATTGCTCACACCAGCTTCCTCCTGATGCCCTTTGTACTTACTCCAAACATACATAACCCCAGCCTTGAAGGGTCCGCTGAACTTTCATCTTTTCCATGAAAGTTTTCCTGTCAAGGGCAACTCAGGCTAATTTTCGCTTTGCTCTCAACTTAAAAGCACTTCTGCATACCACCCACGTGGCACGAAGCTACACACGGCCCCGTCCTCTGGCTTGTCCATCAGTGGGATTATGAACCATGCAAGCAGGGGCTGGGCTGCTCCCCCGCAGTTCTAAGCACAACACGCGGCACAGAGGGTGGTCGCTAAGTCTCTGTGGAATGAGTATGTGTCTAAATACAAAGATAGTATTTATCGCAAAGGAAACATGCAGCGTTGGGCTGCAGATAGGTCAGGAGGGGTTCAGTTAAATTGCCCACAGAGTCGAGATAAATAATAAATATGGTTCAGAAAAGGACCTCCAGGCATCTGAAGGGCAGGACTCCAACTAAAAATGAAGTATGGCCATAGCGTTCACTTACTTGCCAGGTAACAAACAAGGGCCAGGAGTCTGCCTGACATCTGTGGCCCCGTGAGGTCCGTCCTATCCCCTACGGCCCTGTTGTGGGCACGGACAGCGCTGCTGTGTAACAGTAACCCGTTTGGGAGAGGGAACCTCACAGAAGCGAACTGATTCATCCAAGGTGACACACAGAGCACGTGGCAGAGCTTAAAGGGAAGCTCAGGATGGTCTGAGTTCAAGTCCAAGTTCAGCATGTTTCCTGTACAACACAGCTGCCTTCCTTACACCTTACTCCTATGTTCCACTTTAATGCATTATGAAATCTGATCTTTTCAGACTGTGGAGAAAGTAAGAGAAGTACCAACGAGGTGTTTCCTGCACCCCGCATAAGATTTGATCGTTACTCTCCTGTTCTAAACTTTCGATGGCTTCTAGCTCCAAACCCTGCCTACAAGGGGCCAGGTAAACAGCACACAGGAGTAAGCAAGGGAAGTGGACGGCTGTTTTACATTCGGCGGCGGCGAATTCTGGATTTAAAATATACTGACCCCAAAGGAAGCAGCTCCGCGGCTGATAAAGTTTTCCATAAAAAGTATTAACAAGTCTAACGGAATCTACCACGCAGTCTAGATCCATGGCCCACCCCCTCGCTGCCCGGGGGGGACTACAGCTGGCTGTGGTCCTCCAGGAAGCAACGGGCAAGGGGATGAGCGCCAGCAGCAAGAAGGCCCCACAGGCATCTCAAAAATATAACTAGATTTCACTTAAAAGTATAACAAATGGGATCCCAATTTCTTACGTTCTGTAATGGCAAATTTCTGTAAAATAAACTTATTAAAACCAACTGAAGCTTGTTCAGCATTAAATGGAATTCTTGGTAAATTAAGACGTACTATGTAATTACTGACTTAACAATATCATCCATATGACTCAATACTTAACAAGAGTATAATGAATAAAATAATATTTTGAATGCATAAATGAAAAGAAACGAGCATTAAGATTTCTGTAGGCATTTGAGAGCCTTGAAATTCTCTATTGGATTCCTAATACACACACACACAAAAACATCACAACAAATCACAAAGAAAAAAAATATGTCAGTAGGTCTTTGATTTATCTAAATAGACACCCTTGAGTCCCAAATAGCCTTATGTGATAGGGCCATCTTCATCATGAGCGATTTGACAGTTTAATCTCACGACCACCACCATCTTTGTGAAGATTCTTGGCCAAGCTCTGATCTGTTCACTGTTGTGCTTAGTCCTATTTTTTTTTTTTAAAGATTTTATTTATTTGTCAGAGAGAAAGAGAGTGAGAAAGAGAGCAAGCACAAGAGGCAGAGTGGCAGGCAGAGGGAGAAGCAGGCTCCCTGTTGAGCAAAGAGCCGGATGTGGGACTCGATCCCAGGACCCTGAGATCATGACCTGAGCTGAAGGCAGTCGCTTAACCAACTGAGCCACCCAGGCGTAGCTGTGCTTAGTCCTATTTTTGAGAATAAACTGCCAGTGATAGTGTACTTCATATGACTCTGATATGGCTCCTAGGTTTTCAAATTTTTAGAGGCTGAGTCCTTGTCTGCTTTCCATTCTGAATGCTTCTACACACAGCGCTGGTCTTAAAAGAACCACCTGTATGTGTGGATCCAGAGAATGCCTCTGACTTATAAAAGGAGAAGGACTATTTCAGTGTCAGATGTGATGTGGAAATCAGAGTATAATGAAAGTGTCACTCACTGTCCTGTAAAGATCTGAAACTAGTGTCAGTTTCTTAGTCTTGGTATCACTGAATGACATGGGGAGGAGGGCAGGGAGAGGGTCCTGGGAGGAAACAAGAGGTCACTGGAAAAGCACGTGGTCACCAGTGGGTGACAAAATATAGGGGCTAAAAACAGGGAGTGTTCTGGGCGCTGGGCCATGTTCTGGGGAGCATCACAGCCTCGGGTAGATGAAGGACACACCATCTTCCCAGCTCTGTGCCTTCGGGATTGCGCTTCCTCTGCCCGGAACAGTTTTCTTTATTCCAACCCCATGCCACCAGAAGATTCCCTGTTCGTCCTGCCAGCTTCCACTTAAATGTCACCTCTTCCAGGAAGCCTTCCTTAACACCTTCCTTAGTGTTTTATAGATACCTGCCAGCACTTTCTATAGAACATCAGAAGTGTTTTCCTGTGACCTCCTCACTAGACTTCGACTGAGTTTCCTGAGGTCAGGATCTATGCCCTGTTCATCTCCGAGAGTGAAAAACGTTGGAGGAAGAGAGGAGGAGGGAAAAAAAAGAGTTTGTAGGGGTTGAAAATCCAACAGAAAGGGCTTCAGGATCTGATAACTTCTGACGTAGGAGTTGGATCAAAAAAGTTTCAGCTTTGTTTGCTGTAAACAAACAAAGATGAACATGCTGGCTACCTGTGTAATTCTTGAGAAAGTCAGTGGCACGTGTTTTCAGAAGGTAAGATCTACTGAAGACGTATAACTAACACAGTTCACAGGAGAGGATCTGCTCTCACAAGGCTGATCACCTTCCATCCGACCGACGGCGCACCACGGGAGAGTTTTTATGGCCATAGCCATGGTTTGATTACACTGCTGTATTAGCTGACATGTGTCCTTCGTCTCTAGCATAAACTGTAGCCTAAAATAAGAATCGGACTGTAGCTAAGAGAGAAAAGGAAGAGAGGAATGCCAGATGTATTTAATATCTGCACTGTACCAGTCACCCTTAAGCAGGTTGTTTTGTTTAACTCGGACAACGAATCTGTTGAAATGGATTCTTTTTCTTGGTGGAGAGGAACCAAAGCCCGGAGAGGTGGTATTCCTGGCAGAGCCGGGGCTGGAACCCCTAATTTCGCTGAGCCAGCATGGACTCCCTCAAAACCACTCAATGAATGGACATGCTGGTGTTTTCTAGTTTCATTCAAGTTACTTTCTTGCCTGCGGTGTACTGTTACTTCACCAGTTAAAGAAGATAAAAACCTCCCGCTTAATATGGATATTAAGAAATTACAATGTAGGGATAGGGAGGCTGGGTTGTGGACATTGGGGAGGGTATGCGTTGTTAAGTGCTGTGAAATGTGTAAGCCCGAAGATTCACAGACATGTACCCTGGGGCAAATAATACATTATATGTTAATAAAAATTAAAAAAAAAAAAAAAAGAAATTATAATGAATTTTTGCCCAGGTCTGATAACATGAAGCAATATGATTGCTTTTACTTTTTTGTTTTTACAATTCTTATCTTTTACAGACGTATACTGAAAAATTTACAAGTCGGATGCGATACCTAGAATTCGCTTCAAAACAATACGGGGGCGAGGGCGTATCAGACGAAGCAGCGTGGGTCGTGCGTCGGTACGTGTTGAAGACGGGGCACGTGCATTACACCATCCTGTCTACTTCTGTATGTATTTGAAATCTCCCTTAATAAAAAAATTTTTTTAAATCTCCCATTTAGCATTTTCTTTCCCTAACGCTTTGAGTCATTTGAAGTATAGATCCTCTGCTGCCGAGTTAGTAACAATCGGTACTTGAACCAAAAACTAAATTCCATGAGGAATCTCTACCCACTTTATCTCGAAGTACTTGCAATCTTTGCTTAAAGCTCCATTTACCAGGTTCCATGCGCCTCTGAGAAACCAAAACCAACAAGACCTTCAGTGAGAGGGGACCGCGTGCCGGGCGGTGGTCCCAGAGCGGCGCGTGCATTTGCTCGCCTAATTCTCCCAGGCGTGAGCACGTCACACCACCACGCACGCGTGTTCTACAGGTGAGAAAACGGAGTCGGAGACAGGATAAGTCATGCGCTCGAGGGCACAGGGAATGAAGTCTGGTACTGGGCTTGAGTTCCTAACCCCCAAACTGAAGCTCGGATTGTGCGCAGGTCATAACTCAGTAGGGGACGGCGGAGGAAGGTGCCCGAGTGAGCGACGTCACGCTGACCCTCTCCTTCCATCCTATTCGGCAGTGCACCACACGCTTGACGGCGACTGTCACGTGCCAAGCACCCGCCACACAGTCCCCGTGTGCCGTCATTTACTCTCCCAGAAGAGCCGGACAACCCAGAAGTGACCCCCGTTCCCACTTAAGACACATGGAAACTGAGGCCCACGCAAGGTTACAGGGCTAGCAAGAGGCAGGGCTGGGACCGATCACAGGTCTGAGTGCCGCAAGGGTGAAGTTACTCATCCTGCACTACACCGGCAAAAGACTAGTCGGACTACTAAGAGTTAGCTTACCGAAGTTTGAGGGTTTTCTTCACAGTGATGTAAGCTGGGTTTTACATGGGAGTATGTGGGTACAATGTTGAATGTAAAAACGTTTTTAACTACAGTGGATCCCAGAAAGATCCAAGAAAGGCTTCCACACTCGGTGCTCATTTTAAAAGTCACCTACATGCTAAGGTAGGAATATTTGCATATCTAAAGGGAAGGTTTCCACTGGCTCCTGTCCTCTCCTCCCTAGTCCGCTGCAGTGCCCGGGGGGGTTCTGCAACATGGTAGGCCAGGGTTGGCAGAGGCACCCGGATGAGGAGCGGAAGGCCCACCAACACGGGCACGTAAGCAGGATGGTCAGGAAGACCGGCAGCACGATGCCGACCGGTCCGTTTGGAGTATCAGTCATCGAACTACCACAAAACATGGCTTAAAAGAACACCGACGCCAAGTTCCCAGACTGCTTTTCTCCCCCACGTCTGAGCGCCCTACAGCCACCTACGTACAGCTTGGGCAGGGTAAGGGCAGAGGAGCAGACTCTGGGTAAAAGGCTGCACGGGTCTGGGCAGAGCAGGGTGGGCAAGACAGAGTTGGGTAAGAGATCCAGGGAGGGCAGGCATTCTTGGGTTCCGAACTCTGCTTTGCCACCCACTGCTGAGGGAGACCCCGATCCCCGCTCCTTAGGCTTTTCTGCAGGGACTTTGGCGGGGCCAATATTCCCGGCCTCAGAGGCGGGAGGAGGAACTTAACTGGTTTATGATTTGGAGAAAGGAATGAACATGCTCGGCTGCGTCTTGCCCTCTGCTCAGTGCACACCAGCCAGCAGAGAGGGTATATTCTGACCCAAGTTCTCCCCGTATTTGGCTACAAATTTAAAGCCGGGTTCCCCATGTGGCTTTTTCATGTTCTGACTCCTGTATTTCTCTTTCAGGTGGTTCCAAAATTGGGCTGAGAAGAAAGGGGTGCTTTTACAAGCTCCCCTGAACTCTTAACCGTTGCCAACTGAAATTTTGAGCAAGTTGCTTAATCCGCCTGGGCTTCGCTACAAAGAGAGGGAGGTAAACATTATTTTTAAGAAACAGCAGTAGCACGAGCTAGCTGCCACCTTTTACACAGTGCATCCTATGCGGCAGGCCCCAGTGTGAAGGCTCTACCCAGGTACGCTCACCGACTCCTCACCACCCTGTGGGGTGAGTCCCATTATAATCCCAGTTCACAGATGAGAGGACACGGAGGCATGATCCCGCGCACGTGGTTCAGAAGAAAGGGGAGACTGTGACTCCCACACCTGGGGCCCGTGTGCTTCTGGTCCCTGCAAGTCTGCCCACGAAGATGGCCCCTGCTGTCCCAGCTGTGCAAGGCAGGTCTGCGAGACTTGCTTTTACTGGATCGTTCTGAGACCAAAAATACCCAGTGCTGAGCAGAGCTGTTCCGGTTAAGGCACGGGCTTAGCTATGGGAGAGCTCCAAGCTACCAGACACGCTCCGGGGCCAGCCAGGATCGGCTTCTTCGGGAAGCTGATACTTCACCCAACAAATGATTTGAACTACATTCTAGAACCACAGGTATTCATCGGACTCCTGCATTCCTTTCTTTCTCTGAACATAAACTGAGTTCACTTTTAAGTGGCTATATTGAAAGACCCATTCCCCAAATGAAGACGCTGAAATTCTCCACAACCCATCTATCATAAAAGCAATGTGGTTTCTAAATTAGATGCATTTGACAGGGGGGAAAAAAAGATTCTCACATCACCTGTCCTCACACAAAAAAATTTTACTAGGAAGGACCAAACAACACCAAAAACGTCCCAGCCTGCCCACCCGTGAGATCGTGAGATCGTGCGAGGTGCCCTGGGTGAGTCAGGGCGGCTTTGCCTACGAGCATATTGCTGGGGGGTGGGAGTGGGAACCAGGCTTGCCTCAAACACACACTGCGTGACCCATTTCCAGAAAAGATGTGAAATGGCACCTAAAGTTGAACACACACACTGGAACCTAAAAGCTCGCCCATCAAAATACTGATGCTCGTCTGGGTGGTGAGATTCGGACATTCCACTTTCTTAACACCTTTTTGTACTTGAACATTTTTCTACAATTAGAATGTATAGTCTTTGTAGTCAGATAAAAAATGTTTTTTTTTTAAACAAAAAGGCAAATTTTCCCACATACCTGCTGACTAAAAGTATACACTGACTCCCCATTACCGACAAATCAGACTCCGTCTAAGCCTGAGGCCTGGGGGGTCCCTACCCCCTTCGACGTCTCCAGAGTCGAAGCACCCCCCCCCCATCCCAGTCTTCTGCCTCAACTCCTCTGCTCAAGGGAAGACACCTCCTAAAAGTCTTCTCTGGCACTTCCAGGCCAGGGAAAGGCCCCCTCCTGCAAGCGGACCCCTTGCAGACGTTTCCATGTCTATGTGAC
>CM053604.1:3377957-3413782 GCA_028646535.1 Procyon lotor | reverse complement strand
CCCCCCCCCCATCCCAGTCTTCTGCCTCAACTCCTCTGCTCAAGGGAAGACACCTCCTAAAAGTCTTCTCTGGCACTTCCAGGCCAGGGAAAGGCCCCCTCCTGCAAGCGGACCCCTTGCAGACGTTTCCGTGTCTATGTGACGTGAGTTTCTCGGGCACACACCCGGCCCAAAGCCCTTGCTCGAGTCAGTATTGCGGATAGAAGGGATTCTCTGCCCCTCTCACAAACGTGGAGCCGGGTACAGCTGCACGGTCCAGGGGCTCGTACTTGACATCGTCCACTAGATGGCGAAACGAGGACTCCAGCTGGAGCAACAGCAGGAACTCAGAAAACACATCGCCCTTTTTTCCCCCAAGGGCTTTTACGATTTCTCTGGTTCTCTGTCGTTTGATCTAGAATCAAAGGATTATTAAAGGTTAATTATTCTGCGCAAGCCAAAGCTGAAACGACATTGTTGGAAAATACACACGTGCACTTGGAGGCGTCCAAGATGACCTGAAAACCCCGCACTCAAGGCAGGGCCGACACAAAGGGAGCTGCAGGCGCATGGCTGCCATCTGCCGGCCCGGGCGGTGGGCCCCGCTCTGCTTACTCGTGTCCCCCGCAGGCCAGTCCTGTGAGCTGCTCCTGGCCGGGCGCTTTGTAAATTACCCAAAGCAAGATAAACTGTAAAACAAAAACCCTGGTACAAAACGGTGGGATTCTTCTCAAAGGATGGCTGCCTTTTAACTGTGGGGCGAGTTCAAAGCGGTCACAAGTGTCCTTTGCTGGTCACAGCGGTGGTTGGACTTGCGAGCCACCCCCCACCTCCGCCCCCACCCCCAGGACAGGAATTCTGTCTGCTGGCACTCGAAGCCCTTCCAACAAAGCCCTGATTGATTATGAAACACTAAGTACCGATTTGCATAATTTGCCTCTGCAAGAAACAACCATTGTTCAAGATTAAAGAGACTCCAGTAGGTCCCTCTGGCATATTGTAAAAAGTTCCCTGTAACACAAAATCATTATTTTTTGTCATTCAATCAGTGGACACAGCTTGCTGTTCAGTTTAGTATGCAGCCAAAGGCGCAGCCGGAACCACCGCGGCCGTATAAATGTTTGCCAACTACTGATAAGCTAAAATGATTTTTCACAACGATTGTGTTCCCGAGCCTCATTTGGAGGCCCACTAACTAAATTCTGACTCCACTCCCTTCAGTCCTAATTGAAAATACATCAATACCAATTACAGCTGCAAGTTCAGAACCGAGGCGCCTCCGGAGCACGGCGACCCTGCAGCCATCACGGCGACCCTGCAGCCATCACGGCGGGGGCTGTCTGTGCCCGGTCCCCAAGCGAGAGAAGTTCCCCACTGACTAGTCACCCACAAAAGAGCCTGGCAAGGCCACAGACGTTCCACGGCGCTCTGGGTCACAGCAGCCCGTCTGGCGAGGGACCGCCTACTAGAAGCCGCTCCTTTCTTGCTTCCTTTCTTTTAGCAACTGTTTAGGAAGCAAGCGCCCTGAGTTGGGCCCCTCCCACCACATCCCCCCTCCTCTGGATTTTTTTTTTAAAAGATTTTATTTATTTATTTGACAGAGAGAGAGAGAGATCACAAGTAGACAGAGAGGCAGATAGAGAGAGAGGAGGAAGCAGGCTCCCTGCTGAGCAGAGGGAGGGGGGCTCGATCCCAGGACCCTGAGATTGCACCATCCCCACCCCAGATAGTAGGACTGCCACCACCATTCAATAACCAGGGGGCACTGGAGGGAGTGACAGTCACGGTGGAAGTTCTGGCCACTCCCTGCTGTCCTCACCAACTCCTGATGCTCTCTCCCTCCCTCTCCCCCTCCTAAAGCTCCATCTTCCCTCTGCTTCCTGAACCCCACCCACTCTTGGCAAGTGCTTCCAACCTCCACCAACAGTCCGGCTGGCACCTCCAGAGCAACATGTCCCCCGGCATCAATAATCCAACCTCAGACACCCAACCTGCCTGGCTCACCCCAAAGGCCATTTCAGACTCTTCCCTCAGCCAGGCCTGTCCGTTCGGCTTGTTCGACATGTGCCAAAGGAACCGAGCCTCGGGCCACCCTTGGGCCCTTCCGGCAGCCACCCCATGCTCCAGACCCCCAGAGCCTTTCCCTCATCCCTAAAGGTCGGCCCCTACTGTTCTCTCTGCCTGCAACGTCTTCTTTCTCATTGGCCAATCTTCGACTCAAACGTGCTGGGCGCAAGGAGGCAGTGACACACGGCATTGTGGGTTCGCTCCCACTTTCTCTGTGGGAAGCCTTCCTTGAGGCACTCTGCGGCTGTTAGCTGAACGTTATAAACGTTAGTTTGATGTATATACGCTATGTACAGTGTATACGTATATGTACATATACAAACGTTACTAGCTCAATATATAAAGTGCTCTACTCCAGCAATTTGGAAACCTCATTAGAAAGAAGACACAGTTGGGGCGCCTGGGTGGCTCAGTCGTTAAGCGTCTGCCTTCAGCCCGGGTCATGATCCCAGGCTCCCGGGATCGAGCCCCGCATCGGGCTCTCTGCTCAGCGGGAAGCCTGCTTCTCCCTCTACCAGTCCCTCTGCCTGTCTTCCCTCTCTCGCTGTGTTTCTCTCTGTCAAATAAAAAATCTTTAAAAAAAAAAAAGAAAACAAAAGGCACAGTTGACCATGACCTACAGAAGACTGTAATCAGTAGCTAAATAACCCGTTCTGGATTTCTGCTGAGAACCAACGCCAACCTTACTGGACTGCAGTTCTCAGAACGCAGCACGTGCTGCGAGAGACGGACAGACACGTGGAGACAGGGAGGATGACAAACATGCACACACAAGAGGAGGGAGACTCGTGTTTCTATTTCCACCTTTCTACTCTGGCTTCGGTCTTGGGTGGCAGGCAACCAGGGCAGTTCAGCTAGGAGACAAGGAGGACGACCGTTTGTTGGGATGAATCTGGGGGCCTAATATCTCGTATTAGCGACCTGAAAAAGTATTTCTCTAATATTAAGCTTCTGTCCTTTTGAGAAATTTAGAGATTAAAAAAAGGAAATCTCAGGTCCTTCGTGGTAACGGGATCAGCAGAGAGCACGAGGACGTCGTCTCGAAAGCTGGAAGAGCACCAGACAGCACGTAGCGACGCAGGAGCTCAGGGCAGCTTTCATTTTAAACCAGGTCTAGGTTCTTTCGACTTCGAAAAACAGCAGAAGCCTATCGCCGTCCCAGCCTTTTTCGTCCTCGCGCTTCCGACCTCAACTTTTCACTCTACGTCTCCTGGTCTTTGCGCGCACACCTCCATCTAATTAAACATTCGACGCCCGTTCTCCTAGCATCCTAGACGGCACACATTCTCGCTTCCAAACTGTCCGTTCCTGGTCCATCTGGCCTTTCTCTGTGCCTCGCACATGCTTATGTGATACACAGGGTATAAAGCAAGTAAACTTCTCCCCTCCTGGATTCTCAAGACCAGAAAGGGCCTGGACGACGCCTACCTGCTTCGTCTGACGGTGGGGAGCCCCCGTCTCTGCCGGTCACCCACTCCACTTGGAACCACGCAAAGTCCTTTTCCACTCCGAACTGGGTTCAGCTATTGTGTCCTCCAGCCCACCCATCAGTGAGTTTCCTCTAGGCTCTAAACTAAACATTCTCAATCCCCTCAAGCCTTCGTTAATCTCCTCTGAATGTTGCAATTTATGGGTCTCAAAAATCGAATGCGGTTCCCAGAACAGACTCAATATTCTGTGGGTCAGCAGAAGCGCAGAGGGAAGCAGAAACATCACCCTCTTGTTCTAGCTTCTGGGCTTTTATTAACGCTACCCAAGAGCGCGCTCACTTTCATGTCACCCAGTGAGGCTGACTTCATACTAACTCTAATTATTTCTTCCGTGACTGCTGCTGCTAATCTATGTCTCCCCTATAGTCCTACACCTCCACTTTCTGTTATTTGCCACTCTCATCATTCTGCCATTAAAGACATCTCTAACTAAAAATATGGGGCAAAGATGGGGCTGAAAGGGAAGCAAGGCCTTCTAGTCCCTTCCCTGTGGACCAGTAGCTCGACCAGCCACACATGCCCCACAGTCCAAATCCTCAGTCCATTTATTTATTTTTTTTTTTTAAAGATTTTATTTATTTGACAGAGAGAAACACAGCAAGAAAGGGAACACAAGCAGAGGGAATGGTAGTGGGAGAAGCAGGCCTCCTGCCGAGCAGGGAGCCGATGCGGGGCTCGATCCCAGGACCCTGGGATCATGACCTGGGCTGAAGGCAGATGCTTAATGACTGAGCCACCCAAGCGCCCCTCCTCAGTCCATTTAAAACAATGTTTCCTCCACAAAAATATCGCGGAGACCTTAACGGCCTTCTGAAAGCAGGTCCTCCCTGCACCTATCTGCCTAGCAACCTGACACAAATGAGGCTGGGGGCGGGTATGGCCCCTGCTCCGTGAGCCGGAGCTGGTTAATCATCACTGCTTTCTTTTCTGTGTGCCTGGAAACCTTCCTTTATTTCTTCCCTTGACAAATATGGCAGACCCAGAACGGGCCAGGGGCAGTGAGATGGGAGGTGACGAGGAAGAAGAGAGGGAGGGAGGAGGGTGAGGAGAACAGTAAGTTCCAGCCCAGGGGTCTTACATGGCTTCACACTGCTTTTCAGATCCCATCCAAGCCCTGTCTGGGCCAGAGCCAGTGCAGAGAGCGCATGCAGACACTGACTGCATGTGCACAGACAGTGTACAGACTGTGTACAGTGTGCAGAGACTGTGTGTGCAGAGACCGTGTACAGGATACACAGACTGTGTGTGTGTTGAGCATGTGCAGAGACCGTGTACAGACTGTGTACGGTGTGGGCAGAGACCGTGCATGTACAGGCCGTGAACAGGATATACAGAGAGACTATGCGCATGTAGAGCATGTGCAGAGACTTCGTGTGCACAGACTGTGTACAGACTGTGTATGGACGGTATGGGCAGAGACCGTGTGTGCACAGACCATGTACAGGATACACAGAGACTATGCGCATGTAGAGTGTGTGCAGAGGCTGCATGTGCACAGACTGTGTATAGACCGTACGGTGTGTGCAGAGACCGTGTGTGCACAGACCGTGTACAGGATACATAGACTGCGCCTGGGTGGCTCAGTTGGGTAAGCAGCTGCCTTTGGCTCAGGTCATGAACCCAGTGTCCTGGGATCAAGTCCCACATTGGGCTCCTTGCTCAGCAGGGAGCCTGTTTCTCCCTCTGCCTCTGCCTGCCTCTCTGCCTACTAGTACACACACTCTTTCTCTCTCTGTGACAAATAAATAAAATCTTTAAAAAAAAAAAGGATACATAGACTGTGTGTGTAGTGTGTGCAGAGACTGCGTGTGCACAGACCGTGTACAGTGTGGGCAGAGACCGTGTACACAGACCATGTATAGGATACACAGAGACTGTGCACATGATGAGCATGTGCAGAGACTGCATGTGCACAGACCATGTAGAGACTGTGTACGGTGTGGGCAGACACCGTGCGTGAACAGACCGTGAACAGAACACAGAGACGTACATGTGTAGAGTGTGTGCAGAGACTGCGTGTGCACAGACCATGTACAAACTGTGTACAGTGTGGGCAGAGACCATGTGTGCAGAGACCATGTGTGCACAGACCATGGATAGGATACACAGAGACTGTGCACATGATGAGCATGTGCAGAGACTGCGTGTGCACAGACCAAGTACAGACTGTGTATGGTGTGGGCAGACACCGTGCGTGCACAGACTGTGAACAGAATACACAGAGACGTACATGTGTAGAGTGTGTGCAGAGACTGCGTATGAACAGACCATGTACAGACTGTGTACGGTGTGGGCAGACACCATGCGTGCACAGACCGTGTACAGGATATACAGAGAGACTATGCGCGTGTAGAGCATGTGCAGAGACGGTGCGTGCACAGACCATGTATAGGATACACAGAGACTGTGCACATGATGAGCATGTGCAGAGACTGCGTGTGCACAGACCAAGTACAGACTGTGTATGGTGTGGGCAGACACCGTGCGTGCACAGGGCGTGAACAGGATATACAGAGAGACTATGCGTGTGGAGAGCATGTGCAGAGACGGTGCGTGCACAGACCATGTATAGGATACGCAGAGACTGTGCACATGATGAGCATGTGCAGAGACTGCGTGTGCACAGACCGTGTACAGACTGTACGGTGTGGGCAGATACCATGTGTGCACAGACCGTATACAGGATATACAGAGAGACTATGCGCATGTAGAGCATGTGCAGAGACGGTGCGTGCACAGACCATGTATAGGATACACAGAGACTGTGCACATGATGAGCATGTGCAGAGACTGTGTGTGCACAGACATGTACAGACTGTGTATGGTGTGGGCAGACACCATGCGTGCATAGACTGTGAACAGAATACACAGAGACGTACATGTGTAGAGTGTGTGCAGACACTGCGTGTGCACAGACCACGTACAGACTGTGTACGGTGTGGGCAGACACCATGCTTGCACAGGCCATGAACAGGATATACAGAGAGACTATGCGCGTGTAGAGCATGTGCAGAGACGGTGCGTGTACAGACCGTGTACACGATACACAGAGAGCCTGTGTACATGCAGAGTGTGTGTGCACACTGGGCATAGAGACGGTGTGCATGGTGTGTGGAGCAGCCTGTGCGAGATGGTGTGCAGCGGCAGTGCATGTAGAGGGTGTGTGTGCAGAGTGCACACGGGAGTGCGTTCCTCCCAGTCCTGAGCACGGCCGACACAGATGTGGGTCTGGATCCCAGCTCTGCCACAGCTCTGTCACCGACCTGTGATCTGGCCTTGGGCCAACTACTGACCCTCCTTGAACTGTAACCTCTGACCGTGCAAACGAGACATTGACTCAGAAGGCGACCGCCAGCCATCGATGCAAGCAGCGTCCACGCGGGTCCGGCTCAGCATCTGGCCCGTGGCACCCGCGGCGAGGGGAGGGCTGCCGCAGGGAGGAGGCGGTGACCTCTCACAAAGCCGCGGCAGGGGGAGTGGGGCAAGTCACAGAAGCAGCCGCAGAACTGGACGCGGCACAAACCCAGCATGACTGGAGACAAGTGGCCATCACACCAGCAACGACTGCTGACGAGGCCACAGTCCACGCCAGGCCCGACACGCACGCCTTAACTTACTGGACCCGCACACCGACCCCCGGGGTGGGGCCCGGGATCGGGCCTGGTGAACCACCCCCTCGGGAATGGGTGGTCCTCGAGGGTGCAAGGTTAGGAGAGAGGCAGGCGAGGGCGCAGGGCGAGGGGCCAAGGGTGGCGGCACAGGTGACCTGCGGCGGGCTCCTCTGCACAGCGGCGGGGCATCTGCAGAAGGCTTTCCGGGAGCAGCTGAGGGACGACTGCCCTGGGGACGACCGGCTTCTGAAAGAGCTGAACTTGGCCTTGCGCTGCGTGTCCTGCTGTACTCTGACCGCCTCCGCAGCGAACCGCACCTGTCGTCAGCCTTAACTCGGGTGCAGAAGGCCAAGAGCACACACCACCCCCATGACGGAAGAGGCCACCCTGGGTTCCAGCACACATTTCACAGTCCGCTCAGAACAGCGTCTCCCCCCGCCCCCAGACTGTTTCTTCGGCTGCGCAGCAGAGGAAGCAGCTGGTTGGAGTTCAGGGGCCACGACGAGTGCACAAAGGCTCCTCCTCAGATTCTAGAAGGCTGGGCAGTGAGCAGGGTCCTCTTACTAGAAGAGGCCCCAGCGCCGGGGCCGGCGAGTCCCAAGCCCCATCCTGCCCTCGGCCCCCAGCGCCCACGTGGGGAGTGGATGGAGGGTGCAGCTGACATCCGAATTTCCTTCCCAACGGGCACACAGATGACCTCCCACCTGTGTGTGTGCGCGATGCGCCACCAGTGCCCAGCTCGCCTCTCCCTGCAGCCCGATGTGCTCCTCCTCGTCTTCTCCCTTCCCTCCCTGCAGGTGCTCTCCTCCAGGAGCCGTCTCCCGAGTGACCACACGCGGTCCGGGACCCCCTGCATGCCTGCACTCCACGGCCAGCCCATACCCGTTCTGCTCCTTTGGAAAACCCAGGGTGCTCGTGGCAGGCCTGCTGGACTCCTCGGATGCTCTCCCAGGTTCTCAGCACGAGTCTAAGGACTTAGGTCCTTAGGATCCTCATTTATTCAAGCTTTCTGACTCAGAGCAATTCAGCTATGGATAGAACCTTGGAGAGACTGGTCAGAAGAAATTAGAAATATTTGTAATTGCTCATAGGTGTAGGTAAAATAACAGAAGAGGCAATATTATAAATATTGCTGGGTAAATGTTCAACAGAATTGGTAACAGCAAACACGCAGTACTTACTATGACGCCAAGGAGAGCTACAAGGGCTTTGTCCAGAGGGCCACACTTAATCCTCACTGGAGCCCTCTGCGGCGGGGCCATTATTAGTGCGCCGGTCTAGATGGGAGAGGCTAAACAATGGGCTCCAGGTCTCACTAGTAAGTGGCAGAGCTGGACTCGTAATTTCTGGCTCTTCCGGTTCCCTTCAGAACTTTGACAAGAGGGCTAAGAGGAAAACAGACTCCATTTACATTTGAGTTCCTCAAAGTAAAACCTCAACTCCCCCTTTAAAATTATTTATGTATCTTACAAGTAGTGCAAAATTCAAATTTGTGTTTCAATGGGTGGTGGTGGGGGGGTTGCCTTCTTAACTTCTTGAGCTGCCTTTCCAGAAAGAATCATGAATATTTACAGTTCTTAACCTTTTTAGACGGCACAGAGGCCCGCGAGCCTCTGAAAGACTGTGTCTGATCTTTTCCCCACAGGAAATAAATATTCCCACAGATACAAACAGATTTTCTGCTTGCCGTTCTGGGCTGCAGAGGCTCCTGGCTCCCAGGAACTCAGGTGAAGAGCCTCTGATGACAGATCATGGTACAACAGGCTCAAACACAGGAGGGTCCGAACTTTCTGCTGACACCGTGCACGTAAAGAGCAGCTCAGCAACGAGGAGACAGCAGCTGGCCGGCCGTGTGCAGTCTGTCAGCGCGGCACTGCTAACCGGTCACGCCAAGGGACAGGTGGAGGCGGCACGGGCCCTGGGGCCTGCAGGTGTGTGTGTGTGTGTCAGGGGGACCAAGCACAGGACAGCCACCCACACGACTGCCTTACAACAACATGCAGAAAAGGGGCGATGGAACTAACTGATTGCTGTCACCAGCATCATAAACATTCAGTGTTTATTATGTGTCAGGTGCGGTGTTAAGCCCCTGCATTTAACAGATGAAAAACAGCTAAGGAAACTGAGGCACAGAGCCGTCAAGGAACTTGCCCCAGGACACACTTCTAGCAAGCTGAAAAGCCAAGGTCCATACTCCAGAAGTCACTCCGAAGCCTATGCTCTTAAATTCGCCAGTCCACGCCTCCAAACTCAGGCTCTTCACTGAAGACTCGAGCTGAACAACCGCTTGGACCGAAGAAGAGCGGCCGGGCAGCCCTCTACCGCTGGCCGCACGCCAGACTCGCCGCAACCAAGCTGCCAACTGGTCAGTCTTGTTCATCAGCGCCTCCCAAGGTCTGCGCCACATGTCTTCTAGTTCTTTCCAGTCCCCGGCAGAAAACACTAAGCACATAAAACACATTTATACCTCGCGGCAGTGCATCCCACATCCCAGGAATATGGTCACTCCTTTTTGCGGCGAAAATTACAAGACTTTTAAAGAAGTGTGTGTCCAGGGTTCATTTTGGATTCCCAAAGCCTGGCAAGGTTCCTAGCTCCACAAATGTCAGCTGAATGGGTGACACATTTTGTCAGGAATGTATCGTTCTAAATCAAACATCAACCTAAAACTAGTGGTTATGATGTATTAGAAGGTTTTTTTTTTAAGATTTTATTTATTTGACAGAGAGAGAGATCACAAGCAGGCAGAGAGGCAGGCAGAGGGGGGGGGGGGGAAGCAGGCTCCCTGCTGAGCAGAGAGCCCGATGCGGGGCTCATCCCAGGACCCTGAGATCATGACCTGAGCCAAAGGAGGCTTTAATCCATTGAGCCACCCAGGCACCCCAGAAGTTTTTTTTTTAAATACAGACTTTTCTCACAGTTGTTGCAAATGGTTTTAGTACACACCAAAGGCACACCTCCCTGTGTAACAAGCAGCCAACAACTATGCACAGCTGGTAACCAACAGCAACACCCCCCCCAACAAAAGGTGAACAGATTAGCAAGGGCATAAAATTTGTGGCCACAAACAGGTTCTACCCAAAGGCAGATTTTTATTACTCAGGTTAAACACACGCACTCAAAAACATGAAATGCTGCCCTACTGACATTTTATAAAATGATCTTTTTATTTGAATTTATAATATCAACTACAAGAAAAAGACATTTGTGAAGATGACAAGGACGAGCACTACACCTACAGAAGTGGGAAACACACACACACACACACACACACACACACACACAAAACAAAAACCTGACGTATCTCAGCCTGCTTTCAATCTCTTTCTCCTGGGACCCTAGCCCTGCATAGAAATTATGAGCTGGGAACAACATGAAACCCCTTATTTGCAAGCCCAGGGCAGGAATTGCACCAACAAAGACTAATTCTCCAAATCATCCACCCATCGCGGCAAGTACCATTCCCATCCAGCAGGTGGTGCCCTGCACCACACCGTTCCTCCACCAACGGTACATACAGTACATCAAAATGACAACAGCCTGGGTTTAAGATGATTTGTCTCTTGAGGATATACATTTGGTTTAAGTTTCCACTGCAAAGTTAAAGTTCTTAAGATAGGTCATGCAGATCAATTGCTCCTGTAATCTGAAACTCAAAAGAGCAAGTAATATCTAAACAAGGGGAAGGGGTGGCCCTGAGCTTATAAGGTTCTCTAAAAGCCAGGAGACAGTCAGCCTGGCTACCCCTAATCTCATCATCAAAACTGTTACCTTGTCCAGTTTCTGCTTCACATCAGCAAAGAGAAGAGTGAAATCAATGACGGGCAGTACAAAGGGAGAACCCTCCATACCACTGGAGAGAGGCCAGTAATTTACATTCAACAGAAAACACTGCTTGATAATATTCATACCCCAAAAGTGTAAGTGCTTTGCTTTACTATAACGGATTTTTTTTTCTCTCTTGGTAAAAACAAAAGCAAAGGACATACTGTGCATTTTATTATGAAGCTCTGAGAAAGAGGGCTTGGTAACAAGATCCCCAGAGCCTTTCCTCCAAAGTCATCTTTCCACTGAGTGGGAATAAAATGCAGAGCGTGCCGGCCTCAACCAGGAATACAAATGTTCATATTCCAAGCAAAACCCAGGACCTGTCTCATCATTCCCTGTCTTCCAAAAAAATACAGATTCTTTTCCTTCATCATGGTCTCCTTTGGAGGAAATAAGGCATGAAACTTAAAGCACTTCTGTACACGGGCAAAGAAAAACAAAAAAGGGCAGAAAATATTACTTCAAGTAATAAGTTACAAAACATTCCAACATCTTCTGCTTGAAAAAAATGAAAATAAGATTGATGGTTTCTGGGATTTAGGAAAAAACTAGTAAATTGCTAACTGCTAAGTTTTATAAAATGGGGACTGGCCTGATAAAATTGATTAAGTGTTCAAAATAGCGTAAAATAATATAGTTCCTAAGAAATCATTTGCTAGAGAAAAATCTGTGTATAAAAACACCCAGAAAAGTAATGGTTAGATCCTGAGCTGTATATTACGGACTTTGATTTTGAGAATCAAATTGTATCTCTTCATCCTACTTTTAAGATTTACTGTTCTACTTGGACATAAAAAATGTTTAAGTCCTATATTTGAATTTTCTATTCAGAACTCAGTTTGAAAGCTTTAAAAGTAAAACCGGTATATACAATCTAAATCCCTTTTAACAGTTTTTGAGATCATTAGGTAAAGCATCTGAAACAGCACATAAAGAAAAATTTCCTTTCTTATCAGACACAAATTTTAGTTAAAATCACATAATCAATTTGTAAGCAATAAAATTGTCATCAAAATGTAACAGTTTGGGGCGCCTGGGTGGCTCAGTCGTTAAGCGTCTGCCTTCGGCTCAGGTCATGATCCCAGGGTCCTGGGATCGAGCCCTACATCGGGCTCTCTGTTCAGCAGGGAGCCTGCTTCTCCCGCTCCCATTTCCTCTGCTTGTGTTCCCTCTCTCACTGTGTTTCTCACTGTCAAATAAATAAAATCTTTAAAAAAAAAAAAAATGTAACAGTTACTAACTGTCCCCCCAAACACATACATACACACTCGTAAGAGACACATGTAGCAACGAAGAAAGGATAGGCAAACTTTACAAGGTTAAAAACTCTATACTATGTATTAGTCAGTATCTGAGGATTACTTCAAAAGTGCTAAACCTAATGACTGGTAAAGTGTTCTCTTTCTACATTTACAGTCTCATTACAGTAAAAAAAAAACCAAAAACCAAAAAACAACACATTTCCCCAAGAGTTGGGGAATAAGCAACTAAAAATAAAATGCCAATTTGCAGTTGTGAGGTCAATGTCCTAATGGTGCGATTAAGGTTTTTAAAATTTATTTTTACTTATACTCTATGATTGTGGTCCATTTCAAAATTAAATGAACTAAAAAATGTTTCCTCCTTGCAAAATTAAGAATCTCCATATATGCTAAAATTCAATGCTTATTTTGTAAAACAAAAACAAAACAAAACTGTTTAAATTTTCCTAGCAACTAAATGTGTATTTTGTTTTTTAGTTGGAGTCTATGGATACATACGTAATTTCTATGCCTGTCTTTGAAAGGGGGGCACTTCAGGGATTCCTAGGACAATCACTAAGGCTCTTAAAACACTGCAAAACTTCATCCATATTGAAGAATTCCTATTTAACCCTTATTTTCAGTTACAGTGAGAGTGTGAGTTTCAGAGCCACAGAGACCGACATCCCTCTCTCATCCCTCTCTCGGCAACTGCGTCTGGGGAGAAAACATTATTAAATGTCACATCTCACTGTCACAGTTTCCCCAGTTCACTTCCTGCGTGTTTATTAATCAGACTCTAATCGTGACTTTTGCAAACTTATTTATATTTTCACACAAACTTCCAAAGTTTTCCCAACTTAAATAAAAACCCACAAGAACTGTGGGAAATGTTTCGCTTGAAAGATAAAAGTAAACGGGTCCAAATGTACATGTGCAATAATCAGTGTTTACTTTTGTTGCTCACTCAGCTTACAGCACTTTCAATATCTGCACTCAACTTAATTTTCTCGTCGCTTTAAAAAAAAAAAAAAAGGAGGGAACGTTTTCTCTCTGCCCCATTTTGCTCTGAAAATATAAACTCATTTAATGCAAAGCATTCCTGAATCAGGCATGTTTTAAACTACAAGCATATCTAGTCTCAACAGCATTCATATTACATACGAAATGCCATCTCTTTCAAAACTTCAGTCTGAATATTCTGTAAATCTAATTTTACTTTACTTAATAAACAGAAGACGCCTTGCTATGCAAGACCCAATTACAATTTTAGTAAATGAAAATAGCAAAAAATCTGATATTACAATACCAAAGGAGGAAAGAGGGTAAGTATTGATTCATTTACTTAAAAAGTTGGGTTGTTTTTTTTTTCCCGATAGGTACCTCTACTATAGGTTTTACACTACATTTGTTAAAATATGACATACCTTTAGCCTGGGAACAATTTATCAGTTAACAGTATCTACTGAGAGAGGAAGTATACTTTAGGTAAGTAAAACACTAGAAACTATTTATGCTGCCCTTGTTCAAAGCTGCTTAGAAAACTGGGCTATGTGCTTTGTAAATAACCATTAAAAATGATCTAAAAGCGAACTGTGATATAGTTAATCCATAAGCCAAGTGATGCCATTTAATCCCAGAGACAGAAATTTGTCTCTCTAAGGGGATCTAAGACATCCATGTATGTAAAACAGTAATACGCGTTAAAGGTAATAGAACTATGAGGAAATATTTCCTAACAGAACGAGCACAGTTTAAAGTTTGTATGGCTGGCAACAGAAAAGTTTTTTTACCATTTAAAAAAAAAAAAAGAAAAAAATGTCTCCTGACAAGAGATTCTGGATTTGAAGTATGTCACACCCCAGTTCCCCAGCCACGAATCCGTTCATTTTTTAAAATGAGGTCTATTTCCTGTAATTTTAGATATTTTAGAGTACAATTATTTTACATTTTTATGATGCCTTTGGGGTATCATTACAAATATTTTTATGTGTTTAAACTTAGGAAAGTAAAATTAAGTAATAGCTTCTCTTAAAGGGAGCTGTCAACTCTCTCCTGAACAAAAATCTTTGTTTTAAAGCAATCTAGAGATTTATATCCCTAGTAACCATAGAAATTAATCTTAAGCTTTAGAAAAAAAATGCATAAAATGCTCCTTATTTAATTAAAATCAGAGCTCTGCTCTTTAGAAATAAGGACCCTCTTTTGAACAGAAAACTCTCTCCACAGAGTAGAATTGTTTTAACTCAAGGTAGCATTCTTTGTGACAAATTAATCAAACACATGTTTAATTGGCTCTTGAATTTGTGTGCATACAAAGCTAAATACTTTGCTGGCCAGGATTTGCTCAGGGAATACATCCACTGAAAATGTCTGGTAAGAAAAGAAAGTGAAACACACAGGATCCAAACCCGATTTGTCGATGTAAGTGTGGGTATAAAAAGAGCAAGCAAAGAATTTAACAGTAACAATTAGGAGAACCACACCCAGCAGAACTCACTTTGTTTTCATCAGGAAACTGGAATATTATTCACTGTGTCTTAATATGAAGACCCATACCCAAACTTCACCCTGGGATGACTATCTCTCTGGTTCACGAGACAGGTTCTGAATTCTTCCACCATCTGACTATGAAGTTGAGCACACATTCAGAAACCCGTCGGGGACGTCTGGGGAGGCAGCCGCGTCCCGGCAGACCGCTCCCTTCCCCGGCAGCCTGAGACAATGTGTGCCCTGGAGGGCCGGTCGCGACGAGCTCCTCCAACTTTTGTCAGACATCAACGCTTTCAAGGCTTACACAGTGCAGGTTTTGAAGAAATCTGGTGAACTTTCGCGAGATTTAAATTTTACAGCTTTAGGGTTTTTCGCTGCGTAATGAGTATTTTTTTTTTTTTTTAAAGTTAAGCCACATTCTGTTTCCACTCTATTTTCTAAAACCCACTCTTTGGACTTTTCGTTTTGGAAAAGTGAGAGAAACAAAAAAGGTTAAGAACTGAGTTCAGAATCAGGAAACAGATATCGATGATCATGTCAAAAAACAAATACTACATATTCGTGAAGTGTTTCAGACAGGATATTGTAAACACCAAGTAAAGTGCAAATTACAAATGTTTGTGCTTTCAGACAATTAGAGTCTGAAGAGATCTGGAATAGGTCTCTCCACGTGAGTCCAGGCACTGCTAAGAATGCGAAACATCCATCATTTTCTCTAAGCAACCCAACTTTTTGGAAAAGACAGCGGCATTCACTCCTCTTGCCATCCATAGCTGATTTCACAGTCCTCCCAAGGAAAAACTCCCCAAGCATTTAAGAGAATCAAGATGTCTTGTACAGGTAGTAAGTTGCAAAATGGGACAGAAAATGATTAGGAATTAAAAACGATACGAGTAGGTAGTTTCCACTGCAGTGGACACCCGAGTGTGTTCAGCTTGGTGATTCTAAACACTCTTTTGGGGGGAGGAGGGGGTGACAACAAGGGAAGGGGAGATGGGGCACAGGGGTCAGGAATTTTGATTATGATATGAGAAAATGACACATCTCACCCTCTTTATTGCAGGCAGCACACCCCTCCTGGCAACTAGGAACCAAATCAGACAATACATAGTACGCGTCAATGAACTGGTTTCACTTTTAAGTCAAATTACCGTCATCCCCAAGGATGAAAATCTAAATATCTATTCTCAAGTATCAGTAGAAAAGGCTGTTTAGTTTTTAAAAGTAATCTCAAAGCATAATGCCATTTTGAAGCTTTAACAGTGTGACGCTTGGTAAAAACGAAGTATCAGTGTCTCCTCGAAGCAGAGTTGTAATATCCTCCTCTCCCCTCTGCTTTTAACCTTACACACGTGAGAACTTATGAAAGAAACAAGAACCCTATTTTCACAGACAGCACAAGAACTGGAAAGAGGTTCGTGGACTGAACCACTTCTGTGTTGGCGTGTTCTTGGCTCTTCTCCCGTTCATGTAAGAAAAATCAACAAGGTAAACACATGCTCTTTTTCCCCCCTCCTTAACCCCACGTCCCACAGTGGCTTCCTTTAGGATTTTACCGAACAGCCAACACCTTGCCTTGGGGTCTGATACTCTAGGGCCGTTTGGAAAGGTTACAGAACACGCACACGACTAGGTGGAGGTGATAATGCAGACGTTATGAAGTAAACAGGGGCGATAATCCCGGCAGTAAGAAAGTCTTTGTTAACCACCTGTTTGTACACGGGATACAGGGGTGTCCCACGCAGAGAAGGCATCTGGGCACACTTCATGCCCCTGGTCAAGTCACTTCTTCATGCTCCGGTCTCCTTGCTTGGAAAAGGACGACACTGTAGTCCCTGATCCCTAAGTCCTATTTGAGCTCCAGAAATTCCATGACCTTTTGCATCTGACCAAAAACTGAATAGGGTTATCTTCAAGCAAGTTTTCACATCCCAGTTCTATGGGTAACTAGAATTTAATTTACAAGGGAATTATCTAATATCTCGGGGGGAGGGGCAAAGGGAGAGACAGGTAGAGAATCTCAAGCAAACCCCACACTGAGCTCGGAGCACGACGCAGGGCTTGATCCCACAACCCCGAGATCATGACCTGAGATCAAGGGCGGGCTGCTTAAATGACTGAGCCACCCAGGCGCCCCCCGCATTTATTTCCGGTAACCTACTGCAGGGCAGAACACGTTCCATATTTTCACATATTTAATCTTTACAACAATCCTCTAATATTATCACCTTTCCCATTTTATCAGTAAGAAAACCGAGGCTTAGATAAGCTAGAGATGTACAATCAGATCTGCCCAATTAACTATTCATGCTCTTTCTGTACCTCAAGGGCTCTTCCCTGCCACAAAATAACAATATGCTGAATCTCCCACTGAGAAATTGCAGTCTAGGCTTTATACTTGAGACGCTGTGCCAGGTAGGACACACACAGGTAGGAAGCATGTCCTTCTCCCAACGGCCCCCCCTTCCAGAACTGAACCGTAAAAGTGTAGGCCTGTGATTGCAGCAGGCCACTGGAAACCCTACATTTGCCATGAAATCAGGGGGAGGAAGGCATATGGTGGACTGGAAAGATGGGGAGCGGGTGACCTTGGACCTTGGAAAGTGGGGAGAAGAGGGAAGACCTCACTGGCCTCACACAGAGCCGGGTAAAATTTACATCTCTCCCCCACGGCCCTCTCCGCAAGCTGTCCAGATGATTCTGAAGTACAAGCAGGGCCAAGAACCACCGATGATGGGGGCATAGGAGAGGGCTCTGGAATCAGTCACCAGCTCTGCGGCTGCTCCCCAATCACTTAAGCTATCTTTGCCTCAGTTTCTCTCTTTGTGAAATGGGAAAAAATAATAGTACATACCTCACAGGGTGCGTGAGGATGAAATGGCTTATTTTCTGCAAAGGGCTCAGAAAAATGTCTGGCAGATAACAAACACCATGCAAACGTCGGAAGGCCTCGAGCCCAGTAAAGGACTTTTTGTAAGCCAACAGGGTTAAACGTTCTTTCACACGGAGGTGACAGGAAGAGGACAGTTTTTCTGCTTTCTTTCATTCTTCCTTTCATATTTAAACTGTACACTTACACGCAAAAGAAATGGTAACCTTATGCCACTCCCGCTTCCGCAACAGCCCCCTCACCAGTGTCTCAATTTACACATAGGAAAAAAATAAAAATAAAACTCATTTTTAGGTTAAAAAAAAAAATCTGTTGAGTAAACTGTAACAAGTAAGATTTTTTTTTTTTTTTAAAAAGGAGGTTCTCACAGCACCCTGGTGGTAAGAAACAGAACACGTTAAAATGGATACAAGAGTTCAAAATAAAATGACAGAGAACAGGGGCGCCTGGGTAGCTCCATCCGTTGGGTGTGCAGCTCTTGATTTTGGCTCAGGTCATGGTCTCGGGGTTGTGAGATTGAACCCTGTGTCGGGTTCCTTGCTCGAGGGGGTCTGCTTGAGGTTCGCTATCCAAGGGCGCTGCCCCCGCCCCCCCGCCGACCCCCGCTTGTGCATGCGCGCTAACAAATCTTAAAAAAAAAAAAAAGGACAGAGTGCAGTGTTGCTGTCAACAGACACACGATGGGCTCTAAAACTGTCCACATCTGAAACACTGGGATGGTGAAGGAGCATATCAGTGATAATCACAATACGTGATTTTTAAAAATCCTAAAGTTGAATTACGGTTCTTTAAATAAGAACCTGTCTTATTAGAATAAGAACCTTCCAATATTAGAGGATTGTTGTGAAGATGAGCCGTCCCTTCATCAAGACCTCTTTGTCATTTATACTTGCAAAAACAAGATTTCTCCCTTTCTCCCCCCATTTATTCCTTACATTCCCAACCTGAAGAAATGGAGAGTCAGAGGGCCTGCCCGAGGCCCCCGCTGACAGGATGCGTGCTGATCTCTGGAACAGCAGCCCCCGCGGCGAGGTCAGGGGGAAAGCAGAGGCCGGGGGGAAGCAGCACCCAGCACCCAGCACCCAGCACCCGCTGCGGCGTCTCCCGGCCCAGTCTTCCACCGTCTCAGAACACAGCCCAGGAAGATCCTGTGGCCACCGTTCCTGCGTCAGCCAAGGGCTTGGTGAGGAGAGCCCATCGCGGATCCTGCCTCCCCCTGAGCTGCTCCAGCCAATCCGGCACCAAGCCCTGAAGATTCTTGGACTTGAGTGGCTCCCAAGTGCACGGCTGTCCCTCTGCAGGCTGGCCCGGCTCCCACCAGGCTCCCACCCAGCATCTGGGCTCCGCACCTCCTGCCCTCCCAGGGGGCTAGCCCAAACCTCATGCTGGGGAGGAGGAGCTGGGCCTGGGCCCAGTGTGCTATTGTAAAGTCAGCAGCGTGGAGCGTCATTCGAAGCCTCCCACGAATGCTGCCCAACACGACAGTGGGCAGAAATGCTGATGTTTTACCTCCAACCCTTCCTGTGCTATGGAACCGTTGCACCGTGGGTCTGGAACTGAAAAAGCCCGACCGCCAGCCACATTAAACCATGGTGTCATGTGGGGACTCCAATTCTAGAAGCCTTAAGCGCTGCGGGTGTGCAAAGAACAGATGCTCCAGGAGCTGGATTAAGGATGGGTGTGCGGCGCGCTGACTTCCGTGCCCTCTGCAGGGGGAGGGAGAAGGCTCCCCCACGCGCCAAGGCAAGCTACCCCGTCCCCCAGCGGGCTTCACGGAGTGCCCGGCCAACATGAGAACTGGCTTCTCCAGGTTTTACACAGAAATAAAGTCCCTAAAACAAGCACACCAGCAGCACAGCTTCTGAGGACTGTGGTTGGGCCTGCTGCCCCAGATCCACGACGACCCAGACCGACTACAGGAAGGCATGGTCACAGGCAATGGCCCAGACTCCCCGAAGGCTCCACAGAGCTGGGGGCTGTGAGGACATGACACCCCCCACCCCCAGTATCCACACAAGAAGGCCGCTTTGGGGCAGGTTTAGGATAGTGTGACCTCCGAGTCAGCTCTGAGGCTCAGGCCGAATGGCCAGGATTATCAGACAAAATGCCAATAAGCAGCGCAGACTTCCAATTTCCAAGATGTTTACAATTCACCATCAATGGAACAAACGGGGGTGGGGGGTGGAGGGGAGGCACTAAGGGAAACTAGAAAAAACCAAGTTACCACTCAACTTACTCAGCACGGACTGATCAGGCCCCTGAGCCAGAAATGCTGCTTTATTATTCTGTGATTAATACCAAAAGCGCCAACGAACAACTGGACATCTATTCACTCATAAACAACCTTCTGACATAAATAGTATCCTTATTCCTATTTCCCACATGAGGAAACTGAGGCACAGAGAGTTAAATGCTGTGTCCAAAAGCACTCAGCCAACAGGCAGCATGACGGGGTTAAAACTCAGTTAATCTGACTCCAGAATCTTCATTCTTAACTACTGCCTGCCGTGCTGGAACTTATAAAATCTGCCAGTAAGATGTGTCCACTGGTCATCAGAATCACCCTGTCTGGCATCCTGAGATAAATCTCCTGTGCCTAGAAGGAAATCTGTAGGGACCCTGCGGAGTTAAACTGAGATTAACTTTATCTTCTAGGCACAAGAATATAGGGAGACGGGCACCTGGGTGGCTCAGTCGTTAAGCGTCTGCCTTCGGCTCAGGTCATGATCCCAGGGTCCTGGGATCGAGCCCTGCATCGGGCTCCCTGCTTGGTGGGAAGCCTACTTCTCCCGCTACCATTCCCTCTGCTTGTGTTCCTTCTCTCGCTGTGTTTCTCTCTGTCAAATAAATAAAATCTTAAAAAAAAAAATATAGGAAGACAATATACCATCACAGCCAGAGAACATATTTCTAGGTGTTTCCATGTGAAGGTACAGGATAGGTGTGGAAGACGGGTATGATTATTACTTACGGGACAGATGCTGGGGGATTTTTCTACTTACTAAAAAAAGTCACCTAAGACTTTAATAACAATGTTTTTTTTTTTCCTTTGAAGATTTCACTTATTTATTTGAGAGAGAGAATGAGAGAGAATATGAGAGGGGAGAAGGTCAGAGGGAGGAGCAGACTCCCCGTGGAGCAGGGAGCCGGATGCGGGACTTGATCCTGGGACTCCAGGATCATGACCTGAGTCGAAGACAGTTGCTTAACCAACGGAGCCACCCAGGCGCCCCTTTAATAACAATGTTAATGAGGAAAATCAAACTTAACTCTTGCCCCACAGACCCCAGTGCACACTGTCACCGTAAAGTTACAACTCATTTATATGCGTCTTCTCTGGAAGTTTGTTTTGAAGAACGAAAAGTGGAGGGAACCACTTGCAGAAAATAAAAAAAAAGCCAACAGATTCGAAGTGACTCTTCTACGTGCTTGCAAAGTAAGAGTGGATAACAAACCCAATAATGATAATAAACCCCACACAATGATGACACTACCGCCAAGCTAGCAGCAAGGTTTCCCTCCTGGACTCGCTGCGCTTTGAAACACCTCCTCTCACCCGTTTATTTGGCATCTTCGATGCTCAGCACAATGACTGGCACACAGTCCCAGGCATCCATCAATATTTACCCACTTGCTAAACAGAAGTAAGTACATGTGTATGGGCCATTTGTGTCACTGGTCCAATCCAAAATCAAAGACTTCATAATCTCTGCAAGGAATATAGATCTGTGATGTTAATTCCTGCTACATAACACCATTGTTAGGACAAAACAATCAGCTATAAAACATAGGCAGTCAGGATATTTAAGGAGGATAATAAGAACAATTAGCTTATATCCAAAGAGGTATAAATTAGCATTCCTGAATATTAGGCGAGTAGCAAAGCAGTTTAAATTTTAAGAAAAAGATCTTGGTTTCATAGTTGATGAAAAGAAAAAGGGGAGAAAAAGCTGTGAGTGATGAGAGGCCCCAAAAGCTAGGGAGACTGAAACCTCGCTCTTTGAGGGCCTCTGAGAAAGAGTAAGACATCAACCGTTTCCTAAGGTTTAGGGCTATTTTTGCAAGAAGACAGAAAGCTCACCTAGACAGCATACCCCAGCTCTAGCATTCCTGGGTTATAGCATATGAAACAAAATACGCAACTAGGCCAAACAGGCAAATGAAGAAAAAAGGTGCCACTTCTTAGCCAGGGGACAATTTGAGGCTATCCTGAGTTTACATAAAACAAATATTTCAAAAATTTACCCCAGTGCCTAACAAACTTTCCTTAAAAGATCTTTTCTTTTAAATTAAAAACAGTAGCTTTATTAATGCACAACCCATTTCAAATTTGAAACACAACTCTAAGCCATACCTTGTGGAATGGAAAGCCATAATTGTAATGTGGAATGAGACCAACTGAAATCAATGTAAGATATTTGAAGTAAGTAAATACTTTTTTTTCCTAGGGGGTAGTATAAAACGTATGAAATTACAGTAGTAAGAAGTTATTAATTTGAAATTATAAAGTGGAATTAAGGACTTCAAAATATTCATAGATTTTTTTTCAAAGAATTTTGAAAGCAAAGAAAACGATATCGCGCTCTGGGAAAGCCTTACCTTTTAGAAAAACAACACTCGGTGCACACAGTTGCTTGACCATTTCCTGCAAAGCAACAGCAACATGGATCCCACCGAGCCCAGCACTGATTAGAGTTGGGTTTTCAGGTTCACAGGTATTACACTGATTGGCTTCTACACAAACATCCATTATTTAATAGCTAATCCAATTTAATTATTAAACCTGAGCCAGGTGAGAACAGGAACTGTGTCAAGTTACCTGTAAAACAGAATACTGTGCCAAGCAGATTTATGAAAATTCCGACAAACAATCAGTAGGCAAAGAATCACCAGCAGCAGAACGTTATCCCCAAATCAGAGTATCTACCTACCAGGCACTCAAAAATGTTTGCTAAATGAAAGACTAAAGAAATGTTCGTTCGATGGGGGAACTGACTTGTCAAATTTCTTTTATCCCAATAAAATGATTAAAACAGCACTAACTCATGGATTTCACCCCACTGCCCACGGTCCAGATGGGTCACTGTCCCCCACCATTAGGACCTGTGCCCGGGGTGGGAGGGGGCAGGAGTTGTGTGACTTATCTGAGCACAGCATCAGTGACTGTGTATCTATGATCCTAGCCTCAAAGGGATTTTAAAGTGGGTTCTTAGTATTACCAAAAAAATTTGCCTCTCCAACTATATTTTAAATTTCTTTTTTAATAACTTTATTTTCTGCTTTTTGTGAAAAATGCAAAATATAAAGAAAAAAAAGAATCAACCCATCATAACATCATCACCCAGAAATTAGCTTTTACCGCTTTGATGTGTTAGGATCCATTTTCTGCACATATCCTTTAATAGAACTGAAACCTTCTTATATATACAATTCTGTACTCTTAATTTAATTGACGCCATAATGAGCACTTCCCCACGTAATTAAAAATTCTTCTAAAAATTACTTTCATGGCTATATAACATTTCATTGTTCAAATTCACCGTAATTTGACAGTTTCTCTACTGCTGAGTGACTACCTTGTTTTTCACAAGGATAAATTTTTCACAAGGATAAATTACGCTGTAATGAACATCTTTTTGCTAAACCACACCAGAATATTGTTGTATGCTGACTCTTTATCCGACTCTGTAATTAAGATAGTCTTAAAAAGAGGAATCCCAAGACCAAAAGTTAGCAACAGCTTTAAGTCTCGGCAGGCACCGCCACGCTGTCCCCCAGACAAAAGAGGGCCCTGGCCTCCCGGGGCACCCCAGTCCCAGGTGGGCAGTGCCACAGCGCTGCTGAGAGACCCCCTCCCTTCCACAATTTAAAACAGTCCACAACGCGATTATCCTAATATCACTAAACCCAATTCCTTTTGCCTCGGGTTAATGATAATTTTCTTTTCTTTTCTTTTTTTTTTTTTTTTTAAGCACAGAGTAGCATTTATTTCCTAAGGATAATTTTCTATGCCACAGGGCAGAGTGAGATTTCAGTCTCCTCATCTGGAAAACGAGGGGAGTCGGGCTGCACGGCGTCCGAGGCTGTGCTGATTCTAACATTTTAAGATCGTATCTGTCGCCGGGCAGCCACCATATGTGCTGGGGTTCACAGGACACTGACACAGGAATAAAATGTAACTTAGTCACTCAAAGCCGTTCAGCTGTTATTCATCTTGTTTTTCCTGGAGCAAATCACGAACACTAACTCTGCAAATTGGAAATCCTTAAATACAACTGCCATCGTGTTTTATAAAAAGAAAGATAACATTCACTTCTGGTATTTAAATTCATAAGCTAGGTTTTGACTCTCAATTCAGGCTCTATAAAACTAGATGCAACAGCTGGAAATTCTGATTCAAAATTATGACTTCGCAGCAAACCAGATGCTATATCGAAGATAAGGTTTCCTGGAGAAGTACGGCGTTTTAAGAGGCAATCGAAAATCTGTATTAGATTTTCTGCAGAAAAACAGAAATCTCCAGGATGCTCCTAAGCATTTAGAACCTGCACATTAACAGACAGGCAAAGCTGCCAACCTGCGGTTCACATTTCTTAACAGCAACATAGCATCTTTATCTGATGCACACACACAGAATTGTTACCCTCTGGGTATAACACATCCACAAGTAACTTGCCCGAGAGCTTGAAATCACTGTTGGCAAAAAGAAAATAAGACTAATTTTCTTAATCCTATGAAAATTACATTAGGATAAAAATTACCAAAAATACCCTAAATATTATTTTAGCAGCAAACTCAAGCAGACCCTTGTTATTTGAAAAACAGCAAAAGTTACCGAAAACAACGTAATTGGGGAAACAGAGAAAAACAAATTAGGGGGAAAAAAAACACCCATTGCCTTAAAAGGACGGAAAAAAAAAATTCCATTGTCTTAAAAGGACTTCTGAATGAAATGACATTTTTTGTTTTCATCCATACACATTGATAACAACTGCAAAGGTAACTCAACAGAGAACAATTACAGCATCTTGGTCACTGCTGGAAATTTTTCAAAATATAAGTTTCAAAATATAAGTTTTTTATTATTAAGTCAGCAAGACAGCTACTAAGTCAAAAACTTCACTTGTAAAAAAACCACATTTCTATTCTTGAAACTTAAAAATTAATTTCACAGTATATAATACTGTTGGGGGACAAAACCATTTTTCCTTTTGTATCTTTTCAAAGGAAACTGAAACGGTCAGTAGATTTGGAGTGAAGTTTTACATAAGAGTTTTACATGTTTGCCCCTGGGTCTTAGTAAAAAAAAAAATACTGAGTTCTTACTAGATGCCTTGAGTTGAGGAAAAGGACACAGCTCTTTGCACTCACGTAGGCTGCAGCGCTCGGGCGCACAGCGGGGGCGCGCACCTGGGGGTGCAGGGTGACTTGTGAAGGTGCACCTGGCTTGCACACTTTTAGGGGGATTAATGTCCAGGTTTTCCCCTCCATCTACGGCCCCTCCCAAAGCGGCTCTGCCTGGGAATCTGCTGAAACCCACATCCTGCTGGCTCCACTTTCCCACCGGCCCTTCACAAGCAGCTCTCCCGCGTCATAAAAGGAGGAGACGCAGTGCCCCCCACACCTAATCTTACCACGGGCACCGTCCTGGAATCACAAACCTCTAACAACGCAACGCCTGGAAATCCCAGATGAGATGACAGAGGGAACAGCTCCTGACCGCACAACAAACCCCCTCCCAAGTCCACGAGGCATCCATTTTTTTTCACTCATCAAAATGAATGAAGGATTGAACAGATGTCAACGGACGGACAGATTCTTTTTAAGAGTTCTGAGGGCAGTTTTGGACGTAACTCAGAGGAAGTTCAAAGAGCTGAGAGGAGTAGCTGCGCTCTAACAAACTCCTTCCACTCTTGTCCACTTGTTGATGCAAACAAGGTTTCTTACCTCTTCTGTTACAGGAAATGAAAACTAAGAACACAGTGAGAACACAGAAGGGCCTTAATTAGATATCGAACACGGTCGTATTCTAGAAGAAAGCAATATTCACCCACTTGCACATGATCTGGTTAGGAAATAAAAAACACCCATTTCCTTAAAAGGACTGTTGAATGAAATGACATTTTTTGTTTTCATCTGTGCACACTGATAACAACTGCAAAGGTAACTCAACAGAGAACAATTACAGCATCTTGGTCACTGCTGGAAATTTTTTAAAATATAAGTTTCAATTCATACCCATTTTTATTGCACAGAGGTATGAGAGAATGAGCAATAAAAGATTTTCAAGCATAAACAGAGATAGGACAATATTATGTGGGGGAAATGAAATGAAAATATGAATTCGAGGAAAGAAAGAAAGGTCATGAAATGTATAACTATAAAAAAGCTTTTTCGGGGATTCTTTTCAACAAATGATGGGTAAGTATCGAATACAGTATTTAGATTCTGTGGGATACCTTTAAATGAGTGATCAAAAGTTCCACTTTAAAATGTCAAGTTTTATAGTATACTGGAAATTATATCCTTTGCAACCATTTAAACTTACAATGAAAAATTATAAATGTCACAATATAAATATGTGTGTTTATACACAAATATGTGTGAAAGGTTTGTTTTATTTTTTTTTTAATATTTTATTTATTTATTTGACAGAGAGAGATCACAAGTAGGCAGAGAGGCAGGCAGAGACAGAGGGGGAAGCAGGCTCCCTGACGAGCAGAGAGCCCAAAGCGGGGCTTGATCCCAGGACCCTGAGATCATGACCCGAGCCGAAGGCAGAGGCTTTAACCCACTGAGCCACCCAGGTGCCCCTAAAGGTTACCTAGTTTTTTCAAAATTCTTTTAAGGATAAATGAACGAAAATGTTTAAAGGTCCCTGATTTATGGTCTGGTGGAGTGAAAAAGACTGAACATATATAATTACAGATAATTAAAGTTCTGAGAAGCAAAAACAGAGGGAGACTATGGCCATAAAATAGAGGTGCCCAACCTAGTCTGGGCAGAAGGCTATGAAAAGTAAGCCTCAAGAGGTAAGTACTGCGCTGGTCTTACTCACTCCTATATTCCAAGGGTCTAGAATAAGTGACTGAAGGTGACGTTTAAGCTAAGAAATAAATAAAAATAAGAAGTTGACCTGGCAAAGACCATCAAAGCAAAGACAGCTGGCCTGGCAAAGACAGCTTCAGATAGAGGAAATAGCACAGGTAAAAGCCAAGAGGCAGAGAACACAAAATGTTCGAGGAACCAAACTGCACCATGCCATGCTTTACAATCACTATTAGAGATTTTCTTTTTCCTAAAGAGGTAACTGGAAGGAAATATTTTAATCAAGGAAGTGACCTTGATTAGGTCAGGTTTACTTTTAAAAATTTATTATCTATCAGGTTTACTTTTAAAAATTTATTATCTATCTCTCAGGGAAAAAAATCTGTTGTTAATCAGGAAGAAGAAGGAACTCATTCATTTGTCCACCAAGTATTAACTGAGCATCTGTTTTGTGCCAGATACTGTACTGGGCACTGAAGATACAGGACTAAATAGACAAGGAAGGCCTGGTAGAATGTGCAACCCATCAACAAGGATTTATGTTGAGAGAGAGAAAAGAGAAGCTACTTGGGAGACTAAGAGAAAACATGTACTTGCTAATCGCATATCTGACAAAGGACTTGTCTCCACAATATATAAAAAACTGTCAAACCTAACACTAAGAAAACAATCCTCAGTTTTAGCATGGGCAAAAGACTTGTACAGACACCTCACTGAAGACGGCAAACAGGCATGTGAAAGATGGTCTGCATCATTAGCCATTAGGGAAATGCAGGTTAACATGAAATATCACTACACACCTACGAAAACTGCTAAAATAAAAAAACGCTCACAATACCAAGTGCTGGTGAGGATTCAGAGTACCTGAATAACTCCCACTTTTGCTGGTGATAATATAAAATGGTATAGCCATTGTGGAAAACAAGTTAGCAGTTAATTTTTTTAATAACAGCCTATTGAGATAGAATTTATACAGCATATAATTTACCCATTTAAAGTATTCTAAACAGTGGTTTCTAGTATATTAAAGCTGTATGACCATCACCCCAATAAATTTTAGAACATTTTCATCACCCCCAAAACCCATACCCAGTAACAAACCCTCCCAGACCTAGACAACCAATCTACCTTCTCTAGGTCTACCAGCGTATGTTGGTATGGATTTGCCTATTCTGGACATTTCATATAAATTGAATCATACAGTACGTGGCCCTTTGTGACCAGCTTCTTTCGCCTAGTGTGTTTTCAAGGTTCATCTGTATTACAGTATCAATACTTCATTTCTTTTCCTTGCCAAATAATAGCAATTGTATGACTATATACTATACTATATGACATTTTAGTTATCCATTCATCGGTTGATGGACATTTGGATTATTTTCACTTTTTGATCATTATGAGTAATGTGGCTAAGAACATTTGTACACAGTAAATTTTTTATAACATTAAGTATATGCTTACTGTATAACCTAGCAATCCCACTCTTGGGTATTTGCCCTAGAAAAATGAAAATTTATGCTCACCCAAAAATCTGAACACAAATATTTGCAGCAGTTCTATTCATAATTGCCAAGAACAAGAAACAACCCAAATGTCCTTGAGGAGATGATGGCTGGATGGCTGGATGGATGAATAGATGGATTTGATACCTCCATATCAAATACCACCCAGTAATAAAAGGAACTATTGATGAGATACACATACATCCAGAATGAATCTCAAAAGCACTATGCTAGCTAAAAGAAGTCCTTTCAAAAGATCACTATATGATTCCACTTATACAACATTCTTGCAAACACAAAACTATAGTAAGGAAGGCCAGGTAGGGGACGGGTGAGGGACAGGTGTGGTTACAAAGGGATGACATGAGACAGATTTTGGAGTGATGAAACCATTCTGGACCCTGATTATGAAAGGGTTATACCAAGTGTGTGTATATGTATGTACGTGTGCATGTGTATGTGTGTGTGTATGGATGTGAGAAAGTATGTAATGTTAAAATCCATAGAAATGTACAGCAGAAAGGTCAATTTTACTGTGTGTTAATTTTTTTAAAAGATTTTATTTATTTATTTGACAGACAGAGATCACAAGTAGGCAGAGAGGCAGGCAGAGGGAGAGGAGGAAGCAGGCTCCCTGCTGAGCAGAGAGCCCGATGTGGGGCTCGATCCCAGGACCCTGAGATCATGACCTGAGCTGAAGGCAGAGGCTTTTGACCCACTGAGCCACCTAGGCGTCCTACTATGTCTTAATTTTAAAACAAAACTATGGTTAAGAAAAAAAAAAAAAGAAGCTGGGGCACCTGGGTGGCTCAGTGGGTCAGAAGCCTCTGCCTTCGGCTCAGGTCATGATCCCGGGGTCCTGGGATCGAGCCCCACATCGGGCTCCCTGCTCAGCGGGAAGCCTGCTTCTCCCGCTACCATTCCCTCTGCTTGTGTTCCCTCTCTTGCTGTGTTTCTCACTGTCAAATAAATTAAAAAAAAAAAAAAAAGAAAAAAAAGAAGCTAACTGGAAAGACAGACATGGACTCTCCCCGCACCTTACGCCCCAGCCTTGGAAAGGAAGCATTCGTATTTACTGCGTGCTTATCATCACCCACCAGTCACTGTGCCAGAGAGCTGATCTCAGAACAAATGATTCTGGCCACCCAAACCCAGAGGTACAAAGTATTCTGAGTCCAAATCCAGGGTGTTTGTTCAAGTAAATATTAGCACGCCCCGCCCCCCAGCTACTTGGGAGAATCCCGAGTTATCATTAAGTAAATCGGTCATGACTAACACCCTTCCTAGAGCAAGGATATAGAAACACCTAGGTGAAAAGCACCCAGCACCTGCTTTAGGGCTTTCAACTTGAAGCTCAAATCCCAAACCATTGCTGTTTTGTTTTTGTTTTCTGTGTGTTCACAATGTCTTAATTGTCTATCAGGTGGGCCTCACCACATTTCCATTTTTAAGCTGCTCTGGAAGAAAATGACGTCTCTTCAGATTGCCCCTTCTTGCCTCTGGGTTACGCTGTGTAGCCTGCATTTAACTTTAGATGATCCCAAACATAGCTTCCAAATTTAAAAATCCAGGGTTTTATTTGGGCTGCAGTCAAAAACACAAAGAAACGTCACTTTAATTATATAGATTTTATATATGGAGTTTATTACTTTGAAGCAAAGACTGAGTCCAAAACTTCAGGAGGCCCCAGAGTAGTACGTGCCAAAATGTCAGGATCATTAGTCTGAAGTCAACAAGAAGGAGCTGGTTTGTAACAAAAACTGAATCGAACACAGGAGTCAAAAGACTCCAATTTGAATGATCACGGCTTTGCTTACAATACAGCCAGATTCCAAATAGATGAAATTCCAAACAACCGTAATATGTTCAAAATAACATATAATAAACAGTAAGTGTTAATTAGGTGTGCTAAACGGTGGGGAGTGTTTAGTGGGGGTGGGGGGGGGGGGAGAAGAAGTGAAGGGAAATCCAGGTAGACCGTGGGGAAAGAGGTGACTTATCATTTTAAATGGGGAAGTCAGGATGGCCTCATTGAGAAGATGATGTGTAAGGACATGTTTGAAGGAGAGATAAGAGTTAGCCAGACAGAGATCTGCGAGAAAGGATCCCAAGTAGAGGGAGGAGGTCCCCTAAAGTCCCATAAAGGCCCAGAGACAGGACAATTCCTAGCATGTGTCCACTGGACACCTCCAAGGAGAGATGCCAGGCAGGGAGTCAAACAGAGAGTTGGAAAGAGAAGTCTAAGCTAGGAATAAAAATTGGGGAGCTACTGGGATTCGGATAATAGAGCTGCGAGGCTGGATGAGATCACCATCCAATCATTCTTCGAACAAATATTTCATGAGTGCCTCTGTGTCAATTCCGTGCCGAGGAGAGGGAAGAGAGACAGAGAGAAAGAGAAACTCAGCTTCGCAAAACATTCTATGGTGCAGTTCTAGTCTAACCAGAGCAACGGGGGAGCCCAGGAGAAAGAAACTGAGCTAATAAAGAAAGTTAAATGAAAGATTTAGTGGAAAATGTAGGTAATACTAAATCGGATTCTTAATCTAGGTGATAAGCTGCAGGGCTATGCTCAGTGTCTCCGATCATCATTGCCACTCTGTTCATCAACCTGCACATTGAGAAATTCAGGAACATGGGTCAGAAGATGAATCAGAGGTACCTTCTTTCCGATCTGTTTCAAAGAAGAATTCTGCCTGCCCCGCCCGTGTTCATGCAGATGCTGGCTGTTCCTCATACCAGCAGCGCCAGATCAAGGCTGTTATAAGACAGTGCTAGGTTTTTGTTCCACATAGCTGAACATTTGATTTTTATCCTAGCTATTCATAAAAATGGATATTTCAGCCCCCCATGTGAAAGATACCTTAGGGAGGGCAGCATAGTTTTGATGCAATACTAACAGTGACTCATGAATAGGCTTTGCTTCAGAAGTTCTAGAGTTTGGAACATACGTTGTTTAGACACCCAAGAGAGCCAACAAATGTCCATTGGAACCTGTGTGGCAGGTGAATTACCAGTCCCTCCAAACCTGGGGGATGGTATGTCTGTATATTAGGTCCTCTATGTGCTGGAAAATCTTAAATATGGGCCTGAAATGTGTGCCGATGACCAAACACCACTCACAATTAGCTTACGTATACTGCCAGGTCAGCTGAGGTTCTCTTGGACAGAAATTAATTCTAGCTTGGTTTCAAAAAATGGGGGAGAGGAGAAGTACTGAATGGACACTAAGGTTATTCGACATATTTGAGCGGTGGACTAAAATTCAGGGTTTATCAACTGAAGCTCCACTGACATTTTGAGCCGAGTAACTCTACGTTCCAGGGGAGCTGTCCCAGACATTGCAGGATGGCTCAGCAGCATCACTGCCCTCTCCCCACGAGATGCCAGCCGCAGCCCCCGAGCTGTGCCGACCAAAAACGTCTCCAGGCAAGGCCAAATCACCCCTGGAGGAGGTGGAACTGCGCCCAGTCGAGAAGCCCTGGTTGAACGAATAAGGCACCAGGAGGAGAGCAATGACAGAGCGGCGCCTCTGAAACCACTGGACGCTGAGATTGGAGCCTCCTCCAGAACGCCCTTGGCTTCCAATTCCTTCTTCTCTGTGTTTTAGCTGTGAGGCCCAGCAATGGAGACATGGCCACCAACAGCTCCTGAGTTTTGTTCGTTCGAGTCTAGGCCTCTGAACAAAGGAGGAGTCTTTTCCTAATTCCAACTTTCAAAGACTCCTAGGGAAGGGTTCGGATTGCTCTGACTTGGATGTGGCACCCGCCCCTGGTCTGAGACCTGGAAGGAGATGTTTTCTGGGGATATAGCAGCTTCTGCTGAAACCACCAGCTTGAAGTCAGATGAAGAGCAAGAAGGTGCTACTGTTGATAAAAGGTTGGTTTGGGGACAAAGAAAAAAATAATAGGTATGTACCGCAACCATTCAATATTGGGTAATGAGCATAACCACTGCAAACAGCCAGGACATTAACGGTTCTTCACAAGTGGATTTGCTTTTCTACATCTGGGGCATGTTTGCAAATAAGGTTCTCTGGGAAGCATTTGAGTCAAGTGGGAGACCACTGTTAATTTTTGGGTAAGTGAGCAAGCAGAATGCATTAGTACCTATTCTACACTTGGCTGTTTTGTCACTAATGTATTTTAAAGTGAATTTCTGGATGGCACATTTAAGTAATCCACAGAGGAAATTTGGGAATATTACTATACTACTACTGCCCACAGCCAGACATGACAAAGGACTGACAGGCGGTATGCTTTGTGGGCTACTAACAAAATATACTTTTAACATGTGACTCCGCCTAAGTCAACGGAAGACCATAATTGAACAACCAGTGCCCAATTTGTGGGCTAACAGCAAACCAAGTGTTTGCCTTAAAACTTTCCAATTGGATTCAAGAAAAAAAAAAAAATCCAGGAATATGATAATATACACATCAAAAAGACATGAATGCCTTCAATTCAGAATTTAATGAAAACAGTCTTAAGTTTAAAATGTTTAAGATCGTCCCAAAGATGAAGAGGAGACAAGACAGAGGAAATCCTTCCTGCTTCTCTCATTAGCAATTCCCAGAAATTATGATATGTGTTAATTCAAGAAACACCTGTCCCTTGAGAGGGGGAGATCAGAAAGAGGGTAGGCTCTGGCCTGGATCGCAAATTTCAACTTTGCCTGAAGCAATCGAGAACTCTTAAGGGGTTTCCCGTGCAACTGTGATCTCTACAGAAGTAGGCTCAAACACCTGATTATAAACTCTCAGAAGAAGCACCCTGTTATTGGGTCAGGAGCCCATCATAATCAAAGGAAGGACACAAAACAGTCTGAAGCAGGAGAGGAGTCCCCTTGGTCAGCTTCGTGGGACCTGGGCCTAATGGTCACAGCACTCTCTGTTCTTGGATCTGTGTTATAGTTGGTTTTAGGGGCTACACAGCCCAGTGAGCAACACAAAGAAATAGTATTTTCAAAGTCCACTACTCGGATTACTTAAATATGGCACCCTGGAAACCTCTAAAATCCCAATGTTACTACGAATCACATTCCTCCATTTATTTCTTTTATTATTTTTTTAAAAAGATTTTATTTATTTGACACAGAGAGAGATCACAAGCAGGCAGAGAAGCAGGCAGAGAGAGGAGGGGAAGCAGGCTCCCTGCCGGGCAGAGAGCCCAATGTGGGGCTCGAGCCCAGGACCCTGAGATCATGACCTGAGGTGAAGGCAGAGGCTTTAACCCACTGAGCCACCCGGGTGCCCCACATTCCTCCGTTTTAAACAGACACCCAACAAAAAGGAATAACCAAGATTCTTCATCCTCTGATGGGGAAAAGGTGCTCCCTACTCCCAGCTTCACTGCAAAGCCTGAGGCTGGGACATCTTCTTGCTCATGCGGTAATAATGCGCTAGTTGGCTGTGACTAAACCACCACAAACTTCCTTTCCTTATAAAAGGCTGATGTTCACTTACTGCTCTTACAAATGACATGACTTCTTTCTACCTAGGAGAAAACCACACAAATATGAATGCTGGAGGAAGAACTGTAAGATCCCACCTCCCTCCGAGGGGGAGAATCCAGCCTACAGGAGACATGACGGTCAACCCTCAGACTTCCAAACCCGCACCCCAGGACTTCATGCATCAGGCAGCACCCTGAAAGTGTTCACTAACTGCATGCCGAGTGATTATTTCTGCAAGGCTTCTCTATGAGTCAGAAAGCCTTGGAGATACACAAGTCAGAGAAATGTTTCTCAAACTTCTCACTGCAGATGGGGAAAACAAGTTGCATAAATCATTAAGTCAAGCAATTTGTCAAGCACAGCGATAGATAGTACTTCAATGGAAAACAGACTTCGTGAGTAAAATTCATTTTCTCACTGTTCTCATTTTTAAAAATTAGAGTAAGAAATAAAAATGTTCTTTCTTTCAGCTGTTTGGTTATGGCAAAAGGGAGGGGGTGCTTAAATGTTATTTAGATGTGATTTCTATTAACTTTTAAGGATCCTTTGCTCCCAATCTTTCAATGCTAAGAACCCTGAGTGGGTAATCCATTTTGTGCCCATTTTTCAACACATCCATTTATTTAATCTTAATCCCTTAGGACATGACTTCTCAACTCTTCACTGAAACTATCCCCTACAAGATAACCAATTAACCTGGTCAAACCCCCTGGGCTTTCCTCTGTTGCCCATTATTTAATCAAAATTCTCTCTTCCTGGGGATCCACGGTATTCCAATCTGTACCCTTTACCTTCTGAAGGCACACCCCCGAAGAGTCCCGGCTCCTGGCTAAAATGCTCTTCTTAGCACCTTTCTCCCTAAACTTGACTTGTGGGATTCACATACATCCACAGACCAGTATACGCAGAAGACACTGCGTAAGTTTTGTTGAGTGAATGCACTGCCACCTTAGCAATGTCCTCCCACACTCAACGTTCGGTATTCAGAGTGTTACCACACTGACCTCCCTCCGTTTTAGCCATCGAATCAGTCCAGCAACTCCGTACTGTTTTCTACTACTTTTATTGTTGTTGCTATAGGCAATCAGGTATGTTGGCATTTGTTTATGTGTGGTTGTCTATCTTTATGGCCCATGGCCTTCTGTGGTCCATGTTAATAAAAGCTGGTGTTTCTTGAACATTCACTATGAGCAGATACTACTCCTAAGTATTTATATATATTAACAACCCTATGAGGCAGGTACTATTACAATCCCCATTTCACCAATGAGAAAACTGATGTACACAAAGGCAAAATAACTTGCCTGAGTTGCACGGCTAGAAAGTGCCCAACGGTGGGGCTTGAAACCAAGGCAGGCTGGGTCCCAGCACCTCCATTCTTCACCACCACACGCATTGCAGGCCTTTACACTGGGCCTAGGGTCTTCTTTTAGATTATGTACTTGTCAAAGGCAAGCACTGTTTCCTCCCAACAATTCTTCCGGTGTAGCGTAGTTAAAGTAAGGTATGTTAACCGGACCAGCTAAAGATTTATACTTTGACTGCAGTTCTTTATTTCTTTCACCTGATTCACTATATTCATTCAACAAGTTTTTTGCATTTCTATCGTGAACTGGATCTGCAGACTGAAAACCAAACAGGGTACAGCCAGTGCCCCCGACAGAGGGAAAACTACCAGTCAATGGCTGCAGTTTTAACAGACATAATTACAGACTGTGTCATCTCAACCAATGAACAAAACCAGCACAATTTTTTATATGTCCGGAATGTACATAAAAATAAAACTAATAAAATATGTACAAAGAGGGGCACTTGGATGGCTCAGTGGGTTAAAGCCTCTGCCTTCGGCTCAGGTCATGATCTCAGGGTCCCGGGATTGAGACCCGCATCGAACTCTCTGCTCGGCAGGAAGCCTGCTTGCCAACTTCTCTCTGCCTGCCTCTCTGCCTACTTGTGATCTCTCTCTCCCTGTTAAATAAGTAAATAAAATATTTAAAAAAAAATGTACAAAGAATCTTGATATACCAGAAAAGAACATAGGGGTTAGAGTGACAAACCCTGCTCTGAATTCTTGTCCGGGCTCTGGGGTTAGTGGCTCCAGGCAAGTCAGCTTGGGCTCTCAGAGCTCAGGTCTCTTGCTCGTCTATGAATCATGGAGGCCTTCCTGAAAGGGCTGTTAGAATCAAGTGAAAATGGCAAGGCGGACTATTTTGAAGAAACAC
>CM053604.1:3358829-3371096 GCA_028646535.1 Procyon lotor | reverse complement strand
GGGGGAGGAAGGAGAAGAAAGAAAGAAAATGAAAGACTTTAGAAGCGGCAGCAAAGGTTTCACCAATCATTATATCATTGAGAGGGCTCAAAGTACAGATGAAGTTAGAATACAGAAGATTGTAGAAAGGGCATTTAAAATTATTAACTGATCAAAAATTTGTAGTTGTCATTAAAAAAAAATACAACTTAGCAATTCAGTTCAGAAAGAAGACTATCCCCAGGAACATACACATCTGTTTAATATTACAAGCCAACTGTCAACATCCTAAGTGAAGTTTTAATTTAATATTTTTTCTTTCTTGATGTTTTACCTTTAATCAATGCCTCATGAGAGTATCAGCTTTCTATAAGAAACTGTTAAATATAAAGAAATGTTATTGTAGCATGTTTATAAAATCATAGTTCGAGAACTTTTTATTTTTCCAAAGCCTGACCACAACTTAATTATCTGCAGGACATTCCAGGCTCACAATTGCAAGCTCCAGTTCCCAAGCAATTTTAAACAATATCTACTGTACAGGACAGAGGGTACACAACAGACCGCAACATGGTTATATTTCCAAAAGTCAGCATTAGGCCCTTTAGACATGGTTTTTATTTTCATTAAACAATATTTGTTTCCTCACTAATCATTAAATGGTTTTCATCACTATCGCCTGTTTTCCTTTCATGTGCCGGTTGTTAGCATCAGTGTTTGTGTTCATAATAAATAAAAAGGTGACCCACCCAGTTATTTAAAAATGAACACACACGATGTCTGGTTCAACGAGTGTTAGAGATTCGGCAACATACTCACACCCTGAATACCATTCTATTTTCATCTAGACTCTAAAAAAACTTTCAGAGAGTAACAGACTCTGTACGTACTCCTTTAAATCAGATTTAAGCTTCATGCCTGCTTATGTTATTGTGGGCACAGAGATCTAATCAGTGGTTCAAGACATTACGTGGGAAAATGGGAGAGGAAGAAGACAAGACAGTAAGTTCATATTCCTGACCATAATGGAGAGGAGTTGAAAATACTGCCAGTTCCTACAGATGGACAAGAAAAGCAGCCTGATTAAAAGTAACATGCCCGTAACTGACCAAAATGCGGGGGAGCAACCAACAGAGCATTCCAGAACTTTAGGAATGACTCCGAGGAAGGAAAGTTAAAAAAAAAAAGAAAAAGAAAAAGAAGAGAGAAAGTTGTATGCTACAAGGTATTAGGAACAATTTAAAAATATGTCATGTGGAAGAAACCAACCTGCATCAAAGTCAGAGGTAAAATTAATAGCCAATAAAAAAAATTATCCAATAAATAATCTAGAAAACCATCAAGAAGCCTGATACTTGCATTACTGCATTGGAACCAGCAGAGGTTTCAGACGAGTCAATTATTTAAGTCCAAATGGACTAGCTTTGGGTTTCAGATTAACCGACCAGTAGGATGGGACTCAGAGAGACATCTACAAATGCAGGGCATGCATATGTGTTTATTAGTTTCTGTGTTTATTTATCAAATACTTTAACACATTTCCTATGCACCAGGCACTCTGAAAGTGCTTCACTCCTTCAACCATCCAAAATTAGGTACCCATTTATGCCCAGGACCTAGATCAGGAAATGAGAGGAAACAGTTTGTCTACAAGTCACCCACCAGTAGGTACTAGAGTGCAGAGTCCCTGCTCAAGACCACCAGACCACACGTCATCCGAGGTGACAGTAACTTTATCAAGACCAGAAAAGCACCTTTACTGGAGGGACCCACATGCCTAACTCCTCTGCCTCCTTCCTCTCCTGGTCTCCCCAGTGTTGCCAATCGAGGCCTTCTTCTCATCTGAAATTCCCCTTTGGCAATCTTGCTCCTTCAGGCCTCGGCCTCCAGCTAGACTCTGACGTCTCCCCATCTACAGCTCTGGCTAGGGCTCAGAAATCTTTTCTGAGGTCCACTTCTGTATTGAAAACTGCCAAATACGCGTCCCTTGGCTGTTCAGCAGGCACCTCAACTAACTCAACTAACAAAACAACTCCCTTGGCCACCCACTCGGTCACCCACAATTTAAACCTCGAAGTAACCCAGAACCACTGATTTTTCATCTCCTCCATCTAACAAGTCCCCAATCCTGTCAAACAGATCTTGCACCTGTCCCGACGGTCACCGGCTTGGCTCAGGCCTTCACCACGTCTTGCCCAGATACGAAGGCTGCTCAACAAAGCTTCCTCCTTGCTGCCAGGCCTTCTTCTCACCTCTGCTGGGCCTGCCAACAGCCAGCAGTAGGAGCTTTCCAAAATCCATCCCTGATGATGTCAGTCCCCTGCTAAAACTTGTTATGGTTCACCATGGCCTTCAGGATGACGCCCTTTCTCTTCCATTCTAGGGAATACCTTTTATTCTTTAAGACGCAGCTCAAGACTCACCCCTCCTAAGAAGCCCTTCCCCCTTCGGCCCCTCCCAAGTGAAGTCAAGGTCTTCAGTTCAACTTCTGTGGCCATACGTACTTTGGTAACACCACTTTTTACAACGTGCTTTAATTATTTGCCTCTAGGTCAGTCTTCTTACCAGACCATGAGTTTCTCCAAGTTGGGGATAGTCTCACCCGTGTCTGTACGCCCAGTACCTACCTGTACCCGTGACACATGCTGGATGCTCAGTAAAAAGTAAGTGAATAAAGAATTCACTCTCAGAGACACCCTCTGTTCAAAGTGGTATGAAAGTGATATCAATAATCTAAGGGAGAGTGAAAGGGCACAATTTTGAACACAAAGGACATTTATTGGTGGCTACCCACATTCACAGCTCTCATCCTCCTGGAAATAGCTCTCCAAATTTCCACTGGACATCATCTTCCCCTCCTCTCAGCTCTGTGCACCGGGCGGAAGTAACACTGGTCCGACTGCAGGGCTGGGTCCTACGTAGGCCAACTAAGCATATGTCCTTCCTGTTTGGAGACGGCTGGATTTGAGGATAGACATATGAATCAATTCCAAGACTCTGATGGATACTACAAGGAAAGAGCCTCTCTCTTCCTCCAGATGGAGTAGTAGGGGAAAGTAAAGTCTAGAGCTTTTGGCTACCCTGAAGCAAGAGCTTGGAGGTGCCCTAAGGCATGAATGGCAGAAGGGAGAGAGCGAGAAAAATCGGGCCTTTGGTGACCTTGCTATGTTCCCTGGGTCCAGCCATGCCGGAGGTTAAGTCATACCCCTAGACTTTTCAGTGATATAAATCAATACATTCCCGTGATCATTTTCAGCTAATTTGCACTGGGTTGTCTCTAACTTGTAGCCACGAGGCTGCTGATGCAGTAAGATAGTGTTTCTGGGAAGAAATCAAGCTATCCATTTGAAAGAAAGAGGAGGCAGAACAAAGACTGAGGAGAGTGAGCAGCAAGTTAAACCCGACAGGCGATAAAAATAGTCAACAGGGTGCACCGGACGCAAGGAAGAGAGAGATTCAGGGTGCCCGCCATTCCAGGCGGCGCTAACCAGGCCCTTGTAGGGGTAGCCTGTGGGCCGCTTAGGAAAAGCATGAAGTTTTATAAAGAGCTAGAAAAAGAAATAAAAAAATAACAAATGCTTCTCTTTCAAATGGCCTTTATGAGAAAAAGAAAAGGCTTTGGGATAATTTAATCTGGAGAAAGCAAGTCCTCGAGGCGATTTAACTTGGTGAAGGGTTATTTACAAGGAGGTGACTAAACAGCTGCTCTCCAATTTCACAGGGAAAAGAATGAGAGGAAACTGATTTGCACTTCAGTGCGAAGCTGAGGCAGGCAGAAGGAGGCAGTGCTGGAGAGAGAAATGTTCAGGATGGAAAAGGCTAAATGAAAAACTGCATTTTTACGGCTTTTGAAAGATGGAAAATCACCTATGCTGATTAATTTAGTTTTGAGTCAAACCAGTAAACACGCATTTGAGAATGCCTTCTATTCATGTACTCGCAGGCCATGTACTGAATCCCTACTGTGGGCCAGGGGTGCTGCCGAGGCCTGGGAACACAGAAATGACGAAGGAGTGACTACCCCGTCCCGAGGCTGCCGTGCGTGCTAGCGAGCTACGAAAGCCACGGCAGGAAAGACAAAGAAGCATCAAATCGGAGTCCCACTTCTCCTTTCCCGCCGCCCCCACCCCACACCCAAAAGTAAGCGATACGGTTGGTGAGACCGCACCACAGCCGCTGGAAAGTCAAGCAACGATGCAATCATTAAATGAGAACACAGAAAACAGACACACGAAGGCTGTCACAGCCAGAATTCCTTGCTTAATGAGTAATGTGGCAGCAAACGCTTTGAATTCAGGAGAAAAAGACTGGTTTAGGAGAGCGTGGCTTTCAAGACGGGGAGAATTTGAGTCAACGAAGGGGAGCGAGCCAGCCACACGAGAGAGACAGCGGGAGCCAAAGGAGAAGACAAGAAAGCGGAGGAGGCTGTAAATGGAGTAGGTTGGTTAAAGCTGGTGGAACGATCGAGGGAGCATCGGGTGTAAAATGGAAAAGTGGGTAGTACTAGCTCTAGAAGGGCCTTTGAACGCAGGCCAAATAACTGAGAATTTGTTGTGAGGGGAGTGAGCAGTACTGAATGCTTCTGAGCAAAGTAACCTCATGGAAGCAGCATTTTCAGCCCAGTGGCTCGGCTCCAAAGGAGATGGAGGGCTCAGGATGCTTGCATCAGAGCTCAGGCTCAAGAGGGTGAGGGTCTGAACCCGCACGGCTGCGGCGGAATGGACGAGAAAGGGGAAGCCGAGGCATCTACTGCTCAATTCATTTCACAAATGTGTGTGGAACTCTACACGGTACTCCGTGCTGTGACGGGGAGTGCAACACAGTCCCTGTGCTCTTGGGCCTGAGAATCAACTGGCTGGGGGGAGGCCAGGGAAAGGGAGACCGACCGACCCCCCTGCAAAGATGGTGCTCAGTGTGCATGAGCGTCTGGTAGGCTCTCATTCTGAGAATTTTATTTACACAAGCTGGAACAACAACAAAATGCCAAAATATAAACAGAAAAACCAATCCTCCCAAAATATCACTTCATGTGTATCATGGGAGATACTGATTTTTATTGCCAGTTTGAGTCATGGAAAAGTATAGAAGCAAATATGCCCACACTGACTGAGCGGTACCAAGTAATGAATATAAAAAAAGACTTTTAAAAAAAGAGAGAAGGTCTTTTTTAGGACTGAAATGTTTCCAGATTTCATCTTTTGACATAACTGAGATATATTCACAGATTTCCCACTTACCCACAGATAGGTATTTAGAAGCTTTCAGAAAATTCATCACCTCTCCTTGATATCTTTTTTTTCCCTTCCTTCCCTTAATTTAATTTTGATTTAACTTCCTCTTGTCACTGCTTGCTTACAAATCACAGCCTCTACGTCTGGAGTCAATTAGGGCTATAAAGTACCCCACCACGCCTTCATCTGGGGACCCATTTATATATATTTTCTTATTTCAAGAGGTAGAGCTAAGAGCCTGTAACACCAAAAGTTCCCAATCAACCATCACATTCTATTCTTTAGAAAAGTATGCTTCTCTCCACAGTTAAGAAGGCGACATCAAACTACATATTTTGCAAGAATATTTCCTTTCCACCTGTATAAAGATGAATTGTGCTTTGGGAATTTATTTGCAAAAAAATGGGTTGAGTGTGTGTAATACATGCTTAATAGCAATAACATTAAAAAATCTTTCTACCATTTAAAATTAAATGTAATTTCCCTATTACTTTAATGGAATCCCTTGGAGTTAAAGTATTTAACTAGTCGCTTTCACATCAAGCATTCATTATATAATTCCCTTTAAATATTAGGTATATTAGGTATGTAAACTGTCCATTGACAGAGTAAAAACACACATTTCCACTGAAACAGAAACAGGAGAAGGACAAGGCAGCTTGATTCAGAATCTGATAATGGGTTACAGATTCTCTTCCAGTTCAGATTTATAGTCAAAATGCTGTAAGAGCCATTTACCACCTCTAACCTTTCAGGTCATATTTGGAAGAGAAGTATGAACTGCCACATTACTAAGAGAAAATCGGTCTGAAGCTAAAATTCTTGACTTTTCCTTACTGCAGTGCTGAGCTACAAAGGGGGAGAGAGAAAAACAGATCTCCTATGAAAACCACCTTAAATAAAAAGGTAGAGAGGAATTGTATAAGGTCTATCCACAGGAAGGGATTCCTCTGTCATTGCTTTTCAGGGTCAGCCTTGAGTGGGGCTGCAAGGCAATCCTGTGTATTGCTGGCTGTACCAGCCTACTGACTAACCCCAGGACACCTGATAGACACAAGGAAAAAAATACCAGGGTGGGCGGATATCCCAAGTCATGGATGATGAATGCAAAGCCTCGACCAAACTCCAAAACCAACCCCTCTCCGTTCCAGCTCTCCAGGGTCCTGTTGGACCTCCCACTGGCTGCACCCAATCAGGAGCCAGGCAAGCACTCCATAAAAATCAGCCTCCTCGGGCAAGAACAGAATGGAAAGGGTAGAGAACGGATCTGGAGGGGCCAAAGGAAAAGACAAGGCACACTCCATTACCTATTTCTCACACTCCTTCCATTAAACTGAGCTTTTCTCTGTAGATTTTACCATCCTGTGCTTTCCCACTTTGGAGCCTTTGTCACATGTTCCTGTCCTACTTCTCCTTTCTCCATTTCCACATGTGGAAAGTCCATGAGCCCCCCTAAATGTTACCTCTTCCACGAAGTCTCCCCTCAACCTCACCCAAAAGTAGTGATCTCTCCGTCCTCTCAAGTCTTCCACTGAGGATATTTATGAACATGTCTTAAACTTATCAGTTTACTTATCACCCAACTATTTTACGTATCTGTTTACTTATTTACTCTAAGTTTCCCATTAGAATACTGGGGCACCTGGGTGGCTCAGGCAGTTAAGCATCCAACTCTTTGATTTCGGCTTAGGTCATGATCTCAGGGTCGTGAGATGGAGACCCGCCTCTGGCTCTGCGCTCAGTGTGGAGTCTACTTGGCATTCTCTTTCTCCCTTGGCCCCCCACGTCATGAATACTCTCACTCTCTCATAAATAAATAAATATATAAATAAAAAAAAGGGAATATAAGCTCCACAAAAGCGGAGATTTAACTTTGCTCCATCCCCAGGGCCAAAAACAGTGCAGAGCATATACTAGATGCTCAATAAATGTTTATTGAATGAATGAATGAATGAATGCCCCCTTCTAGCGTGTAAGCATTTGATGGCCAAATGAAAGTCTCTCTCATCTATCCTAAATAGCAATCCAAATGCCTTCCTTACTCAGAGGCAGATACTCAACAAATAGGAGCTGGTAATAAAGTAGTTGCCATTGAGTGAGAATCGACAAAGTACCAGCCTCAGTGCCAACAGCTTTACATACAGTATCTTACTCAATCCTCGCGATAATCCTAAAACGTAGTGCGGCAGAACTGTGCCTTTAGGATCGAGGTCCTCATTCCCCCAACTTCCAGAACTGTCTGCCGATGGCTCCCCGCTAAGTCTACAGAACTGCCCTCAGCAGGGGGACGCTGCTTCACCCAACATTTTGGTTCTTCCCTAGGGGAAGCCTGCATCCAACGGCTGACCGCCACAGCAGTTTCAAAGGCCTGACCCCTTGCCTCACCTGGGTAATTCTGAAAAGTCATCTTGGCTCTGCAATGCTCCACAGGACTAACTACTGAGTGAATAAATAACAAACCAGTGCCCCAGACGAAAAACCAGAATCAACACTTTGTAAACTATCTATAATGTAAAAGTTGGGTCTCCTTCCTTCCCAGTGATTTTACTATAACTAAAAGCATAAACCTTTTCCCCTTTTCCTCAAAGACAGACCGCAACACTGCCTATAAGAAATGTATGGTCACTGGGTAATTGTCGATTAAAAAAAAAAAAAAAGTTTGGTTTGAAGGGGGTGTCCATTTCCCCTATATATCCTATATATTCGGAACTTTCAAATATATAGGATTTATGGGCCAAAATATGCTCCTGAGGACAGCAGATGATGTGGCAACATGCCAAGGAGAAAATTACCAGTGATCTAACCTGTGGAACATCAAGACCTGGGACAGCACTCCTCGCCACGTGCACGGCCGTGCATCCAAGGCCTGGGAACACAAGGCAGGCTCATCAGCCTTCTGCATGTAGGTTCCCTCATGAGGAAAGGAACCGAACCTGGTAGCGACGGTCAACTAAACCAGAACAGTCTTTGCGCAGTGCTAGGTGGGACAGGTGTGCGACAAGTGGGAGCTTCGGACACTGCTGAGTGTGCAGACTGACAACCGGAAGGATAAAACATCCATGCAACATTTGTGGGTGATTTTCTTGTGGAGCTTCGGAAAGTCCGAATTGAAAATCCCGCTGACTTACAGGAAAATTACTCCCTTTACAAAAGCTTTTACCGCAGACTTCCTTTAAGTGGGGCCCCCCCCTCTGTTAGGCATTTAATATATAATCAGATACCGCTTGCTCGTGACACTTTTCTCATTGAAAGATATTAATTTCTTCTCCATTTCCTACCACAGCAAAGAAAAACTCATCAGCTGGGAGTTTTACTTTTTCTGTTCGGCTTTTCATTTCCAAAGTAATATGTGCTCACTGAAGAAATTCAGGATGATAGAAACAGGAAAAAGAAATCACTGGGCGTCCCCTCTCCCAGAGACAGCGACAGTTAACTTGTGGTGTACTCTCTTCTGATCACTATTTCCACACCTAGAGTTGCTTTTTTTTTTTTTTTAAATTTCATATACATAGTTTTGTCTTGTTTAAAGATTTATTTATTTATTTTAGGAGGGGCAGAGGGAGACTCCCTGCTGGTGGGGAGCCTGATGTGGGGCTTGATCTCAGGACCCTGAGATCATGACCTGAGCTGAAATCCAGAGTCAGACGCCTGATGGAGGGAGTCACCCAGGTGCCCTTCATATACATAGTTTTAATTCTGTCTGGTTTTGGTGGTAACTTTTTAAACCTAACGTGACAATCAGCAATTTTTCTCATGCTGTGACTTTATCTTCAGCGTGCCATGTTTCCATAATAATTTCCCTATACTTGGGAACGTTGCTACCTGTCTCTTCGTAAAATAACTGTGATAGTTGCCATCACAATCATCATCAAAATCATCACCATTATTATTATTAAAACTACTGCTGTTAGTTTTTAAACTAAAAGACTTCCTACTTCTATAAGACAGAATATTCGTATTCACTTTTATTTTCTTCAGTTTTGCTTTGGCAATGAAAGCTTTAGTTCACCTAGAAATATATTTTAATGTGGATACAGTAAGATATGAACAAAACCAAACCAGAACTTTTTTTTTCAGAGTACTAACCAATTATCCCCCAAATCATCACTGAATAAACCCTCTGTTTCTTACTAATTTACAATGCCTTTTATTAAGATAAAGGTTCCACACACACACCTGGCCTTATATGCTTATACGGATTAATCCATATACTCATATATTTTCTTTATATATAAATTATATATATATATTTTATATATTTATAATATAAAATATAATATTTATATATTATATGTAAATATCTTATATACTTATATATGTTATTTCTCTCAGTAAAAATGTTTTACTGTCTGGCAAAACTAGTATCCCCGCCCCAACACACAAACCTTTCCACTCTTCAGCAATTATTCTCACATATCCTTTTTTCTAGGTGAATTTCAGAACCACCTGCAGGTTCCTCTCAAAAGAGTTCTGTCGCAATTTTGATGAAAGCTGCACTAAACCTACAAATTAATTTAGGAATAATTGATATCTTTTCAGCAATTTTTCTTCCCTTCCAGTACACAATATGTGTTTCTATTTACTCAAGTCCTCTCTATCCCTCCACAAAATTCTGAAGTTTTCTTCAAGTGGGACATTTCCATTTCTCATTAAGGCTATTTCTAGAAATCCTTTTTGTTACTACTGTAAAGTTTTCATTGAATTTTAAGTGGTCATTAATCAGATATGGGATGACCACTGATTTATGTGCATTTATGCTGCACAAGAGCTCTGAAGGCCTCTGGAGTAGGTAGGGCCATAAAGCACCCCTCCCGATTTAATTCACACTGCCCACAAAGAAGCCCCATTGGCTCAACAGCCAGTTTCCTGTCACTAACATACTCCGTCTCACACCCACCACCCACTCAATTTCACTTGCTCTTCAAGGCTCCGCCCCTATTTGACAGCTTTTCTTACTACTCTACCCCTAACCATTACCTATCCCTTTTCTATACTCTTCCAGCGCTGATAACAAATTCTAATATATTTAACCCTTCAAAAAAAATTGGAAATAATTTTCCTTTTATCAATATTAGGACATCAATTTTCTTTTATATTTGAGAAAAGATGAAACAGAAAACATGTGAAACTACAGATTATTTACCTTTTGAAGAGATTATAAACTCGAGACAAATTTGGTGAAAATGTATTATTGTTTAAAATAGTGATAAACTGAATCACCAAGTATCTTTCAGCAGGGGTTCAGGTAAGTTATGTGAAACTATTTACTTATCTATTTAGAGAGAGGGGGGCAGAGGGAGACAGAGTCCTAAGCAGACTCCACACCCAGCACAGCCTGAGGCGAGGCTCCATCTCACAACCCTGAGATCACGACCTGAGCCAAAGCCAAGAATAAGATGCTTTACTGACTAAGCCACGCAGGCGCCGCTATGTGAAACTATTTTTAATGACTATATAGCCAAATAAATTGGTGATACAGAACAATATATACTGACGTACAACAATGTTCATAATACACTGTTAAGGGAAAAAAAAGCAATTAAAGAAAAAAAAAAAGGGGGCCACCTAACAGTATAGAAAAATTCTTTTTGCTTAATAGGAAAAACGTCTGGAAACTATGTACCGAGATTGTTGTAGGGGCTCTCTGGCCAGTGGTACTATCTGTGAACTTTATTTTCTTCTTTATTCTGTTTAATGAGCACTTAGTACTTTTATAGTCAGATTTAAAATAGTGAACTTCAAAAACTTATCCCGCAGATAACAGTCCATTACAAGAGTATAGACTCACTATTACACCAAATGCATTTACCGAAAGAAACATACCAAACTCCAGCTTTGAAAAACAAACTCATCTGTTTCATCTAGGTGAAAAATTATGAGTATGTAGGAACTCAAGGAGAAAGTCACACAAGACACTGAGCAGTCGTCACTGCAAAAAGCATTTTAAGCTATATCCTGGGACTTTCAGAAAGAAGAGTACTAAATCCTGGAACCATCCTATTGAAAAGGTCCTTAAGGATTATCTAGCCAAAGCCCCTCATTCAACAAACAAGAAAAAGCGAGAAACAAACAAACAAAAAGAGGTTAGGTGAGTTTTCTAAGATCACAGAGTTAATTAATGACAAAGTCCAGAAGTATTTATAATTCAAAACCTATGCTTTTTAATTCCTTTCTCAATTCTGGAATTAAGATATGCTGCAGGCTGTCACTTCCATTTAGACTGTAAAATGCAAATGTTCATTTACCAGGGTCTTCTTATCATCCATCTAAAAAGTGAACAAAGTGTGTACAATGCTTTGAAATGGAAAGATTCGCTCTCCTACGAACACCTTATGTGCTGCCCCAGAGAGTTTTGACAAACAGCCACACACTGGACTGTGACAAGGAGAGGCTAGCAAACTCTAGATTTTGAGAACCTGAAAGTCAGGAAGAAAAAAGTACTACTGAATTTAAAACTACAACTGGGCTGCAAGCTTTTCATATCTGAGTTATAAAGAGTTCATTCAACACATCATCCTTTCATTCCTCTGGTCTACTCTCTTTCTTTCAGATGGGTTCTGAAGGGGCCTCTTTTTTTTTTTTTTTTTTTAAAGATTTTATTTATTTGACAGAGAGAAACACAGTGAGAGAGGGAACACAAGCAGAGGGAATGGTAGCGGGAGAAGCAGGCTTCCTGCCGAGCAGGGAGCCCCATGCGGGGCTCGATCCCAGGACCCTGGGATAATGACCTGGGCCGAAGGCAGACGCTTAACGACTGAGCCACCCAGGTGCCCCAAGGCGCCTCTTTTTAAGTCAGTTTTAAACTTGGTATGTCGTAAAGACACTAAGTAGTCTATATACAAGCCCTAATTAATCACCGCAGACTTCACAGATCTTTGCCCAGTAGAGGGAGCCCATATGGATTTCCATGTAACAAGAAACCTCAACCATCAAGTTTATATAAATTCCATCATTAGAATCATATTATTCACAGTATCAATACTTTTAAATCACTTAATAATATTGCATTTCTAGCCTCCCCAAAAGATAAAAGTTAAAGGAGATCAGGTATGTAAAG
>CM053604.1:3340442-3358329 GCA_028646535.1 Procyon lotor | reverse complement strand
GCTCGAGTGGTGGGAGGAGCAGGGGGAGGGGGACAAGCGGACTCCAAGCCGAGCACGGAGCCCAACGTGGGGCTTGATCCTACGACCCACAAGATCATGACCTGAGCCAAAACAAGAGTCGGATCACCAACCGACTGAGCCGCCCCGGCGCCCCCACCACTTGTTGCCTTCATAAAACTCCAATGTCCATCAGGCTCCTTGGATGTATTCTGTCTGGAACCGAAAGAAGGCATTAGTAACCGGCATTCTACTCTAACTTTGAAAACAAAATCTATTGTGGTGCCTATTACCATTTAACTTTCCAGCCAGAAAGCTGGGAATTATTCTATTTTGTCCTCCTTCCAATCCGACTCATTACTGCCTGCTGCATATCTACTTCATCCATCCACACCTGGCCCACCTCACGGCCTCCAGTTGACCGCCGTCTCCTGACTGCCTGCAACAGCCCCTGGTTAGCTCTGCTGGGTCAGTCTTGCTAAGCTCCAAACCCATCCTCAATATTGCTGATTATTTTAAAACAAATATGGTCCTTTCGTGCCTCTGCTTGCACAGCTCAGAGCACAAAGTTCAAACTCCACAGCGCTGCTGGCAGTGCTCTCACGCGAGGAGTGGCAAACTTTCCCTCTGTAGGACCCTAGCACAAAAGCATCCGTATAGTCTGTGCGTACACAAATGAAGGAGGTCACATTTTAAGAATGCCTCGTTTTCAAAAAGGAGGCGGGTTGGCCTCGGCCCCTGGGCCAAATAGCCCACCTGCTCTATCTAATCCAACCCAGCCTCATCTCCTGCCACCTGACCCTCCCCCAGGCCTCGTCCAGAAAAGGGCTCACCCGCCACAGTCTTGCCTCTGCTCCCCACACTGCCCGGCTGCTGTGCATCGGGGCCTCTGCTCATACTCTTCCTTTGGCCAGGAACGTGACTTATCACCTTCCCTTTGTCTGGTGGAACAGTGCTTGTCCTTCAAAGTCCACGTTGATCTCCCACTGCCCACTCCTCAAGGAGATTTATTTATCCTTTATCTGTATTTCCCAAGCATAGGCTCATAGCTTTTCATGTCCTCACAATGCCTGAAACATACTGGGCATTCAATACTTCCAGGCTGATGGAATAAATGAATTACTGAATAAACAGAATTTCCAAAGTTGCAGTCTTCATAAGTTCTGAAAAAAACTCAGAAGTGAAACCCACATGGAGGACTATTAATACCATGAAAGTCTCTAGCACGGAGTTCTCCTTACAGTACACAGCTAATATGATCCATAAAAACACAGTATCATGAAGCCAAAAGAGGCCTTGGAGAATGTTAAGGCAGTGGTTTTTAACCTGTGTGTCTCTGAGTCCTGTTTGATTCCCAAGGGGCTCCTCAAGGAGAAGGGGGAGGGGTGGCAGAGGGATAGGCTGGCTAATGAATCTCTTTCTTTTTAGCCCCCTCCCTCCAGCCTTAGCCAAAACTGCTCCCTAGTTCATTTGCAAAAAGGTTTCTGTTTTAAAAAAAAATCTACACGAGTCAACAAACTCATGCTCTGTTTGCAGCCTGCATCCTAAACCTGCATTATTTCCTGATCTAGTCCCGTCCTGTGCGGCCCTATGTCCAGCTTCTCACTGACCCCCAGCACCTGCTGCCTGATACTGCTTCTTAAAAGCGTGCTCCCCGGACTGAAATCCCCATTACAATTCAGATTAGCATTGCACTCATCCTTGGAATAAGGTCTATTTCCAGCTACTCTGGATAATAATCCAGGTGGTCCCTCGCAACTCGACTTCTGGGTCCCTACACTGGCACAACAAGGTAAACCACGTGATGTCAAAGGGACTCAAGGACCTAGGGAATCAATGCTGAAAGGCTTACAGCTGTCACTCAAACAGCTGTCACCTCAAAAGTTGTGCTATTTATATGTCTGCTTCTCCACTAGACTGTAAATGTCTTGAGGTAGGAACTGAATCTTGATAAGATACTATTTAATGTTTACTCCAGAGACTGGATTAAGTGTAAATGTATATTGTGTAAGATTCAGGAATCATATTAGGATCACACATTTCTAGAACTGGAAGGAGCCTTGCACAGAGGTCAACTAGCTCCAAAACTGAAAGCAAAGTGACAAGAAATGTTGACCACCCAGGTCCCTGCCCTGTTTGGAACCCACGGATTCAGTGGTAGACAACACAAAGTCGTTGTCTTCACAAAGCACAAATTCCAATGGATACACATAAGTAAATGGACACGCGATATGTTAGGTAATGAAATTAATAAAGCAGGGTGAGGGACAGGGAAAGGATGCTACTCCATACAAGGCAGTCAAGGAAGGTCTCGCTGAGGTAACATTTGAGCAGAGACCTGAAGATCAAACCACAGAGAATCTGGGCGAGAAGTGTTCCACGTACAGGGAACGACACACACAAAGTCCTAAGGGAGGAAGCTGTCTGTCCATGGGAGAAAAGCAAAGGGGTTAGGGCAGCTGGGACAGAGTGAGCAAGGGCAAGGAGACAGGATGGGAGGTCACACAGGTGGCAGGACTGGGGTTCCGGCTTTGGGCCACTCTAAGAACTTGGGAGTTTTCGCCACACACTCAAGATAATCAGTTCCTTAAAAACTCAAATAAATTCAAAATGCTTAGCTTTCACAAAAGTAATGTGTAATAAAGAAAGCTGCATCTGCGAGCCTTATCTGAACATAGAAATTCCAGGGCCCAGGGTCGCTAGTATGTGACAGGGAATCAGAATATCTTTGTTTTACAAGAAATCACTGCACTTACATAGTCTTAAGCGCTCAGTGTAACCAGCATGGAAACTGAGGCCCAGAGTCTGCCGGCTTCGTGACAGACCTTGCACTACATGCAGGGCTCTTGATGGTCTGGTCACAGCTGCTCATTGGCTCCGGCCGCCCTGGGCCCAGCCTGGCTGCTCAGGGCATCCTGGCTTCCCATGTGGTGCTCTCCCTGGCCTCCGCAACCTTTATAAAGCGGTAAGATGACAAAGAGTGGACCCCAGAAGGGACCTCCACACAGACTCCCACCCCGAAAGCCTGTCCCTACAAACTTGCACGATTCTTCCCCACAGCGCTGAAGACAACCAGGCAGCTAAGGGCAAGGCTGGGCAGGCACTGTGCCGGGCGCTGTGAGGAACGTTTCAGTTGGTACTGCCTGCCTGCCCGCCCTTACCGCCTACTCCTCGACAGAGCACTCCCTTCTCCAAGGTTCTAGAGGGGGATAATCACAGCATCCAACTCACCTTCGGCCACATGTTGGGGAGGACCTAAGACTTGGCCACAGGAAGAACCTTATCTCCCTAAGGCCATAATGAGGGCTCAGGATCCAAGCAGAACCAACTAGAGTCCTGTCCCGGGTTTTATGGATAAGAGCTGAAGAAGGACGCTCTTATCTCCTGTATTTCCCGGTTACACGAGCCAACACAGTCTCATTTTGCTCCGGTTAGCTTATATTAGGTTACTGTTACTTGCAACCCAAAGAATTCACATTCCTGCAGGCACAGGCATACCTTTTCTCGTTTCGTCTGTATAACAATCTTTTAAGGCTGCTGTTACTCAATTTTAGAAGGGAGGAAACTTGAGATTAAGTAACTTGCCCAAGTCCATACGGTAAGTATAGGATATTCAAATTCATACAGTAAAAGGTATTCAAACTCAGGTCCTTCTGCTCAAAACCCAGTCAGTATCCAGTTATGAATTCCATATTCACTCAAGAAGGAACTCAACTGCCATTCAAAAGCCAAAGGATCTCTGATTTAAAAGGTATGAGAATGTAGCATGGGAAATGAAGCATTAAACTAGGGTTAAAGGATCGGACTTCTACGTCTGGCTCAGTCCTATGACTCAGCTATTAAGACTCTTAAGCAAGTCATTTCACTTACCTGGGTGTTTGTTTTCCCACCTACAAAATGAGAATTCAAACAATATGAACTCGAGATCCTTTTATTTTTTTTTTAAAGATTTTATTTATTTATTTGACAGAGAGAGAGATCACAAGTAGGCAGAGAGGCAGGCAGAGAGAGAGGGGGAAGCAGGCTCCCTGCTGAGCAGAGAGCCCGATGCGGGGCTCGATCCCAGGACCCTGAGATCATGACCTGAGCCAAAGGCAGAGGCTTTAACCGCGGAGCCCCCACTCCCCCGGCCCCCCAAGATCCTTTTAAGTACTTAACAAAAAAAGTCCATGATTCTTCCTTAAGCATACAGATTGTTTTTACACTTCATCAGGCAGGATGTCAAGAGGATCTCAACTTGACCACCAGGCCCAATAAATGGCTGCCTCGGCCACAATGCCACAAAGCATTTTGAGCCGTAAGATCTAGGAAATTAGCACTGGCTTCCATGGTCACAGGGAGGAAGAGAGAGGCACAGCTGCATTTGTCATTGCTGATAAAGAGCTTCACCTACGCAGAGGGATGCTGCGGTCCACACCACCGATGCTCCCAGCTCCCGCACAGGATTTTCACGGTTCCTTTGTGTACCTCCTTGGTTCCTCTTTGCGAGAAAGGAAGGAAAGTACGGGGAAACTAACTGGCTTGGGGAATACAGGTGACAGCCATTGATGAAAATGTCTGAAAGGCCTACATGTGGTAAAGGTAGAGGGCGACGGGGAATGGTAACAATCAGTGTGGTTCTCTAGGACACACAGTCTCAGAAGATGCTGGTAATTAGCCTAGGAGTTCAGTAAGGTATGATCACGCCCCTGTGACAGAAGTTGAAAATGAGCCTCAAGTAAGAGGACTTGCCCAAGTCACCCACTTCCAAGGAGCAGAGCCCAGACATGAATCCACATCTTCTATATCCGAGTCCCCATTCACCTCACAGACTAAATGAGTTAACTAATCCGGTTCCCACTGCAAAGCAGCACACTTGTCGTTGTTTGGAGGTTTTCAGATACAGAAAGTTCCTCACCCCAAGACAGGAAACGTCATTACCGTCTGTTTGTAATTTAAATGGATAAACACGCATTGGGTATACGTGAATTCAGCAAAACTGAGCATGAAAGTTAAATATTTAAAAGGAATGATGTTAAAGAAGCCAGCCTATGAGGGGAAAATTAAAAATCAACACAGTTTCATTAATCTTAATAAAACGTCTACAACAATTCAGTGGGAGGGAAAACTGACATCAGGAAGATGCTTTGTCCAAACTGAGGAATGAGAAGAACTAGAACTGAATCAGGCAGTGTGCATCCTAGAAATGCCAGTGAGCACCTAGAGGAAGACATTCAACCAAAGGCATTACCATAACCTGTACATTCCCTTAGGTCTGATGACCAGAGCTAACCCCAAGCCAGACTATGTGTTCCAGTACTCGCCAGCCTGATGTACAGGGCATCCAGGCCAAACAAAATAACAGCCGGCCTTCTGATGCATGTGACTGTGGCAAGAGCACGGGACACCCCTCACTGGCTCCATACTACAGTTTTGGGGTGGGGGGTTGCGGAGGGAATGGTTGCAAGAACAGGAGGTAATACACAAAACCACCACAACATAAAAATCAAAATTCCTCAGAAGAAGGCATTCGCTATGTCAGGAGGGCCAGTAATCCTGAATAACGCAGCCTATGTCCCTTCTTCACAGACTCTCCAAGCCCTAGCACCTACCCACATCGTCAAATATCAGAATTGGCCTTTTCAATGGCATGCACTCTAACCCTCTAAGGCGCCACGCTCTTCTCCAACGTCTCTGACAAGCAGTCATCCCTCTGATTAATTGCCTCTAGTGACAGGAAATTCAGCACTCCAGGGTCTGCTTACTGCCCTTGAGGTTCATTAATTCAAAAGCCTAAAAAGCGTATTATTACTCAGGGAAAAGGCCTGAGGCCTAAATCTCCCAAGGCTTGGGTCCCAGCTCCGCCCCTTGTCTTTACCATTTGCATATCCCCTACTCCAGAAGAGGAGCCGAAATTAGCACAGTGCTCATAAACCAGTGATTTCAGAGTTAGAAAGAGACCTCCCAAAACCAACTGTGATGTCTACATACCACAGTTCCTCAGGAGTGAACCTCAGGAAGAGCCTGGGCCCACCTGGGGGGAGGTGGAGAGAGGTCTTGGTTTTCCTTTCCTCTCATTTCAAGCTGAGAAGCTCCTCCTTTGATCTGCTACAAATAGGGAATCAATGCAGTTTAAAAGTCTTCTGCTGTTTGAAGGGGGAAAAAGGGAACATTTGCAGGTAAATAAACTAAGGCCGTAAAACTTGCTTAAGAACCTCATACAGCTAATAGTTGCAGGGTTTAAACAACAACTTGGTCTCTGGCTCCTTCTCTAGTGCTCTCTCTACCATGTAACATTCATCTGCCAGTTGAGCAAAGTTCCCATATTCTAGCCACACTCAAATGCTTATCAAAACAATTCAATAATGTTGCAAAATAGTTCGTCATTATTTGGAGTAATTCAGACAATATAATAAGTTCTCCCCCCAAAAAACCACTCTAAAATATCATTACTAATTTCTTTGCAATTTAATGGGTAGACATGCACTGAGTACACACGTATTGAGCACAAAAGTTACCGATCTCCACTCCTTTGTGGATACTCTTCTCTTAGCATCTCAGTGATTCTGGTACCGGAATCAACTGCTTCTCTTTTAAGATTTGTTTCAGGCATCACTGCCTCTAAAAGGCCTTTCTTGGCCCTCAGAGCAGACCACACTCACCTCTGTAGCCTACACACTATCTACGATGATGTATGGTGCCTGTGTTGTTACTGTCTCCCCACTATTCCTTTTAAATTGTGTTATTCTAACAAGGTGCGGGACAGAAGGCAGGTGCCTAATAGATGTTTATTGATGGACTGAGTGTCTTCACCTGGTCCAATCTGCCTCCTGATCCTCCCATACCCTCTGCAAACTGCCACACGTTAATTCATGCGTACACATATTCACTGAAAACTATCTGAACGTCTACAAAGTACCAGGCATTGGACTGCATGCCAAGGGGAAGGGGATTTATCATGAAATTAATGAGGTTTTACTTTCACTTGCCCCTTCCAAAGCTCTGAACCTCTTCCTGTGATTTTGTACTTTTATTAAGAAGGACAGACAAAACTGTGTAAGCTTCAAGTTCCACAAGTACTAGATCCACCCTAGGGGCCAAGGACGCAAAAGGGAACAAGGCCAACATTGTCTCTCCACTTAAGAGAGCTTCCTGCTCAGTGGAGAAGACAGACAACGATCTGTCCGTTCCCTCCTTCAAAAGACATTTACTGGGCAGTGTTAGGAATCGGGCACTGGGGTTCTGAGGTGACATCAGGCACTGTTCCTGTCCTCAAGGAGGAGTTCCCTGCTCCCCTGAAGGAAAGCCTACTGTGTTAAGGAAGAGAAAGCAGTTTAAATGATGAACACACTGTGTTAGTGTTAGAAAGATTACCCTAAACCAGTCTCAAGACCTACTGACCCCCAGCACGAGCCGTGAACCTATAGCAGGAGACAAGCGGAGGGAGAGATCAGGTGAGTCCGATCTTTGATCTCACCGAGCCCGGAAGGGGGTGGAAGAGGAGGGAGACGAAACAAGTAAACAGAAGAGGCAAATACACTGTGGTCGGTGCTGACACAAAAGCAAAGGCCTGTAGGGAAGTTTCCCCAACGTTCAAGTTGGCCGTGACGGCGACCTCGATACCTCGCCAAGCAGCCCAGGAACTTCGCGCACAAGATCCTCGAGTTCCCCCAAATATGTTCCCATTCCCCGAATCAAGGCTGTTCCTTTCCCAAGACAGCTGGAGGCTCCCTGGTACCAACTCTACTGTCCCCACTTCGGACCACTTTCTCCTCCAAGTTATTCCTTCACACGGCGACTAGGGGACAGGGGCCGGTGCGGGGTCTGGGGTCCACGTCGCGGGTCCGCCCCCCTGGCCCGCCCGCCGTTTCCATAGCAACCAGCTCACCACTTCCCGCGCCCGGCTGGAGAAGTCGCCCTTGGGCCGGGGGCTCCGGCGAAACAGCTCGTCGCGGCTGCCATCGACCCCGCCGCCCACTGCCACTCCCAGCGCTTTGTTGCGCGTCTTCACGGTCTTGACGCTGGCCCGGAACAGCAGCGTGATATCCACCGCCATAGCGACCGACAGCCCCAGGCCCCTTCCTGGCCCGCACACGTCAGCAGCTTGCGACTGCGGCGTGCGCCCGGCCGCTGGAGGACCGTTTCCGGCTCCGCACGCCTCCCCCGCCGACGCGACGCGAGAAGAAAGGTTCCGGCCTCCGCAGGGTGACCGCGGCCAGAGGAGAAAGGTTCCGGCCTCAGCCCCCTTTCTCCGCCAGGCAACCTCCGAGTCCTTGACCTCGGGGCGGGAGGCCCTGCTTGGGGCGTGGGGGCCTGGGGAGCAAGAGGATCGGGAAGCCGGGAGGCTGGCACCTCTCATTTGGCTCTCCCACTCACTGTGTGCGGGTGCGGGGAGTGGGGTGCACTGGAGGCGACCCTTGACCTCCAGGACTCAAAGCCCACGTGAGGGTTGAGCGAGGCACAGAGCCAGAGGCCATTATTTTTCAGCCTAGAGCCGCCCGATCTGTAAAATTAAGGCCGTGTTACTGTGACAGTTGAAGGCAGTGACACGTGTAAAGTGTTTAGGCGCAGCTTGGCTCGCAGTGGCCAATAAAAGTAACCACTGTTAGTAAGAACGCGGTTTTCGTTCTTATTATTTATGGTGGGGAAGAGTCCAGTAGAGGAGGCATCACCCAGAGAAGGCAGATTTGAAAGATGAGGCGGAACGGATCAGATGAAGACAAGGGCAGGAGAGCGTCCTCTGTTTCTGTTCAGCCTTGATACCCTCTTAAGTCGTAGTAATTTAAATTAACCTCAAGTTAGCCAAGGAGTTCTTTCTGCATTTTGACTCAAGGTTCAGATTTAATTCACCTTCTCGCTGTTTCTTTTTAGAGAGGCTACACAGCTAGGGTGCGTTAAAACAGCGGTTGGCAAAGCGTGGTCAGCAAGATAAAAATTATCTTCCTGACACCAAGATGCTCCCTGCCTTTCACTATCATTCTCCCACAAGTTGTACACAGTTGCATTTTCCAGAAGCCGTGGGACTTGTGACATTGCAAATAGGCTGAATGCAGAACAGCTGTCTTCTATTAAGCCAGACTTTAAAGAGGTTTGCAAAAATGTGAAACCGTGCCATTTGCGCTAAGTTTGTTTCTGAAATGTATTTTTTTCACAAAAGGATCTCATTTATGTTAATGATGAATGGAATTATTCTTGTTTTTAAATGAATATTTTAGGTTTTGGTTTTAATTTCTAATGTGGTAAATATCATTAGATAAAACATATAAACAAAGTTTGTTTAGGGTTCTCAATAATTTTTAAGAGTGTAAAAGAGTTCCGAGACCAAAAGCTTGTTTCCAATAAGTTTATGAGAAATAGATGTCATATGTACCTGAAAGGAGAGAAAATGTTATTTAAAACCCAAACTGTAGCCACTTCAGCCTTCTTGTATGAGGAAAATAAATGTCCACACAGCTTTCTTACACCCACGTAGTAAGAGAAAATGAGAAAGAAATTACTAAATCTCTGCCAGTGATTCAGTATTGCATAAATGGCCCTTTGTTTTATGGAGACATTAATGAATCTCTGGCTATGTAAAGGCAAGCCTGGGGCAGAGTAGAAGGAAAGAGAATTAAATCACTCTGCATAATAAAGTAAACGGGATTGAATTAGGGGAAAGCTGGGGAAACCAGAATCCTAGGGGGAGGCCAGGAAAGGAAAAAATAGTTCTTGGGAAAGATTTTCAAGTGAGAGGGGGCGAGTCTGGTCTAGCTACACCAGACCTTCAGTGAGTACTGCCTTGTATGAGTCCTATGTTGGGAGTAATTGGTTTGGGGGAAGGGTAAAAAGATGGGGACAAAGTTCTAAGTTTTCTGTCTGCATCTGCAAAAACAAATAAGATTGTGGAGATGACACCCAAGTGAGCTCAAAACATCCGGCACTAAAACCACAAGTGACTACGAGTGTATAAAATTATTCAGAAAGTCGCAGAGATCTTGAGGAGGCTATTGGGCTGCCCACAGACCACAGGCTATATTTCACTGGGGATTTTTTGTTGTTGTTGGTGGTGGTGTTTTTGCTCTTTTAACATCAAAGAGCAAAGTGACTTCAGGTTGGCAATAACCATTTGAAACCCTATAAAGCTGAGAGGCACTGTGGTAAAAAAGGAAGAACAGAATGTCTTGAGAATGAACTACAAACTGTCCAGTTTGATGTAGAACATACATTATGTTTCATAAGTAATAATGTTCATTCATTAGGCCAGACACTTTTCTCTTTAAAACAACAACAACACAAGACATATTAGAGTCCCCGAATGTACCCTTTAAAAAGCGCCCTCCATACAATCAGGATAGTGGTACATATCGTAGAATCTTTTGGGGACTCACAGAAATGATTTAATGCAGCCTCCATCTAGTAGAGGGTATATTTCACGCCCAAATGCCCAACCCATGACAGACATGCTACATATGAGAAATAGAATTCTGTTGTTAACCACTGAGATTTTTGTTAGCTACATCCTCTAGAGAGGTTGGTTTTAAAGCCCCACTAAGTGAGAGAAAATGGTAAGCAGGGTATTTGTTGTATGGAGTGTGAATTCTTGCAGGTAGTATGGGGAGACCAGAGTTTTGGGGTCCATAGGATCATGGACTTGCCACAATAATATGGTAACTGGAGACCCTCTGTAGAAGTTTATTTTATTGTTCGTCTCATATTCATGTCCCTTCCCTAGGAGAAGATTATTTCTTGACCTACTGATGACTGTCATGGTCAGGTGATTCCTCTTCCCCATGAAAAGTGCCATGTGTTACAAATTTGGGAGATAACTTGTGGTTCACTATGCTCTCTTTTCCTTCTGCCATGACAACCCATAGTGTTCCAATGTTTCATGAGCCAAGGTCCCTGAGTAAAGATGACACGGAGCACAGCCAACCAAAGGATGTGTACTGGCAATGAGAAGTCTATCTTTGTTCTTACTGTCTACGGAGATTTGTGGTTCCTTGTTACTGCAGCATAATTAGCCTATCCTGATTAATATAACATATCTCCAGATATCTGCCCAAACAAGTCTATTGGATGCATTCTTCACTTAGCTTCATTACAGTGTTACCTCTCAGTGGTAAAGTATGGAGAGGAAGGACTACTGGATCACACCCAAATCTAATCAATAGTGTCAGACTAATGGAAACCCTGGAAGATTGACCATGCCATGGTAGAATTCACAGTGAAAGGACAAAAGAACATGTATTTTCAAATTAGGAAGTGGCTTAAAAAAATTAATTGAAAAAATATTTTTTCTCATGGGCTTTAGAAAGGATCATGACTGTAGAGATGGGAAGCTCAAAGAATAAACTTTTGTTCTTAAGAAGGAACATAACTAATAAATCAGGGTGCTAGAGAAGATGGAACCTCTGTATGTGCCAATGGGAATACAAATTGGTGGTGCCACGTTTGAAAACAAATAATTAAAAATAGAACTACTATGGGGTGCCTGGACAGCTCAGTCCTTTGAGCATCCAACTCTTGGTTTCAGTTCAGGTCATAATCTCAGGGTCCTGGGATCGAGCCCTGGGTTGGACTCAGCTCAGAGTGTGCTAGAGATTATCTCCTCACCCTCTCCCTCAGCTCCTCCCCCTGTTCAAGGCTCTCCCTCTTTCTGAAATAAATAAATAAAATCTTTTAAAAAGGGAGGGAGGCACCTGGGTGGCTTAGTTGGTTAAGCAGTTGCCTTTGGCTCAGGTCATGATCCTGGTGGGATGGAGCCCCATGTTGGGCACCCTGCTCAGCAGAGCATCCACTTCTCCCTCTACCTCTGCCCTTCCTGCCCCCTACCCTGTTCATGCTTTTTCTGTCTCTTTCTCTCTCAAATAAATAAATAAAATCTTAAGAAAAAAAAAAAAAGAGGGGCACCTGGGTGGCTCAGTTGGTTAAGCATCTGTCTTCGGCTCAGGTCATGATCCCAGAGTCTCAGGATTGAGGCCCACATTGAGCTCCCTGCTCAGTGGGAAGTCTGCTTCTCCTTCCCCCACTCCCCCTGCTCATGCTCTCTCTCTCTCTCTCTCTCTCTCTCTCTCTGGTAAATAAATAATCTTAGTAAATAAATAAATTTCTCTCAAGTAAATAAATGAAATCTTAAAAAAAAGAAAAAGAAAAAATAGAACTACCAGGTAATCCGGCAATTCCATTTCCGGGTATATATCCAAAAGAATTGAAATTAGGAGCTCAAAGAGATAACTGTACTTCCACTTTCATAGCAGCATTATTTACAATAGCCCAGATTTGGAAGCAACCTAAATGTCCATTAACAGATGAACGGATCAAAAATTGTGTTATACATGCACAATGGAATAGTATTCATTGTTAAACAAGAAGGAAAACCTGCAATATGCAAGAACATAGATGAACCTGGAGAACATTATGTTATGTGAAATAATACATTTGCAGAGGGACAAATACTGCATGATTCACTTATATGATGTATCCAAAATAGTCAAAGAGAAGGAGAGAGTAGAATGATGGTTGTCAGGGGCAGGGGGTAGAAGCAGGAATGGAGAGTTGCTGACTGATGGATATAAAGTTCCAGTTAAGCAAGATGAATGTACAACATTGTGCCTAAGGTTAACAATAGTGTGTTTACACTTAAGAATCTATTAAGAGGATAGATCTCATGTTAAGTGTTTTTACCACAATAATGAAGTTTTAAAAGGGGGGAAGGAGGATTTTTCCCAGAAGCTGTCATAAGCATGCTATGAAGAAGGCACACACACCAGTTGTGTCTTTCTACAATGCCAGCTTTATTCAATCATAAAGCAAGGTTAACATGATCATAAAGCAGGTTCAGGATTCCAAGCCAATGGCGTTTCACCGTGTGTTTAGCTTGGCTTCTTACACATCACACAAAGCAAAGCACGAGACAAGTCACAAAATATCACATAAGACAGACAGAGGGTAGGAAGTTAATGAACCAGACTCCAAGTGAGTCTGTGAACATGCAGTTGAATGAGGCCTCCGTCTGGTCCGGATCAGCTCTCAGCACTTACTGCATTATGTTCCAGCAGCGAAGGATCTCCGTTCTTTTCAGAGATCAATCAGGCAGAGCTTTCTGGGACAGTCGCCTTTTTGAAGTGGTCAGACATAGAGGGGTCAGTGTCTGAGGAGTCCGATAGTTTGTTGCAAATCCTCTCTTTTTAAAGAGATTTAATCAGTCTTGGGCCTTTGCAGACCTCCTCTGTTTCTGCTGGTTAGCAGTTCTGAGTGTGTCTAGTACTGGCAACGCCCTTGGCTGCTTGCATCATTGCTTGATACAGACCCCTGCTTGACATGAGTGACTTCATCTTGCTTGCTACACTCTTGTAGGGGAAATTAAAGGGGGAAGGGGGGAAGGCAGGAGGCAAACACAGAAGGCTGCTGTGGCCCAGCCCTTCCAGGGGCTACCTCGGTCCCTCTACCCCCTACCAGGGTACAAAAAAGAGGAGTGGCCACATTCTTCATTCTTTTTTTTTTTTCTTTTTTATAATTTTTTATTATGTTATGTTAGTTGCCATACAGGACATCATTAGTTAGTTTTTGTGTTTTTTTTTAATTTTATTTATTTTTTCAGTGTTACAAGATTCTTCATTCTTACCCAATTATTGGCTTGGGTTCTGAGCACCTTTTCCTGACCTTCTGGCCTATTTCCTCCTACTTCCTGTCATTATATCCTATATCCTATATCCTATCATTATATCCCCCACCCTGTGATGAGCTAAATGTTGGCCCTCAAAAGATAGGCCCACATCCTAATTTCTAGAACCCCTGAATTTTACATTATCTGGAAAAAGGATCTTTGCAGATGCCATGAAGGATCTTGCAATGAGGATATCATCCTAAATTATCCAGGGCAGCCCTAAATCTAACAACAAGCATCCTTATAAGAGACACATACAGAAAAAAGGAAGCTATGTGAAGACAGCGGCAGAGATCTGACAGCAGCCACAAGCCCCAGAATGCTGACAGCCATCAGAAGCTAGAAGGCATAAGGAAGAATTCACCTCCTAGAGCTTCTTGGAGAGCCCAGCCCTGCTGACACCTTGATTTTGGACTTCTACCTTCCGGAACTGTAAGAAATAAATTTCTACTATTTTAAGCCATGAAGTTTATGGTAATTTGTTACTGCAGCCCCAGGAAACTGATATATACCCTGGCTAACAACTGTTGGGCAATAGTCCCTCAGCGGCCATACAACTGTATCTTTCCTGATTTTAATTGTCTTGCAACTACCTACTTTTCTGCTATTGTCTAATCTTTCAACTACTGCCATCATCCACCCTTGGAGAGTAACATCTGCACACATACAGACACACACACACACACACACACACACACACACACACACGGAGGACTGGAGGCCAGAATGAGCTGAATTTGGCCAAAACAACACCCACAAGTTTCCTTTTGCTAAATTGGCCATGAAATGGATGCCCAGTGGGTCATTTGGGGCAGATGCTTCACTCTCAACATATGGCACAGAGAAGGTAGATACCCTCAACTCATCCTTTCAACTTCTTGTCAAGGAGCTGTTTGAATGCAGAAGGTGAGAGAGAGCTTGTTTGAAGGGTCTAGCAGCAGCTCAGAGCATCTGGAATATTCCTACCCAGAGCAACCGTTCTCAATCTGGAAAAGCATTCAAATCTGAGCAATTCAAATTAGAGCAAAAAGAAAAAGGGGACACTTGCCCACAGCCATATCTGCCTGGGGGGGGGATCAACAGATGACAAGATGCCACCAGAACCTGGTGGTTTGGAAGCAAGTCAATTGTAAAGAAGGAGCATATGGCAAGAGAACAGGAACCACTTGACAAGGGTCTTGGCATAGACATAAGGTGGTTCTCGGGTTCTCCAAGTCCTTCCCACCATGTCCTTGTGACTACCTTTCAAGCAACAAGGTTGCAAAGGGTAAAAAGGTGGTGGAGCATTTTTATGGTTTGAACTTCTGCCAGTCCCTTCTCAGATGGTCACCAAGAGGAGTTTGCCTTATCTGGAACATTATCTCAAATGAAGTCCTTTTGTTGATTTTCATGTAGGAAGACAAGGGCTCTGTGTGTGTGTGTGTGTGTGTGTGTGTGTGTGTGTGTGTGTTTGTGCAAATGTGTGTGTAGGGGGATAGTGAAATACGAGGGTTAACCAACTGGTTCTCAGTCTGTGGTCTCTACCACCGAGCAATGGTCTTGGGAAAGACGCCTTACTTCTGAGCTCCCAGGAGACTTTCATGGTTTCCTCATACAAGTTGGTCTGCATGAGTCCAGCTGGCAAGAGGGCTGAGCATGATATGCATGGGGTTCGGGACAGCCTGAGGGTCTGACTTTGTAGGCGGTGAGCTCCCCGAGCTCAGACTACTCTATCAGTATCCCCTTTACTCCCGTCCTTGGCTCCTTAAAGATTGTTGAAGCTGAGAGTCACAGTCTGGTCAGTCACTGCAACCCTGGACATCAGGCAGAGACAGAGGCCCATGTCCTGCCAAGCCTCCAGTAGCTGCAGGCATGCTCTCCCCAGGAACCACACAGGTGGAGAGGAAGGAGTAAAAGTCTTCAGATGTGAGTAGGAATTTAACCCTTCTTGGGATCCGACCTGTAGACCCTGGACCCTGAAAGACCTGGACCAGCCTCAACTATATCACATGCTCATTGTTCTCTCTGGACCCTGGTGACTGTGTTTTAATACCCAAGGGACTCTTGTAGGGTATATAAGGGACATTTATGAGATCTCTGAGTTATTTCTAATTAAAAAAAAAAAAGTCCAGGAAGCAGTTAGCAGAGGACAAGAAATAAGAAAAGCAAATGAACAACCAAAAAGTACATGAGATTAGGAAACTGAAAGACTGGAGTTGTTTAGATTCCAGCTATGGTACTTACAAGCTATGTGATTGGGGGCGAGTTACTTCACCTCTCTGAGCCTTGTCTGAAAAATGGAGGAACACCACTGCTGATTCTGGGAGCAGGGCTTTCCCTCTAAGTCCCCTTTCCACCTCCATAGGGAGCCAGTATTAGTCATCTGGTTGTTGGGCAACTGTCACCAGTCTACATTTTTTCACTTGGTTGGAGCTGATCTATCAATGTTTCTGAATCGAGGGCATTGGCTCTTTTACAAATGTCCATAGGGTGCAGTAACTAGGTGAGGGATCTGTTCTACAAACCTGTACCTCACCTCAGAGAAGAGCTAGGAATTAGAATGCTACCATTCTCTCTGCATCTCTCTTTGCTTCTCTCTCCCTTGATATAATTATGTCTACAAACCAGTGTTCTTTGCTGCTTTGCTCATGTGGCCAAAAATGGGTCTCCCCCACCCTCAGCTGAGTTTATATGTCATGCAGGGAGACATAGCTGTATCAATCCCAAGGCCAAATTCCAAGCATGCAGACAAAAATTAGTCCAGCTTGGGACACACACCTACCCTGGGTCCAATCATCTATGGCTCAGCATCCAGAGTCACGTGGCTCACGTGGGTATAAGGACACCTTCTGTTGGTTGGAGGCTTTGAGGGGGTATAACAGTTTCCTGTGGCTGCTGTAACAAATTACCACAAATGTACTTGCTTAGAACAATGCAAAATTTGCTGGGTTACAGTTCTAGAGATCAAAATTCCAAATGGATCTTATTGGGCTAAAATTAGACATCTTTGGGGTGGGGCATTATTCTGCCCACCACAGGGAGGTAGCTCGGCCAGAAAGATAGAATGGTGATGAACAGGGCAGATGCCCCTTGCTGTCTTCCTAGCTGAACAGAGAGACCCACCTGCTTTTTTTCCGTTTCTCAAACAACGTTTCTAGGTCTGCACCTTGTAACCCTCCCAGGCTCTATGAAGTAAGGAAAACAGAACTGTCACCCTTAAACAATAGACTCTTGTGGGAGACGTTAAGATATCCAAAGTACAAGGTGAAGTTCCCCTGAAATCTTCTAGCCCTTTCTAGCTCTTTCTGCCAAACCCTGTGACTTGCAACAGTGTAACCAACAGTTACCAGTGTTCAAGTCCGTTCTGCCCTAACCCCACAGGTTTGGAAGTTGGTGCCACTTCTTCCCCACCCTCACTTCATCCACCCCAGGAGTTTCATAAATCACCTCGTAAAAGCCCATTTACTGGCTTCCCTGACATAATGGCAAAAATAAACTGCTCGATGCACACTTGGAAACTCCCTCCAGAAAACGTACGCGTCGTTTTGTTGGCACAGCGTCTTGGTTTCCAACCTGAATTTCTACCATCTTTGCTTTTCTGACAATATCTTCTGTAATTAAGAAGGCTGAATCCTCTACTTTTTATTGAGTTGGACAGCAAATCGCAGAATAAATGCTTTCGCTTGCACTTTAAAAGGATTTAATAGGAAAATATTTTTCCTACATCCTGTTTCAAGGGGAAAATGTGATTTTAGGGGGACATTTTATAGTTCACAACAGGATATTGAAGGGCATTTGGTTTTGCTTAGTTTATTATGACTGTGTTTCTCCAGCATGAAGTGGTGTTTTTGTGATTATTTAGATAAGTCTGATTAAGGTAGTTTGATAGCCATAGAATTATGGAAATTTAGGACTGGAAAGGACCTCAGATATTATTCAGGCCAACTCTCCTCATATTTCATATGAGAAAACAAGTGACTTGTCCAAGATCACACATTGAGCTGGCAGGAAAAATGAGATTAGATTCTTTATCTTCCAACTATCCCATGACCCCAAACCAATTTTGTTGTGAGAATAGGGGTGGAGGTAGGGTAATCGCATTTATAAAAAAGGATACATATGAATCTGTAAGTATTTTTGAATTTGAGAATTGGGGTAGTTAGTAAGTGTGGATTTGCGTGTGCTTTGTCCATCCATCCATCCATCCACCCATCCATCCAACCATTCCTTCATCCATCATCCATCCATGTGTCAATCCATCCATCCATGCATCCAACCAACCATCCG
>CM053604.1:3315698-3332894 GCA_028646535.1 Procyon lotor | reverse complement strand
GGCATTGGTTCAGTAGCTCAAAGATGATGGAGCCAATGTCTCTGAAATGTTTTGGCAATTCCATCATGGTTGCAAGAGGGCTGCTGTAACTCCAGCAGTTGTATCTTTGTTCAAGCCAGGAGAAAGAGAAAGACGGCTAACCACATCTGAACCCTTTTGCTGGGAAAGAGATAGCTTCCCCCCAGAAACCTATGAGAAGTTTTCTGTTTAGGTCTCCAGTGCCAGACTGGATCACATGGCTACTACCTAGCTGCAAATCTAGGGGACAGGATACTCATGACTGATATACCGGCAATGAGCCATAGCCAGGAGGAAGTAGGAGGTGTAGACAGTAAGAATGATTACCACAGTGATCATTACCATCTTGAGATCATTACCATCTTGAGTACCAACCATGTACCCTTCATTTTTAGTGAGTTATTGGGTGGCCGGATGCCAGTTATGAATACTATCCAATGTACTCACAGTCCTCTGCTCTAAACCAGGTGTTCTCTTAACCTCTTCACTCACTCCTGCCCCTCCTTGAATATTGCTTTGTGACATCCTCATTCCCTAGGAAGTTTTCTGGACTCGTCACGGTGGTTGATTATGCTGTGTAACAAAGAGCTCTGGGAGGGTCAATTTTATGTGTCAGCTTGGCTGGGCTCAGGGACACCAGAGAGCTGGTAAAACATTATTTCTGGGTACATCTGTGAGGGTGTCTCTGGAAGAAATTACCATTTGATTGAGGAAAGATCTGCTCTCACCAATGTGGGCAGGCACCATCCAATCCACTGAGGGCCTGAATAGAACAAAAAAGCGAAGGAGGAATGAATTCTCACCTTCTTGTATTGAGTTGCGATGTCCATCTTTCCCGTCCTTGGAAATGGGAGCTCCTGATTCTCGGGCGTTTGAACTCTGGGGACTTACACCAGCAGCTCCCAAGTTCTCAGGCCTTTGGACTCGGACTGAACGACACCGCCAGCTTTCCTGGTTCTCCAGCTCGCCAAGAGCAAATTGTGGGACTTCTCAGCCTCCATATTCACATTAGCCAATCCCTGTAATAAAATAAATCTCCTCTTATCTATATCTCTATATCTCCTATTAATTCTGGTGTCTGGAGAACCCTGAGTAATACAAACCCCCAAATAGCAATAACGCTTATTTCCTGCTCACAAGCCTGCAAATCAGCCGGAGTGGCTCCGGTCCAGGATACCAGTTCAGCTCTGCTTATGTTTCTCATTCTGGGGCCCTGCCCAGAGGAGCAGCAGCTGTCTGAGAGATGTTCTCCCTGTGGCAGAGCAGGAGAGCACAGGACCAAAGTGCAAGAGCACATTTACAGCTTCTGTTTGCATCACAACTGCTCACACCCCACTGTCAGTGGGAAGGCCAAGTCTGATAGGAAAGATGATCCCTCCCACAGGGAGTGGAGGAAAAGCTGGAGTTTGCTGAGTAAGGATCTCATCTGGATGCCTTCCCCCATTCAAAGTTGGGTTAGGGGGGCTTCCTTGGACACCTGCGGGCCACAGTACATTTTGGGTTCCTGCTTGTTAGTCTCCTGTTAGCCTTATCTATTCAGTCGTCTGTCTTCCCCCACGAGACTAGACAGGGCTCCCAGAGGACTGTAGGGCTTGTCTTGCTCATCTCTGTGTCCCCGCATGGCTGGGGGTGAGGGTGGGAGGGAGCAACAATGAACAAGTTCCTGGGGGAGGATGGAGCTGGATGTCACCTGCAGAGACCTGAAAGAAGTCAGACTGTGTCAGGGCATTCCTTGTGTGACACTGGTTGGGGCTTAACTTGGGAGGCAGCAGGGAGACCCTGATGGCGTTCGCTCTGGCTGAGGGTATAACGGGGATTTGGGTTGTAAAAGAATTCCTTGTGTTGTGATGGGGTAGAAAACTGCTGTGGTCTCATCCAAGGAGACGGTAAGTGTGATTGCTATGGTCATGGTGGTGAATTGTTTAACAGCCTATCGGCAAAATAGTAATGACCTAAAGTTCAAAAAGAAATAATAAAAGAGCACGAAAGAGAAGTTCCTTGAACACTGGGATCAGACTCCAGTTCTCAACATTACTTCAACTTAATTTTAGCATGCTGTAGATAATAATGTACCAATAGAATATAGAGATTGCATCTTCCATGGGCTACAACATCATATGTCTTTAAGTCCCCTCTCTGCTGCCAAAGTAGCATCTAGAGGTGTGTGCTCTTATTTTGAGGAATTGTCCTGTAATTAAAAAATTTTAAGGGGTGCCTGGGTGGCTGTCGTTAAGCGTCTGCCTTCGGCTCAGGTCATGATCCAGGGTCCTGGGATCGAGCCCCACATCGGGCTCCCTGTTCCGCAGGAAGCCTGTTTCTCCCGCTACCATTCCCTCTGCTTGTGTTCCCTCTCTCGCTGTGTTTCTCTCTGTCAAATAAATAAAATCTTTTTAAAAAAAATTTTAAGCTCAACAGATAATTTGTTTAATGAACATCCCAGTGTCAAGCTCTGGAGGATATGAACAAAGACAAGCTTACTGGGCTCAGGGAGCTCCTGGTCTCAGGGGTGAACCATGATGGGGAACAGAGGACTTAACAGATGAAACAAAAGGGGTAAAATGAACTCTGGGACTTAAACCAGCAGCTCCCAAGTTCTCAGGCCTGGAGAACTCTCTCAGTTTACCACTGGTGGGAATGCAAAATGGTACAGCCATTTAAGAACTCGGTTTGGCAGTTTCTCACAAAACTACACATTCTCTTACCATATGACCCAGCAATTGTGTTTCTTGGTGTTTATCCAAAGGCGCTGAAAACTTATGTCCACACAAAAGCCTACAGATATTTATAGCAGCTTTATTCATAATTGCTAAAACGTGGAAGCAACCAAGATGTCCTTCAGGAGGTGAGTAGAAGTAGTATTCAGCACTAAAAAGAAATAAACTAGCAAGGCATGAAAAGACATAGAGGAACCCTAAATGCATATTACTAAGTGAAAGAAACCAATCTGAAAAGGATACACTGTTGTGATTCCAGCTACACCACATTCTGGAAAAGATAAAGCTATAGAGAGAGTAAAATGCTCAGTTTTGAGTGGTTGACAGGGGTGCGTGGAGAGGGAGGGATGAATTGGTGGAGCACGATGGGTGTTTAAGGCAGTGAAACCACTCTGTGCGTTACTATAATAATGGATACATATCATTCTACATTTGCCCAGACACATGCAATGTATTAACTATAGACCTTAGTTAAGCATTTGACAAAATACAGCAACCATTCTTTTTTTTTTAAAGATTATTTATTTATTTAACAGAGAGAGAGAGAGAGAGAGAGATAGCACAAGTAGGCAGGGGGAGCGGGAAGCAGGCTCCCTGCTGAGCAGAGAGCCTGATACGGGGCTCGATCCCAGGACCCTGAGACCATGACCTGAGCTGAAGGCAGAGGCTTTAACCCACTGAGCCACCCAGGTGCCCCTACAGCATCCATTCTTGATAAAAACTCTCAACAAAGCAGGGATAGATGGAACATACCTCAACATCATAAAGGCCATGTATGGAAGACCCACAACTAATATTATCCTCAAGGGGGAAAGACAGAGCTTTACCCTTTGGTCAGGAAAAAGACAGAGATGCCCACTCTCACCATTACTATTTAACATAGTACTGGAGATCTTAGCCTCAACAATCAGATAACAAAAAATAGTAAAAGGTGTCTAAATTGGCAAGGAAGAAGTCAAACTTCCGCTATTGGCAGATGACATGATACTCTGTGTAGAAAACCCAAAAGCCCCTCCCCCCACAAATTGCTAGAACTAATACATGAATTCAGCAAAGTTTCAGGATACAAAATTAATGTACAGAAATCTGTTGCACTTCTATACATCAGTAATGAAGCAGCAGGAAAAGAAATCAAGGAATTGGTCGCATTTGCAATTATATCCAAAACCATATGGTACCTAGGAATAAACCTAACCAAAGAGGTAGAAGATCTGTACACTATAGGCCACTTATGGAGGAAATTGGAGAGGACACAAAGAAATGGAAAAACAGTCCATGCTTATGGGCTGGAAGAGCAAACAGTGCTCAAATGCCTATACCACCCAAAGCATTTGACACATTTAATGCAACTGCTATCAAAGTACCACCAGCATTTTTCACAGAGCTAGAACAAACAATCCTAAAATTTGTATGGATCCACAAAAGACCTCGAATAGCCAAAGCAATCCTAGAAAAGAAAAACAAAGCTGGAGGCATCATAATTCCTGATTTCAAGCTCTATTACAAAGCTGTAAGCAGGGAGCCTGCTCCTCCTCCTTCTTGTGCCCATCCCTCTGCTTGTGTGTGCTCTCTCTCTCTCCCTATCAAATAAACAAATAAAATATTAAAAAAAGAGAACTTATCAAACTCAACACGCAAAACCCAAATAATCCAGTTAAGAAATGGGCAGAAGACGTGAACAGACAACTTTCCAAGGAAGACACACTAACAGACACATGAAAAGATGTTCAACATCACTCATCAGGGAAATACAAATCAAAACCATGATGAGATACCACCTCAGTGACCTTGTCAGAGTGGCTAAAATTAACAACACAAGAAACAATAGGTGTTGATGAGGCTGTGGAGAAAGGGGAACCCTCTTACACTGTTGGTGGGAGTGCAAACTGGTGCGGCCACTTTGGAAAATAGTATGGACGTTCCTCAAAAAGTTAAAAATAGAGCTACCCTGTGATCGAGCAATTGTATTACTAGGTATTTACCCAAAGGATACAAAAATACAGATTTGAAGGGGTCCATGCAACCCGATGTTTATAGCAGCATTATCAACAGTAACCAAACTGTGGAAAGAGCCCAGATGTCCAGTGACTGATGAATGGATAAAGAAGATGTGGTGTGTGTGTGTGTGTGTGTGTGTGTGTGTGTGTGTATCAAAAAGAATGAAATCTCACCATTTGCCATGACGTGGATGGAGCTAGAGTGTATTATGCTAAGAAGAATAAGTGAGTCAGAGAAAGACTAATACAATATGGTTTCACTCATATGTGGAATTTAAGGAACAAAACAGATGAACGTATTGGGGGGGAAGAAATTGAAACAAACCATAAGAGACTTTTTTTTTTTTAAAGATTTGTTTATTTGTCAGAGAGAGAGCACAAGCAGGGGGAGCGGCAAGCAAAGGGAGAAGCAAGTACCCCCGGCAAGCAAGTAGCCTGATGTGGGACTCGATTCCAGGACCCTGTGATCATGACAGGAGCAGAAGGCAGACACTTAACACTTAACGGAATGAGCTACCCAGCCGCCCCCATAGGAGACTCTTAACAATATAGAACAAACTGAGGGGAGATGAAAGGAGGTGGGTGGGGGGTGGGCTAGATGCATGATGGGAATTAAGGAGAGCACTTATAGTGGTGAACACTGGGTGTGGTATGTAAGTGATGAGCACTGAATTCTCCTCCAGAAACTGATACTGCACTCTATGTTAACTAACAAGAATTAAAATAAAAATTAAAAAAATATTAACATATCTATATTGACTCATCAATGGTAACACATGCGCCGCACTAATGCAAGATATTAATGATAGAAGAAAGTGGAGGGGATTGAGGGGGTATAGAGAATCCTGCACTTTCTGCTCACTTTTTCAAAATATAAACCTAAAACTGCCCCCCAAATGAAGTCTATTTAGGAAAAAAAGGTAATAAAGTCCTATTAGAGAGGTATGAAAAAAGTATGATGATAGCACAGAGAAAGCATAATGAACTTTCCCTGGACACAGCGGGAAGCCTTTCCAGAGGAGGTGGGTCTGAACTGAATCTTGGAAGATAAGTAGAAATTCACAGGTAGGGCGAGAAGGAAGGTATACCAGGCGAACCACCTGTGCAAAGAGGTCAATGCCAGAGTCATTGTCTGTTGTATTTACTGACATGTGTCCCAAGTTCCTAGAGTTCTGCACGCCATGGGGATTGTGCTCAATAAATATTTGTTGAACAAATGAATGCTAACACGGCAAAATGGAACTCTTCTTCCTAGCCAGGCACCAGGTTCATTTAAAGAGCATGCTATGTACTTATTTTATAAGCTCCCCCATCCTATCTATTCCCAGTGGCTAGAAGGATATCAAATGTTTCTAGTAGTTTTTGGGGAAAAGCATCCTCTTGATGTTGGTGTTAGATGCTGAAGACGGGATTGGATTGGAGGAGATGGAATCTTGTGTACAGTATACACTTACACGTGAGCAAATCATAAACTGAAAAGTCACATTTCAAGATGACTTTGCGCTCTCGGCATGGAGCTAACAGCCTGGGGACTAGAGTACACTCCAGTGGAATTGGCCACTTTGGCCAAATGAGAAGCCATGGCATCTGAAGCCATGGCTGAGCCTGAGCAGGAGGGAGACACACCAGCCCTGAGACTGAGCTCATTCCCCAGGGGCTGGGAGAAATCCTAGATGCAGAACAGCACGGGGACGGGCACCAAAGGCAAAGAGGGGGTATTTGGGAATCCAGCCTCTGTCACCAGGGGCTTCTCTCTCTGGGCTTCAGGCAGAGACTGTCTTCTTTCTTCTTGATCTTTCCCCACTTGGAATCTCTAGCTCTTGGATGTGGGTGAACAATTTCATAACATGGTCAATGATGTAGTATGTATGTATCTATTTATCTATTTATTTATTTTAGAGAAAGAGAGACCAGCTAGGGGGAGGGCCAAAGGGGGAAGGAGAGGATCCCATGCAGACTCCCTGCTGAGTGTGGAGCCCAACATGGGCTTAATCTCATGACCCTGAGATCATGATCTGAGCCGAAATCAAGAGTCAGATCCTCAACTGGCTGAGCCACCCAGATGATCCTCGATGATGTATTTTTTAAAAAGATTTTATTTATTTATTTGAGAGAGAGAGAGAGAGAGTAGAAACAGTGGGAGGAGGAGTGCAGAGGGAGAGGGAGAAGCAGACACCCCGCTGAGCATGGGTTTCCCCACACGGGGCTCAATCCCAGGACCCTGGGATCATGACCTGAGCCAAAGGCAGACACTTAACTGGCTGAGCCACCTAGGAGTCCCTAAATGATGTATTTTTAAAGATTTTCCCACTTACTGAGTACTACCTGACCACACACCATGCGAGGGAGTTTACAAAGCTCTCCACACTGACCAGCCACTGGAATTCTTCCAGGTCCTAAGGTGGAAGGAAAAACAAAACAGAAACTTTACACTCTGGTGAGGAAATGGACAATAAAGAGGGAAACCTACATTTAAATCTCACACAGCGGAAAGTACTATGAAAAAAATATAACCTGGTAAAGGACACAGGTGACTGACCTGTATGAGGAGCTATTTTCAAAGACCTCTCTTGGAGCACATGTGAACAGAGACCCTGGATAGGGTGAGGAGAGCACTGTGTGGAAATTTGGGAGAACACTCCAAGCAAAGGGAACAGCATGCACATGCTCAGAGATCAGAGTTCTTGGCGCAGTCTAGAAACATCCAGGAGGCCAGTGTAGCTGAAACACGATTAGGGATGAGGACATCGGTGGGAGGTGGGCCAGGTCATTGTAAGACACATTGGCCAAGGTCAGGACTCTATTTTTATTTCAAAGATAAAAGTTCTGAGCAGTGATGTGATATGATCTGACTTATACACGTGCATATGCATATTTTAAATATTCCCAAATAAAAAGAAAAGTCGCAAATACAGTGTAAGTAATTTTTTCCTGAACCATCTAAACATAAATTGGCAGCACGATGCCCGAGCATTCCTGAATATGTCAGTGTATGAACAATCGCCAGAATTAGGACGTTCATACCATGCATCTCCACATCCAGTCCGAAGACACTCAAGTGTTTCACCCTTTGTCCCAATGTCTTTTGTAGTAAAAGGGTGCAGTTTAGAAATGACACATTGTCTTTAGATATTGAGTCCTTTGGTCTCTTTCAGCGTGGGACGGCTCTTCATTTTTCGTTTTTATGACCTTGACCCTTTTGAAAATTACAACCCAGTGGTTTTGTAGAATGTCTGGATTTGTCTGATATTTTATCCTGATGAGTTTGGGGACATCCATCTTTGGTTGAAATATGCCAGAAATGATGCTATTTTCTTGCTTCCCAAGAGGTAGGACAAGAACTCAGCATGTCCTGCAATGTACGACGTTCCCTTGGATCACTTGGTTAAGATGGTGTCCATGGGGCTTCTCTGCTGTACTAGAGTCACTTTCCTTTCTGTAATTGATCAATGTTTTATGTAAATATCCTGTTCCTCACCAAACTTTCAGTTTATTCAGTTATTTATAGCCTTAGGGCCTCCTGATTTCCTACTTTTATTCTATGGTCTAGAGTTCATTACTATCATTTTTTTTTAATGTTTGAATTGTTCTAGATAGAGCCAGATATGGCTTCTGTGTTCTTCTAATGTGTCCCCATCATTGTTTGACCTCTTAATTTCTGAGCACCAAGATAGTCCAGACTTACCCCTTCGGTAACCCTCGAACCAGCCATTTCTCCATGGGTAACCTATTTCTTTTTGTTGAAATGGTGTTTAGAAGCCCAAATCTGAGTGCTTTGTGTGCCTACTACTTTTGAAATATTACTTTCATGTTCTCTTAGTAATGTGGAATATATATGTGTAGCAAACACACATATATATACACGTATTTTACTATGTTAACTGTCGACTCTTGAAAACCATGAGTTTGAACTGTGAGAGTCCATCTCATAGTCCAAAAAACTGTGAGAGGTTTTTTTTTTTTTTTTGGATAAATATAGTACAGTACTTATAAATGTATTTTCCTTGTGATTTCCTTAACATTTTTTTTTCTCTAGCTTACTTTACTGTAAGAATACAGTATATAATACATATAACATACGGCATATAGGTTAATTGTTTATGTTGTTGGTATGGCTTCTGGTCAACAGTGGGTTCTTAGTAGTTAAGTTTCAGGGGGGTCAAAAGTTACGCACAGATTTTTCAACCAAGCGGGGTGGCGGAAGGTTAGTGCCCCTAACCCCTGTGTTCCTTAAGAGTCAACTGTAATTACTTCTATATCTATGTAGCTATCGAAAACCATAAGTCACATCAACACCTCCAATTGCAATCTAACCCACAGGAATCTTCCCATATTTATAACTTGGTTCTCCAATAGTGAGAAATCTTTTTCCTTTAATATGTTTGCTTATCTGATCAATTTCCTTGTGTGTATATAATCCTCCTCTCTATGGCCACCCCTTCCTTACGAGGTTGCTTCTTACTCCACTGAGGCTCTGCTACCTGGTGCTAGGCATGCTCTCTGCATGGATGGCCTCCTTACCATGCCTGGATTCTGACATCTCTGCAGGGTTACCCTCTACACTGAGGATCCAACACTTGGCACTGAGCTTCCCCTTTTGGTGGAGGCTTTTCTCATCCAGCCAGAACTCTGGGACTCACACTGGACAGCCTTCATACATGGCACTCTCCTTGGGTCCCTATATCCCACACTGGGCCACCCCTTACTGCATTTTAAGGAATGCGTGACAGCCTTGAGAGTGGGCCTTAGAGACCTTCAAGGATACCAGTGTAAGAGACGACAACCCAGCTGTGCTCTGAAATGCATCACTGCAGTAGCCTTAAGGACATTCAACCTCACCGCCATCCCTCACTTCATCTCAAGAAACCTGTTAAATGCTAATTTTCCATTCCTCACTCCCCCAGCCCCTGGCAATCATCATTCTACTTCCTGTCTCTATATTGGAATAACATTCCACATTTTGTTTATCCATCCATATGTTTATGGACATTTCGTTTGCCTCCGTCTTTTGGATATTATGAGTAATGCTCCTGTGAACATGATTATGCACATGTGTTTGAATCGCCTCTTTGGATTACTTTAGGTATTTACCCCAAAATGAAATTGCTGGATCATATAGTAAGTCTCTGTTGAACTCTTTGAGGAACCACCAGACTGTTTTCCACAGCGCCACACTGCATTCCTGCCAACAAAGCACGGGGTTCCGGTTACCCTACATCCTCTCCAACCTGTCCTATTTTCAGCATCTTTTTCCCTCTTTTTTGTCATAGCCATCCTAAATGGATTGCTTTTTTGTATATTATATGCTTTACGTATTTATAATGCTTATATTTTTCTTTCACTGGAACTCAGGTTTTTGAGGGCAAGGATCTTTGTTTCATTCCCTACTATATCCCAAGTGCCTAGAAATAAAAGGTCAGCATGCAGGCGATGCTGAGTAAAGATCATAAGGACACTGGGGCTCAGAGGCAAGTGCACGTCCAAGGGCACGCAGCCAGTAGGAGGTGGAGCCTGGACTCCAGCACATGTTCCTTCTGCTGAGGTCTACAGAGTACAGAGGCTGTCCCACCATTTAGGCTCACATCCATCTTCTGCAGCATCACACTGCCGTGAGGGTTGAGTGGTCCGGTACCCCCACATGGCGGCCAGGCCTGGGGGATGGGGTAGACCAACCTTGTTTGTACCTGTGCCTCCTGGAACAGTGTGTGTCATGGCTTTGAGCAGCTCAAAACCAGAAACGGGGCTCAAGTGCATCCAGGGGCAGCTCAGGTCCCTCCTTCTGGAAGGTCAGACCTATCTTCATAGTCTGTAGCTCTGCCTTTTTCAAGGGCTATGATGAAATCTGAGCAGAAAACAAAAAGCACCCATTTCTTTGGTCCTCCCTGAAATCATTACATCATTACTGATTTTCTACAAGTCACTATTTGACGTTGGAGCCCAAAGGACCCCATTCCCAGGACCTCTCTATTCTTGCACGTGCTAATCCTTCTGCTTGGAATGCTTTCCCAAGACTTGATAACTCCCTCCACGTCAAAGGGGTTTGACTCTGTGAAACTTTCTTTGATCCCTAACCTTGACCCCAAATTTAGTTATTCGGTTTTCTCTCCACTACTATTTTCATACTTGGCTGGTTTTTAAAATTTATTTAATATATTGTTCACCTCTCCTACTAGTCTGTGAGCTCCAACGCTGTCTTCCTCATCCACTCATCAAGTATCTGTGCAGGCTCTGTGCTCTGTACTGGGAAAGAAGCTGGAGAACAACATAGATAGCTCGCTCCAGAACCTACCACACCCCACACGACAGACGCACGTCAGCTGTCCTGACACTCTGAGGTCCCAGCGCACCCAGCCAGGCCCAGACAAGCGACTGTCATGATGTCGCACGTCCTGGTCAGCCTCAGGATTGCTCTGGTCGCAGAAACAGCCAGGGCGACGGCGAGGCGGGGATGGGGGGGGGTCTGTTCGATTTCGGAAAAGAGGAGATGGAAGGTAATCCCGCACCCAGCTTGACGGAAATGGACAGGGAGCGTTTCAGTGCTCGCGGTTCTGGGGAAGACTGCCGCCCATCTCCCACCACCGCGGCCCTGTCAACCGTGGCCCCTCGGTGTCGGGCGCGGCGGGGCAGGGACAGACCCCATCCCGGCCCCCTTCGGAGCCGGACCGTCGCGCACACTTTGAAGTGCGGCGGGGGGCCGAGGGGAGGGCGTGATGGGCCGCGGGATCAAGAGGCAGCGCCGCCCGGAGAAGCCGCAGGGCAAAGGGCGCTGGCCGCCTCCTGGAGCGGCCGCGACAAAGGCGGAGACGCGCGCACGGCGGGGTCCCGGGCAGCCGCGCCAACTCCGCGTCCCGGCGCCTGCCCGACTCCCCTCCTGGCCCCACGGGCCCCGCCCGACCCCGCGCCCCACCTGGTCCCCCGTGCCCCGGATCCTCGCGCCCCACCTGATCCCCGATGTCCCGGCTCCCCGCGCCCCGCCCGCGCCCCGCTCCCCGCAAGCCCCGGCCCCGGCCCCGGGTCCGCTGCCCTACACACTGCCTCGCAGGGCACTCCCGAACTCTCCTTTGCCCAGCTCTGGCCCCAACGAAATTTTGTTTGTGACAGTGCGACCTTGGGTTTCTCCTACAACGTGAGAAGTTCCCCGTTTCTTTGCACTGTAATTATGACTTAAAGCGCCTAGCTGCTAGGCGCTCTCTAAATCCTTTAGTTCCCATTAACCCATTTCCGCATTTCTGGCTCCCGTAACCCTGCAAAGGGGCGGGGGGTGGGGGTGGGATGCGATGGGGCGGGCGAGGAGTGATACCTCAGGCTGGCTGGTTCCTGAGTCCCCGCCAGATCATCCTTTTAGATTTGGTGTTTGGTCCTCCTCCTCTTCTTTGTCTTCGTCTTCTTTTTAACTTTTAAAAACACATTGCATTAAAATATTATTTATCTTGGATACTGAGGGTTTTTTTGCGCCCTCTTAAATTTTGTGTGCCAACCTAGTAAGGTAATGCGGGGCCAGTACTAGGTAATGCCTACCCGTCTCTGCCAGGCATTGGAGGGATTGGCATTCTCCCTCGCTCCCAGCAACTGGGGTTACTGACCCCCCGGGATATTTCAGAAGGGCAAAAGCTGAAGCTCAGAGTTGCTAAGTGACTCGTCCAAGGATTTCTGGTTTGGCAAGTCTGACACCAGTTCTGAGCTGATTAAGGTACCCACTTATGGTAATTCGTAGGGGGCTGGGCTAAGTACTTCTGTTTTGGTGGGCTCAGCCCTCATCTTTGCAAACTCTTAAGAAGAGCAGCATCACAAACATTACATATAGCCTTTTTATTACATTATTTTGGAAGGATTTTTTTTTTTTATAATTTTAATTTTGCTTTTACTTGGCTGCAAGGTCCTCATTTACAATGGTGGCTATTTCTTAGGACTGATTGGGCACACCGGAAAATTCTTGCAAAGTGAGAAAATCTAAATCATTTTCCCATGTAATGAAACTTTTAGGAATAATTAATTTAGCAATTTAATGATGTTGACATGGTGCTACCTTCTGTAGACATTTAATTATCCATTTATTAGTTTTGACTTTGCAGTTTGCATTTCTCATGGTGGAGCCAAAAATTACTTTCCCAGGTCTGCAGCATTTTTGTTGGAAAGCCTTCCTAACAGCTTGTGAGTCCTTGTACCTCCCTGAGGGTAGCTAGCTCCAACCTCTGCCCCACACTGGGGAGGTTTACCTCCCATCATTCTAGTGTTGTGGCTTTGAAGTAAACAGAACCTCCTTTGGTCAAGCCCCTGCTAAGCTGTAAGCTTCTCCAGAGCAAGTTCTAATGTAGCCACATCCCAATTACCCTCCGATCCAATGGAGGGATGACACTTGTCAATATCGGTTGAATTGTGATTTTATTATAGAAATAGGGGAAGGACTGCAGTACACAGCAACCAGGAAAGGGGTGGAGAGTCCTGGTGCTACCGGTAATCCTGTGTGTCCCCAAGGAGGTCTCTGCCTCTCTCTGGTTCTCAGTATCCTGTTGTGGGAAATGAAGACGGACTAGGAGATTTCTATTCTATCGTCCTTTTCAGTGCTACTGTGCCTCCAAGCAGATATGGGTTCATGGAGGAAGCAATTTGGTTTCATCTGAATGAGCATTATGAGAAGGTAAGGCTGGAAAAGTTGGCTTTGGCAAATGGGGTCCGTCGATGCTCCAACAGCAGTGGCTTGTGATTTTCTGAATTTTTTTTTTCCGGGTGTGATCGCTCTATTGCCTCCTTCTTTGCTCAGATCCTTAGCAGAAATGCACCGCCTTTCTGTGTCTTGTGGCATGCGTGACCCTCAGGCTGTAAGCACACGTGCATTTTTACTGAGAACCTGGCACCAAGCCTGATGCATGGCAGGTGCCCAGTGCATGGGTGTCAGGGAAGAGTGTCTTCTCCAGATGAGGAAACTGAGGCACAAAGAGGTGGAGAGGAAGCAGCCATCTTGAAAACAAGCTAGCTGGTGCTGCGATGTTTTTCTTTCTTTCTTTCTTTCTTTCTTTCTTTCTTTCTTTCTTTCTTTCTTTCTTTCTTTCTCTCTCTCTCTCTCTCTCTCTCTTTCTGGATTTATTCATTTATTTTAGAGAGAGAGTGTGAGAGGACAAGGGCAGGCGGAAAGAGAGAGTCTCCAGCAGACTCCAAGCTAAGCACATAGCCAGACGCAGGGCTCGATCCCACGACCCCGAGATGATGACCTGAGTGGAAACCAAGAGTAGGTTGCTCAACTGCCCCACTCAGGCGCCCCTACTGTGATGCATCTACACCACTTTCCCTGCAAGAGGAGGGATTTTATGTCTGCAAATTGGGTGGACTTTCTTCTTCCCCGTTCCCAAACCACAGGCTGAATGAGGTCTGCTTTCCCACCAGGGCTGCAGCTTTCAGGACAGAAGGCAGAGGGCTCTCCTCCTTACTTAGGAAGCTCATCCCCCTTTTCACACCAACCCATCTTAACCCAAGGTTAGGCCAAAGGCCCGAGTCAGCTGTCTGGGGAGCTCTGGAGTGTGGGATCCGGTTCAGCTCTGGTGCAAACGTGATCTGCGACTCCGAGCCCTCCTGCTCCTCTCTGCACCTTGGTGCCCTTGGCAGTAAACCAGAAGGCTGGATTAAAGCAGGGCTTCTCGAGCACATCCTCTGAGGATCCTGTTAAAATGCCATCTGATTCAGGATGTCTGGGGCAAGGCCCGAGAGTCTGCATTTCTTATAGGCTCCCGGGTGTTAAGGTTGTTCCCCCCAGACTTTGGATCCACTTTGACTACCAAGGACCTAGAGGACTTCTGGGGTCACTTCTTGCTCTTCAAGGGCCAGACCTTGAGCTGGGGTGGCAGCAGGCACCAGGAGAATGACAAAGAGTTGCTCAGCTCCAGTCCAGCGAGGGCGGTACGGAGTATGAGGTGATTCCAAGGGGTCCTTCCGACCAATGGTTACAAAAATCACTGTCGCCATCGTCATCATCACCAACAACAAACATTGTGGAGTGCTTTTTTGCTGTCCAGAGCAGCTGTCACATCCTTGAACCCAGTTGACCCCTGCGTGCACCCCGGTGGGAGAGGAGGACATGGCTGGGGAATCTATTCAGTCCCAGTGCGAGGATTTGGGCAGGAGAACAATAGCCCCTAAGCTATTGTTTCCCAGCAGCCCTTTGATTTTCTTAGCAATTTCTTGGTGCCTGCTCTCTGACCCCTTCCTCTTTTGTCTCCCGCTGCACCTCCTCCCTGTCCTAATTCTCCCCTCCCCCAACACACACACACACACACACACACACACACACACGCACACACACACACACACACACACACAGTGTCAGGGGGAGAAAACCAGTGTGTCCACCCCCAGATTTCCCACTTTTGATCCTCTCCCCTCTGACCAAACAGAACCCAGCTTCGAGGATGGAATCCTGGCCCATTTTGGGGGGACCCGGGGCAAATCACTTCATCTGTCAGTCCCACACTTCTCATTTCGAACAGTGATAATTTCCCTGAAGGTGGCATTTATTGGGGAATCACGCTGTTTGGGACACTACACTCCTGACTCATCCTTAGCACAAGTACTATGACCATCTCCAGTTGGCGGGTGGGGAGACTGAGGCTCTAGGGAGTTTACCTGCCCAAAGTCACCTGGCTGGTCCGTGATGGATTCAGGACATCAAAGCTTGGTTGCCTCTTATCAGAGATCATTGTAGATTTATACACAGTTGTTAAAAAATAAATCAGAGAGATCTTCTGACCCTTTATCCAATCTTCCTCGGTGGTAACATCTTGCAAAGCCATTTTATGATGTTGCCGTCAGGATATTGATGTTGACTCCATCCACAGATTTTTATTTAGATTTCCTCAGTTTTACTTGTATTTGTGTGTGTATGTGTGTGTAGTTCTATGCAATTTTAGCATATGTGTAGGTGTGTGCATTAACCACCAGGGAAGATAAAGAAGAGCTCCATCCCCAGAATGACTCCTCCAGTTGTCCAAATATAACCACACCTTCTCTACCCCACCCCACATCCCTAACCCCTGCAACCACTAATCCTGTCTTCATCTATCTCCAGATTTGTCACTTCCAGAATGTTCTATAAATGGAAGCATGCGTGTACATGCTTTGGGGCTTGGCTTCTTTCATTCAGCTCGATTTCCCTGAGGTTCACTGATGTCATGTGCACAACCGTGGTGTGTTTACTGCGGAGTGGTATTCCATGGTATGGGGGTACCACGGTTCCACACTCATCCACTGAAGGTCATTTGCAGATTCTGCCTATGAGGAAGAAAGCTGCTGTGAACATTTGTGTACAGGTGATTGTGTGAACATAAGTTTTCATTCTTCTGGAACAAATGCCCAAGAGTATAAGGCCCTTGGTTTTGACGCTGACTTCGTGTGGCCTGCAAGATGAGATGCAAAGATAAAAACACCACCAACAACAAAAAAGCAACATTTATGGGGATCTTACTATATATGGGTCCCTATCACCTATTTTGCATGGATCAACCTTAGGCTTAGATACTAGTATTGTCCCTGTTTTACAAATAAGGAAACTGGGGTGCAGAGACGCTACACAGTCTAAGGACACACAGGTTGTAAATGGCCAAACCAGAATTTGAACTCGGGCTATCTCACTCCAGATCTGTGTCTTTACACACTACCCGACTTTTCTAGAAATTAAGTTTCTTTTTCTTTTTTGGCAAACTTTTATGGAAGGAAAACATATTCAGCAATTTTCACACACCTTAAGTGCATGGCTCTACGAATTTTTTTACAAAATGATGACTGCCCTTTCGGAACCTCCCGCTCATACTGAGATACAGAGCGTGACTGATGCCCGGAAGTCTCCCTCATGCCTGCTCCTAATTATTATCTCCCCCTAAAGGGAACCACCCTTTGGACTTCTGTCACCATGGGTTTGTTTTGCTACTTTTTGAATTTTAGGTACATGAAAACATACAGTGTGTTTTCTTTTTGCATCTGGCTTCCTTCACTGCTGTGTGTAGTAGCAGTTGGTTCTTTCCTCCTACTGCGCGATATTCCATTGCTTGGATATTCCACCACTTGTGTATCTCTTCTCCAGTTGAAAGATGTGTGGTTTGTTTCCATTTGGGGCTATTATGGCTAATGCTGCCATAAATATTCCTAATGGTGTCTATTGGTGCCCTTATGTACACATTCCCATTGGGTAGATATTCAGGAATGAAATCTTAGAGGTGTGCTTTCATAGATTCTATTAAACAGTTTCCCAAACTTTTTCTTTTTTAAGGTTTTATTTACTTATTTGAGAGAGAGAGAGAGAATGTGCAAGCAAGGGGAGGGGTAGGGGGAGAAGGAGGGAGAGAATTCCAAGCAGACTCCATGCTCAGCATGGAGCCAATGTGGGGCTCAATCTCGCAACTCTGAGATCACAACCTGAGCGGAAACAAAGGGCTGGATGTACAACCGACTGAGCCACCCAGGTGCCCCCACAGTTTCCCAAG
>CM053604.1:3288366-3305177 GCA_028646535.1 Procyon lotor | reverse complement strand
GGGGGGTGGGGGAGAGAAATGAAACAAGATGGGATCAGGAGGGAGACAAACTGTAAGAGACTCCTAAACTCAGGAAACAAAGTGAGGGTGGCTGGGGGTGGGGGACTAGGGATAGGGTGGCTGGGTTGTGGACATTGGGGAGGGTATTTGCTATGGTAAACGCTGTGAAATGTATAAGCCTGACGATTCACAGACATGTACCCTGGGGTAAATAATACATTATACGTTAATTTAAAAAATGAGTTTTTGAGGGGGAGGGGAAGGGGGCACCTGGCTGGGTCAGTTGGTTGAGCATGCAACTCTTGATCTCGGGATTGTAAGTTTGAGCCCCATGTTGGCTGTAGAGGTTAGTTAAAAGCAAAATCTTGAAAAAAACAAGATAAAAAATAAAATTGAGTCTTCTGGTGCCTGGGAGCCTCAGTCGGTCAAGCATCCAACTCTGAATCTGCTCAGATCATGTTCTCAGCATTGTGAGTTCAAGCCCCTGATTGGGCTCTGTGCCAGGCATGAAGCCTACTTATAAAGGGAGGAAGGGAGGAAGGAAGGAAGGAAGGAAGGAAGGAAATTAGTTTTCTTAGGAGTCATCCTCTTGGAGAGAGGACTTTTAAACAGAGCAGGGATAATAAGATGCAACAGTAACAAGCAGAGTAGGATTGCATATTTATGCCCCATCCCTCAAATAGGTAAGAAAATGTGGCTTCTACATTTTCTGTGAATGCCCCAACCTGTGTGGTTTGGCACCAACAGAAAGGAGAGAGGAACCTACAGTTTGATGGTCATGGCATCTCAAAGTCTGCCACAATTAAAAGGCTACTAGGGGGCAGGGGGTGCCAGGGTGGCTTGGTCAGTTAAGCACCTGACTCTTGGTTTCGTCTCAGGTCATGATCTCAGGGTTATGGGATCGAGCCCCATGTCCAGCTCTGTGCTCAGTGGGGAGTCTGCTTGAGACTCCCTCTCCCTCTGTCCCCTCCCTGCACTTGCTCTCTCTCAAATAAATAAATACATCTTTTAAAAAATGTCTCCTTAGGGGGTCACAGAGTCTCTTTCAAGTAAGTGCCTAAGCTGTTAGGGTTTCTCCTTCTCTCTTGGCATCCACAAGGACCAAGAAAGGCTTCCATGACCCCATGCTTGGCTCTGGTGGCATGTCCAGTTTGGTCTGATCTGGTCCCTGGGCCCCTATGTGGGATCTGATGAGGGGCAGCTGGGCCCTGCTGTCTTTCTGGGGCATCGTCCAGGCACTCAGGGCAAATGGCCTTGACTCTTACCTTCTGTTCTCAAGGATCCTGCATTGTGTGGCTCCTTCCTTTTGACTTGGTTCGTTCCCTCGGTCTCTTTCCCCTTGCCGGGTCATCTGGGAACCTTTGAGTGCACTTGATCATGGAGAATGAGCAGTGCCTAGACACTAGTGTATCTAGACATTTCTTCTGTCCATGCTTCACTGTTGCCCTTGATCGCCATGTTGGATGCTATACCATGTGCAATGTGTGGCTTCTCCTAGAAGCTTGTAGCCTCCCCTGGCTCTTCTTGGGCAAGCAAGTCAGGAGCCAAATGGAGCTATACAAGCTAAGCTGACTTTTCTTCGTAAGCAACCTAACCCATCATGTGCTATCTTCATGGCTTGACTTTCCCTCATGCCTGCAGGGCTAGCCTTTTTTTGGTATGGAACATTCCAGCAGGGCAAGTTAGTGGCAAGGCAAGCCTTTTCTGAGGCCAACTCGGCCATTGTTCCTTCATGCCTGTCTATTTCCTTGTAGCTGTTTTCGGGTGTTAGAAAATTGGATTAAGCTTCAATCGCATTTTCCCCTAAACACAAAAGTCCAAAATTAGTAGCACATTTCTAACAGACCTCACTTAAAGCCACATCAAATTAAATAGAGTCATTTTAAAACGGTCCTGTATATATTGTGCAGCATGGATTGGAAAGGTTTATGAAGTGAGGTATGTTTGTAAATACTGGAAAGCTCAAAATTGTTTTGACCTTGTGATATTTGAACCATATTCTTGTAAATTGTATTCAACTTGGAACTGACATCCTGTGGATTTACAGTCCTTGCCCCTGACATATTGCGTTGCCATTTTATTACAAGCTCATTTTGATGATGTTTTGTTTTTATAAACCTTGATGTTATCCGAAGTTGCATAAGATCAAAGGATATTGAAGATAGAAATCTCCTTTGAGAGCACCTCTTCATCCCTCAGAACCCTCTCATCTGAGGCTCGGGGAAGTGAAATAAATTATTTAAGCCACCTAGAGTGTGGGCGTCTGGGATGGGAATTGAATTCAAAGGCCCCGAGGCAGATTGGCTGACCTCACGCTTTGAAGGGACATGGGCAGGCCTGGACTCCATGCCCAGCTACCTCCCTCACAAGCTGTGTGACCTTGGTGACGTTGCTCCCCTCTCTGAGTCTCAGTTTCCCATCGCCCCTTCCCCGCCCTGTGAAGTGCGGAGATGTGTCCTTATCTTAGGCTGGTTTCAAGGGTTAATAATCATGAAGCACAGAGCCCAAGCCCTGGTTCCTAGAAGACGCCCATTCTTTCCCTTTCCCTAGTGGCTCCTTGTCCAGTCCATATTCTGCCAGAACAGTGTGGGTGTGAGGAGAAGTGGTGGGGGAGGGGGGCTAAGTGAGTGAGGTGGTGATGCTTTATTTTGTCGGTGGATATGCAGGCTCTCGGTCTCCAGGGTCACTTCCTGGTTATGGGCTGGTCATTTCCTGGTTACAGACTGGTCACTTCCTGGTTACGGGCTGGTCATTTCCTGGTTACAGACTGGTCATTTCCTGGTTACGGGCTGGTCATTTCCTGGTTACAGGCTGTTCACTTCCTGGTTATGGGCTGGTCACTTCCTGATCATGGGCTGGACGGTCCAGCCCATCTCCCACCTGAGGTGCAGGAAAAGGAGGAAGAAGGAAGCATCAGCAGAGAAGGATGTCGAAGCTTTCCCAGGAATCCTTAGCCAGCGCTCCTCACACATAATGGCAGATCAGAGCTGGCCCGGAATTCCTTGCCACTCCCCTCCCTGAGGGGCAGGGTCTGTGTCCTCTCACCCTGACCCCGAGTGGGCTCAGGGCCCCCTGAGCAACACCGTACAGCAGAAGCGGCACTGAGCGAGTTTCCAGATTGAGGTTGTAAGGAGGTGACGGCTCTATTCCCTTTCTCCTGGAATGCTTGCTCTTGGAACCTAGCCCCTGTGCTGGGGGGCGGCAGGTCACCCTGCGGAGAAGGCTCCAGACTCCAGGGGCCGGGCACAGCCGGCACCCACTCACCAGCCCCGGGAGGCAGCCGTCTTGGAAATGGATCCTCCAGCCCCACTGAGCCTCCCCAGGGACACATTGTAGAACAAGATGAGCCCTGCCTGGATTCCCGCTCCAGAGGAGAGAGATGCTGCCTGCCGCGTTAAATCACTAGGTTTGGGGCTGGTTTTTGGCTCGGTAGTAGATGCCCACAACACATGGCATTGGCCAAAAGGGTGTCGTCACGTGGTCACCTCGAACTGCAAAATGGGCTGCAGGTGTCTTTAGCAGGCATATTGTCACCTGGAAAGAGAAAATGCATTGTCTCAGTGAAGAAGAAAAGAACGGGTAGAGAGGACACAGCTCTAATGTTCCATCAACCTCATGGTTGACAGATCTTTTATCTCCTATCACTGTTGTCTCTCCCTCTCTTTTTTTACTCTTTCTCTCCTAAAGAATGTACTCCAAAGGCATCCAGCGTGCCCTCCATATGTCTACTTATAGATTATATGTGTATAATAACCGTAAGTATATTGCAAATGCTATAAACCTGACGCAAAATGGAAATTTCAAAGGGGGTTTTAAAAATATTAAACCAGGGGTGCTGGGTGGCTCAGTCATTAAGCGTCTGCCTTCGGCTCAGGTCATGATCCCAGAGTCCTGGGATCGAGCCCCGCATCGGGCTCCCTGCTCGGCAGGAAGCCTGCTTCTCCCGCTACCATTCCCTCTGCTTGTGTTCCCTCTCTCGCTGTGTTTCTCTCTGTCAAATAAATAAAATCTTTTAAAAAAAAATATTAAACCAGATTGTTCTATTTGTTCACAGTGCCAAGACAAACATTATTAATAATCTTTTGAGTGCTTTTTAAAAAAAAAAAGGTAACTTCATATAATCTATAGCTTATAGCTCCAGGCACAATAATAAAACCATTCAGGGAGGTTTGTTGTTAATATTAGTGGGTGTGAATCCATATTTAGCTCATTTTTTCTTGATGAATTCTCTCTCTCTCTCTCTCTCATTGCCATTGCTTCTGATGAGATGTCAGAGTTTCTACCTAAGAGATGACAAAGAGCTCGCACTTGGAGGAAAAGAAGTGTCAAATCTGCTGGGGTTTTTGCTCCTTCATATGCCTTTGGTATTATCTTCCATCCATGGTTTGTTTGCAGGAATTTTGTTCAGCTGTGTGTGCATGAGAGTTTGCATAAGTGGTGAGCTCGCATGAAGTTGCAAACCCATTTTACAGGGAAGAGATAAGTACTTTATGGGGGAGAGATAAGTACATGACATTGACCAGGCTAGAGGAGGCATGGACACCCTTTCCCCGCCCACTGTGTGGGGATGACCCCTTCTCCAGCCGGATGCCCGCGTGAACCTGCCAGACTCCGTGAGCTCCTGGGCACCACACGTCAGACACAGGCTCGCCTGATTTCCCAACTCCTGCTAACTGTTAGATAAGAATAAACAGAGACAGAAATCCTTGTGCAACTCCTCACGCCCAATGCATCATCGTACATCTCCCCGGCATGCATTTTTGCCACTTTGGAGACCAGGGCATCTTACTCTGTAAGCTTCTCATTGACAAAGCTTCTGTTCTGTCCATCTCGGAATCCCCAGGGTCCGGGGTTGTTCGGACACCGAGAAGTTGCTCGCTTGATGTTCACCGAAAGAGCAAACAAATGAAAAAAAAAGAATGAATGGACAGGATTGGTCCTTAAGTAGCAGGGCCCCAAGGTCTAGGGTTGGGCTCAGGGGTGGGATTCAGGAGCTGGGCCTGGGCCGGCTGAGCACTGTACGTGTTCAGTAAACATTTGTCCCTTGTCCTGGAAACAGAAAGTAAAATACGGTAGCCAGTCCCTGAAGGCAGTGGGGCGGGGGGGGGGGGGGGGGGGGGGGGGGGGGGGGGGGGGGGGGGGGGGGGGGGGGGGGGGGGACCGTGCGCTCCCTATTACTGCTGAAACGGATGACCGTAGATTTATTCTCTTATGGTTCTGGATGTCAGAAGTCCAGCGTGGGTCTCACTGGGTCAAAGTCGAGGTGATGGCAGGCCTGGTTCTTTTCTGGAGGCTCTAGGGGGAGAATCCATTCCTTCCCTTTTCCAGCTTCCAGAGGCCGCCCCCATTCCTCGGCTTGGGGGCCTCCCTCCATCAAAGCCAGCGATGACGTCCCTCCACATTCTGCTCCTGTGGCCACATCTCCTTTTTCTGACTAACTCCCTTGCCTCCCAATGATAAGGACCCTGCGATGCCATCGGATCCACCCTGAAAATCTGGGAGAATCTCCTCATCTCAAGGTCCCTAACTTAATCTCATCTGCAAAGTCCCTTTGGCCATTCACAGTTTCCAGGGATTAGGACGCTGACATCCTTGCACGGGGGAGGGTGGGGGAGTTCACCTGCCACTACCAGTTTCAGCGCGGAAGGTTCTGGGTCCTGGAAATTCCCCTGGGCCCAGCCAGACTGGGCCTGTTGGCCATTCGAGCAGGTGATATCACATTAATGGTTCATAGAGGGGTTGTGGGTTTAGCCGGCCCCAGGGTTGGAATCTCCTTGCAGCCGCTTGCTGGGTACCTTGGAAGGTTCATATAAAGATTAAATAAGATGATGTACGCAGCAGTGGTACTGTTGATGTGGGAAACAGAGGCAAAAGAAAAATTCAATTTCCTTACTCGCTATAGCCCGCTGAGCAGTCCTTAAAACAGGCAGAGTGATCGTCCTCTAGAAACTCAATTGCCTCGATGTTAACACTCTGTTAAGGGTAAAAGGCAATCTTAGCCGGACCCCCAGGATCCTGTTAGTCTACTATAATGTATCAAAATTCCTTTGGATGGGGCGCCTGGGTGGCTCAGTCGTTAAGCGTCTGCCTTCAGCTCAGGTCATGATCCCAGGGTCCTGGGATCCAGCCCAGCATCGGGCTCCCTGCTCAGCAGGGAGCCTGCTTCTCCCGCTACCATTCCCTCTGCTTGTGTTCCCTCTCTCGCTGTGTTTCTCTCTGTCAAATAAATAAAATCTTTAAAAAAAAAAATTCCTTTGGAAACGCCCTTTATCTCTCCCCTTCCCCCAAGATATATGTTGGCCATCATCCCCCACACGTCTGACCCACTGATATGCATCTGAAGGGTCTCACGGCTAAGGTTTTATTAGACAATAATAAATGACCTTTTTGCACCAAAGAGGTCTCAAGAATTCCTTCTTGAGAAGCTTTGGCTTCAAATCGTAACATCTTTCCTATATCACCATTACTGTTATTATGTGACGTCTCTGTGGGGTGCCAGGGGGCCCTGAGGGGAGCCCCCCAGTCCCTTACACCTCCTTCCTGAGCCTGTCTCTCCTCAACTCCACTGCAGCCCAGCACAGCCCTGGGTCCCCCGTGGACACTTGCCCCCGGCCCATACTCAGCACCTGCCCCTAGCAAAGGCCTCACGGTCCTGGGACAAGACCAGATTCTGGCGATCTTAGACATCTGGCCGTACTGGGCAGCCCCAAAGACACCAGAGCAGGACGGGAAGGGCCAAAGCAGGTGAAGGTGCCATTCCCCCACCCCCCCCCGCCCCCCTGAGCTAAACCCAGTATCTGGGCTGCTCCTCAGGGTGGAGCTGTCATATGGAAGCTCCCCTTCCTGAGCTGTCAGCCCACCAGGTCCGTCAGCTGGAAGTTTGGGGTAGGGATCGTGACCTTGGCAAAGCATCCAGCAAGGTGGGAACTTCCGGGGCCTTCTCTTCTTCTTCTGGAAAGAAACAGCGTGGGAAGCGCCCCCCCACCCCCCTCCCAGCCCAAACACAGGAATTTCTTTAAGTTTATTGTGAGGTCATTCTACTTGACTTTGGGCTGTTCTGCTGATGAGTTTGTTTAGGAGACAATCTGTGCTGCATGAACAAGTCCGGGGTATTTGACAGCCCCCCTCAACTGGCTCCACAGGACGTGGCCATAGAAGCCTGGCCCAGTGGAATCTTGACCTTGAATTAGAGGATTCTGCATCTGCGTTGTGATTGCATCTCATTTGAATTTCACTTCCTGCCTCTACTTTTGGGAGCCCTGGGCGTCTGCGGCTGGATTCCTGCATTTGAATGAGCGTCCCCATTAATGGGGCTTTAATGATGCTCTCCTCTGGCACATCCAGACCTGCTCAGGGACCCAGGCTGCAGAGCAACTGGCAGAGCCTATGTTACCTTTACACAGACAATGAACGTAAGTTCCAGAGGCCTCCTCCCAGTGTGTGCTGGACTGGCTCCTGGGCCGTGGGGGGTAAGCCAGGCAGACCCATCCTCCGCCCTCCTGGAGCAGACGGTCAAGAAGGAAGCCCCTGATTGCAGAGTTACCCACATGATTAAATACAAGTCACAAGTAAGAGGATAGGCCAGTCGCTGCCTGATACATTTCTGGTCTCGGTCGTGGGACAGTCCCCTGCTGGCCTCATTCTGGCTCCGCCGGTGTGTACCCTCCCCGTTCCACGCTGAACGGCTGGCCCCATCCTGGCTTGGGCTGTTCCCACTGTAGGATGACCCTCTGCATATCCTTCAGCATTCACCGCAGGGATCTCCTGCTCAGCCCGTGCTCCCTGATATGTAGTTGTTACCACACCACAGAGGGTCCGCTCCCTGGTGAATTGCGCAGAGGTTACCTTGGGGCAGTTGCCTGGTAAATAAGATCATGAGGAACAACCTCCAGAGCCCCATTCCCTAGTGGGGTTTGGGATGCCCTTATAACAAAGCCGAGGTCAGTGTGAGGCCCCTTCAGTCACTTTCGATTCCTCTGAGCAGGTGTCTTCCTCAAATGTGTCTCTTCACGTCCCAGCGGTCCGTTACTTTGTTTCTAAAAGGTAAGATTGACAGCTAGGCAGAAACTTCTACTAGAAGTTTCCTGAGTGGGAGGAGTCAGGCTGGCCAGGGACGCAATCATGCTCATTAGCTGACCTACCACTGGCACTGTCTAACCCAGAACATTTCCATCACCCCAAAAAGAACCCCTGTATCTATGGGTCCCTCCCAATTTCTCCCCCTCCCAACCCCTAACAACCACTCTGTGTCCCTGATTTGCCTATTCTGAACATTTCCTATCACGGAATCCACACAGCACGTGACTTCCTGTGACTGGTCTCTTTCCCTTAGTATGGCCTCAAGTTTCAACCATGCTGCAGACACAGACTTTCATTCCTTTTTATGGCTGAATAATATTCCATTGCATGGTTATCATATCTAGATGTCACATGTAGATATATATAATATTTTGTTTGTCCGTTCACCCATTGATGGACACTTGGGTTGTTTCCACTCTGGGGCTCTTAGGAATAAAGCTGCCATGAACATTCTCATAGAAGAGTCTGCAGGGACGTTATGTTTTCAGTTCTCTCGGGATTCCTGGATCACGTGGTTACCCTGTGTTTCCTTCCAGGGCTGGGCTCCCAGCCACAGTGGAGGAGGTGCGGATTTACCGCCTCCTTGTGGAAACTGGTTACTATCTATCTTTTTGAGTATAGCCCTCCTGGTGGGTGCCGTGGGAGCTCCTTGAGGTGTGATTGGCATTTTCTAGTGCTTAGGGATGCTGAGCGTCTTTTCTTGTGCTTCTTGGCCACTCGTGCATTTTCTTTGAAACACTGTCTACTCAGAGCCTTGGCCCACTTTTAAATTGAGTTGTTTTTCATTGCTGAGTTGAAAGAGTTCTTTATGTATTCTGGACAAGGGACTCATTTTATTTATTTGTTTGTTTGTTTATATTTTTTTAAAGAGAAAGAGAGAGCATCTGCAAGTCAGGGTGGGAAGAGAGGCAGAGGGAGAGGGAGAGAGAGAGAATCCCAAGCAGACCCCTCGCTGAGTGCTGAGCCCCATGTGGGTCTTGATCTCATGATCCTGAGATCATGACCTGAGCTGAAATCAAGGGTGGGACACTTAACAGCGTTGCCCTGGAGAGGGACTCGTTTTTTTTGTTTTTTATTTTTAAAATTATTTATTTATTTGACAGAGAGAGAGAGAGATCACAAGTAGGCAGAGAAGCAGACGTAGAGAGGGGGGGACCAGGCTCGCCACTGAGCAGGAAGCCCGGGCGGGGCTCAATCCCAGGACCCCGAGATCATGACCTGAGCCAAAGGTGGACGCTCTAACCCATTGAGCCACCCAGGCACCCCTGGAGAGGGACTCTTATCGCATATATGATTTGCAAATATTTTCTCCCATCTTCTTTTTTTCCCTTTCTCATTAGTGTCCTTTGAGACAAAAATTTTCATTTGGTAGCATCCACTTATTTTTTCGTTGGGGGCTTGTGCTTTTGGTGTGCTCTCTAAGAAACTGTTAGGTAATCCAAGGTCATGAAGTGATTAGCGCAAGGTCACATAACTAAGGAGGAGGTGAAGGAGGTCAACTGAGACGCGGACCTGGGCCAACAGACGCAGGCATAGCCCTCATCCCACCGCCCCCTCTGCCTCTGAGCTGCAGGGTTTACAGTAGAAGGGTGACAGTGATGCTGTGATGGTTGCTTTCTTTCTTTTTAAGATTTTATTTACCTATTTGGAGAGAAAAGACAGGAGCGGGGGAAGGGCAGAGGGAGAGACAACTTCTCAAGGAGATTCCCCGCTGTGTGCGGGGCAGATACGGGGCTCCATCTCAGGACCCTGAGATCATGACCTAAGTTGAAACTGCAAGTTGAGTGCTCAACCAACCGAGCCCCCCAGGAACCCCTTTGATGATTACTTTTTTTTTTAAAGATTATTTATTTATTTATTTATTTGACAGAGAGAGAGAGATCACAAGTAGGCAGAGAGGCAGGCAGAGGGAGAGGGGGAAGCAGGCTCCCGGCGGAGCAGAGAGCCCGATGCGGGGCTCGATCCCAGGACCCCGAGATCATGACCTGAGCCGAAGGCAGAGGCTTTAACCCACTGAGCCACCCAGGTGCCCCTGATGATTAATTTCAAATGTTAACTTGAAAGGACCACCGGGTGCCTGGATTAAACCTTGTTTCTGGGTGTGTCTATAAGGGTGTTTCCTGAAAGAATCTGAATAAGGCAGATTTCCCTCCCTGGTGTGAGTGGGCATCATCTAATCCCCTGAGGGCTTGGCTAAACCCAAAGGTAGAGGAAAAAGGAATTCATCCCCTTCTTTTTCTCCGGGCTCATCGAGCTAGGACTTCTCATCTCATCTTCTCCTGCCCTCGGACTAGGATTTATGCCATTGGCTTGCCCACTTCTCATGCCTTTGGACAAGAACAGAGTGTCCAGCTCGCAGATGGGAGATAGTAGGACTTATCGGCCTCCTAAGCCAATTCCTCAAAATAAATCTTCTTTCACTCCCTCTGTAGTGTGTGTGTGTGTGTGTGTGTGTGCATGTGTGTGTGTGTGTCTCCCATTGATTCTCTAAGTAGCCTTCCTCTCTGTCATTGTATAGTCTGCTCCTTCAACCCCAGGATCCCTTTTTTCTCTTGGCTAACTTCTACTCCATTCACACCATTCTGCTCAAGACTCCCACCTACAGGGGCGCCTGGGTGGCTCAGTGGGTTAAAGCCTCTGCCTTTGGCTCAGGTCATGATCCCAGGGTCCTGGGATCGAGCCCCACATCAGCAGGGAGCCTGCTCCCCCCTCTCCCTCTGCCTGCCTCTGCCTACTTGTGATCTCTCTGTCTCTGCCAAATAATCAAATAAATAAATAAAATCTTTATTAAAAAAAAAAAAAGACTCCCCCCTCCTGGAAGCTTTCCTTCCTGTCGCCTCCACACCCAGGTAGGGGGAGCTGCTTTCTAAGAAGCCATACCACCAGTGGTTCCTGCGTCAGAGGTGCGGCTAGAGTTGGAAAGAGTGTGGGTTCCAGATTTGACTTCCAGAACTTGACTAGTGACTTCACGGAGCCTCTTTCCTCCGCAGCTAGATGGAGGTGGTCCCAACAGAACCCAGCTTGCAAATCTGTCATGAGGATTAAATGAGATAACACGAGTGCTCAGCAAATGCAAACTCTTCTCTATTGCACCACGTGGCGGCCATTGTGTAGTAGGTGCACAATAAATATGAGTCGGCTTGAATTAATAATTGCAAAACGGGCAGAGCCATCTCCTGCCTGGCTTCCCTCGTAGCCCGTGTGGATTCTGTGCGTTGCTGCAGGAGAGAGCTCCCTGCCGCTGGTCAAGTCCCAAGGGAATGTGGGTGCTTGGGACTCTCACAAAGGCTTTGTATCCACAGTGCTGTTGCTTAGGGAGCCTTTTCCTCCGGCTCGTTTAGGGATTAACTTGGTAAGCTGCAGCACCCAAGACCGAGATCTTCTCAAAGGCATAACCTGAAATTAGGACCACTTTGATTCACCTCTGGTTCAACAGAAACGAAACTCTGTCATAATTGAATTGCACAAATCCGGAACAGCAGACTTTGATGGTGATGAGCACTTGATGATTTCACAATGTCTGGCTTTGAAAGGTGAGACTATTTACATTCCAACAGCCAAGGGAAGCCAGAAAATAGAGTTTTCTGAGACAGGAAAGGAAAAGGCCAGTTTAACTTGAATTCTCTTGGAGCCCTCCTGTCCCTGTTTTTTGAGACGCAGCAAAAACTTCCTGGAAAGACAACGAACTACAAGTTCTTTCTGGATCTTCATCACCGTTAAATACAGAGTCCCTACTAAATCTCGCCACAACGTCACCTTCAGTCTGGAAGTGTGTCCTTCACTGCACATGAACTTACTAAGTACTTTATTTACATATCAGGCTACTGTTGTTGTTCTTTTTATTTTTTTTTTAAAGATTTTATTTATTTATTTGACACAGAGAGAGAGATGACAAGTAGGCAGAAAGGCAGGCGGAGAGAGGAGGAAGCAGGCTCCCTGCTGAGCAGAGAGCCCGATGTGGGGCTCCATCCCAGGACCCTGACATCATGACCTGAGCCGAAGGCAGAGGCAGAGGTGACCACTGAGCCACCCAGGCGCCCCACCAGGCTACTACTTTATCGTAGGAGATGTAAGCTTGTTTACTTATATACCATAAAGAAACTTACCAGCCTTCACTCAACCACTGTATCCATGTTGCACGTTCTTCTCAGAAAATGTTGGATTCTTGTACTGCGTTCTTCTGCTTTTGGGTTGCAGAGAGTGTAAAAATAATGCTTCTAAGCTTATCTGTGTCCAAATACAACACCCACCTAGTTTGCTTGTCACAGGATGACTCAGCACGTTGGGGACATTATTTTCATGCTGTAAGAGATGAGAATTAAGCAGGTCAGTTGGCAATGAGCCCTCCGATGGACCCGGGACCTAAGCTCACCAGCCACAGGGAGTGGGGTAGAGATGCTGGGAGGTTCACACCCAGAGGATAGATTTCTGCTGTTCTTTTGACCAGAGACAGGCTCCACCGGAATCAATCTAGAACTTCACTGTGTCATTGCTCCCAGGGCCCACCCAATGACAAGAGTCTTTCACTAATGTTCCTCCATCTTTTTATATTCATTCATCCATTCCAAAAAAAAAATATTTATTGCATGTTGGGAAATGTTCTCTATATTAGGGAAACGGTGACTATCACACACCAGAAATCTCTACTCTGAAGTTGCTTATATCGAAATGGTAGGAAAGGGGGGCACCTGGGTGGCTCAGTGGGTTAAAGCCTCTGCCTTCAGCTCAGGTCATGATCTCAGGGTCCTGGGATCGAACCCCGCATCGGGCTCTGTGCTCAGCAGGGAGCCTGCTTCCCCCTCTCCCTCTGCCTGTCTCTCTGCCTCCTTGTCATCTCTCTCTCTCTCTCTCTGTCAAATAAATAAATAAAGTCAAAAGAAAGAAGAAAGAAAGAAAGAAAGAAAGAAAGAAAGAAAGAAAGAAAGAAAGAAAGAAAGACAGAAAGAAAGAAACTAAGAAAGAAAGAAAGAGCAGGAAAGGAAAGCAGAAAGCCAACCAAAACCTCGCCGACCTATCCTCTACGAGGTAGGTGAGGGGTAGGTAGAGAGCCACCTTCTGTCATGAGAGGACACAGGGAAAGACCAGGAAGAGGATCTCACCAGAGACCCAATCTGCCAGGGCCTTGATCTTGTCCTTTGCAGCCTCCAGAACTGTGAGAAATCAATGTTCAGTGTTTATAAGCCGCCCAGGGGATGGTACCTTGTATGAGCAGCTAATGTAGATGGAAACGATCACGTAGGGAACTTCAGAATATACAAAGCTTTTTAGAATAGCAGTAATAAGAAGGGCCACGTGCCCTGCATCCATGATTGCGGGTGCGTGATATTTAATTCCACTCTTCCAGAGAGTTCATGCCTTCATTCATTTTGGGGAGTTATTAGTTGCCTGCTTTTACAAGTGAAGACACCGAGGTCCAGAGAAGTGACGTGACTTGTTCAGAGGGCCAAGGGAGGAATCGAACCCAGACTCGTCTGACTCCAGGACCCAAATTTTCAGTTTTTCCTCCTGCCGGTTTGTCGTGCGTACAACTTCCCTTTGCTGTAAAGAGGGTGGGTCCTGCTAGTTCCCCTCGAGTTCTAACGCGCATCCCTAACTCGGACTTTTCACCTGTGTCCCTCCGCCCGAAACTTTGCTTCGCTTATCACCTTCCCACATGACAGCCAAAAGGCGGAAGTGACCCAGGCATCCGTGGATGGATGACCAGATGACCGTGTGGCCCATGCATACGGTGGATGGTTAGGGTTGGTCAGCCTCAGAAAGGAAGGAAATCCTGTCTCGCGCTGTCCTGGATGACCCCTGAGGACATCATGCAAGTGAAATAAGCCAGTCACAAGAAGACACACACTGTGCGGTTCTGGGTCCACGGGGTCTCGAGAGTTGCCAAGTTCATAGAGAAAGAAAGAGTGGTGGTCGCTGGGGGCTGGGGTAGCCGGGAATGGGGAGCAGTTTCGTGGGGACAGAGTTCCAGCTTTGCCAAGACGAAGAATTCGTGACGGTTGTACCATAGGGTGAATGTGCTCAACGCCACTGCATTCTAGTTAAAATGGTCAATTTCACGTTATGTGTAATTTACCACCGTGAAGAAGGGGGTGGAGAATGGTTAAGGAAGGGCCTTTTGGAAAAGCTGTGCTTCGCTTTGCAGCCCAGAGTGTGTGAGCGGCGGAGGGCGGTGTCTGATGAGCAGGAGGGACCCAGCTCTGGCTCGGGGAGCCTTCTGCCGCCTCGCTCCTGCTGGGAGCCCAGCTCCGGCGGCCTGTCGTCTCAAAGGCATTTCTGAAATGCCTCGCCCGGGAGGGCACCACTTCCTGCCGCAGGGACATGGCGGGATCATCCAGGGAACTTGTCCCAGAGAATTGACCTCTCTGGCTGGCTTCCCTCTGTCCGGTGCCCGGCGTCATCTGGAACCTCTAAAAAGTTCATTTAGCACAAAGGCGGAGGCTGTGGCATTCGGGGTCTGCCCCTTATTGGGAGACCAAACTGCCCTTTAAAAAAGGAATTAATTCAAAATAAGTCCTCAGGATCACAAATCATTAACAGACATGTTCCAAAAATGTCCACATAATTGCAACTCCAGGGGCTCTGAAACCTTCTGCGTAGCACACACTGGACAGTTGGGGATGAAAGGAGGGATTTCTCCACCGAGATTCTAACTTCAAATGTGAACTCGCTTCCCACCCGCGCACCCCCACCTTTTTTCTTTTTTTAAAGCCAGAAGAGGGATCCGTGGGAGGTACTTTTGTTTCATTTTCCTTTTTGTATCTTCTGGCTTCCGAGTGGGGGGCAAGGGGTTACGATCCGGGGGGAGGGACCGCCCTTGTGGTTTTTCAGCCCGTTGGAGACAGAAGGGCCCTGCGGATGTGGTGAGGATACTGGGCCTTGATCGAGATGCTCTTTGGATCAGAGACTCACGCCAGGCTGGAGGCAAAGGGCAGCGTTTCCCAGGGGCTCCCCTCCTCTTGCCAGGAGGAGGAAAGCCAGCTCTGGGCTGCCCTGCGCCTCCCCGCTGCTGCCAAGGGCCGGGCCTCCAAAGGAATCGAGACCTAATGTCGTTATTTCCTGGCGAGAGAGAGGGGTGGTGACCCAGGAGACATGGGGCTCCCCTGAGCTGGAACGGGGTGGATGCCAATCCTGAGGGCTTCCCGGAGGAGGAGGCCATTTGATTCCCAAACTCCTACTGTGGTGGCAAGAGTTCTGGGTCCACACGTTTGCCTCTGGGACAGAGCCTGGTTCTCTGGGAGGTTTTGCTCTTCCTCTGGGCCCCACTCCAATGCTTCCGGTTCACCTTTAACCAGGTTTTTTTGGTTTTTTTTTAAAGATTTATTTATTTATTTACTTGACAGATAGAGATCACAAGTAGGCAGAGAGGCAGGCAGAGAGAGATGGGGAAGCAGGCTCCCTGCTGAGCAGAGAGCCCGACACGGGGCTCGATCCCAGGACCCTGAGATCAGACCTGAGCCGAAGACAGAGGCTTTTAACCCACTGAGCTACCCAGGCGTCTCTAACCAGGTTCTTGAAGAGACTCAGATGGTATTTCAACTTCAGAGGGGGCAGCAGAGTAGGGAAGCCTTTCTGAATCTGCCCCCTGGGGCTTTGAGCTGCACAGACCAGCATTCCTCTGCCGACACCCTCTTTTGTGAGGCCGGCTGGGTGCCACAGCCACAATTTCCGCCCCCTAATCTGGCAGTGACCTTCAGTGGGGCCTTCCCTTCTTTCCCTTTCTCTCTCTGCTCCCCTCGGGGCCGGGGCCTCCTAGGCTTTAGGGCTGATAGGGTCTGGTCATGAAGTCTGGCTGGAGTAGGCTGAAGGAAGACAGAAACTGATAAATTTCCTTTTGATCTCGAATCTGCAAAGCCAATAAGAAAAAAAAAAACCTCAACCCTGGGCCCACCAGGGTGGGTCAGGGCCGATGGAAGCCAGAAAACCTTCCTTCTGGAGCTCAGGGGGTTCCTTGATCCCCTGGCTCTTTACATAGCCAAAGGAGGCGGGCAGGCCGGGGAGGGGTCCCCCAGCCTCAGAACAAGGCAGGGAAACTAATTAGGTGAAAATCATTTAAATGGTTTTCAAGGCATCACTTGATTTAAAGCATTTATCACCGCCTAACGCATAATTAACAGCAGGACAAGCGATTGAACGCAAGCTCTCCTCTATTCAGAGGGATTATGTTAATTTTCATTAATCTCATATATTACCATCTCTCTTCGGATGAATGTTATCTTAAAGGTCCACATGCCTTCTTTGATCTTGGGGAACAGAAAACAGAGAGAGAGAGAGAAGAAACGATGGCAACCTGTGTTTGTTTGGAAGCGACATGTTTACAACAAGCTCAGAGTAGAGGAAAGAAGCGCTTGGGATTCAAGAGGGAATCCAACCGGAGAAGAAGGAAATTCTGCTTTCTGCTGGGAGGAAGGAGACGCGGGGCTCCCTGTGAATGCCAGGGAGAGGGTCGGCCTGTGCCCTTGGGCAAGCTCTTCAGTTTCCAGGGTTTACTGAGGTTCTAAGAGCAGATAGTCCTGATCCGCAGTCCCGTTCCATGACTCCCTTATGTGATTTTGTGACGCGGCGTGTTTGCTCTGCTTCCATCCTAGCCCACCGTCCTGTGCGACCATTCCGATTTCAAGGCTTGGCAAGCACTGTGCCACGACCTAGTAAGGCAACTGGCTTAGCTTTCCTAGCCTCCCCGTTCCAACCCCTTCCTCCCTGAAGCCCTCCGCAGCCCGGCGGCCAGTTGCACT
>CM053604.1:3234510-3282391 GCA_028646535.1 Procyon lotor | reverse complement strand
AAAAAAAAAAAAAACTTTAATCTTATCCTAAGTAATAGTATTGATGAAATCAAAGTGTGTGTGTGTGTGTGTGTGTGTGTGTGTGTGTGTGTGTGTGTAGCAAAGACCAAGGTCTCTTTCACAAAAGTGATTGTCTCTTTCTTCCCTGTTGAAAAGTCCTGATTTCTCACCAGGCCGTAGGCTGCTTAGAATAAAAACTTCCTGATCTGGCCTTTCTTTCAGCGAGGTGTGGTTTTATAACTTGTCCTGGTCAATGAGATGTAAGCAGAAAGTGTGAGTTAAAGGAGAGGCACGTTTTTTTTTCCTTTCCTATTCTGCTTCTTGCCTGGAATGTTGGCATGATGGCTAGAGCTGCAGCAACTAGATTAGACCTGGAGGTAGCCTTGAGAAGGGAAGTCCTGCAGAGCAGAGTAAGAAGATGGAAGGAGGTGAGGCTTTGATCTTGTGGAAAGCCAATCAAGCCCTTAACTTTTACCAAAGAAGAAGCACACATTTTTCTTGTTGAGTCACTGGTTGTTGTTAATAGTTTGTTGATTGCAGTGAAAGCTATTCCGAACTAATAAAATGTGCTAGAACCAGTTCTGAACACATATTAAAATAAATGCCTAAGTATTAACATTTTAAAAGGTTCATGACCACTGCTGTCATCCCGGTTGCCTGCAGTGGAATGATACCAGACCTTAGGAAACACTTCCATCATGCATGTGAAAAAAACCTTGAAATTTGTGAAGTGCTCCACACATGTCCTTGGTGCTTTTGGTCTCGCCCAGTGTCCATCGCACACAGAGAAGGTGTTGGGTCATATTTCTCTGGATGGTGATAACAAAAGAGAAGGGGCAAGGGATATTGACAATGCAAAGTGTGAACCCATAGCTCCTCCCTTTCCTTCCCAGGAATACTGGGAGCCATGGGCCCCAGTGTCCTCTGCTATTGGTTCCCTGTGTGACCTTGGATAAGGTTGTTGATGCAACTGACATGAAATCGCTCAATTAAACTCTTCAAATATTTACTGGCGCTTAGTGTGTGCCTGGTGCTAATGTTTGTGCTGGGGTCCCCAAGGAGGTCAGCATCTGCTTGCAGGTGGACTCAGCCTTGAGAGACCAGGAGAAGGGGACTTGGAACACAGACCTATACCCCAAGGCAACATCTTCATCTGGGTTCCCAGAAGCTGTCCTTGAAATCAGGACTTCAGTGGCAGGGTTTATGTGGGAGGTGATCCTCAGAAGCACCCATCTTTACTTCTCTGTGCTTTAGGTCTCTAATCTTTAAAACTGACATAATAATAGCACAGCTCCCCTCCCCAACAAAAAACATCAGGCTGCTGTGAGTTATTAATTATTGGTGTGCTGGAGGGGCACCTGGGTGGCTCAGTCAGTTAAGCGTCTGCCTTCGGCTCAGGTCATAATCCCAGGGTCCTGAAATCGAGCCCCACATCAGGCTCCCTGCTTACCGGGGAGTCTGTTTCTCCTTCTCCCTGCCTCCCACTCGTGCTCTCCCTCTCTCAAATAAATATGTAAAATCTTTTTTAAAAATGATTGGTGTGCTGGAGTGACTCATGAGAACCAATGCTGTGTGTCTCTCACCAACACTGTTAGGGACATCATGGCAGCTTGGTAACTGGAATCGGCGTGGTGGAAGGAAGTATTTACACCACAGGAATTGGCAAATGCTGCAGATCAGGGGCTTTCCCCAGAGAGCTGGTTTTCACTTTGACCATCATACCATTGGTCATTGTACTGAATCTACACAAGACAGTGCCTGGTGGCAGTCACTGTGCTTTGGACAGGGCAGTGAGGCTCACACGCAGCCCAGGACTGGGGGACCAAGAACACGTTTGCCCCAGCTCCACGTTTTCCATTCCAGACCATGGAAAAGCTTTCATCTTCTTTGAACCTCAGAGCCTAGAAGGGCATGGCTGAAGGGGAGGATGACCCCATTCCTGTGCAAAAATAGGTTGATGATTTGCTATCAGCCAGACACCATAGTGTCTATTCAAAAGCAACACTAGTTCAAGCAGATGATTGCTTTGTGTTCCCTTTGAGCTGGCCTAGGCATTGAAATTAGCCACCTCTCTTCAACCTGTGACCTTGAACAAGTCACTTACCTCTCTCTGTGCTTTGGTTTCCTCGTCTGTAAAATGACAGTAGCGGTGGAAAGATACTTGGTACATACAGTTGACCCTTAAACAACATGGTTGGAATGGCATGGGTCCTCTCATACAGGGATTTTTTGTGCTAAAGGCAGTACAGTCCTAGAAATGTATTTTCTCTTCCATAAGATTTTCTTAACATTCTCCTTTCTCCAGCTGACTTTATTGTAAGAATGCAATATATAATATACAGCATGTGTATTAATTAACTGCTGTTATCGGTAAGACTTCTGGTCAACGGCAGGCTATGTGTAGTTAAGTTTTTGGAGAATCAAAAGTTTTATGTGGAGTATGAGGATTTTTGACTATGTGAGGGGTCAGCGGCCCTCGCCCCTACAGCGTTCAAGGGTCAATTGTAATAAGTGCTCAATAAAGTTCATTACCACTAATGTAACGTTTTGCTAATGCCAACAGGACCCTCACATCTGTGTGTGCCTCACTGTTTTCACCTGTTCACACAGCTACACTCAACACCTGCATCAAGCTCCGTTGCAAACAAGTTCCTTTGCAGACATTTGGAAGATGCATGGCTGAGGTACGGAATTTTGGAGGTCTAGCCAAGGTGACAGGTGCAAGCTGGTATGGGAGTTGGGGAGCCTCAGCCCCTGGCACACATCACCCCACACTCAGGCTGCCTCCGCCCCCTGAGAGGCTGCTGGCCCCAGATCACTACAGTGTCCCCTCATCCCCCAGCAGGAGCTCCAGAAGTCAGTGGCTCGGACAATTGCACTTTCTTTTCTCTTTCCCAAGAGGGATCAGCCTTGGAGGGCCTTTGAAAGAGCAGTGATTACATCTTCATTTGTGAGTAATGGGATTAGCGTGGCCCATGGCAGAGCCTCGGGCAGCCCAGCCATGGGGATTGGCAGGCACTGCCCAGGGTGGTGAGAGCTAGCGGGGTGGTGAGAGCTAGCGGGGTAGTGAGAGCTAGTGGGAAGAATTGCTCCAGGCTGCCCAGCCCCTCCCCGCCTCTGGGCTTCAGACACAGGGGGAAGAAGGGGGGAATGACGCAGGGACCAGAAAATGGAATTAGCTCCATCCCAGTGCGTAGAGGGCTGACCACCTCGCCCAGCCCAGACTTCTCCAGGAATCAAGGATCTTTGTGCCCAGAGATGCGAGAAACTGCTCTCCAGAGTAATGATAATGAGATGAAGGGTGTGTGTGTGTGTGTGTGTGTGTGTGTGTGTGTGTGTGTTGGGTGGAGGTCTGTCTGTGGCTTTAGCCGTCAGATATCCCATCCAGGAGGGCTCCCCCAGGCCAAGAGTCAAGGAAGAAACTAAGGCAGGAGCAGAGTGAGCTGGAGACTGGAGGCTGGGTCTCAACTACACCCAGCTCTCAGCAGACCTACTGTGTGCCGGTCGAACTTACTAGATTGCACACCACAGTTCCTCATAAGCTGGCTCTGCACCCAGAGCTCTACTGTGTTACCTCGTGCAATTCTCACCACATCCCCGAGGCCGTGACCTGCTGTCCCAAGATGGTGTGAAACTCATCTGCATTGTATTTGGGAGGGAATTCGAGCTTTGGGGTGACCGATGCTGGAATATACCCTCTACCCTGACAACAGTGTCCCCAGACTGGGGCTTTGCAGACTACCCGGTAGATTCTGTCTGTTGTGACAACACAGGCATATATAATATATATGTGTGTGTGTGTGTGTGTGTGTGTGTATACACATAATATATCATCATGCGCACACATATATGGCTATAGCTATATACACATATTTGCACGTACATGGACCTACATGGCTACAATTATGTATGCATGTATGTGAGTGCGTGTACACATATGGTTGTGTATGTGTGTGTGTGTGTGTGTGTGTGTGTGTGTGTGTGATGCATGGAAGTGTACACACATTCTGGGGAACGGTTTGCAGACACTCGCCTTGTAACTCCTTGAGCCCGTGTGTTCCGGAACAAGGACATTCTCTTACATAACCCCAGTAATGATGATCACACTCAGGAAATTTAACTTTGATTTAATTCTATTATCTAACTTATAATCCACATTCAAATTTCCCCCCAATTAACCCACTAACATCCTTTGGAGCCTTTTTTCTCTTTAAATCCAGGATACAATCAAGGATCACTCATCGCGTTTATTTATCGCTTCTCGGAGATGTAATCAGAAGCACTGAAAGCAATTGAAGAAAGGGCTTCTCTCTCGCTGTGGCCGTGGACCGCTGCGCCAGCACTCCGCAGCAAATCATCTCTCCCGCGGGTGACACTGCTCGGGAAACCCTGCCCTGTGCCAGATTGCTTCTGGGTCAGTGCGACAGATAACACCGGTGCCTGTCCTTGACGAGTGCCCCGGATTCTGCTTCCTCGCTTGTCAAATGAGCCTGTCACAAAGTCTGGGCTCCTGCCACTGGTGTGGTGGGCACAGTCCCCTCCCTGCCTTTCACTGTCCCAACTTGGATTTTGTTCAGAGCAGTGAGCACATGCCCACGAGACAACGACTGATCGGGACCGGAACGGGCCAGCCCGTCCACCTTTGCTGGATTCTCCCTTCCTCCCCTGTAGCTAGGGCCGGCCAGGTGGCCAGTCTAGCCAGTGAGGCTTAAAGGGAAGTCTTCGGAGATATCTGCCCCTGGATACTTTTTTCCTTTGGTAATAAAAGAAAAAAACACTTCATTTCTCTTCAGGAAATGCCCCTCCCCCTCCTTTCTTCCCACTTTCTACCTCGAACTTGGTTGTGATGCCCGGAGCTGCAGCAGCCCTTGGTGCCCATAAAGCTATATGCGCTAGGACAAAAAGCCAACTGTCTGAAGAAGACAGAGCAGAAAGATGTGAAGAGCCTGGTCTCGTGGTGCCAACCTTCAGCTGCTGCTCCAGCCCTGACCTGCCAACTCCCCTCTCTCCTCGTGGGAGAGGAATGCTTGTCTTTCCTGCTGAAGCTATCATTCCTAATTGATACTTTTGGGAGGCTTCTAAGAAACTACCAGACACAGTGAAAAGTATAAGGCACATGGGGCCAGACACAACTGGGTCCAAACATCAGAGGCTGTGAGCCTGGGTACATTATTTAAACTCTCTGAGTTCAAACGCCTCAGCGATCAGGAAAGAAAAAAAAAGAAGAGAAGGAAAAAGAAAGAGAAGGAAACTCCAGGAAATGCCGGAAGGCTGGAAAGGCATACGTGTGCACCTATATTCAGTTGACCATTCAACAAATAGTTGTTGAGCACCTACTCTGTGGCATTCAGTCAGTACCCATTTAATGAGCACCTACTATGCTCTAAGCACTGGGCTAAGCACGGTAGGTATGTCCATGACACAAAGTCCTCGTAAATTTACATTGGGAAGTTTCCTTTGGGTTTCAATTCCTTAGAAGCAACATCGCCTGGAACATGGAATTGCTCCCACCATCACTGATGCGGAAGCAGGGGCTCAGAACCCCCTGCTTGTGGCGGAGCAGAGCCTACCCCCGACCTGGACCGCCAAGAGCTGCCATGTGCCACATCAGCGAGGCATGGCAATTTTGCAGGTATAAAACGCTCCGGGAGAAGGACAATGTCACGGCCACGTCCCTTTGGAAATGCATTTCTGATTCTGATCTCATTTTATGAGACACAGACAATAGGTTATCTGGAAAATGCACAGGCTCTTTGCTCCCGGCTTCTCAGACCTGATGGAATTACCAGACCGGGAGAGCCCTGGCCGAGGCTGGCACTGGGAAAGCTCTCCTATCTATTTTTACCATCGCCTTCTTTAGCTATGCGAGGAGCCTGAGGAATCCAAGTGCAGTGTTTCCTTCTCTGACGAGAAAACAGGAAAGTACCTCACTTTCCAGAACTTGGGCTCAAGTGTGAGGGGCTATCACTGCCTATGTCACCCCATCCTCATGTCCACTCTGGGAAACAGAGTCACCCATCCTAATTTACATAGGGAGAAACTGAGCTAAGATGATTGCACTTTTCCCAGCCTCTGTAAAGATTCAAAAGTCTAGCTGGTAACACTTTCCTCTTAGCCATTTGCAAACCGTGAGTAGCTCAGCAAACCATGAGAAGCCAGCCTAATCGATGCAGAGATAATAAAAATCATGTGAACACGGTATTTACTGGGTATCTCATCATACCCATTTAGCGGATGAATAAACTGAGGCACAGAGGAGGAAAGCAATTTGCCCAGTGATCCACAGCTAGCAAGTGGTGAAACAGGACTTCTGCTGTTTCTAAGCGATGCATGGGGGTCCTTCCCAACTGGTGTCTGCTGTGCATGAGAGCTGGGACCCAGGTCCCCCACGTGGCATGTGTCCCCTACCTCTCAGATGGGGAGATGCAGCCATCGTTCCTATTTGCAGAGACGGCACCTGAGGCTGATGGTCCCACAGAGGCTGAGCTTGAACTAGGGTTCTCCCTTATAAATTTTGTCCTCGTGTCCCGTAGATGGGTCATCAAGCAGGCTGACTTGGGCTGGAATTCCTGCCCTTTCACCCAGCTCTGTGACCACAGGAAAGTTGCTAAACCTCTCTGAGCCTCAGTTTTCCCATCCTGGCACTGCTCTCCCAGAGCCATGAGTCATGTATTTCTTTTTGCTTTGCCTCCACGCCTGAGAGGAGAACTCCCCTGCATGATCATTTCCAGGGAGGCGGTCACTCTAGGGAATTCAGGAAATACTCCCCTTTGCCTTGGGCTTTTCCTTAAAGCGGGCAGAGCCCCTGCTGGGCACCCGTGCTCCGGTGGGTCACTGCATGTGGCAATTTGAAGCCTGTCCATCTGTCTGGAGCCCGGCCAAATGCTCGTCTCCCACCACTCTGCCCAGGTGCCCAAGATGCCACCAATACATCCCCGGGGGCCCCCGCATCCCCTGGCCCAACCTGAAAATGCTCAAGGGAAGGCTGACAGTGAAAACTGTAGATGTACTAATAAAATACTCGCTCCCATTTACGGAGCATGGCGCCTGTGCTGGGCTTTGCGGAGAGCCTGGTGGGTCTCATCCTTTGAGCTAAGTGGTGTTCCTCCTATTTCACGGATGAGGAAACAGGCTCATGAGACCAATTCCGTGTTCCGTGGTGGTGCTGTGATGGAGGGCGGCCGGCATCCCAGCCAGAACGTAGGGCGACAGCTTCTCTGCGTATCCTGGCCGCGGACGTGAGGCTGGGGACTCCCAGAGAGCAGGACTGCGTCGGGTCCGTAGCACAGGTCTGGCACACAGTAGGTGCTCACTAAGTGTTCACTGAATGAATGAATGAATGAATGAATGAATGAATGAGGCCCTGCGTCCCATGGCGGAGACCGGCTAGCTGCCCGCCACATGCATGCCTCTCCCTCCTGAGCAAGTATCTGGTCTGCATTCCCCAGCCTTCCTTGTGGTTTTGGCCCTGGAACTTGGGGAGATGTTATGGGCACCGTCTCCAAGGCTGGTCCATAAAAACCTTCTGGGCCGTCCTCTGCTCGCCCTTTCTCCCCATTGTCTAGCCCTGTGCAGAGGATCCAGCCGAGAATTCAGAGGCTGGAGGGATGGTGGACCGCCAAGACGGAACAGAGCCTTGGTGCCTGAGCCACTGTCTGGAGGAAAGGTGGTCCAAGCACCTGCCTTGGGCTGTTTCTTGGCCAAGAAATAAACGTGCACCACGTCAAGCAGCCGAGGTGTGGACCTTGTTTGCCGCAGCTTTAGACTGCGGTAATTGATGGGGGGGCTGGAGAGAAAACTTGCCCTAAATCAGAAGCTCTCGGGGTTGAAAAGGACCTTGGATGTCCCAGAGGCAAAGTTCCCACACAGTATGACCTCTCCACCTGCGGTTCTCCCAACCGGATTTGCACACCCACTGTGACGGGGCGCTCACTCCCAGGAGGCTTCGTTGCCTATCTTTGGATTGCCCAGGCTGTGGGAGGAGACTTGCTTACCCTGAGCCCTGCCGCCTGGCGCTTTTCCCATGTTGACCCCCCCTCATCCTCCACACAGAGCTGACTCTTCCTCCTCACACACAGCTGAAGGCAGAGACCAGGTCCTCCTGGCTGACGTCTCGTTGTCTCGTTTCTTCATTCAGTGGATGAGTCCAGGGCAGGCCCAGCCATCTGTCCCTTTCCTCCAGAAAGGGTACAGTTTGTAGGGCCAGCCTGTGTTCATGTTTCATGTTTCGTGTGGGCCACGAGAGGGCCGATTCTCTTCAGCTCTGGCCCTGGCACCAGCCTCCGTGGGAAGTCACCGCAGTCACCTTTCCCAAAATGCCACCCCACCAGCACCGGGCCTCCTATCACACTTCATCTCAACTCGACAGGATGCGCATCGTTGTAGCCCATTTTCCTGGAGAGGAACAGAGGCTCGGAGAGCACTAACTCCGCGTGCTCGGAGGACCTTCACCAGAACATGCTAGCCTGGGGCTCACATCCAGGTGTGTCTGATACCATAGCTAAGGTGCCACCTTCCAGGTGGGGGGAGCGGACCCCAGCCCATGAGGGCCACGGATGAAAGACTGGGCCAAGCAACTCTGGCCTCAAACAGTAGTGTGGGCCTGCCTCGTGGGATCAGCTGCCCTGGCCCACATTCTGTCCACTTGGGTCAGGATGGCCTTGTCCCCGGAGGCCTGTGGCTCCTCCCTGGGCACCTGGGAGAAGGGATCACAGAAGGAGGGGCCAAGGTCTATGCTGCAGCCATTCCCTGTGTCCGAATCGGTTAAGAGAAGCCCGAGTCTGGCAGGGCCAATTGCCGGGCAGACCTCTGTTGACTGGAAAGTTGCTAACATATGTCCTTAATCCGACCTGCCGGCTCCTTGCCAGGCGCTGGAAGGCACGGCTGCTCGGCAGGCCCGCCGAGTGTGGACGGCAGGCTCCCAGCTCACGGGGCCTGGGCGCCTGCCACGTGCTAGGGACTCACGCACAGCGTTTTACTTCATCCTCACAAGAGGCCAGAAAGGTGGCTGACTCTGTACCACTTTCCAGGTAAGGACACCGAGGCTCAAAAAGTGATGTCATTTGTGCACATAGTGGGGGTGGGAGAGATGAAGTTTGTTTATGCACAGGCAGACATGGGCTTAAATTGTGTCCATTCTGTGACACAGTTCCCCGTGTTCTGGGTGGGGAAGATTTCTGATGGTGTCTAGCCCCTCTCCTTACACTTCCTACACCGAGTGGCCCTATGTGGATCGCGGGACCAGAGGGCGATGGCCCCACTGGATCATGAGTTTCATCACAGCGAGGACTGATCCGATGAACCCAAGGGCTCCCATGGCTGAGTGCAGGAGGGGCTCAGGACACGGTGGGTGCAAGGGTCTGGAGGGCTTGCTATGGGGAAGGTGAGAAGGGAGAAGGACTGGGGACGGCATCAGGGGAGGAGCAGGAAGAGTAAAATGGCAAAAGATAAGGAGAGAGAGTCAACAAGAAGGAAGTCTGGAGGGGAAATGTTTGCAATCAAAGGAAGAGAGGCAAGAGAAGCAAAGGGAAAGGCCCTCAGCAAAGGGAAGAGCTCAGCCTCCACAAGAATACACAGGGCTCCCCAGAAGCACAGGGAGTCATCTGGTAAGGTAGTGAGCTCACTGTCCCTGGGGGTGTGCAAGCAGGGCTGCATGAAACTGTGACTGGGAAGTGCTAGAGGGGATTCACCCATTCAGAATGGCTGTGCAGGCATCTCCCAGGCCTGAGAGACGGAGGTTCTGATCGTGGTGACTGACCCTCTGACACGTGCTCATGGAGGGAGGAGGACCAGAATTGTAAGCTCAAAGCTGCTCTTCTTAGTTAATGTAGGTGCTCTGTCCTTGACCCTGAACTCTCAGAAACCCAGCGGGGGCCAGCTGTGATCTTATGAAGATGTGCAGGGCCCCATTCAGGAGAGGTCTAAGTTCCTCTGCCGTGTTCAGGGCTACCTGTGGCCTGGTCCTGGTCCCTCCCCAGCCTTCTGTCCCTGTGCACCTCTCCCCTCGCCCCAGCACCCCATCCAAGCTCCACATAAGGCTGACCTAGCCCCCCCGCCAGTCCCTCCCTTCCCTGACCCCAGGGATCAACACTGGATGGAGGTTGACCCTGGAAAGGGGCGTGACCTTGAACTTTCCCTCAATCCCAAGTCCAGGTCCTGTTTTCTTCAGTGGCGGGAAGTCCCCAAAGAGGCTTGCAGCTGAGGTCTATATTCCGGTCACTGGGGGGCCTGGGCAGTGCCTCACGGGGTCCGGTGTGCCGGGTGATTTTCTAGCTTTGCCACCTCAGCCCAATGGCCTCATCTCTCTGAGCTTTGGTTTCCTCGGCTGCAATAGCATGAGGAGCCATTCTTGATATTTTTGGTGTCAGGACCCCCTTGCTCTTTCTCTTTTTTAAGTGGTCTCCAGATTGGACACGGAGGCCAACCCAGGGCTTGAACTCAGAATCCTGAGATCAAGACCTGAGCTGAAAAAAAAAAAAAAAAGACCTGAGCTGACATCAGGAGTCAGACGCTTAACCGACTGAGCCACCCAGGTGCCACCCAGGTGCCCCCCACTTGTTCTCTTACAAAGTACTAAGGACCCCAAAGAGCTCTTGTGTATGTTATATCTACTGACATTTAGACATTAAAATGCTTTATTTATTGATTTATTAAAAATAAAAACAGATCTCTGACATGTTAACATAAATATGTTTTCCATTTCAAAGTAATCAGTGAAAAGAGTGGCATTGTCCCATTTCTGCAGATTGCCTTACCGTCTGGTTTAATAGATTCAATCTGTTGCAATAGACTGTTTGCTTGAAGTCCATAAAGAAAAGTGAAACTTGCAGATACGTAGCTAAAAGATGCAGGGGATTTAATAGGCTTTTCAGGTCATTTCTTTTTTCTTTTTTAAGATTTTATTTATTTATTTGACAGAGAGAGAGAGAGAGAGAGAGAGAGATCACAAGTAGGCAGAGAGGCAGGCAGAGAGAGAGGGGGAAGCAGGCTCCCTGCTGAGCAGAGAGCCTGATGCGGGGCTCGATCCCAGGACCCCGAGATCAGGACCTGAGCCGAAGGCAGAGGCTTTAACCCACCGAGCCACCCAGGTGCCCCGACAGGTCATTTCTTGATACTACACAAAACCCAACAAGTGGGAGCCCTTGTTGATGTGGGATCTGAGAATGTATCAATGGCCTTTTTTTTTTTCTTAGTTTCCATAAAATCCATGAGTCTATCCTGTACCTCATTCCTTTTTCTTTTTTTCCTGCAGTATAATTAATACATGGTGTTATATTAGTTTCAGGTGTATGACATAGTGATTCAACCATTCTAGGTACTGCTCCCTGCTCACCACCATAAGCGTAGTAACTTCAGATGGGTCTCTGACCAATGCGTGATTTTGAAACACCACGCAATCGTCATTTGGAAAACGCTAACTCACTGACTGATGGGATCTCCCCAGTGTGGACACAAAGAATCACACATCAAAACCTCACAATCACTCATCTCACCACCAATCCCAAGTCTTGGAGTATGGGGAAGCAAGCTCACAATGGTGGTTGCAAATTTTCCAAAATTCTGCATTTTCTCCAAAGCTTCAATCTTCTTATGGGCAACCACTCCTATGAGTTGTTTACCCCGAGGTGAAAGGCTCACTTCATTCATTTTTCAGAAAATATCTGCCCCCGATCCAATCTGTATGACCACGGTTAGCCTGTCCATCACTCTTTAAACTAAAACTGGCGCCTTGCGAAAAAAGTAGTTAGTTCAGTTCACAATCGAGCAATTGTACTGGTTGCTTTTCCTCAAGGCAACAACCACACTTCAGTCTGCAGAGGAACTCCCTGGGCTGAACTTCCCATTTCGACACACAGAGTATTAAAATGATGTGTTCTTGAGGGTTGCGATTTAAAAAAACTAGCGATTTTTTACCTGTTAGGCATATGGCTGTGGACAATACAATGACTATTAGTATGGTTTGGGACCAACACTTCTGTTCCAGTAGAGGACTAGGCAGTTCCGCTCACCAATGGTTTTGTACCATCAGTGAAATGTCAACACAGTGAAACACAATTTAGTATTAGTAATAACATTAATATTAGGATACTACATTGTATTAGTATTACCATGAACATAGTTTTTACCCCCAAGACCTCAGGGAACCCCCAGGGGTCCATGAGCCCTTCTTTGAGAACCACTGATACTAAATAAATAAGTAAATAGATAAATAGAGTATGGCATTTGATTGTTTTGTTTTGTTTTTTTTAGATTTTCTTTATTTATTTGACAGAGAGAGAGGGAGCACAAGCAGGGGGAACAGCAGGCAGAGGCAGAGGGAGAAGCAAGTACCCCGCTGAGCAGAGAGCTGAATGTGGGGCTCAGTCCCAGGACCCCGAGATCATGACCTGAGCCAAAGGCTCAAGCCCAACTGACTGACCCACCCAGGTGCCCCAAGAGTATGGTATTTGGAGTCAGATAGACCAGACTTAGAATCCCAGATTGTACCAGCTATGGGACATTCAGCCACTTGCTTAAATCTCTGATTCCCAGTTCTCATCCATAAAATCAAGATTATGTTACCTGCCTCACAGAGTTGTCTTGAAACTCAAATGAAATAATGTCTACGCAAGTGCCTGATATAATGCTGGATATGTAGCAGCCTCTTCACAAAGGTACCTTCCCCTCTGTTATGTAATGAACTGTGTCTCCCCACCCCACCCCACCCCCCCGCCTGCCAAGTTCCTGTGTTGAAGTCCCAACCAGTGTTACTGTATTTGGAGATACAGACTTTATGGAGGTAATTAAGGTTAAATGGGTTTATAAAGTGAAGTGGAGCTTTAATCTCATAGCACTAGTGTCCTTACAAGAAAAAGAAGAGACACCAGAGATCTCTCTCTCTCTACCTGGCTCTCTAGGGTCATGTGAGGACACAAAGAGAAGGTGGCTGTCTACAAGCCAGGAAGAGAGCTCCCAACAGAAATGAAATTTGCTGGCACCCCAGGCACATGGCAGATTCAGTCAGTTAAGCATCCAGCTCTTGGTTTGGGCTCAGATCATGATCTTGGGGCTCTGGGATTGAGCCCCGTGTTGGCCTCTGTGCTCAGCAGAGTCTGCTTGAGATTCTCTGCCTCTCCCTTTCCCTGTGCCACTACCCCCAACTCATGCTTTCTCTCTCTCTCAAATAAAGAAATCAACCTTTGAAAAAACAAAGATCTTTACAGGCACATTGATCATGGACCTCTAGCCTCCAGAACCATGAGAAAATAAATGTCTATTGTTCAAGCCCTTTGTCTATGGTATTTTGTTGTTGTATCCCAAGTGGACTAATACACCCTCCCCATACCCTTCTCTCAAGGGCCTTGTGTTGTTGGTTTGTATGGTTTGAAAGTTCTTTGTTAGCTGAAAAGACCTGGGCATGAGCAGACAATATTAGTGTTAGAAACTCTGTTCCTAGACAGTCTTTGGGCAAAGCTCCTGGCTTGAAGATCTTGCCTTGAAGGACATTGATGAGAATGTTCCAAGATGCCAGATATTTGGTAACCATACTGGGAAGAAAACAGTTTTTGAGTTGATTTTCTGAAACAATACATAGTGGGAAGATTTTCAGGGTGGTAGCCAAGAGAATCAGTTTAAAGCCCTAGCAGGCTCACCAAAGCAGATCTGTCACATGGGGACACCAGCAGCCCATTTGTTGATGGTAATGGAGGTGGTGGTAATGATGGTGCTGATAGTGGTGGTAATCATGGTGGTGATGGTGATAATGTTAGTGATGATAGTGACAATGGTGATGATACTGACACTGATCATGATGATAGTGACAATGTCAAAGATGGTGATGGCAATGACAGTGATGGGGTGATGGTGAAGTTGGTGACAATGATAATGACCATGATGAAGATGCTAATGTTAGTAGTGATGATGGTGGAAATGACAGTGGCAATGATAATGGTAACTACAGTGATGATGACGGTGATGATGATGATAGTGTTGATGGTGATGATAGTGATAATGGTGGTGATGGTGATGACGGTGGTGATGATGATAGTGATGGTGGTGGTGATGATGATGATGGTGATGGTGGTGACAGTGATGATGGTGATGATGACGGTGATGGTGGTGATGATGACAGTGATGATGATGGTGGTAATGGTAGTGATGGTGGTGATGGTGGTGACAGTGATAATGGTGGTGATGGTGGTGACGATGATGGTGATGATGGTGGTGGTGATGATGGTGGTGATGGTGGTGATGATGGTGGTGATGGTGATGGTGGTGATGGTAGTGATGGTAGTGATGGTGGTGATGGTGGTGATGGTGGTGACAGTAATGATGATGGTGGTGGTGATGGTGGTGACAGTGATGATGGTGATGATGACGGTGATGGTGGTGATGATGACAGTGATGATGGTGGTGGTGATGGTGGTGATGGTGATGATGATGGTGATGATGGTGATAATAGTGATGATGGTAATGATGATGGTGATGATGGTAGTGATGGTGATGATGGTAATGATGATGGTGATGATGGTGGTGATGATGACAGTGATGATGACAATGATGATGATGATGACAATAGAACAATTATTACTTTTTTAAGCATCAAACATATGCAAGGAACTGTGCTCAGTGCTCTACATGTGTTAGCTCATTTGATGAAATGTAGTACCTGACAGGCATATTATATCTATTTTACAAATAAGTACACTGAGCCATCAGAGGCTGAGTAACTTGCCCAAGGGCACATGGCTGCTAAGTGTCTGAGCTCCATTCTTTCCGTCTGTCCCCAAAGCAATTTCTTTTCTTTACTCTTCTCTTCCTTTCCTTAGTTTGTTTTTATGACTATACCTAAGTTAGCAGTAGACTGAAATCAGGGTTTGGGGTTGCAGGAAAAGGAAGCTAAGTAACTTGCTGAAGGTCACACAGCTTATAAGTGGCCAAGCCAGGATGTGACTCCAGATCTCTGCTCTGAGGCTCTGTCTGGCTTCGGGAGCTTAGGGCTGATGTGTAAGTGTATGATGTCTCTGGAAGTGCCTGCCAGTTTGACTTCCAGAATCCAAGAGACTCTGTGTCCTGCCCCCTCAGAGAGCCTTAGGAGAGGGAGGCAGGTTAACTGGCCTTGTAGACACTAAGCTATGTATTCGGACACCACCCTACCCTCCACTGAGCTCCTGCCACCCCTATGCAGTCCAACACTAGCCTTCTGAGATGGTCTCAGCCAAGGACTAACTAGCCTGCTCAAGTGGGACAGACTTGTCACAGAAGCCAAGAGAATCTCGTGTGCTAGGTGTCTGTGTTGGGAGGTGCAATGAGGAGGCTCAGCTGAGACCAGCCATGGCGCTGAGGAAGGGGATCCTGGGGCTTCCAGCACCTGCCATCTGGTTTAAGCCCATCCCAGCTCTGTGGGACTGGTGTTCCCAATAGGGGCTGAGGCTGAAGCTCCCACACAGTTGGAGAGCAGAACTAGAATCAGAAGCTGGGCCTGTGGTACTCTCAAACCCAGACCCTTCCCACGACACTGCTTCTTTTATGGTTAGAAAGGTCAGATTTTTCTGGACAATAGGTCCTGGAGATAGATGGAAAGGAAGGCAGGAAGCCTCTACCCCCAAAGGTGGTGGGCAGGAAACTGATCCCTTACTATGTCCCAGGCCTTGACCCAGTCTCCTGGCTCCTCCCCAAAACCTCTGGGGACAGAGGAGAATGGAATTACGAGGTCTTTGTGACCAACGGTGATGTTATGCTCAGTGACCTTAAAATTATGTGACTGGGCAAGTATCACAGCCTACTGTGTGGTCATGCTGGGCATGCAAGGGCCTATGGCAACTCTTCCCTGGTATAACAATGTAAGCAGAACTTACATTACCCTGCTCTAACTGCTATGTGTTAGTCCACCCAGCCTCTCAACAGTGCCAGATGGTAGGTTATTATTACTTTTGAGGTGCAGAGAGACACACTAGGAGGTGAAGACTGGGGTTTGAGCTCAGAGAGTCTTACCCCAGGGTCTATGCCCCTTCTCTTTACTTGCCCACCCTTCTGCTTTCTTTGATTAGTCCTATGGCCCCTTTTAGGTCATGCTGGATCTGTCCTTTTATCCCCAGGCACAACTCCATTTCACAATGGGGATACTGAGGCACAGAAAGGTTAGACAAAGGTCTCCTGGCTGGTGAGAGGCTGGGATTTGAACCCAGGGCATCCAGCTCTGAGCCCACATTCCTAATCATCAGGCTACACTGCCTCTTCTGACTTCCTGGGAGAGATGGACCGGAATGGCTTCCCAGGCCCTCAGAGGTTTCCCCTGTCCACTTCTGTGGCCTTGATCTCTACCACGTCCCCCTGGCTCTCTGCAAGCCAGAAAAGCTTGTTCCTTCTTCAGGGCCTTTGCACTTGCTGTTCCCTCTGCCTCGAATGTGCTTCCTCTGGCCCTTCTCCCAGTGGGTCTGACCCCAGCTCACCATTCTGACTTCAGCTCATGTCACTTCCCCACAGAGGCCTTCTCTGATCCATGAGCTTCTCCCAGAGGGCCCCTCCAGAGTCATCTTTGCTCTAAGACCCTGCTTTGCCCTTAACAGCATCATCACTGCCCAAAGGCACTTTGTCACTGCTCACTTAAGGGCCTTCGGTGTCTACCTCTCACTGGGGCAGGTCTGTATTGTCTGTAAATCCCCACAGTCCAGTGCTATGCCTGGCACATAGTAGGGGTTCAATTAACACTCATCAGGTGACTGTTGAATTTGAAGAATGCTACAATCCAAAAGTTTATGTCCCTCCAAAACTCACAGGTTGAACTCCTAACCCCCAAGGTGGTAATTTTAAGGAAGTAGGGCCTCTGGGTGGAGGGCTCATGAATGAGATTAGTGCCCTTATAAAAGACACCCCAGGAAGCTCCCTCCCACCTTCTGTCCTGTGAGGTCAGTGAGGAGATGGCTGTCAGTGAGGAAGGGGGCGCTCACCAGATACTGAATGTGCTATGGCTGTAACCTTGGACTTCCGCAAAGACAAATTGCTTCCCAAATGCACCCATTTCCTGAAAATTTGGGCTCCCTTCTTGCAAAAAAGAGAAGTCAAGCCACCTCTCTGGTTTGGAAAATGTCTCTTCAATGCCTTTTTCTGAAAAAGAATTTGCTCAAAACAGGCCATCTGTCAGAAGACAGTCCCTTCCCCCAGAGTGCTGGAAACACAGCTCCCTCTCACCAATCCCAAGGTGGCTGCCTCCCAGGCCATGGAAATCCATGACCACAGGACCCTCCTTTTCAGCCAGCAGCAGGCATCCCTGGGATCTTACCCTACGTGGAGCTGTGCCCACTGATGTCTTGCTAGAGTTTAAACCCCTGAAGACCATGGATCATTACCCCTGGGTGAGGCATCCCAGTCTCCAGCATTTAGAGATCTGAGATCCAGCCATGATGTTAAGAGGCTCCAACTAGTGTCCTGGAAGGAGTATGACCACACAGCCAAGATGAAGCCCAGGGAGCCCCCAGCCAGCCCAGCCACCCCAGATCAGGGAGGGAGGCCAACTGGAAGGTGCCTGCCCAGCCCTGCAACCAGATGAACGCAGTCCGGTGAGCAATCCCAGCCAACAGCTCAGGAGCAGATGAGCCATCCAGCTTGGCCCAGCCAACCCATGGGATTCTGAGACATAATCAGCCATTGCTGTCACAAGCCTCTATGTTACAGAATGATAACAAATAATGGAAATAATCCGTGAGTACTTCTGTGTGCATGTCCTAAAAATAAAGACATTCTTTCACATAACTCCTGGCAGTCAGGAAAATTTAAAGTCAGGAAATTAAACATTGGTACAATATTATTATCTCATCAGTAGTCCTTATTCAAAATTGTCCCATTCATGTCCTGTACAGCCTTTTTTCCCTCCAGCCCGGATCCTTCTGAAACAAATTTGCTTCTGTTGGTGGGCACATCCCCACACAACCGTCATCAATGAAAAGCATCACTCCTTGGAGTGGTTCAAAACATAGGGATTGTCCACTCCCCAGGCCCTGGACCCTGCAGCTCCCCCAAGTGCTTGGCAGGGAAGCCTCAGTAAAGGGGCTCCCTTTGCAGACTCGCAGAACTGGGTCAGTCTCCTGACTTCACCCCAACTAGCTCTGTGACCTTACATGTGGGACCCACCCCTAGAGCCTCAGGTTCCCACCTGTGAAAGTCCCAGCTTCCCAGATGCCTCGGGCAGAGAGGGGCAAGAGGCAGATGCTCAGTCAGTGGGGGTTTTCATCCTCCTTCGCTGACAAAATGTAAGTTTTATGGGCGAGCTCCATACATTTTGGCTCAGGAAAGGCTGGATGCCCACAGATGGAAAAACAAACTTTTAGTTCTAAAGCAAACTGCATGTTCCAGGGACCACATTGGCTTTCCCGTCTACACGTGGTACACTAGGCCCCAGTGATTACCACCCCACCATGCCCAGAAACGTTTATTGACCAAAATACAATCTCATTAGTGGTTTTAGAGAGACACAGAGGCCAATGTGGCTAATGCAAACTCTCCCAGCATGCAACCTTACAAATGACACCCCTCTTGGAATCTGATTCCAAGCGGTGCATGTGGCCCAATCCCTCCCCTCCTCCCAACCTTTTATCTCTGGATTTCTGCTTGTAAGTGCACTTTGGGATCTGGCCTCTCTATCTGGCCATCTCCGGTACGGTGTCCTGTAGAATTCATAAAGGAAGCCACAGGCCGCCCGTGCACAGCAGGGGCATGGGGGTAATTACAGGGCCCACCACTGTGAGCAAGGCCTTCTACAAAAAAGGAAAGGCCCTGTCCTTTCATTAGTGGTCACTGCCTAGAGAGCCCTCAGGGAGGGGACAGGAGCCCCCCAGAATGCGATCTCAAGGCATGTTGAGCCCAAAAAAGGCACCTGTGAGAAAGGGGGAGTGTGTGGCCCAGGTGTTCTCCATATAGGAGCTCACCCTGGCCACCTGCACTGTTGGCCCCTTCAGCAGGTGTGAGCTCAAGGCTCAGAGAGGTTATGGTTCTTACCCAAAGTCAGAGTGCTAGATTCACACCCAAAGCATGGGCTCTGGAGCTGGCCTGCCTGGGCAAACCCCAGCGGCGCCCCTCCTGGTATGACTCTGGGTTCTCAAGTCTAACGTCCGGAACCTCAGTTTTCCCAGCTGTGAAATGGCAACAAGAGCATAGCTTTGTGAAAAGGTTGCCGTAACATGGCTTACAGCAGGGCCTGCCCTGCAGAAAGTGCTGTGTGGTCACGCCATCTCATCTTTAACCAACACCAATGTCCAAACATCATTAGACATAAACAATGTGTTTTTGTTTTGACTGAGGTAAAATCCACATAGCATAAAATTAACTGTTTTCAAGTGTGCAAATCTTTGGTGTTGAATGCATTCACAACACGGTACAACCATCAGCACTCTAGTTCCAAGACATTCCCATTGCCCCAAGGGGAAATCCCGTCCCCATTAACCAGTCACTCCCCGTTGTCCCCCCACAAACAGCTCCTGATGACCACCGATGTTCCTTCTGTTCCTGTGGGCCTGCCTAATCTACGTGTTTCCCAGGAATGGAGCCATACAGTAGGTGTCCTTTTATGCCTGGCTTCCAGCTCTCGGCATCATGCCTCACGGGTGGATGGCCTGTGCTTTGCTCCCGTTTTTTTCTGGCTGAATCATATTCCTTTGCATGAATATGCCATCCTTTGTTAACCCATTCATTCATCAGCTGATGGACTCTTGTGCTCCCTCTTCGCTATTGTGAATAATGCCGCCATGAGCAGCACAAACTCGGTTTTCTGTAGACACCTGTATCCCTTTCTCTCGCGTAGATACCTAGCCGTGAAATTCTTAGGTCCGGTGGTAATTTTATGTTTCACTTTTTAAGACGTCACTAAATTATTTTCCACTGTGGCTGCACCATTTTTTACTTTTCCACCAACACTGCCCCTGGGTTCTGGTTTCTCCGAGCCCTCACCAACACTTACTTTCCGTCTGTTGATTCCAGCCCATTCTTGTAGGTGTGGAAGGGTAACGACGTGGTTTTCAAATGAATCTAAAATGTGATTTTTGGTTTTGTACGTAAGCACTGTGAGCCCTGGAGACTCAGGTCTAGACAAGGGTGAATCCTCCCTGGGCCTCAGTTTCCAGCTCTTTCACGGGACGTGGTTATTCTGGATTCGTGTTTCCCAAATAACCTCTGTGGGAACGGCAGAGAGAAGCAGACGGTTTGCAGCTAAGATGGAATTGTGCAGACCCCTTCTTGAGTCTAAGAGGAAGAAAAGATGAGTCGTTCGGATGAACTTGGCTCCATCTGGAGTTTTTCTTCTTATACGTGAAGACCTAGACACAGTGGTAAGGGATCTGGCCCTTGGTCCTCGGGGCTGTCATGCTAATATCTTCAGGCAGAGCCCCAACCTTCCTGGGGACCCAAAAGCTCTCGAGCCAGATCAGAAACAGACAGTCCCTTCCTGCTTAGCAATCTGGGCTTCTCCAGGCAGTGTCACTGGCCTGAGCAGGCCCCAGAAACCCCAGCGGCCATGCAGAACATTCCAGGCCCCTCTGTTTCCTGGGAGGAAACACGTTTTCATTTCAAGCGCACGTCTCTATCTCACCGCTGTGCTTTTACTCTTGCTGCCCAGGGCACCCTTCCTCACCGCCTTCACCCAGCCTGTTTCTACAAATCTGAAGACAGGTCAGTGCCTCTTCCTCCAGGAGGCCTTCTCTGATGCCCTGCCTGGATTGTGGGTCCCTCCCCCATTGCCCAGGCCCCCTCTGTCTGTACCCTGTTTCAAGCACTTTCTCTTTAACCAGAATCCTCCACTGGGCTGTGAATTCTTTGAGTAGGAACTGTGGGATTCATGTCAAGATCCCTCATACTCATTGAGGCCAAGTCTGGGAGAAAGTGCCCATAGGAGATGATGGTGTCCAGGCTGCTTGGAGCCTTGCACTGAAGTGTCCTCTGAAATCCAGCCCCTTCCCACTGTATACAGTCTGGGTGTTTAGGCAATCATGGTACCTGATCTGGTTTGGCCATGAACTGGGCACATGGCCCACACTGGGCGAAGGAGATACTCTGCAGAGAACTTCAACCATGGTAGAGTGACACTAGGTAATGTAAAGGCTAACACAGAGTTGTCTGACCTCTTCTTACTTCTTGCTCCCCAGAGGCCCAGACTACCCAGTCCCTGTCTTTCTGAGGCCTACTGGTTCAGCGTCTCTTGACTTCTGTAAACTACCCTAAATCTCAGAAATAAACATCTTTTGTTTCACACAGTTTGCCAGACTCTATTTCTGTCACTTGCCTCCCAAGAACCCTGGTGGATTCAACACATCCACATTTATTTGCAGTGGATGTGTGAAGGGGCGAGCCCAGTCTGGAGGACAGAGATGGCCAATGGGCTGGGAAGGGCAGAAGGGAGAGAAGGCACCTCCAGCAGAGAGATGGCTAAAGCAAAGATCCCCGGGAATCCACACACTGCCTGGAGCACGAGGGTGAAGGGGAATACGAGGACTTCCTGGCTGCAAAACCAAGCCCGAGACTGACCGTCGGGCAAATCCCCAGCACCCACCTCGATGTGGAGAGCATCTCCACTGGTCCTCCATGGAGCCCGGAGCTCACCGAACTGCTGGAGGGAAGGGTGCTAGAGAGCAGCGCCTTTGCGAAATGCACGTCCCAGGGATGCTCTCCCATCATGTCGGCCTCCGTTTCTTTGTGTTCATTGTGTTTTGATATAAAACAGAGAGATGCCCAAATGTATAGAGGAACTTCAGGTGGTGGGAGTGGCGAGGGGAGGGAACTGGGAACGGGACTTTGGATAATGGCCCTCTTCCCAAGTCTTCGATGGAGAACTTGGGGTGCAGGATGGTGCCTGAGAAACCAAAGATCCGACCCGGCCGACAACATCTCTTGCCAGAGTTGTCTTACTTCAATAAAAATGGACACTTTCTCCCTTAAGCCTTTCAAAAAGGTGGGCTCCAGATGGATAAAAACCTTAGATGTGAAGGTTACCATCAAAACCCAATCAAAGAAAGCATAAGAACTTGGAGAGGTGGGACTCTCGGGCACTGTCACTCGGCCAGGCTGGTCTGGCTGCATCCCAAGGCTCCAGAGACCCGCTCTGGGGTACAGAATCATGGATACTGAGCACTTGTCACATAGGTCCTGGGATGGGGGGAGCAGCAGCAGGACACGCATGCCCTGTTGGCACTAGTCTAAGGAACCAGGGATGGGGGGACAAGCTGGTGTCTATCCCTCACTCACGGGGGACGTGTGGCAGGCAGGACACGGACTCTAGGTGGACTGCACCTCAATTTGGGGCAGGAAGCGAGGGGAACAAAGGGGACACCTGAGGTCAGAAAGCAGGGCTTGGCTTTCCTGTTTTAATCCGTTTTCACCACCTTCTAGCTGCCTGAGCTAGGGGCACGCGAACCCCCTGAGCATCTGTATTTTCATCAGTGCTAAGTAAGGAGCAAGCCACAGCGATCACAGCTGGCAGACTGGGGGATCAGGTGAGTCCTGGAACAGCAGGACCCCCTGCCAGTGCATCGTAGGTGCTCAGCAAACAGTGCTCAGCAAACAGCTGCCACAATCATGACATCTGCAGGCTGGCGAGTCTCCTGGATAGGAAAGCACTAGCCCTCACTCCTCCGACATTGCCCACCTCCGCCCAGTGTCCCCGGAACCTAGTGAACACGGAGTTCTTGACTTTGTTTACTTATACTCTTCCAGTTGCCTCCAGCCTCCCTCCCCAGGTGTGTGGACGCTGCGCCCCCAAGCCCTGTCCTGCCACAGGAAATGCAGCAGGGCTGATCCGGAGGCCAGAGTGGCCCTCTGCAGGGCCTGTTCCTTCCTGCCCACCCCCACCCCCTCCGCTGAGGCCCTGATTAGCCTGGGTATTGGATGACCCCCTGCTCTTCTTCCCCTACCCTGCAAGGGTTAATCAGCCTTCCTGCTGGGCGGCTGGGCGGCTCGGAAGGAGGCAGCAGGGCAGCCTGGCGGCAGGAGGCTTTCATTACTTTGATGGGATACATGTGCTCGGCTTTATCTCCGGCCCTTTCTCCGTAATTCAGCGCTTGAACGTCTCAGCTGTCGGCCAGATCTGCAGACAATTGCTCGGGGTAATACTATCCGGAAAAAGCTGATAAAACGCAGATGTGACGAGGCCTCTGAAATTTGCGGTTTGCTAAGTGGTTTGCTGCGATGCTTGCCCGTGGCCTGGGCGGCTTCCCCGCGAGGCTGGGAACGGAGGGGGTGGGAGTTGCATTTTTTGTAAGTGAAAGGTTGAACAGAGGAAGTGACTGCAGATTTTTTTTTTCTAGAATTAGGAAGATCGGCGAATAGAAAGTGGAGGGTAACGTGACCATACCATGGGACTTGCAAGCTCACTGGCTCCTTTCCCCCCAGCTCTGCAGGGGCCTCCTCTGTGCAGCTTGGAGTGGGCGTGGCACAAGGGTTCCTGGGAGGAAGCCCGTGTGACCTTGAGCAGGTCGCTTGACCTCTGTCCTGCACGGCACACTCAACAGAAGAACCGAATCACCAATAAACTCAGTTGCTTGCCCCATGGGACGCACCTGCAGGAGGCCAGGCACACAGTAGGTGCTCAGTGGACGACCCTTCCACTCACCTAGGTTCCCAGATGGCCCTAGAGAGTAAAAGAACATGACCCCGTCATGAGGATGCTGGGTCCCCTTTGGATGGTAGGCGAGCAGGAGCCGGGCTATGAGTCCCCAAAACCATGACTTCCCCAGCCACGGCCACTATGCGGGACTCTGGGGGTGAAACAGCAATCACTGGGGTCTTCCTGGCCTGAAGGAAGGTTAGAACAGTGCCCCTCAACCCAAACCGTGTGCCCAAATCACCTGGGATGGGGCTAACACATGCCGACTCCCATTCGGAGGTCAGGGTGGCCAGCATTTCTCACTAACTCATAGCCACGCTGACACCGCTGGTCCCAGGTCCACAGTCTGGGTGGCAAGAGGTGCGAGGACCTCAAGGCATCAGGCTGGAGAGAGGCTCTGGGGCTTCCAGTCCTTCCCCTCTGAGCCCCCCAGGAAGTCCCTCCTGACTGGGGAGGGCGGGCAAGTCAGGCTGGGAGGGAGGGGGACGTCCCCCTCGCCTGGCTCCGCGCTTTCCTTGCAATGGCTTCCGGTGACACCCCCCTTTCCTTAACTGGCCAAGAACGATTTCCAGACGATGGGTGTACGCACTCAGAGCCGTCCCAAAGAGCCCGCTTCATAGGGCCCTTCTCAGACTGCTTTTATGACAAAGGGAAAAGCACACAAATTGATACCAGGACGTGCCACCCTGGAGTGGACCGGCCAGCTCACGGCAGCAAATGCCCCCGCCTGGTCGGCGACCTCAGGCCCCCATCCTGTGTGTGCAAGCATCTTCAAACGGATCGAGCAGCCCTCAGGAGCGGAAAAGCGGCCACTGTCGCAGGGGTCCTTTCAAGCTCCCCTTTATAGCGATGCTAAGGTGAGAAGATCCAGCAGAGGTCAAGCCCCTCGGCTGGATCTTTACCTCTCGTCCGTGAGGACAGCGGACCCGTTCTCAGATGGGAGATACCCAGGCCCCAAAAGGTTATTTCTTCCAAGTCACCTTGTTGGCCCGGGGCCAAGCTGGGACTCTAACCCAGGTGTGTTTAGGAGCCTCTGGCTCCAAAGTTCGCACCCTCGCATCTGTCCCATGCTGCCCCTGGACAGACAAACGCAACCCTGGGCTCAGCGGTGGACACTTGCGTCACCTGCAGAATTTAGGGCCACCCCTCCAGTTCTTCCCTGGAGAAGGGCAGCCCGCCACCAGAGAGGGTCCCTTTGCAGTTCCCGCCTCTCGGAGAAAGAGGGCGTCCCTCCCCCTGCCGGGCGTGGGCAGAGCTGGTAGCAATTTTCCCACAATGTGTAAATTAGTCAATCTCCGAGTCTGTAAACAGGGGGCCTTTGAAGGGACCTTAATGAAGCACTCCATTAGGGCTTAATGATGGCTGCCTCCAGCATTACTGGACCGAGTGCCTTTTGATGTCTCGGGGGCCACGGGCTGGAGGCTCGACTTATCTCCGTGCCTCGGCAGGCTTAAAAAAAAAAAAAAAAAAAGGCAAAAGCCCCCTTAGAGAAGTTGAAAAATTTTTAATGAAAAAAAGTTAGTCCTGGCCTGACTGATGTTGGCACTTCAAAGCCTGTGCACACTAAATTGCTGTAGACTGCTTAATTCAAAAGTGCTCCCTGGCCGGTGACAGCCCAATGGTGACAAAATACAATTGGCAACAGGAGCCAGGCAGGATCAAAGGCTGGCTATTGTAATAGTTTTGTTCCATGAAGAATTGCTTATTGTCAGGAGGTTTTTTTAAGCCTTTTTTTCTCTTCCCTTTTCCTTCTTTCTTTTTCTTTCTTTCTCTCTCTTTCTTTCTCTCTCTCTTTCTTTTCTTTCTTTCTCTCTCCTTTCTTTCTTTCCTTTTCTCCCCCCTGTTTCCAGCATCATCTCAGGACCTTGTGGTTCAGCACTGGTGTCCACAAAGACTTGTAAGGACGATCCATTTCAGCTCGCAGAGGCCGGGGGCTGCCTGTCGGCAGTTCCCAAGGCTCCTGGCCCCGGAGGTCGGTGGCACTATGAAAATGTTTCTGTGTTTGTGTTAGAAAACGTTCTCCGAGGCACTGGAGGGCAAAGCCAAGCTGGGACCCGCTCCTCGGCCTGGGGACTGCTTTAGGATTGATTTCAGGTGAAACTGCTGCCCACTTGAGCCCAGTGGGGTGCAGGGGTGATGGTAGCATCAGAAGCCCCGGCGGTGAGGTCCCTCTTGCCTACACCTAGCTTCTCCTAGCCTCAGTTTCCCCAACTGTGAGCCAGAGGCTCGTTTATTCATGCGAGTATTTCCTGAGCTCTGACTTAGGAAAATACCGCCTTGTTGGGCTATTTCAGCGACCAGATGTGGTAGGGATAAGAACACATAGTATCTGCTAATGGCCCACCTCCTCCCCCCTCCACACCCCCCGCCCCTGGTTTTGGAGGATCTGCTCTCAGATTTGGGGCTGCACCTGGCTTCTTAGGCCGCCGTCATTCTCGAGACACCAGAACCCCAAAGGAGATCATCTCCAGAGTTATTTTTGAACTTCTACTTGGAGGCAGAGACAGGTGGGGGGCCAGTGTAGAATTCTAGGCCTGGGTAGGAGTCTCCCCTTGTCTTCTCAGTCACTTTAGCCCCCAGACCCTTACTTTTCTTTCTCTGTAAAAGCAGGATAATCTTCCCTGCCCTGCCAAATCTCATGTTTTTTTGTTTTTTCTCTGACCTGACCCAAGGCTCAGACAAGGAAAAGCTGCAGGTCACTTTCTAAAAGGACAAAAGGCCATAAACGTCCCCAAGTCAGTCGGGGCTATTTTCCAAAACAAGCCGGAGGAGGCTAGGGCTGTTCTGAGCTGGGTCAAGGCCAGGGATGACTGGGGACCATTAGGAAGCAAGAATGCTCCGCTTCCTTTTATTGCTTCAAATATTAGCCACCAGGAAGCCGCCCCACGAAGCGTACAAGCCTCGTATCATTTACTCGTCTTGAATTAATTAAGAAGACGGGTATGGGGACAATTAGAGAAACCTTAGGCTGATGACATCTCCTTGGGATGGAATTCGCTTCTGCATCCACTTTGCCTCTCTCTCGCATTCCTCCAGATATTGGCAGGTTTGTTTTTCTCCCACATCTCAGATATGTAGCAGGACTGCCCCGGCGACTCCACAGACATTTCGGGGGCACGCACAGCCCGGGAGGGACAGGTTGGGGGTCATGTCGATATGCATCTGTTTACTCGGACTGCGTGTCTTGCTTTCCATTTTAATTTCCTTTTAACCTAACTTCTCCTGCCCTTCCCCACCCTGGCAGATGTCCCTGTCTGTCCTGTGTTGTTTAAATTCCATTGGCACCATGCACGCTGGATTCCCAAACATTTAAGGCACGCATTCTAGGGTGGCACAGTTCTAAAGCCCACCAGATCTCAGGGGTTCCCACCCCCACGTTCTCAGCGTGCTGTCCAAATGTCCCCAAGACTCGCGAGGCCCACGGTTGACTCCAAGACCGACCTGCTCATCGGGCAGAGACAACCCACCAGCCTGAGATCAACCTGCTCACCATAATCACGCAGAAGTATGCATCGACCCAGCTGAGCAATTATGAATAATTAAATCAATTAGAGACAGTCTAGCACCAAGGATTATGGCTGCTCGGGTGTGGGCCCCTGTAATATTTTAACAGTAAATGCAAGAGCCCCCAGAGAGTGCTGGCGGGCAGAGGGAACAAAAGCGCGTCCAAATGCCAAGCCATGTTGCCTGGTGACCCTTCTACGCTGTATCGGCGGCCTTCCCAAGGAAAACAATGGTAATGAAATGCCAATAAAATATTTCGGGGGCAAGTATGAAAGCTTCAAAATGAGTTAATTAAAAACGGATAAAACATGAGGCTCTGAAAGTATGTTGAGTCAATTTAGAGCTTGCGACTTGACAGGAGGAAAACGTTTTCCAGCGTGACGCAGAAGGTTTTAAAGTGGCAGAGCTGGGCTGGCGGGTCTGGTTCTTCAAAAACCAACCTCTCTCTGCTCGCGCCGGGGAAGGAAGCTCAGGGGACGGCTCACGGCAGGAAGGGCTGTCCGGGTTGCCGCACATCCACCAGCGCACCTCTTTGAAGGGGGTTTTGACTAGTGGGGGACCAAGAAGCCTGTTGGGGGCGTGGGCAGCGAGCAAGACACGTTCCCAAAGCAGCGTCTGCACCCTGAAGCCATTGGCAGAACAAAATCTCGACCCCGTTTCCTCTCGCTGAGCACAAAGTTTGCACTCTAGAGATACCCAGCAAGTGGGGGACTGAGAGAACAATGCTCGGTCTGGACTCCGTTCCCTAGGAGGGGACCAACCAGTCCAGCTGGAGGAAGTGAGCCCAAAACTGATGGCAGCTTCCTCCCACATCTTCTCAAGAGATAAGATTTGTCTCTGCTGCTCGGTTGGTTTGAGAGCTGCTCCCAGAGGTACGGGCTTCCCTGGTCCCACTGTCCCAGTAGCCGGCACATGGTGGGGATCTCACTGGTTAACTGTGGACAGCGAAGGGATAATCAGGGATATGATGGATTTAATGAAATCAATAGGAACATAATCTCTTTTCTGTTTTCTCAGTGTCTTGAGCCAAAGGCATAAATATAGCCAACTCTGGCCCAGCAGAGAGATTTGAACTAAGCCCTTCCAGAGACAAAGGACAAATACGCCTTTTGAGTAATGATCCGTCCAGAGTGGCTGACTAGAGCATAAAGGTTATTCGAGAAAAGCCGAGGAATGCCCAGTGTCATCTCCAACAGGCAGAACCTAGCGCCGTGCTTATAGGTGTGAGGTCTTGCTGTCCATCCTCTGGCTCTTCCAAGGTACCAGTTCGTGTTTTGCATTGGACCTTCTTCTCTATGTCAAGTTTGAGATTAGCATCCCTGTGCAGTATGTGAGGTTGCTGACACTCAGGTCAGGGGACTCACTCAACGTGCATGCAATGGGGCAGGCCAAGATTCCATCTCCTGTTTTTCTCGCTCAAAAGCCCGTGCACACGCACGTAGCTCCCACCCTATGCTGCTTCTCGGTGCATGCATGAAGAATATCGTGCTAGTATCCCCGAGGATAAAGCTACCAATGATGTGCTCCCCCAAATGAATGAGTTAGGGGTCCTCATCTGTAATCTTGTAGGGCTGCCCCCCGTGCAAACCTGATTTTTCCCAAATCCCAGTGATCTGGACATGTGATTTCCCCCACCTTATCCTCTGGGTCACTCTCTTCTAGGGACCCGAGCTTTGTCATTAGGTAATTTTCTGCCAGCTGCCATCCAAAAATAAGCAAATAATGCTCCTCAAATGTATTCTCCCGCGGCAGGCTCCTTAGCTGTCCAAACACCAGCCTTGGTATGTTCCTCGACCAGGAGCCAGACCGGGAGAAGCTTGCCATCATCAGTGGACACGTCGTGGGCCCACGCTGAGAACTTTTCTGCACACACATCCTCGAGAGAATGTCCTTGGTTCATATTAAGCATGAGATAAAAATGCCCTTATTACTGAGGCTTGTTGACTGCGAGTTTGGAATCTCGGAGAAGGTGAGCAAGGCTAGTCTCTTCCAGCTAAACCTCAGATGACGGTAAGGCAGTTCAAAGCCACCCTTCTGGGGCCTGGGACTGGAAGTCCACTGCATCCATTTAATTTGGCGGCACCTTGGGAAAGCGCCGCCTCCGAGCGGCTCTCGGCTGCAGAGCAGAGGGAGGACCCTCTTCCACATTCTAGTGGCAATCAGGGGAATGAAGGGTCAGGAGGGACACCCCAGGCTGGCAAACTCTCCCAAGTGGACGTTGCCCCTGCTGCAGGAGGGAGGGGGTAACCTTCCATCAGGGTAATAGATTCCCACCCAAGCCTTGTGAAGCCCAATGAGTTACGAGAAAGGCGTCGCCGTTTTATCAGGAATACCGGGGAACCAGAGAATTTAAGGTGCTATATCTTTATTTGGTTTGTCTGACGTGAAAACAAGGAGTGAGCGAATCCCAAGTTCATGTTCTTGCAAACACAGTCTGTTCCCAGCTGTGTTTTGCAGAGTCGAGGGAGGGGCCCAGGGACACCCCTCGGGGGCCACTCATGGCTAGGAGGGGGAGGCCCAAGAGGCGCAGAGCTTGGGGGTCCACAGGCTCAGCTCTGCCCCTTTCTGCTTTATAAACTGTGAGATCTGGGTACAGGAAAGTTGGAGTCCTTGGTGGAAAGGTCTGAAAGTCCCAGCACTATACCAAGCTATGCCCCCGGCAGACTTGCGGGGGACAGATCCCCATAAATAACCCCAGGCAGGACGACAGATGAAGAAGCCAAGCTCTTTGCTGAATAAAAAGGAAAAAAACAAATCCCATTTTCCCAGGGTATGACAATGCCACACTGGCCTCCTGGGATTCCCAAGAGAGCAACGGCTCCGGGAACAGGAATGCTCCTTGCGTCTGATTTGCTCAAATCCCTCTGAGCCCTCAGCTCTCCCCGCTCCGATCAGCCTGGGTGACCTCCATCAGTCTCCACCTCTCTCTGGGCCTCAGTTTCCCCGTCTGAATCATGAAGGGGTGGCCTGCAGGCTGCCGAGCTCCCTGCACAAGCTCGACCATCCTGATCCTCAGTTTACCCGTCCTCTTCCTGCCATCCCCTTGTCATTCTCTCCGGGCCCTGCCTCTGGCTCCGGGGGCCTCCATCCAGCACCCACACCTCCGGCCAAAGCCCCTACAAATCCCGACTTCCCCTCCTCCCCCGCCATTTCCCTACAAGGCCACCGCAGAAAGCGGCAACGTGGACAGAAAGCAAGGATGTTTTAATTTACTCGATTAAATCGCCATGTGGACAGAGGCTCGCAAAGGAATCTGCTCTACAGAACTTTTCGTTTAATAGAATTAGTTGAAACCAGATCAGCCGAGCCCGTGTTCCTGCAGGCCATCTGCCCAGACGGGGAAACGGCTTCCCTAAATAGAACCCCATGCTGCCGGGAGCCTCCTCTAAATGGCCGGCAGGGAGCTGCCCCTTGCACTCCTCCTGTCTGTTCAAATGGGTTCAAAGTCCCTCCCTTTGGGGCCAGCCGGGCCGGCGGAGCTCACGTCCACTTTCCGCCAAGGCTTGGGAACTGTAATCGGACTCACATTCAGCTCCACCTGCAGAGGACTCCGGCCAAAATCAGGGACTGCGCAAAGGCGAAGCTAAACACAGCGCGCTTCTCATCCAGAAAAGAAGTCTGACAAGTCACTCACTTGAGCTCTCTAAGAAAATTAGATGAACTAACATTTACTCAGCATTTTCGGGTGGCCCAGGAAGTTTCCCACATGTTTCCTTTAATCCCTGGGACAAGCCTGCTGTAAGGCCCTTCCCTGTCCTTTTCCAGATGAGGGTCTGAGAGGTTCAGTGACTTGTCCCGGGCCACACAGCTGGGAGCGGGGACCCAGGCAACTCCAAGACAGCGGTCCGAGCATATGCCAGGCAGGCCGCCATCGCCGTGCCTGGCCCCTGGGAACCGCGACCTTTCTGCCCAACCCAGCGCTGCAGCTCGGAGCTGCCGGTTCGAATCCCACCCCTGCGCCTACTAGTTAGGTGACTTTAGGGAAGCGGTTGAACTTCTGCTCTCAGTTTTCTCATCCATGGACTGAGAGAGGAAAATGACATCTCTCTCTCTTGGGGTCAAAGGAGTTACAGTCCTACAGGGCAAGTTGTCAGTGCCCAGGACCCTCAGGGAGGAGGCCGTGCCATTTAGAGCAGGGGTTGGCAAACTCTGGCCCGCAGGCCAGATCCGGCCCATGTGCTTTTCTAAATAAAGTTTTATTGGAGCACAGCAATACCCATTAGTCCACGCCTACTCTAACAAACTACACGGCCCACAGAGCCTAAAATATTTCTGTCTGGCCCCTTACAGAAAACATTTGCTTGCCAACCCCTGATTTAGAGTAAGAGGGTTGTACAGTGACACCCGACCCCCCCACGCCCCACTCCCCACCCCCCCCCAAAGAGGCTGCGAAAAGGTAGGGGGAGGAGAGAGGAAGTTGCTTAGGGAACATTTTATCCTAATTGTTAATGAGCTTGTTTAACCTCCTGGGGCCCCACTCCCTGATCCCCGAGAACGGTTCGGGTCTTACCGGTTTTGATGTGGCATTCCTGTTTAAAAAAGAAATGATTAATGTGCCCTGATTAGTCTGTCTTGAGGAGTTTAAAGGAAGGGAGGTGAGCGGGGATAAATTGTTCTGTTATCAACGGCCACTTTATAAGTCTGGGACTTCCACCGCGGGGAGTGGCTGCTGCCTGGAATTGATACACATGGAGATTTATAAGGTCAAGTTTTATGAGCCTACAGATTCTCGTGGTGTATTACCACATCCTTATTACAAGCTCATGCTGCTGTCCAGTTAAAACAACGGAGCTAATATATTACTCCTGCCTGCCTGAGCCTCAGACTTGGAGGAAACAGTGCAAATAAAATACTGCCTTTGGGACTCGACCGCGTCCTGCTTTTTTCTGCACAAGTGACTTTGCTTGTTTCTTGCCTCTCCCTAACCCACAAGCTGAACCACCCCTTGGGGGTGGCCCCCGGGGTGGGGGGGGACACTTCTCCAATAGGAGGGGACAGCTTTAGGGACCTTTTGCAGATACTGCCCAGAAGGGATGTCTCTTCACTGCTGCGGCGCTAACGGGATCGTAAATCAAGGCTGGGCTGTTTGTCTTTGGGCCAAAGCTGTTTTAATGGAAAGGAGGAAGTCAGCCCAAACCAGGACAGACCCCGTCTGGTTCAGTATCCATCCCCTCTTCTCGGGCCTCTTGTGCTTTGCTCCAGGGAGAGCCTGGCCAGGAGCCGGGCTCCAGGGGACAGAGGCAAAGGCACTTGAGGGCCAGTCCAGACCAGGCAGCAGGATCTCATGGTCGGGTGGGACAGTGGGAGGGGTCCAGACCCCACATCCAAGGCCAGAGCAGCACATGCAGGGCATTTCCAGTCCCCAGTGATTTGGGACGATCCCTTGCCCAAATACACTTACTTGCTCCCCTTCTGAAAAAATGATCTACATACACACACACACACACACACACACACACACACCCTACCTTGCTTCTGAAGCCAGAGCAGACGCAGACGACAGACTGGCTGAGATGATGCCCAGGAGCCTGCAGTACCCAGACTGTGAGGTCCCGCCATCCCTGCCCTCCTCCTCGGCCATACCGATGCCACCCTGGTGCCGTCAGAACGAGGGTCCACCAAAACCCTAGGCTCTCGCTCCACGACAGGTGCCAAGAGCAGACGAGTCCTAGCTAAAGTGGCAGCCTCAGCAATTTCTTGCCCACTCTGCACCCACCACTCTGTGACCACAGGCGCGGCCCCTCTCTGGGCCTCATTTCGGCATCCCTGAAATAAGGGTTCCTTTCTAGAAAGCAATTCAACTCTCTGTACAAAGAGAGTTAGATAACGTCGATTGTGGAATTCTCCTCCTAGGAATCTATTGTATGGAAATAACTGAATGTTTGGACAAAGATTAGAAATTAAAACGTCTATCATGATGTTATTTATATTAGAGGCTTATAGGTAACATAAATGTCCAGCCGTGGGGACTGGTTAAACAAACTTAGGGTCATCTGGTCAATGGAATGTTAAGTGGTCATCAAATATGTATCTCTGTAATGAATTTGTAATGACATGAAAAAAATCATGCTATCATGCTCACGGAAAGAGCAGACATGGGGGCTGTCTCACCTTGACCTCGCAAAGCTGGGGCCCAGCTACCAGAAATCAAGGCTCCTGGGGGGAGAGGAGATTGCACACAGGGACAGGACCATACACAAATGAGGACTGGACGGGGAGGGCGTCTGGAAGGCGATCAGAGAGACAGTGAGTGCTAGTATGGCTGCAGAGCGGCAGCCGGCAGAAAGACCCAAGAAGCCTTGTGCATTTGGCTGCTCAGCAGGACAGGGAAAAGGGAAGAGGGGTGGGGGGCCTGCCTCCTCCAGGGCACCTGCCGTCCCTGTGGAATTGCCTTAGCCAGGCTGCGTCGCACCTGGTGGTGGACTTGGGCCATGGCTGGTTGGCAGCGCCGTCAGATGGGAAGATGAGCTGGATGTGGAATGGAAAACAGGGACAAGATGGGACCCACCATCTACCTCTGAGCCTGTCCCCATGTCTGGGCACCAAGATCTTTGGGTGTCAGTCACTTCTACTTTGCTTCTGCCTTTCACATCCCCCGCGAGCTTCCCTCCTGGGCAACTCAAGCCTAGTATTGCATATGGGAGGGGGCTCAGGGAAATGCAGTTCCTATGCACAGAGGGGAGCAACAGAGCCAAGCTGACAACATACCTTTTAGTAAAGCCATAATTCCACAGACACCTGAGGCACAGAGAGGTTATGTGACTTGCCCAAAGTCACACAGCAGGCCCGTACTACCTGGACTGGACCCCAGGCAGGTCTATCTTATGGAGTCTCAGGCCCATGCACAGCGAGGTCTTGCCTCTCTGCATCCACGGCTGGGCACCTAACACAGAAAACTCACCCCGGCTAACTGTATTTATTGTTGATCTTTGACTCCATCCCTCTGTGCAGGATGAAGTTAAGGGGGGGGGGGGGAGTAACAGTTGTGCAAACTTCCGGTGTGACAGGCACTGAATTAGACACAACAGGAGTGATAGAAGAAGCAGGTGCCCGGCGTTTTCCATCTAGGATGACCCTAACCCCTCACAGCACTTCTCCGCAGCAGCTACTATTATGATCCCCATTTATAGGTGGAGAAACTGAGGCCACATTCCTTGCCCAACGTAGTTAGCAGGGCTGAGATTCAAACCAAGGCAGCCCGACTCCAGAGCCCGCAGCCACGTTCCCACTTGGTCCCATAACCTGAGACTTGCCCTCCCTCTGCCTCAGCCCCCGCAGGATCTGAGTCTGTCACAGGCCTGCTGGCTCTCCCAGCAGCGCCTTCACGCACTGACTTGTCCACTAGGTCGGCTTCCAGGGGGTTCTCTGGGGGAGGAGCGCACACAGCGGGGAGGCTGCCCCTGGACTTGCGTAGCCCTGGGAAAGGGGCGTGGCTGTGGGCGTGGCCTTCTTCCATTCCTGCTTTATTGGCCAGGGCCAGTCACTTGGCCCTACAGGCTGGGGGAGGGGCTGGGAAGAAGGTTCCGTGTACTCAGCAAGGAGAGGGAATGGGTTGTTGGGAAGGATTCCCACAGGCCGCCTTTCCTGGACACCAGGTGTTCTGTAAACAGCTCATCTCAAACCGAGAGCAGAGTCCCCGTCACCTGCGAGGGGGAGGACCCCAAAGCCCGCAGGCCCCCATTTCTTTCCACCCGGGATCACCCTCCCTCCCCCAGAGACCCAGTGTCTCCCTGACCTGCTTCCTTCTCCCTGGCAATGCTCAGGTGGGCTTGACTCAAAGTTGCCCAGCTTTGAAAAAATGAGCTGGATGCCAAGGTCAAGCCAAGGTGACTTCCAGGACTGGGCGGGTTCTGTATCTGGGTAGTTGACACACAGACTACCCCCTTCCCAGTACCTCTCTGCTCCTCTGTGCTCCAGACCGTCCTTCTACCTCAGTCCTCCGTGTGCAAAGGCAAGACGGTCTGGGTTTCTCAGACCCACTGAGCTAAGCCAGGGATGCTTCCCCTTTTGAAAACCTAAGGAAAATGTCTTCTCACATCTCTGTACCAGGAACAGCTGAGCTTTCTTTGAGCACATGTTGGTGTCTTACAGACCCTATGAATCTTGCCTCTGATCGTGTTTACCTCTTTACTTTGGTCACAAGGAAGCACAGTCATCCTGGACGCTCAGCTGTGGCAAGTACACACGCCCTATGGCATACCCCTGGAAGACCCAACTTAGTTTGGCTCCATCTGTTTTTCCTGTGGCACCCAAATGCCCTCCTTTCTCTTCCCCTTTCTTATATCTTCCTACAGTGTATCAGATCTTCCTTAATGTGAGGCAGAAGTTTAAAAATAAATATAATATAAATAAGTCAATTAAACCCTCCTGCCCTAACATTTTGCTTCGGGCAACCCTCCTCCACCCCTTTCCCAAAGATGGCTCTAACACATTTCCTAATGAGACCTATTAGTTTGTTAAGCATTCAACATTGAGCCGGACACATGGAGGGATGGAGAAGGCAGGGAGCCATAGAGCCTAGCCATGGTGATCACCAGAGTCCACAGGGTCACCGGAGGGACCTCGTCACTTTTCATCTTACTCAGACTTAAAAATACACTAAGTCCTCCGGAGAAATTTTCCTACTTTTCCTCCTGCCCTTCCATTGTGTTAAGGCCTTATTAAGAGAAGAAGATCATGTCTGGTACTAAAAATGTCTCCATCGGAGTGTTTCCCACGGCTCTGCCAGCCCTCCCCTCCCCTAGCCAGGGGCTGGTAACCTCCCCTGGGCAGCTCGGCCAGGGCTCGTAACCACATAACTATTATCACAGGGAGTGAGGAAGCAGGGTTCAGAGGACTGGGCATTCTCCTCATTGACCACTTTGGGGGCATCTGAAATATCTGCCTTGGACATTCCACGGTGCTTCCTTCTCACTGATACTCCTGGGATTATTACAAGTTAGAGTAGGAGATACATATAAAACTGGGCCAATGTGCACGAGAGGTGTAGCCTTTAGGACCTAGAGTGCAAGACCCCCTGGGAACCTGGGTCAGAGAACAAGAGCTTAGACCTGAAGCTAAGAGCCATGTGGTCTCACCCACTGAGCCCCAGCCTGGAAAGCTGGAGTGTGAGGGGCGACCATTCTATAGGATGGAAAGGCCGTGTGGGGGGGTTTCTTCTGGAGATAGGAAGTGTGTGATGAATTCACTGTGCACCAGCATGGGCACAGTTGGAGAGCAAGAGCCCCGAGACCGAGGTGGTGGAGCCCTGCTTCATCTGAGGTGTGAAAACCCCAGCCACAGTCTCCAACCGCATGGGTGATGAGCTCTCACCAGGCTTGTATTGAGGAGGGGCAGCCAAGGGGGTCCTTAACCTGTAAAGGGTGGAGAGAAAAGCAAAAGCTCCTTCCCCATGATCCCTGAGATCCTGCACAGAGTGGCTGAACTTTCCTCCTTTAAAGGGTGAAGGCAGGAACACGGGAAGAGAAAGGTGGTGCAAGACTGCACCAGTGGCCCTGACCTTCCTCTCCTCCCCATCGTCTTTGCCGTGTGACTTTGCAGGTCCTCTCCCCACCGCTGAGTTCACCCAAGTGACGTGCATTCCTTAAAGGGACGTGAGCAAATGTGACACATGCTTGAGCTTGATAAAGTGCAGGCGTGTTTCCCTCCTGCACTCGCTCCTCTGCCTTTGTGGTGAGCACACTGGGCTAGCCCGTGGCAGCAAGAGATGTGTGCAGCAGCCCCATTCCTGCAGCTGGCCAGCAGAGGCCCCACCTCCATCAGCCACAGGCCACCAGCCTCCGAAAGTGAAAGCCACCGATAGAGACCAGAAGAAGCACCCGGCTGAGCCCCGCCTGATCACCAAGCCCCTCATGAGAAAAAGAAATGCTGACTTAAGTTTGAAGGGGAGTTGGAGGGACTGGTTATGCGGCATAATTATGGCAACAAATAACCGAGTCCCCTTACCAGGAGCTCGTCTGAGTGGAGAAGGACCCTAGTAAAATTTCACCCAGTGATTTTAAAGTGTTTTTTTAAGGAATGTTTCAGATGCATGTTTCATACTCCAATGCTTTAATACAGTTGTTAACTATTATAGAAATGTCATAAAAAAAACAAAACAAAAAAAACCAACACAGACTCAAATAGACGGGGAACCAGATTTTAGCACACTGGAGGCCACTTCGAATGTGTTATGACTCGGGCGGTCAGTTAACTAGGTTTTGTTCAGACTTAAGACAATAAAGGGGGAGCAGGGGTTGGGGGAGGGGAGGCTTTCTCTCTTTCCTCCAACAGCTAATGACTGGCCAGAGAACAGAGACCAGCAGACAAGGGGTTTGGGGAAGTGTTGCCATGTGCAGCTACTCTGTGTATGAGCATTACTTTCAATACTGTGAATCCGAGAGGACTTCAGAAATCAGTGATAAATTCTGTTCTGTGTGGTTTACCAGCTACTCTGTATGGGAAGCCCTGGGTGGGGATGGCCTGTTCTTGCCCCCGGCCCCCATCCCCCAGCCTCTGCAGCCCTGATGTGCCTTCACTGCCTGGAGTTGGGGACCAGGGCTGTGAGGGACGCTGGGCAGATGGCAAAGGTGCTATACTCCAAAGCTGCAGTAACTCCAAAGCTACTCCTCACCACCAAGGTTCCTCTGATCTGAGTGGCTGTCCCCAGAGGGGCCTAAATTTTGGAGACAGAGTTGCATTCAGGGAGAAAGTGCCTTTGCTCTCTCCTGGGGGTATAATCGGGAGACTGAGGTCCAAAAATCTAATTCCGAACACAGCAGGAAGGGAAATTCGGTCTAGAACTTTGGTGCCATTAAGGAACTCGAAGCCTTCATTCATTCATACTCATTCATTCATCAGCCAACATTCACAGGCCTACTCTGTCCTGGGTGCTACCCTAGTGCCCGGGATTCAAAGTCTGGCCTGATCCTCATGGAGCCCACGTTTTAAAGGGACAGAAGATGGGGGACCTAGATCAGAGTCTGTTCTATTACAATCTCTATTACTGATCCCCACTACCAACCCATAAGCCAAGACTATTACCGTCCCAATGATTATAAGGCCAGGACTTTTATCATTCCCATATTACAGACAAGGAGACTAAGGCACAGAGAGGTCAAATGACTTGTCCAAGGCCACACAGCCCATGAATGGCAGAGGCAGCCCTCGGGCTCATGCAGTCTGGTGCCAAATCCCCCCTAAGCTCTACTCACACTGTCTCACGGGGCCCTGTTGAGCGCTAAGGGGGGAATCCTTCTGAACCAGCTTTCTTCAGCCCATTGTAACTTGTTACTACCAGCTGCAACTTCTCTCCCATTTCAGAGATGAGAAAGGTTGAGGTGCAGGAAAGCAAAGTGACTGCAGGGCCGTGACTCCTCAGTCAGCTTGGGTGTGGTCCCCGAAGGCGGTGACCTGCTCCACTGCCCATTCTCCCATGGGCTCCTTCTTTGTCCAACACAAAGCCAACGAGAGCTTCTGCTCCTGCTGACATTCCAGACCTGGGACCCCCGCACCAGCTCCGTGGCTGTAGCTGTGAGAGTCTGCTTTGCGGTTAGGGTGGCAAATTATGCCAAGTATGGATACATCGTACAATTCCCGGGGTCCCTGAGGATGGTGCTCAGGAGAAACTTTTGCTTTGCTTTTTCCCTGCTGTGCTCCTCCAAGACCCTGATATGCTTGGAGCAGACCTCTTGCCCAGAGGAAGGCCTGAGGAGCCTGGGGACACTTCCTGCCTTCTCCCTCACATTGTCCCATCTTCATTTCCCCCAGGCTTAGGCAGGAGTCTAGTCCATAACTTGAACTCGAGATTTGGCCCTGATGTAGCCCATTTGCAGCCAAGAAGAAAAGCTCCCCGCTTTTCACATAAACCTTTCTACACAGATCTATACTCACTCTAGGTTCTCAATGACAAACTCTTGCTCCAAACCATCAACCTCCCAGCAGGTTCTAAGGCCATGGATGGAGCAGGTTCGTGAAGCCCCAAGTCTTCTCTGAAGACAGGAATCCCGGAGCCATGAGGTAGGAATACGTGGAGGATGCCCATAGACCCAGCTAGAGAGTTACAGGTTCGAGGAACCCCAAGGTGAGGTCGAAAACATTAGTGAGCAAAGCGGGGTCTGCATAAGGCAACAGGAGCGGTGAGGACTGGGGAGGAGTGGAGTGGAGCACCCAGGCCTGTCTCCAGGGCAAACTTCTCAGGTCTGGCTCAGAGCTCTCAGACAGGAACGCAGACTTCACATACCCAGAAGGTTTTGTGTTTCATGTTTTTGTTTTTAAAGATTTTATTTATTTATTTGACACAGAGAGAGGGAGACAACACAAGTAGAGGGAGCAGCAGAGGGAGAGGGAGAAGCAGGCTCCCCACTGAGTAAGGAACCCCCCGACGTGGGGCTCGATCCTAGGACCCCAGGATCATGACCGGAGCTGAAGGCAGAGGCTTAACTGCCTGAGCCCCCCAGGCGCCCCTGCCCAGAGATTTTAATTTGTCAAGGGAAGCTGAAAGTCTAGGCTTTTAAGAGAAACTTCAATTTCTTTTAGATTTTTTTTTTTAATTATTCAATTTTTCAATGGTGGTTAATTCAGATTTTTCAGAAAACATTGCCGTTTGACAAAACACATTTCCAGGCTATTTCACAGGCCTTGGGCCACCAGTTTGAGGTCAGGTGAGGGGCGCTGATGCCACTGCTTCTCTTAGGAGCAGGGGATCCTTGGCGAACTCACATATTCAACATCATACCCCATTCTCCCGGTCTTGGGTGTGCTCAGGTATCTTCCCTCTTGTCTGCACTCCCTTGCTGACTTCACCCCATCTCATGCTTTAACTACCAGCAGATGCTCCCTAAGCTGGTCTCTCCAGGTGTGTCCTCACCCCTGAGACTCAGGCTACTTGCACCTTTATTTGGGTGTCTAATACCTCTCTCAAACTTAGCAAGTCTTTACCCCAACCAGTGAGGCTTCCCTTCCACTCAAACCTGTTATTTCTATTGTCTCCTCCATCTCACTAAATGCAAACCACATCCTAAAACATTCAGCAGAGCCCAGACTAGTTCAGCCAGCCTCCAGTCACCCTGCAGGTGCCTTAATGTTATTTTAAGTCACCAACAATTTGGGGGCAATTTGTTACACAGCCATAGCTGGCCGATACACTTTCTGTGTGGTGGCATCTTTTCTTCCATCGTAAGCACATTTTTTTTGCCACCATTTTCAGCTTTGGAGGGGACATACTGTTCAACTAGTCAAAAACAAGGGCATGATCCTAGCAGCATTGTGGGCAAGCACACTATGGTACAGAAGAGCTCATGGTGAGAGGAATCTGGAAGGCCTCTTTTAGCATCAGCATCGTCTGAAATATACTCTCCTTTTGTTGACATGTATGTGTAATTCTGACATGCTATGGATTTTATTTGGGATGCGACCACAGACTTTTACCACTCATCATTAGATTTAGGAAAAATGTTATGTTATTTGAATTTGTAAATATAATTTTTTTCTTCTATAAAAGCCAGATCCCCCCCCCCAAAAAAAAAGAAGTATTGTGAGACCCAGATAGTCTATAAAATTTGGGTACTAAGAAAACAAGAGGCGTCTTCTGGGGAAACACTAATTGGATGTTCTGGGGGAGGGGGTGTCTGTATTTCCTCAGTTCAATTCAAAGACCCCATCAGTGACAAAAGGCTTCATTGATGTGGTAAGAGCTTTCCTGGGGAGTGAAGAAGCAGGACATTCCAAGTACACTCAGATTTTGGCATTCCAGATGCAGGGGAGTCAAACAGGCACAAGAGGATCCCAGAGTGGAGGACACACTTACACGCTTACAGACACACGTGTGCACAGAGATGTGGCAGCTGCTCCCATTGAAATTCCCAACTGATGTTGACAACAGTCTGGTCAGACTAAGTGTGTCCTTCCAAAGCACCTTGGATCACTTCAATGGAGATGAGAAAGAAGGGTGCGGACATATCACTTTGGTCTGTGTTGGACTCTAAATGGAAACAAGTCTGAGCTTCCTGCCAAATACTCCCCTGAACCTCAGACTATGGGCTGGAATCAGCCCCCATGCACGAAGTCCCATGGGTCCTGCTGCGGAGGAACACAGCTGTCTGTGTGATGAGCCTGGAGAGACTTCCAGAAGGCCGTCCCGTCCTCCACATATCTCCCTCACTGCCTGTTGCCATGCTTGAAATTCCATTATTAAACTCTGGAATTTTTTTTTTTTAATCTGGAAGAAACCTTAGAAATTGTTTATCTGTCAAGTTTTAACAGGAATGTAGAAAGTCACTTTCAGCCTGGACAAGGGAGTGAATGTGCGAGGTAGCACAGAGATTACCAACAGCAGGAGCTGCCTGCACCCCTAAGATGGGGGACAAAGTGGGGTGCTAATAGAGTGGGGGAGGGGGGCAGGACCACAGTGGGTTGGAGCCCATTACAGGGTGGAAGCTAAGCTGTTTTGGGGGCAAGGCTGCTTCTGGAGATGCAAAGAGACAGAGAAGGAAAGATACTCTGTATCAACCTCCCTCACCACATCCAGGCTGGAGACTCCCTCTAGAGCCTTCCATCAGCTGATGGGAGCCCTGGAGTTGCCTCCTGCAGGGATCAACTGCTGGAGATGCAGAGGGGAGCAGGGACGGGTGAGAAATGAGTCTGAATGAAAACAGACCCCCAATCTGCTTGTATCCCATACAAAGCCACTGTGGCCTATCATTTAGGATCGTTACTTTATCGCTACTGTGGGCTCTGGAGGGGCAAGGGATGGAGTGACATCCATCCTTGCATCCCAGAACCCAAGACCAGCACCTGGGACACAGAGTATGTGCAATAAATATTAGCAGGGGGAAAAAAAGAGAATAGGGAGGCTGGATCAAGGAACAGCAGGATAGGTGGCATGAAGTCACTTTCTATCTCTGAGGTTTCAGTTGCCACTTCAGGAAAAATTTTAGTTAGAATTGACATTCACTGTACTTAACATTGTTCTAGGTTTGTCTTTACACCTTTATTGTGTATAATTGACGTGTAATAACCTGTGCGGATTTCAAGTGTACAATTCGAATTTGACATATTCTTACCCCTGTGAAATTATCCCCACAACCAAGGAAGTAAACATATGCAAGGCCCTCAAAATTTCCTTGTGCCCCTCCTGTCCCCTCCACTCCCAACTCAAGACAGCAGCTGATCTGCCTTTTTTCATTATAGATTAGAAAGCATTTTCTGAGATTCCATATCAGTGAAATCAGACACGTGTACACTTTTCAGTCTGAGATTTCACTCGGTGAAATGCTTTTGAGATTCATCCACATTGGTGAATTCATCAATAGTGTGTTCCTTCTTATCGCTGATTCTAGTCCACTGAATGGATATACCACAATCTGTTTAGGCTTTCACCTGTTGGCTGACATTTAAGTTGTTTCCAGTTTCTGGTTGTTACAAATAAAGCAGCTATGAACAATTGTGTACAAGTGATTATGTGGAAATATGGCCTCATCTCTTGCAGAAATAATCTAGGAGTAGAATGGGCAGCAATATGCTAAGTATATGCTTAGCTTTTTAAGAAATTGCCAAATTCGGGGTGCCTGGGTGGCTCAGTGGGTTAAAGCCTCTGCCTTTGGCTCAGATCATGATCTCGGGGTCCTGGGATCGAGTCCCATGTTGGGCTTTCTGCTCAGCAGGGAGCCTGCTTCCCCCTCTCCCTCTGCCTGCCTCTTTGCCTACTTGTGATCTCTCTCTCTGTCAAATAAATAAATAAAATCTTTTTTTAAAAAACCTGCCAAATTGTTTCCTGAGCAGTTGTCCCTTTTCACAGTCCTGCCACCAGTGTCTGAAAGACCGGCTACTTTCCATCCTTGCCAGGACTTGGGGTGGTTCATCTTTTTAGTGGGCATGTGGTCGTGTATCATTATGGTTGTAATTTGTGTTTCTTTAATGATTAATAATGGGGATCATTTTTTAATACCCTCACTTTCCATATGACATTTTCTTTGATGAAGTATCTGTTTAAATATTTTGCCCCATTTTTAAATTATTTTCTTACTGATTTTTGAGAGCTTTTCACATATTCTAAATACAAGATCCTTACCAATACGTGATTTACAAATATTTTCTTTCAATCTGTGGCTTGTCCTTTTAGTCTATTAACAACATTGTTTTAATGTACTATAGTTCATCAATTTGCTCTTTTGTATATCCTGTACTTTTGGTGCTACACTTAGGAAATCTTTGCTTATGTCAAGGTCATGAAGATTTTCCATGGTGTTTTGTTCTAGAAGTTTAGGAGTTTAAGGTTTTACATTTAGGTCTACATTTTCTATATGCTGCAGAGCATAGATTGAGAATTGCTTTTTGGGGTTTTTTTGCATCTAAATATTCAATTGTTCCAGCATTATTTGGTGAAACTGAATTGCCTTTTTACTCCTTTGCTAAAATTATCTGACTGTGTATATGGGTAGTATGGTGGGGTCTATTTCTAGACTTCTGATTCTATTGTTGGCTTTTGAAATCTACTTGTCTATTTTTATGCCAATAGCACACATTCCTGTTGCCGCAGCTTTATAATAATTCTGAAAACCAAGTACTGTAGGTCCTCCAGCTTTCTTTTGAAAGTTGTTTGGGCTAGTCTAGGTCCTTAGCAATTCCATATGAATTTCAAATCAGTCTGTCAACTTCTACAAAAAAAAAAAAAGTCTCCTAGGGTTTTGGCTGGGATTGCACTGGATCTATAGGTTATTCTGGCAACTGCTAACATCTCAGCAATATTAAGCCTGCCAATCCAGACACAGTATAGCTCTCAATGTATTTATGTCCTTTTAAATTTCTCCTAATAGTGTTTTGTGGTTTTTTAATGATCAGGTCTTACATATCTTTTGTCAATTGTACTCCTGGGAGTTTATACCTGTTATCCTATTGTATGCGGCAGGGGTTGAACAATGGGCTAAATCTCATTGTCATGAAATTTACATTGAAACACAGCCACACCCATTCATTTACATATTGTCCCTGTGTGCCTCCGCCCCTTCTGCCCTACAGCAGCAGAGTTGAGGAGTTGTGACAGAGATTGTACGTAGCAACACACTTAAAAATGCTCCCATCTAACACTTTATGGAGAAAATTTGCTGACTCCTATCCTCCTTAAATTTCAGTTTCTGATTGTTCATTGTTACTATATAGAGATACAATATACTGATATGAATTGATATTATAAGGTCAAAACTTGTTGAAACTGACTTATTAGTTGTAGTAGCTTTTCCCTAGATTCCATAGGGTTTTTCTGCATATGTGATCCTATTGTCTGGAGGAAAAAAAAAAAGACAATTTGACTTTGTTGCCTGGTTGGCTCAGTCAGCGGAGCATGCAACTCTTGATCTTAGAGTTATGAGTTCAAGCCCCACACTGCGGGCAGAGATTATTTAAAAATAAATTTTTTTTTAAAGATGATTTTGCTTTTTCCTTTCTAATCCGAATGCCCTTCATTTCTTTTTCTGGCTTTATTGCCGTAGCTAAAATCTATTATGCAATGTTGAACAGAAGTTGTCAGAGCGGTCATCCTTGTCTTTTTCCTCATCTTGGAGGAAAAGCATTTGTTCTTTCTTCATTAAGTATAAGGCCAGCTATAAGCTTTTCATAGATGTACTCTTATCAGCCTAAGGATGGTCCAATCTCTCGTTTACTTCGATTTTCTAAAAGATTCTCATGTATTAAATTACCCAATCCTACCATCCTTATGTGGTAAGTGCTGCTGTTACCAACATCATACAGATAAGGAAACTGAGGCATATATAAGAAACTCACCCAAGGTGCCATATGAGTTAAGGGGATGCCAGAGACTTCAATCCGGGAACAGATGGACATGATGAGCTCCTTTCCAACACTCAAATTCCGGCAGTTTGGATCACTCACAAATGTGCTGGGCTCCAAGCAACAGAATATCTATATTGGACTAAGCAGGGGATCTTTAATCGTCTCCCATAATATTAAGGCTGGAGGAAACAGTTCTGGATTGATAACAGCCACTGAAAGTGTTATCAAGAATCCAGGCTCTCTCAAACTTCCTTCACCACTATGCTCAGCTTACGGACTTTTCATCCTCCTGCTTGTTGTCTCAGAGCTGCGAGGTGGCTGCTACCTGAAGTCACTGTGAGGTGCAGACTTTACAACTGTGGTTGAAGATGGGAGGTAGAGCATGTGTATAGGGATGTGTAGGTGTGTGAATGGGAGAGGGAGACATCTGACTCGTGCCACTCTTACCTGCTTTCAAGGAGCAAAAATATTTTTACTAGTTTCCCCCAGGAGACCTTTCTTCCGTCTCATTGGCTGGCCCTACCAGATGAATGAATGAGTAAGCAGGTAATCAAATACATACATACATACATACATACATACTAGCACATATATATATGATGTATGTGTAATGTAAAATAAAATATATATACTATTTATATATAACATATATACTCTATATATAATATATATATTATCATATAAAATATATTATTTTATATATATTATGTAAATACATGATACTTACATAGAATACATATTTTATATATTATATATTTATAAAATATATAATATAAAATATTTAAATATAAAATATAATATATGTGTAATGTAATGTGATATAGTGTATATGTAATATAATATAAAAATATTTATATATAACATATATGCTACTTTATTATATTATATATAAAATAATATTACATAACTACACACTTATATAGAATATATTTTATATTATTTTATATATTTATATCACATATACATATACATAAATATATAATATAAACTATAATTATTGTATATGTAATGTACTGTGATAAAATGTGTATGTAATATAATATACATAATGGAAAATATATATATACTAGTACATACATATATACCAGTAGAAAAATATAGATTTGGGAACAGGATCTGGTTTGCATCCAAGGTAAATTTGAATCCCTTTAAGCAAATTACTTAACATCCTGGACTCCGTTTCATCGCCTGTAAAATGGGAGAGGATAGTACTTGCCCCGGGAGGCTCTTGTGAGGGCCAAATTTAGGAAATTATTGTGAACCAAACTCGAACCAAAAAGTGCCTGATGAATGTGTAAGCATGGGTTGTGATGGTTAACCTTTCTGTGTTAATCTCCATTCCCTGAGGATAGGGACTTTTTAACTTTTCACCACTGTATCCTGAACCCCAGAAATGTCTGGATCCTACTGAAGCATAAATACGTGTCCGAGAGATGAATGAATGAATGTTTACATACAGACCCCGTCATGCGCTTAACTAATTAAGTGACTTGTGGGTTGGTTTGCTTTTTCCCTCACCAGCCTATAAACTTCCCCAGCGGGGACACCGTAGGCTCCTTCCAATTTAGGACCTTTCATGCAGTATCTGGGTCTCTGGGGTGAATTAGAGACCTTTCGCGGTCTGGCAGAAGAGAAGATGAGTGAGGAACAGAGGGGCGGGGAGGGAACTAACATTAGTTACCACACTGGTTGGTCCCCAAGCCTTGCCTGAAGTCACTGCTAAGTAAGTAAATCCCGGCTACTCGCCCCAGAGCATGCTAGATGGGGCCCCACTCCCAGAGAGCACGCGAGGCAGAGCATGGACCCCCGCTTGGAGGTGGGGTTGAAGCACACCCATGTGTGGGGTGGAAGTCGTCCAAAGTCTTCGCCGGGAGGTAGAAGGACCACTTTATTAAATAGATTAAGCAGCATTCTTTGCATTAGAAGCAATAGACTCCAACGAACCATTTTAATGAAAAGTCTGGAAATTTTTAAAAAAGAGAAATGTAAAATGTAAATGTGAAAGCCCGCAGAAACACAGGCAACCTCTATGGGCAGGGCAGCCAGAGTCTGCTCCCCGGGGGCGACTGGGGAGCCACTGGGGAGCGTCCTGAAGCTCCAACGCCTCTAGTACGTCTGGAAAAGCGCCCACTAGACACAGGAAGCGCCTGTGACCCGTCCCGCGCTTTGCCTCTTTAGGTAGAGACCGCAGCTAACAATGTGTGAGGGGGAGGAAATCCTGGTTTCAGCAGCTGATTGGCTGAACTTGGTCACGGGACGCTTGCCGACCAATCAACAACCAGCCAAGGGGAGGGGTCACGTGGAAAATGGCCGCCTCTAGAAAGCACTCTTTGAGGGCGAAGGAGATTTCTGGAAGCAGAGGGGAGAAGCTCCAGGAGGTGGCGTGGGCGGGGACTGGGCGGGGACTGGGCAGACGAAACAGGGTGCCGTCCACGGCTGAGGTGCACCTCCTGTGTGCCTTCCTAATAACTTAGAAATAATAGCTAAGCGTTTATCAGTTCTTCACTCCTTTGCCATCTGCCTTGCGGAGCGGGTCTCATCAGAATCCCACCAAGTGGGGCGCCTCGGTGACTCAGTCCGTTGAGCGCCTGCCTTTGGCTCAGGGCATGATCCCAGGGTCCTGGGATCGAGCCCCCTGCTCGGCAGGAAGCCTGCTTCTCCCGCTACCATTCCCCTCCTGCTTCTGCTCGCTCGCCCTCGTGCTGTCTTCTCTCAAACAAGTAAAATCTTAAAAAAAAGCAAAACAAACTCCATGAAGTATTGTTTTCCTCATTTTCAACTGGAGGAAACTGAGGCAGAGGTGAGGCTCCTTGCTCAAGGTTGCTCCCTGCCCCTGATCTCTGTCCCTGAGAGGCAGCATTGGGATCCTCACTTGGCACAGGAAGGGGTATTCAAGGCCAGGCTCTGGGGTGGCGGAGCCAGGGTTCCGAGCACGTCTGGGGAGGTCTGGTCTCTGGCCACAGCTCCAACCTGCTTTCTGCTTCTTGCACTTGCCGATGGGGAGACTGAGGTCAGGGAGGTGCCGGGTCTTGTGAAGGTGCTGTTTCC
>CM053604.1:3209264-3234010 GCA_028646535.1 Procyon lotor | reverse complement strand
AGGTGATAACAGGGGCAGATGGGTCGGAATGATGTCGCCACAGACAAGGAGGCAAGGACTGCCCCCGCACCCCCGCCACCAAGGGCAGAGAGAGGCACTGAACAGCATCTCCCCTAGAGCCTTCAGAGGGAACACAGCCCTGCCACCAGCTTGATTCGCGACTCTGACCTCCAAGACTGTGAGAGGAGAAAGTTGTGTTGTTTAAAAGCCCCCCCCCCATTAGTGGTTCCTATGTCACCCCTAGGAAGGGAGTGCAGATTTTGTGTTTGTCCCCCAAGGACAGATTGTGTATTATTTCCTGTTACACAGTTGAGAAGACTGAGGGTCAGAGAGGTTGAGGGCTTTTCCTGGGGTTACTCGGCACCCAGGGGTCACCAGGATCCCAGGCTAGATGTTTAATGTGACCAGTGTCCCCGCCACAGTCTTGCTGGCGCGAAGCGCCCACCTGTGGGCGGCCGTGACTGTGACTTCTCTTTGCTCCGATCTTGGGCCTCTCGGTGACGCAGGTGCTAACAACACTCGGCCTCTGTTTAAACCACCGCACTTCCGCTCCCAGGACTCTCTTCTTCTTCATTTTCTCCCCTCCCTGCTCCCCAGGATATCCCTCAGTCTCTGGGTTGAGTAACTTGGGAAACTGAGTCCTGAAAGGCTGCCGTCCTCAGGAAGGCATGGCCCCTCACGGCTCAGAGTGCATCCCCAAACCAGAAGCATCAGCCTTCCCTGGGAACTGGTTAGTCATGAATGTTTTCCTTCTAGAAAATGTTTAGAATGCCAAAGCCGAATCTGCCTTTTAAGAAGATTTCCAGGCAACCTAATGGGAGCTGAAGTCTGCAGGCTCAGCAAGTGGGTGTGCAGAGCCCTCTGATACCGGGCCAGCCCCAGGGCTCAGGAAGGGCCGTGGGGGGCTGTGGCAGGAAGAGTTCGGCTTCGCCTTCTGCGATTGGAGCCCCAGTTTGCCCCCTCTCTCTCCCACTGGTCAGCTTTGTGGTTGTGGGTGGATTTCTCAACCTCCCTGTGCCCCTGGGGTGACAGTTCCAGTGCCCCAAAGCAGGGACTTCATGGGGCAGGGGCTGAGCTAGTGAAGTTCCTGGAATTTCCAGAGAGGTGGACTCTAGTCCCTCACATCATCCTCTTACCCTGTGTCCAGCAAGGGGACCCCAGCCGGCTTACAGCGCTCTGGGTATGGTCTGGGCAGCAGTGCTCAAGGCCAAGGGCAGCGAGTCCTACTCCCTTCCTGCCTGAGCTGGCCTCCCCTGGCCGCCTCCTCACCCCAACTACTCATCTCGCCTCTGCTTCTGTCTTCAGATGGCTGTGCCTTCTCGTTCCCTTTCTCACTTGCCTTTTTCTCAGCTGGACCCAGGCCCTCTTTGCTCCTCCCTCCCATCCCTGCTCCTCCTCTCCCGCTGCCCCTCCCTTCCTTTCCCCTCCCCTCGGCCCCCGGCGCGGGGGTTGGGGGGGTTGTGGGAGTCGGGGGAAGAGATCCCTGGCTAAGGCCCCGGCGCCATCTCCGCCCAGGTGTGCTGCAGAGCGCTGAGCCCCCTGCTTCTGACACCCCTCATCCCGTTCCAGCGAGCAAGCGCCAGGCTGGTGCGCTCGCTAAATGAGCAGTCGGCGACCTGCACGGGCGGACGGGACCAGCCTCGAAGTCCCAGCCCAGCTTCCTGAGCCCTTCGGTCTCCTCCCTCCTGCCTCCCAGTCCCTGTCACTCAGTCTCTGCCCCTTTTCTTGTCTCTCTCAGAGCTGGTCTGTGTCGGTTTCTAAGTCCCTCCCTCCTTTCTCACCATGGAAACGGATTTTAATTCTGACCTCATTCAAACGATTTCAAATAGGAGAAAACCACCGGCCTGGAATCCGTGCGCGGCGCCTTCCTGTGCGGCGGGGCGGTGCCCCTGCAGCCTCGCACCGGCGGTGTGTGTGCGCGGCCCTGTCGCACGGGCCCCCAGGCCGAGCCGCGGGGCAGGAGGGGAAGGACCCACCGCCCCGCCGCTGGTCAGAGGTGCACGTGATTCAGGCCGCTCTCCGGACCGGGCCGCCCCGACCCGGCTGGGTGGCGGGCTGCGCTTCATCTCCCTGTGCCGCTTTCATGCAGCGGCGGGGGCCGGGTTTTATGGTGACCGGGCCCCGGGGGGCGCGGTGCGGGGGGAGGGGGGAGCCTGGGGGGCTGGAGACCCGCTTGAGACAGCGCAGAGCTCCAGGACGTCTCACCCATCAAAACCCGTTTGCCTGATTCCTGCTCCCCCGGGGGGCGGGGGAGGAGCTGCGCCCTGAGAGGGCGGGCGTGTGTCGCGGGGCGGGGGCGGGGTGGGGTAACCAGGCCGCTTTCATCCGGCGGGACTTGTCTCTCTTCGTCCCCCTCCGCAGAAACTGACCGCTCTCGCTTCAGTCCTTTGCAAAGATTGCATTCCTCATCGGACTGAGGTTTTGCCGGCAAGGATTAGGATTTGCAAGATAGGGGGTAGGATTACGTTAAAAGGTTTGATTAAGGAAATGAAGGAAACGGGGTTTAGTGTTTCTTGCCTCTTCCCCAGGTCTTAAAAATGAATGTTTTTATTCTAATTCTGGGGCAATCAGCCATAATCTTGGTTTGCAGCCTCCAGTTGTAGTGTCGGGTATCATCCTTCCGAAAACACACGCACACGGCACGCTCGCTCCCGTGCACGCCCGCGCACAGCACGCACTCGCACAGACACGTATGCCACACACGTGCCCCACATACACACACGTGCACTTACACACCACACGCACACACACATACACAACATACAGACACACACATTGACGCACCGCACACACGCTCACAGGCTTGCACACGCACATATACCACACCACACACACCACACCCACCACACACATGACTGCATACCCATATACACTCCACACACACAGCTCACACAGGCACACACAGACACAGTAGTAATACATTCACACACAAGGGCTAACACACACTCTTGATCGCACACTTCTAGGCAGTCTCACACTCATCCCACATGAATACTTGCACAGCTGACTTGCACACTCGTGCACACTCACAGTTTCCCAGCTCTCACTGAGCAAGTATACAGACCCCCGAGATTCCTAACACTCTGAGGGGACCTCAGAGGCGGAGGGAACCTCAGAGACCCTCTGGGCCAGAGACAGCCAACTCATTTCTCCAGGGGGGCAGGTTGACCGAGTGGGGTCTGGCCCCTTGGGGATGAGGACACAGACACACATTTGGTGTCATGTGTGAGTCGTGGGCTGGGCTTGCCTCCTCTACTGCTAGTTGAGGAGGAGCCAGAGACCTAACTTTTTAATATAAATTTCCCAATTTAAAAATCCTTGTCCTTGGGGCGCCCCAGTGGCTGGATTGGTAAAGTGTCTGACTCTTGATTTCAGCTCAGGTCACAATCGTAAGATCGAGCCCTGCGTCAGGCTCCACACTGGGTTTGGAGTTTGCTTGAGATTCTCTTTCTGCCTCTCCCTCTGCCCCTCCCTACGCTCCACGCCTGCGTACACACACACACACACACACACAAACACACACACACTCTCCCTCTCTCTTTCTCTAAAAAAAATGCTGGACATTAATTCAACTAACAGCAACAGCAATGGCTCTTAAGGCTCGGTCTATCCCTAGGGCATCCCATTTAAGACCTGTCAGCAGGGCCATGGTGCCCATTTTACAGATGAGGAAACTGAATTTGGAAAGGACAGTGGCTTTTCCAGGGTTGCTCCAGAGAATACCAACACACTCAGGAATAGTGCCAAGATCGTTGGGGCTTTCCAACAAATGGAATCTGATAAATCCACATTGTTCGCCAAACAAAGAAGAGTTTATCAAGAGGCCTCCCTTAAGCCAAAGCTGAGACTCCTTCACCACTCCCCCAGACCGTCCCATCTAAGGCACCCCCTGCCCTGTGCACCCTGGTTTCTTTATCCCCAAGCCCTGGTTTGGCTCCTTGCTGGCCGGCATCCTGATCGTAAATGAGCTTCTTCCTCTGCCAGCAATTTACTTTCTGTGTGTTCCCTCTGCCCCCGGGCACATGGCAGGGCCTCACAGAGAGAGTCCTGGCCCCTCCTGGGTGGATGGGGCCATGTGACTGGTATTAGCCGATGATCTGTGGGCGGAACTGACTCATGTCACTCTGGGGAGAAAGACTTAGTAGCTACTGAGCAGTCCTCCAGAACATTCTCTCCCACATGCGTTGGTTGTTTGAGGAGTAACTGCGCCATCTGCCTGGCCCGAGTGATGAACAAAGGGGCCCATGACCCATGGTGGATGGGCCATGTGCGTGAGAAATGCTTTTGTTTCGAGCCTGGAGATTGAGGGAACTGTTGTTACAGCAGCAAAACCTACCCTTACCTGATTTGTACACTTTTCAAATGCCAGTTTCCCATGATTACAATGTGGGCAGAAACCTCATCTGTTTTACCCATTGCTGGGATCTAGCGTCTACACCAACGCTGGTACTTAGTGAGCACTTAATAAAGGTCTGTTGATCAGGTAGATGCGTACGATGGCGATTAGTAGCAACACAGATCCAGACTGGGAACTCTGCTTGGCAGCGTGCCTTTGAGTCCCGTGACAACTTGTCTGAGCTGAGCCTCCCCGTCCTCTTCTGTTAAATGGGGGCACTACAGGACCCAGCTCCCGGAGACCATCCCTCCTGTGTCCTTAGCACTGGGCTGGGAGCTCGGTCAATACGAGTGAGCAGGAGCTGGTGAGAGTCTCATTAACATGATTAATGTGCCGGGGAGGTAGTTGTCTGAATCTCTCCAGGACATGTGACAATGCCCACTCCGGGGTCCAATCCTAGAGAGTCTCATTCTGTTCCCCTGGCTCCGAGCCAGAAATCTGCATTTTAATCAAGCCTCCTGGGTGATGGGGTGCAATCCGCTTTAAGAGAGCTAACTGGTCCAGGTTTTCACTGAGGAGACTGATTGATGGTGAGTTCCGAGAAGGTGGAAGGCGTGGTCTGCCTGAGTATAATCTGGCATCTCACAAGGGCGCGTATGATTTTCCCACGGCAGTCGTGCCAAAAACACACAGTGTGAAGCCGGTCCTTCGCACCAAACTCGTGCGGCTCACAGTCTCGGTTCACAGTGACCTCAGAGGAGTGTGTCGGCAGTCCCACTTTACAGATGAGGAAACTGACTCAGAGACCGATGGCACTTACTCAGTCGTATCAACTCAGGGAGCGACAGAGCCCCTAGGGAGCTTGGTCTCACATACGGGGAAGTGATGAATGACCCAACCAGTAAGTACCGCTGATGTGGATAAAGAGGGTACTGTGGAAATCCTGCAGGAATCTCCAAGACCGAGGGACTTACCCACATGAAATATGATGCATTTCAACCAGTTCTGTCTAAACACTGATATTTACCTTAAAAAACTTTAATCAAGGCATAACTGAATACGATAAAATATATATGTTTAAGGTGTACGATTTTTTAGGTTTTACAAATGCAAACGGCCATAAAGCCTTCACCACAACCGAGACCATGCACACGAAATCCATCTTACATCAGGGTGACCTAATGGAACACCACGGACCGGGGGGCTGACGCGACAGAACTTCTGGAAGCTGGAGGTCTGAGCTCACGGTTCCAGCATGGTGGGGTTCTGGGGAGGGCCTCTTCCTGGCTTGCCCACGGCTGCCTTCTCGCTGTGTGCTCACGTGGGCTTTCCTCCGTGTGTGTGCATGGAGACAGAGGGAGAGCTCTGTCTTCCTCTTCTTTCCATTCCACCAATCCTCTCAGATGAGGACCCTTCTCTATGATCTTATTTAATCTGAATAGCCTCCCCGTCTCCTAACGCAGTCCCTTGGGTGGTTAGAGCTTCAGGAGATGGACAGTCCCTGACTTATAGTGGTTCAACTTTCGATTTTTCGACCATACCGTGGTGAATGTGAAAGTGATAGGCATTCAGTAAAAACTGCTCTTCAGATTTTGAATTTTTATCTTTTTCCTGAGCTGGTGACACATGGTACCACCTCTCCCATGATGCTCTGCAGGGGTTGGTGAGCACAGCCCCCAGGCAGCCCCACAGCCACGAGGGTGAACAACTGATACACTCACAACCGTCCTGTTTGACACTTTTAGTAGTACAATAGTCAATACATTAGATATATTGAATGAATTAGATGTACTGAATACATTAGATGTATTCAACACCTTTTTATAAAATGGGTTCACGTGAGATGATTTTGCCCAACTCTAAGCTAATATTAGCAAGTGTTCTGAGCACATTGAAGGTCGGCTGGCTAAGCTAGGACGTTTAGCAGGTCAGGCATATTCAATGCACTTTCGACTTAACAATATTTTCAACTCACGATGTGTTGATCACGATGTGACCCCATTGTAAGTTGAGGAAGAGCTGTAGGAATTTGGGGAGGGGCACAATTCAGTCTATCGCAATGGTTAACTTTTCAAACCGAATGGTTTATCCAAGCATGGATAAAAAATCTTGCTCATAAAAGCTTATGGTGGAACCAGTACAATAGTGAAAACCCTAAACCAATTAAATGCCTAACCACAGGAGAGGACTAAATAATTATGGTGCATCTTCACAGTAAATTATGAATGTTGGCCCACACCTACAACAGGACCTGGCACTTAGAATGTGCCTAACGTGAAGGTTAACAGCTATACCTATGAAGAACTTCTAATGATGTGAAGACGTGCTTATAATGTAGTATTCCACGAAAAAAGCAGTATTTAAAATGGTATAGAAATCTACTGCTAACCACTTAGGCAACAACATAGAGAAAAGACTAGAAAACATAACAGTTTTTAAAAATTTATTTATTTGAGAGAGAGAGAGAGCGCGCATGCGTGCGTGAGCCAGGAGGGCAGAGGGAGAGGGACAATCAGACTCTCCACTGAGCAGGGAGCCCAACTGGATCCCAGGACCCTGGGATCATGACCTGAGCCGAAAGCAGATGCTTAACTGACTGAACCACCCAGGCGCCCCTAGAAAATATAACAATTTTTATAGAGGTTGTCCTGGAGTGATAAGAATCATGGAAATTATGTTTGTTGCCTTAAATACTTTCAGGTATATGGAGCACCCGGGTGGCTCAGTCAGTTAAGAGCCTGACTCAGCCCTGGCTCCGGTGGTGACCTCAGGATCCTGGGATCGGACTCCCTGATGGGTTGTGCCCTCAGTGAGAGTGAGCACAAGTCGTTCAAAGACTAAGACAGATGTAGCCACGGGTTCACACGTGTGTGTAGTCTTGGGGTGATTCCATCGGCCTCCTCTGGCATCAGGTTCCACATCTATGAAATGGGCTCCGCAGTGCGTGCCTCAGGAACGCGCTCTGAGATGAGTGTGTGTTGTGAGCGTCTTTTCCTGCCTCCACCCTTCCTGCTTCCTTTCATCCGTTGTCTGTTCCTTATGCTCCTGATGATTTCTGTCCTTTATCCAGTTAACATTTATTGCCATAGTCTGTTCTAGACTCAGACTAGCTTCTAGGGATGCAAAGATAAATCAGGCATTTTCTCCTCACCCTTGAGGAGGGGAAAAACTGTCCACGGTGTGCCGGGGACAGGCCAGGCTCTTGGGCCCAGCTGCTTTACATTGTCAGGACAATGTGGGTGCCCCCCACAGCTGTAGGGAAGAAACTGCCCCAGTTAGCGGGAGCAGGTTTCCCTGCTGAGCGGGGGGCTGGCCCACAGGAACCCTGCACTAGCCAGTTCTAGCCCTGCCTTCCGACTTCCACAAAGGGTTAGGGTGGGTACGGAACTCTGAGGTCAGACCAACTCAAGAGAGAGCAGACATCTGATCTGGACCTGGAAGGCTGAGCAGGAGAGAGACCCTGGGGAAGAGGGGACAGCATTTTCAAAGGCCTGGAGTTTGCCCTTTTTTGTGTGCCCTGTGACTCATTCTAGTTGGAGGGATACACAGACCAGGAGGGCAGCCCTGGGAGGTGGCCAAGGAGGCACACAGCCATAGCTCAAGAACCGAGGGAGTGAGCAAGGACAGCTTTAACCCAGAGGCAACAGGGAGCCCCAGAAGGGCTTGGGCAGGGGGAAGCACTGGGCAGACTTCCGTAGGCAGAGACACCTGTGGCTCAGTAGAGACGTTCTGGAGCGAGAGGAAGCTGCTTCCCAATATAGGGAGGGCTGTGGGGACTGGGGGTGACAGATTCCAAAAGATAGGAAAATGTGGGTGGCAAGGGAGTAGAGCGTGTGGAGAATGCCTGCCAAGCTCCTGGCTTGGCAGTGACTGCGGATGATAGTGGTCCCTTCAGAGCCAGGAGAGGCTGGAGGAGGGACGGAGGAGGAGAGGGAAGAGGAGGAGAAAGGAGGCAGGGGAGAGAGGAGAGGAGGAGGGACGGGAGGGAAATGAGGGAGAGGAGGAGAGGGAAGAGAAAGGGAAGGAGGGAGGGGGAGAAAGAGCAGGAAAGGGGAGGAGGAAGGAGGAGGAAGAGGAGGGATGGTAGGAGGGGGAGGAGGAGGAGCAGGAGGAGCTGATCTCCTCACCAGGGGTTGGGGGAGAGAGAACTCTGCCCAGGAATTCAGGAGCCTCTTGTCCATGCCCTTGGGCGACCTTCCCTGCCCTTCAGAGGTCCTGCCAGGTTTAATAAGGGGCTGTGATGTGCAGAGACTATCAATTACAGAGATGAGTTTATTTTGAAGTCCAAGATAGGAATGGCTGTGTCTCCACCAGGCATGTGTTTACACCTCCGGGTCAGCGATGCCAGAAATAAACACTTCGTCAGGGGCTCAGAGCTGAGCGCAGACCCTGGACAGGCGGGGGGCTGAGGTCTGCCCTGCAGACGCTGGGTCACTCGGGGAAGGGGCCACATTCATCCACGGGGCCCCTCCCATAGGCCAGGCAGTGCTGAGAGCTGAGGGCACTCGTCCTCTCGTCCTTTCCAGGCGGCGGGCAGGCCCAGGCAGTGACGACCGAAGCCGGCGGCCCTGGGGAACAGCGGTCCTCGGGCGGGGGGCTCGCAGGGGCTCCCCAGATGGGAGGCCTTCCTGAGGACTGGAATCGGGCGTCCTGGGGGGCTATGCATGTGAGGGGGTGGCCACGAGCTCCTGCTGGACTGTGCCTCAGTTTCCTGGCGATGCTGAGATCACCACGAACGGTTTCTCACTGTTCTGGGGGCCGGAAGTCCAAAATCAAGACCGGAAGTCCTTAAATCATGCTCTGGGAAGAATCTAGAACAGTCCCTCCTCAACTCTTCAGCTCCCAGATGGTTCCCAGCACCCCTCGGCTGGTGGACATGGTTCTGTCTTCACGGGGCCATCTCTGGGGGCCTCTGTGTCTCTCCTGTCCTCACACGGACACGGGCCATGTTGGACTCAGACTCGGCCCATCCAGCACAGCCTCGTGCGAATCACACCCACAAAAACCCTGTTCCCAAAGAAGGCCACGTGGGCAGGTTGCAGGTGAACAGAATCTGAACCACGAACAGCTCAGCGTGACTGACCGTCGTCTGATGTGGTGAGGCCGCTGGCCAACGCGGGCGGGAAGGCTCAGACCTGGAGGCCCCGAGAGGCCACGCGGAGGGCCTTGGACCCAAACTACAAAATCAATAAACACATAGCCCCTTTCCCACAGAACACAGTCAGATGTGCCTCTGAGTGGGAGCCTCTCGCAGAACCCTGCAGAACCCTTAGATTTTGCTCTCGGGAGGGCTGTGTGCATCCAAGGGGCTCCGGCCCCATCCCCACGACATGCCTAAGGCTCTCGAGCGTCCTGCGGATTCATTCCTCGGCAGCAGGTAAGGCGGGCCAGGGAAATGTGGCCAGACCGGAGGGGGCTCCCTTTCCTGGTGTCTGGGACTACTTTTCTTCTTCCTCCCGAGGCTCCGTCTCCAGAAGGTAACGTAGCCGCTGCCCTCTCTCCAGAGAAGACCCCTTGCCTCATCAGCCTGGGCCTGGATCTTGCCATCGACGCCTTCTTGGGCTCCCAAGGGGAGCACAGGTGCTTGGGGTCACGCAGGAGGCCTGCCTCCCGGCTCCTGAGCTCGGAGTGCCCTGGGAGGAGGCGGGTGGAGGCCGGCAGGAACGGACGTCTGTTTCTTACTCCTGGCGGGCCATGCGCTGTGCTCAGCACTTCATGTTCACTTTGATTTCATTTGAGGCCTCCCAGTCACCGTCTGCTATGAACTTGATTGTCCCCCATTTGACCAGGGGGTGGGGTGCTGTGGCCCAGAGCCCCTCAGCTGCTCAGCAAGCTACATGGTGGTTAATGTTATGCATCCCCTTGGCTAGTTACGGGGCCCACTTGTTTAATCAAACAAGTCTAGAGGTGGCCGTGAAGGAGATTTTTTTTTTTTTTAGGTGTGATGAACGTTTAAATCCATAGACTTTGGGGCACCTGGGTGGCTCAGTGAGTTAGAGCCTCTGCCTTCGGCTCAGGTCATGATCCCTGGGTCCTGGGATGGAGCCCCACATCGGGCTTTCTGCTCAGCAGGGAGCCTGCCTCCCCCCACCCCTCTCTGGGTGTGGTCTCTGCCTACTAAGGACATTCTCTGCCTACTTGTGATCTCTCTCTCTCTCTGTCAAATAAATAAATAAAATCTTTAAAAATAAGTAAATAAATAAATCCGTGGACTTTGAGTAAAGTAGAAGGAGCGTCCTTACTGTGAGTGGGCCGCACCTCATCACCCGAAGGCCTTAAGAGCGAAGACGGAAGTTTCTCAAAGGAGAAGGAATTCTCTTCAAGACTGGGTCACAGAAACCCTGCCTGAGTTTCCAGGCTGCAGATTTTGGCCTCAGGATCACGACATCCTGCTCGCTGGTCTGCTTTACAGATTTCTGACTTGTCAGCCCTTACAATTGCCTGAACCAATTCCTTAACTGCTCTCTCTCTCCCACAAGGCCTCTCTCTCCCCCCTCATCCCCTGGAGAACCCTGAGGAGCACGACCAACGAAGTGGTGGTTCAGCTGTCGCACACCAAGCTTCCTTCCGTGTTCCCGCCCACGGGGCCCCTCTAAACGAGGCGCGCCGGGCACACGTGGTCATCTCCAAACCCTCACCGTGCACGGTGCCCTTCACAGAGCGACAGCATTTCGGCATCATCTGGGAGCTGGTTAGAAATGCAGGCTGGGAATCAGAGCCCAGCCTTACAGAAATGGGAACAGCCTTTTAACAAGATCCCAGGGAACCTGCGGCAGAAGCGAGAGGCGCTTCTCTGAATGGCAGTGGCTTTTCCATCCGTTCACTGCCCCGGCCATCCTGCTTTGGCCCATGGTAGGCTCGTCATAGACCGTGACTGGCTGATCAGATGGTCTATGCCCAGCCCCTGACCTCTAGAATTAGCCCTTCTATCCCCTGTATCTTTTATTTTTTGTCCAGACTCCTTTTTTTTATTGTGATAAAATATACGTAAGATTTACATATATTTTACATAAGATTTACTGTTTGACCCATTTTGAAGTGTACAGGCCAGCGGCATTCAGTACCTTCAGGGTGTGACGCAGTCATCACCACCTTCCACCTCCAGAACCTTCTCATCCTCCCGAGCTGATTCTCTGTCCCTGTGAAACACTCACTTCCAGTGTCCCCTCCCCCAGGCCCGTCGCCCACCATCCACTTCCTGTCGGAGAAGCTGACTACTCTGCAGAGCTCATGGGCACGGAATCATGCAGTCTTTGTCCTTCTGTGACGGGCTTATTGCACTGAGCATAACATCCTCCAGGTGTCGGAATGTCCTTCCTTCCTAGAGCTGCTGGATAGACCACAGTTACTTACCTGTGCATCTGCCGATGAACGTTTGGGGTTGTTTCCAGCTTTTGGCTCTTGTGAACAGCTGTGACGTGGGTGTGCAAATAGCTGTCTGCGTCTCCCTTCCTTCAATTCCCTGGGTATACACCCAGAAGTGGAATCACTGGGTCCCAGGGCAAGGCTGCGTTTAAGTTTCCTTGAGCTGCTACTTTGTTTCTGTTCCACCAGCAACAGGCAGGGGTTCTAGCTCTCCAAGCCCTCACCAGCACTTGTCTCTTTGCTTTGTTTTATTTTTGACAGCGGCCACCCTGACGGGGGTAGGGCTGATATCTCATGGGGGTTTTGATTTCAGGCTCCTTTTCACACCTGGAGGTCCGTGTTCCTCAAGGGAAGAAACCACGTTTTAGCAACCTGCACCCCCAGGGCTGGCGTGATGGGACGCGGGGTAGTAGCCCAGTAACACCAGACCGGATGAATGAATGAAGGGACGAATGAGTTAGTGGAGAGACTTTCTGATGAATTCCGCGGCCAAGCTCAGTTAAGAACGGCCCACCTCATCAAGTTAACTGCCTTCCTGTGTTTCTCTCTGTGGTTCACGCAGATCCTGGCCTGGACAGCCGATTCTACTCGCTCCCTTCCTGCTGGAGCCCTGGAGAAGCTGCGGGGCACACGCAGCCTGTAGCCGACAGCCACCCGAGTCAGTGACGACGGGAGAGCTCCGATTCAGTGAGCATCTTTTCCCCCGTTGCAATTTTTTCCCAGGGGACCCATAATTTCACCAGCAATTCATGATATATGGCAGTGTGCGTGTGTCTGTGTGTGTGTGTGTGTGTGCACGCGTGCGTGTGTGCGTGTGTGCATGTGATGTCTTATTCCCTGTAGCAGCCACTGTGGTTCACGCTGGAATGAACACCAGCTTTGCACGCAGACATGCCTCAGTGGAAACTGCAGCAACAAGAAGCTGCCGTCTCCCTCGGGGGAGGCACCGGCCTCCGGGAGCCTTGGATTCCTCTGAGGGTAGCCTGGGGATGCTGGGACCCTCCTGGTCTGATGGGTCTGGCACTAGTAATCATAGAGATTGTAGGGGCGCCTTGATGGCTCAGTCAGCTAAGTATCCGACTTTGGTTCAGGTCAGGATACCAGGGTCTTGGGATCAAGCTCTATGTCAGGCTCCCCACTCAGCTTGGAGTCTACCTGTCCTTCTCCCTTTGCCTCTCCCCCGCTCATGCTCCCTCCCTCCCTCCTTCCCTCTCTCTCTAATAAATAAATCTTTTTTTAAAAAAAGATTTTATTTATTTATCTGATAGAGAGAGATCACAAGCGGGCAGAGAGGCAGGCAGAGAGAGAAGGGGAAGCAGGCTCCCTGCTGAGCAGAGAGCCCGATGCGGGGCTTGATCTCAGGACCTGAGATCATGACCTGAGCCGAAGGCAGAGGCCTTAACCCAATGAGCCACCCAGGCGCCCCTCAAATAAATAAATCTTTAATGAAATAATAAAAATATTTATCAGCTACATCGGTGCTTTACATATATCAGTTAATTTGCATTGACTTATATTCTCCACTGTTCAGATGAGGAAACTGAGTCAGCAGAGGCTAGGTGACTTGCCCAAGATCACAAAACTAGAGAGCCGTGGAGGGAGTCCAGACCCCGATGGCCTGTCCCCAGAGCCCACGAGCCTGACCTCTATGTGGCGCTTGGGACAGGGCTGCCCACGGCCGTTACAGCAAACCCAGACGCTGAGGCTGTTAGATCTGAGGCTCAGAGAGGTGGAGTGACTTTGCTCAAGGTCACACAGCTGGCCTGGGATTCAGCACAGATCACTGGGATGCAAAGCCCGGGCTCTGAGCACCTCGGGGGAACCAGGGCAGTGAGAGGTAAATGGTAGCGGTCATTGTTGGAAATGTTTACCCATTGCTCTTTCATTGGCCTTCAGAAAAGTGGCATCGACCCGCAAGGCCCGGGGGGTCCCAGGGGCTCTCCAAGATTCCACCTTCCCCAAGGCCTCCAGGGCCAGGGGCCGGCCTTCCAAGGCGCTGTCGGTGCAGAGAGCCCCCTGCCAAGCAGCCCAGGGAGGGGCGGGATCACCCCCACCCTGGGCTGGAGAGCCTGGAGCCTGTCCCGCCAACCACCGGCGGCCCTCCCTCCCTCCCTCCCTCCCGCCCTCTGGGAGTTGTCACGGCAACCGCGTGGGCATCTCAAAGGCGTCTCCTCCAATAATCTGGGCCTCTGATCTCTGGCAGGCCTGTAATGAAGGGACAGTTTGTTAGTGCTGACATAAACATCGGGTTACCCCAGCTGCCTATTTCATGTCGCTTAAGAAGTCAGCTCAAGCCCGCCGACAGCCGAGCAAACTGTGAAGATATTTATTTGTTCAGCTTCCTAGGGTGAAAACCAATGTTTATGAGGCCAGGATTTTTTTTTTTTTTTTTAGTCGTTGATTTTGGGGGGTAAGGAAATAATATCTCAGAAGGCGAACACGTGGTTGTTTTTTTTCTTTTTTCCCTTCCATCAACCCCCAGCTAAGGCAAGCGGCGGATCAGCGTCTGAGAATGAACACAGGAGATCCCGTGTGTGCCAGACTGTCTGGTTCATGGGACACTTTCTTGGCCATTTTGCTGCTTCCATGATGCAACAGCTCCGAGAGGAAGGCAAGGCATCCAGTCTTGTTGCCCTGGGTAGATGCGGAGAAGAGAAACAGAGAGGTTAGTCACATACTCAAGGTCACACAGCTGATGGATAGGAACCCACCCAGGGCTTTTGATTAAAAATCCAGAGTTCGCTCTGCTACCCTGTGCCGTGGGGCCTTGCTGTACGGTATCTAAGGAACTGGATGTATTAAACCCCCAACTCTGCAGTAGTGACAGGAGGAGAGTGTGTGACCTAGATCTCTCTAGGGGTTTTTCATTATCATTAACTTGATGATGTTTTTATGAAAAGGAATGATAAGAGCAACTATAAAAACAAAACTCGGCTCCTGTTGGCTTTATATTTCTTCTTCTTAGCAAGACATACCCTCGATCAGGGCTCTGGGGTGAGAAGGAAGGTTCCAGATTCTAGGAACTCAGTAGTGCTGGGTGTCACCAGGGCCTTTCAGCCAAAGATTTAGGGTTCCCCCATCCATCCTTGGTTGCCATCTTTGGGCTGTGTTCTCCCCGGGTTTGCAAAGTATTAGTTCTTGCTTCAGCACTTGCCGACTATGATCTTGGGCAAGTTCCCTAACCTGCTTGAACCTCGGTTTTCTCATCCGTAAAATGGAGCTGACAACCCCACCCCTTTCTCATAGGTTTGGATCCTGCATGGGGGAGAAAAGAGCTTGCCAAACACAAAAGGTGTTTAGTCTGACCTGGGTCAGGGTCAAGGTTTGGATTCCGAGTCAGCATGATCTGAATGACTCTCACCTCTCTGGGCTTTCACTTGCTCATTGCAGAACAGGATGGCTGGACTCCCCATCCTGTGCTGTGCATTTTAGGCACCATCTCTTACAACTCTCTGGGCACATGTACCCATTTTACAGAAGAGGAGAGTGAGGCTTGGCAAAGTTAAGGAACCTGTGGAAGGAGCCCGGAGTCCGAAGGGCAGACCCGGGATTGAAACGCAGACCTGTCTCATTTCCCTTGGTCTCCGTGAGAAGCAAATGAAGTGGTAAACAGCCCCATTTTGTCACCGAGGGCTTCATCAGTGCTTTTAATTTCCATCTCCTCCAACTTGAGAGGCTTCTCTGCCCCCCCTCCCCAGAATGAGATGCCCCAGGACACAGACCTCCCAGCCTCCGACAGAAGGAGCCAGCCCTTCGGGGGAAAGCATCCTGGCCCCAGTCTTTTTCAGCCGCTGAGCCCAGCCGGCTGCAAGGGGCGCAGGGTGCCAGCCCCCTTCCTCTTGGAGTCTGTTTCTGCGGGAGCCCGGTCCCCAACTGTCCCCCGGGGTCAGATCCATCACGCCACGGCCTCACTCCATCAGGCGCGCTCAGCCGGAGGGTCAAGTGGCCCGCCGCCGCCCGGCGCTGGGAGCCCATCACGGCCATATTTAATTTAATTAAGGCTGTCAGCACTATTGATTTTAGCGGTTTCAATTACTAGCCTGTTACGGTTTCTGGATCAACTGATCTGTGATGGGTCCTATCAGCAAAGACACACATTGAGGACAGGGCCCTTCATCTCCTTTAAAACCTGACACGTCCTGCCACAGGCCGTAAGTTATTGCTTTTATCCAGCCCGGCTCCCCTTCCCTTCCTCATAATTAATTTCTCATTAGACAGCTCTTTATTGTTTAATTTGTGCAGTTTATAATCAAATTGGGCACATTAATTGTCGTTGAATTTAAGGCTAATGAAAAATAAAGGTTTTCAATAACTTACTCTTCCATTACTCCCGACAAGATAAAATAAAGCGCTCCGAGAAGTGTCAGCTTTTTAAATTATAAATTGGGTTTTTTAAAGAGCATGAGCATTTAAGGAGCAGTTACCACACATTTAGTAATTATAAATCCTATGCTGCAAAACAATTATTAAGATATAATTATGCCGCTTTCCTCTTGGGCGGCCCGGCAGCTGGTTCAGGGCCCGGATTCCTCGTGGTGCGTGGGTGGGGGTTTCCGTTGGGCTTGAGGAGGGGAGAGATACCAGCAGAGACCCAAGTGAGCAGACTGGGAGCCAAGGAGGCATCACCACTTTTGACTGAAATTATCTGATCGGGGCGGACCCATCAGATCCCCACTCCCCGGCCCGTCTCTGTCTCCTTGAGCTCTGTGTGAAAGGCCGCCCGAGGCGCGTGGGGGCGCCCAGCCGGTGCCAAGTCCCCGAGACGCCGCAGTTGCACACGCGAGGGCCAGACTGGTGCCTGTGCAGACACACGGCTTCTCGGGTGGGCGGGAGCAAGCGAGGGAGTGGTCGGATCCACCCGTGGGGGAGACCAGCCCCACCCGTGGGAGTGGCCGCGTCGGGTTTCCCAGGGGAGGCGCTACTTGAGCTTGAGCGTGAAAAGTCTCCTCCTTTGGAGGAAAGGAAGTGATGATCAGCAGGTGGGCTGGCAGGTACCAGCCAGAAGGTCAAGGCCCGACGCTGAAGGGATGCGGTGGGGTGGAGGGAAGCAACGGGTTGGGGTGTTTCGTGACCGGAAGGACGCAGACAACCGAGCCCCTACTATGCGCCATTCACTGCTAAGTCTGGTGGTGACATTGTCCCCTGGAATCCAGCCCCGTTGCTTGGGGGTGTGTTCCCCATTTTGCAGACAAAGAAGCTGAAGCCTGTAGAAGGCAAGTCACTCCCTCCAGGCCACCCGGCTCCTAGCTGCTGGCGTTGGATATGGAGCTAGGTCTCCTTCACCCTGGGCCCGGTTGCAACTGTCTGCAGGGAGGGTGACAGGATTGTGGCAGAAACAGGTGAGGTTGACAAGGCCCAGCTCTTGGAGGGACGTCTGGGGGCTGGGCGTGTCCCTGAATCCAAGAGGATGAACACAGGGAGACTAGGGGTGCAGGGAGAATGGGCTTTGAGCCAAGCGTTGCACGAAAGAGCCTACACGCCCCAGCTCAATTGCTGGATTTATGGGGCACAAAAAGAGATGCATGCGTGCCTTCACTCAGCCCTGCGGTGCCAGGCCCTCTGGACCCCAGGTGAGGCGCCAACGAGAGGGGGCTGGCATTGCACAGGCAAAGCAGAAGCCTGTTCCAGTGGGGAAGCTTCCATAAGACGTGTGAGGGTTTGCGAGAGGAACCGGCTGCTTTGGGCCCCTGGGAAGGGGCTGGAGATGACCTCTCTGAGATGTGACCTTGGTGTTGTGACCCCGGGGATCAGCGGGAGGCTCAGGGGAGACCACAGAAGGGGCCCATTCATAACCCCACCCCTGTGGCAGAGCTGAGCCTCTGGGAATTCGGGGTGCAGGGCCACCATTCACCCCATTTGTGACTCAGTTTCCTTGTGGTGGAACAATGAGAGTCACCAGCTACTCTAGATGGTCTCTCAGTTACCCGCACACATGAGTGAGGTCTTTTAAGGGCCCCGAGGGTCTCCCAGACCCCTGAGCTGACGGACTGGGAATTCTTTTAAATGGTCGTCAGCAAAGACCTGTCATCCCCGCCCCCGTGTCATCCTGGAGTTCTTTGGCTTGGAGACGCCTGGGTGTCCCCACCTGAAGGATGGAGTCTGTCCTGCTGTGCCTGCCACGCACAGAAGGTGTCTCTCCATCTCTGTCCTGCAAGTTCCAATGCGGGACCAGCCCCTCTGTTTCCAAGCAGGGAGTCCACAGCGGGGTGGGGGTCAGACCAGCCTCTCCTGTGTCCCACATCTGCTGTCCCACAAAAAATTCTTCACTCTCCAAACACTGCATCCTCCCAGTGCACCTGAAGTTAGAGAACTTTGCCCTTTTTTTGCAGATGGGGAAAACAAGTCGGTGGTTGGCAGGGAAGGGAAGTCAGTCTCCCAGTTCCCCTGTCAGCCTCTCCACTCATGACCCAGAAATCCAACAAGGGATCCTTGTGAGAAATTTCTGTTAGACCTCAGTAAAAGCTCTCCTCTGGGGGGTGTGGTTGGCTTCCAATGGCCACTCGCCTAGCACCCCAGCATCCAGACCCAGAAGGTTCCAGATCATTGAGCTGTCTCCCTGTTCTCTAGAGACTGAGGTCTGGAATCCGCAGGAACACTCTACAGGGATTTAAATCTCCTAGGAATAGTCCCAAACAGAGCTATCCAACAGGCAGATACCATTTGTTGGTTGTGATGCTTGTAAGTGGTACATTTGAGAGTCTCAAATGTATGAGTCTCGGTTTCCTTAGTGAAAGTGAGGACCGCTGTGCCCTCTTCAGGGGTCAGTTCCTAGGATCAAGTCCAGTGACTGGCCTGAGGATCCTGGCGTGAGGCCCTGGTGACAGCGTCCCTTGCACACCTGCCCAGGGGTAGGATCCGAGGCAAGGGGCCCCGCACTTCACCTTACAGATAAACCAGTGGAGATGGGGGACAGATCTCACGCTATCAGCAGGAGGCAGGACAGCTGGGGAAATCCAGCCTCTTATCCACAGCAGCAAGTGTCCCTCAGTGAGAAGTGACACAAGAAAATGCAGAGTCCCAGTGAAGGGTTCCAGGTATCCCTCCACCAGGCAGAAGCTGATCCCTCCCCAGGGAGGAGAACCTTTGGCTAATCTCACACCCATACAGGGCCCTCGTGGTTCCCAAAAGGATTTCCCAACCACTATTGGCTGAGAACAAAGTGGATTTGAGTTCACATGATTGTGGAGCGCCTACTGTGTGCCAGGTCCTGGTGGGCGAGAGAGCCACGGTCCCACTCTGAGGAGAGTACAGGCTTTGGGAGGTGGAGATCGCACAGGCCCATGGAGAAGACCAGTCCAGACAGGGACAGACGACAGGTGGAGCCAGGGCCGGAGGAAGCTGGGGGAGGAGGTGTCCTGGGAGAGGAGCACAGTCTTTGGAAGTCGACCACCCCTGTGGCCTCAAGTAAATCGCTTCACCTCTGTGCCTCAGTTTCCTTGGTGGAAAATGGGATGACAGCAGCTTACATGGTCATCACATTCTCCTGAGGATGAAACGAGGAGTGCTTGAAGCAGCCAGGAGGGTGCCCTGCCTCCAGGAAGCATTGGCTGCCATTGCCACCATAACTATAGGGCAGTCAGGAGGCTTCTGGGTGCGGTGACCTGTGTGCCATCTTGGGCTGCTGTGCCAAGAGGACTGGCAACAACAGAAGCAAGGAGACAAAGTAGGAGTTGGTTGTAGAGCTAGTGATGGCTTAGACTGGGGCAGAACTGCTGAAGATGGGAGTCAGCCATGGAAGGGAGAGGAACAGTGTTACAGCAGAAGGAACAGCATGTGCAAAGGCCCAGAGGCCAGAAAGATGCTGGTTTGTGTGGGAAACAAAAGGCCATGTGGCTGGAGTGAGGAAGGAAGAGCGCCTGAGGGGGTGAGGTCAGAGGTGCAGACAGGGGCCAGAGCCTGTAAGCCTGACAAAGCAGAGGAGGGAGGTGAGTTTAATCCTCAGTATTGGGAAGCCATTGTATTTTTCAAAATTGAGATATGATTCCTATACCATAAAATTCATCCCGTTAAAGCTATTGGGTTTTAAGCAGGGGATATTGGAAGACTATGGCAGTAGGGTCTCAAGACAGGCCCATGGTTCCCACCTCCTGATATCCCCACTCTTGCGTATTTCCCTCCTCCTGAGTGTGGGCATAACCTGTGACCGGCTACTCTAACCAACGGAATACGGCAAAGCTGATGTTATGTGTAGGTGACTAATTTACATTAAGACTGTGACATTCATCGTGCTAAGCAACCCTCCACTGTTGGCTCTGATGAAGCCTGCATCCATTCTGGGGAAGCCCAAGTTTGGGCAGGGACCTTCAAATGACATCTAGGAGCTGAGGATAGCATCCAGCTGATGGTCAACAAGAATCAGAAACCCTCCATCCTACAAGCGTAAGGAACGAAATTCTGCCAATAAGTGCATGGGTTTGTAAGCAGATTCTTTTCTGGCCAAATCTCCAGCCTAGCATAGAACCCAGTGAAACTATTTTCAGATGTTGGACGTCTGAGACAATGAGATAAGAACTATATGTTGGTTTAAACCACTAAACTTGTAGTGACATTGTCATTCAGCAATAGATGACTAATTCAGACACCATTGTCTCTGGGTCTGTCCCATTTCTGCACGTCTTACAATCAGGAGCTTGGGTTACCTTTGTTCTCCACTATCTTTTCAAAGATGTTTGTATAGTGAACAGTCTCAGAAGATCAAGATTGTGTTTGCCTCCCAAAGCAGAGAGCACTTTGTATGCCATCTAGTGTGATGGAGATGAATGTCTCCCTCAAGGACAAAAGTTGGGCCAGTTTGCTTATAGCTCCTTATAAAAGATTCAGGTTCCCGAAACTTGGGGTTCCTTCCCCAGTAATTTCTTGATCCTTCTGCTTCACCCCGTGGGAACCGGGAAATTGGAGAAAACGAAACCTTGGCTATTGCAGTCGGCAATAGGCTATTTTTTGTTTCTGATCCAAGGGTCTCGTGTCTTCTTCCGGCGTCCATGATACTGTGGCCAGCTAACTCATGAGCTTCCAAAGAGATTAAAATCCCAGAGCCTTCACAGTCCTGGCAGAGCAGTGACACGACCTTATTTGAATTTTTAAAAATTCCCCATGCGGAGGGGATAGGCGGGCAGGAATGAAAGTGAGGAGACAAGGTGGGAGTTGATTGAAATCCACCAGGAAGAAGCCGAGGGTGGTGACATTGTTGAATGTTTGTGTCCCCCTCAAAGTTTATATGTTGAAGCTCTAACCCCCGATGTGATGGCATTAGGAGGTGGGACCTTGGGGAGGTGATTAGGTTTGGATGAGGTCGGGAGGTAGGGGCTCCATGGTGGGACTGGTGTTCTTAGAAGAAAAGGAGAGACACCAGAGATCTCTCTCTCCACCCGTGGAAAAGTGTCTGTCTACGGACCAGGAAGCGTTCTCACCAGGATCCGAATTGGCTGACACCTTGATCTTGGCTTTTCTAGCCCCCAGAACCTTGAGAAATGTACATCTGCTGTGTGAGCAACCCAGCACGTGGTGTTTTGTGTGGTGTCCCAAGCTGGCAAAGACAAGGGGTGTGGGCCAGGGCAGCCCCAGGGATGACGACGACTGGGTTTTGGAGGAACATCTGGCAGGACCTACGGAAGGATGAGAACTCAAGAACCCTCCTGAGTTTGGAGCCTGTGCACACGGAGAGAAGCAGCTCTCTTTGCTGAGATGTGGATGGAGAGGCAAGGGCAGAGGGGTGGGGAGACCGTCTGGTCTCCAACGTGCTGGAGAGACGCCTGCTGGGGAACACGTGGGTGCCTGATCTGGGGCTCAAGAGCGGCATGGTCTGTAGATCCGGACTCGCAAGAGAACGCAGAGAAGAGAGAAGAGAGGGGTGGAAAAAGGGTCTGGATGGGTCCCCGGGACACCCCAACATGTGGAGGGGAAGGAGGGTCTTGAGCACTGACCAGAAGGAATGGAGCTCTGTATCAGGATCCGAAAGCCCTTTGTTGGGCCAGCTGTTTACTCTCTTATTCCTGGATTCTGGAGAGGTCCAGGGATTCCTGGACAGGGTCCCTGGAAAGTTAGGAGGTCCTTAGGGGGTTGGGGCAACAACTTACCAACTGGTATGAAAGTATCTTCATAGTTAAGCAGAATAATTACACCAGCGTCCACTAAATATCACCCCGACTTCAAGATCTCTTGGCAGGGGTGACCTGGGCCCCTCCCCCCCGATTCCTCACATCCCCATCCCAGCGGGGAGATTGGCTTGGTTGCCAACTGGACACCGCTTCCAGCTCCTGGATTTTCATTAAAATCCTGGGCATTTCCCCAGCGCTCAAAGGTGTCCCGATTAATTACCAGCAAGTGTTGGCTCTCCCCCCGGAAATCTGCGGCCCCAGCCTGGCTCTGTCCCCTATGATTTTATTAAAATCCACCTTGCCAGCCAGGGCCCCGAGATTTATGGCCACAGCTAATAGGCTGCCTCCCCATGAGACATAAATCTGGGGCCTGCCTAGGGAGCGGCTCGCTGCTAAGAGGCCAGTTAATTGTTCCACCTAGAGAGTTCCACGGAGGAATGTTCAATTAGGCCTCTCAGAAAATTTGGAGCATTAAATAAGGTGAACAAGGATTTGGGCACCATTCTTTTCTAAGAAGCAGCCTTTTCTTGCTCCCCTTGGCTCACTCTAGGCATGTTCGCTTTTCAGTGGCCAGGAGGCATTCTCGAGGGTCATGGAGCAGCGCTCTTAGCAGTGAGCTAGAAACAAGAGGACACGGAGATTTAGCATCCTACAAAAGTCCTTGAGACTTTCTCACCCAGAGCCAACTCGTGACTGGCCTCTCTGGGTCCTTGGATGAGTTTCTTCCGTTCTCAGGGTCTCTACGTCCCTTCCTCTAAGATGAGGTTACGCTGTCTACTCTTCTTAAATCACAGCCTTGCGGGAGGATGAAATTCACTCATTCATGCCTTTGTTCATAAAACAGATATGGCGGAGGGACCAGCCTCCTGTGTGCCAGGGAATGTGCTAGACCTGGAGTTCTAGGGAGAAAAAGATAAGCCACTGCCCTCGAGGAGCTCCCAGGCCCGAGGGAAGGCCAGAAAAGGACCGTGGAGACGAGGACTGATTTGTGCTAGGATAGAGATGTGGTGGGGGATGAGGTGGAGGCGATGTGTGTGCCCAGAGTTATCTAACCTCCTGGAGGGATACCACCAGTCAGGGAGGACTTCCTGGAAGAGGAGACAGGAATTACATTATTTTGCCGTGCCTATGAGTGGCTGAGTTCCCCTGAGACATCACCCCAGAAGGTCCCATCACGGCAAGTCTTCCCCAGAGGTTGATTTACGAGCACACTTGAAGAATACCTTGCTTTCACTCAAGGTTAACAACCACAAGCACTGAGTCTGTTGCTATTCGTTCGGAACCTGGGGCTCAGAGAGGTCGAGGGGCAGGTCCACAGTCACACAGCCGGGAAGGGGTGACACAAATGGTGAGCGTCAGGCTGTCAGCTCTACGGGATGTGTGGTTGAATCAGGGGCCTCTGGTGACCATGGTGCACAGCTCCGTGAGCACGCGGCAGTGATGGCCACAGACCCCAGATCCCATTCTCTGCTGGATCCCACGGGGGGAGAGGCCTTTCTCTGAGGCAACATTTCCGGAGACCTGAATTTTGGTAAGCCCTGCGATGGGTCAGCACCGTTGCCTGAGCCCAGCTGTCCTCTAGCCTGTGACCTGGCCTCAGGGTCCCCAGTCTGTGGAAAGAGGACCCCGGTCTTTCCCGCTGAGCTCACAGGCTCCCTTTTGCTCTCCTCTGTGACATCTCTAGCTCCTGGTTCTTGAAGGGTGGCCCCCAGGTAGGACTGGAGCTGGGACTGAGCTGCCCGATGACCTTTGGGTACGCACTACCCCATCCTGTGAACTGGTCCCTTACTCCATCTCGACTCCCCTCCCTTCAAAAATACCATCTCTTTCCCGTTGGAGCCGATCCGTACTAACACCAAATCAGATACAGAATGGAAAATGTCCCCTGAGGGTAGACTCAAGTGATGGGGATGCCAATTCCAACCTTCTTCCAGGTGCCAGGAGTTTTGGCTTTTTGCTGAGTTGAGGTTTAATGGCTTCCGAGTCTCGCCTAATATACAAACAGGACATTGCACACAGGGGTTCATTTTCTAAACATCGTGCCTTGTCCCTAATATGACAACAGAGCAGAGGGATGCCCAACTGGGGCCGAGTGGACCTGGGCAGTCTTGGGGACTCTGCCCCTCTGTGCCTCCCTTTTCTTATCCACCATTAGGAACCAAACGACCAGTCTCCCATGATGGTGGCGGGGATCCGTGGTGAATCATGACTCAGAAAATACTTTGCAAACTGGAAAGTGCAGAGAGAACAGAAGGGATTATCATAATGCTTTGCATTTTTATTTTTAACCTGCGTGAAATTCTGGAAACCGTTGGCTGCCAAGAAATGCTAAGCTGTAGTTTCTGTTCCGCGGGGAAATCGGGTTTATTTTAAGTGGGGGAATTACACAGTGCACAGATTATTTATTTGGGAAACAGGGACAGATCCAAGGGGAGCCCCCAGCCCCCAGCTCCGTCCTTGGCAGTGCCCAGAGCGCACTCGGAAGGTCTGTAGCTCAAGGTCGATGCACTTTCCAGAATGGCAACAGAGCTATTTCTGCCTCCAGCCCGTGCCTCCCCTGACCTCCTTCACCTCCTTCACCTGTTAGGTAGGTCAGCCTGGCTCGCGCGGCCTGCCCTACGGACAGAATAACTACACACCAGATGCGGCGGGGCTGTTGGCTTCCCAGGCACGGAGAAGGAGCAGCAGTTTTGGGGTCTCCCAGCAAGCCCACAGTGGACGGCAAGTTCCGCAGCCCTGACCCCCTTCGGGAGGAAACACTCATTCTCAGCTGTGGGGAATGTTGGTGGCCAAGGCTCTCTCCTGAGTCCCTCTCCAGACTTGCCCTCAGTGGGAGAGCCGTCTTGCTCACAGCGGGACGGAGGGGCAGCCCTTATCCAGTGAGGGGACACGGTTCTTTCTGAAGGCCCCTCGTCCTGAGCCCAGGCTGCCCCGGATCCTGCTCCCCA
>CM053604.1:3167430-3208764 GCA_028646535.1 Procyon lotor | reverse complement strand
GATGGATGGATGGATGGATGGATGGGTGGGTGGATGGATAGGTGGCTGAATAGCTGGGTGGGTAGATGGCTGAATGTGTGAGTAGATAAATGAAAGTCAGGGCTTGGAAAAATCAGGGAATTAGAATTAAGAACGCTGAGGAGGGGCAGCTTTGCAGAAGAGGTGTAATATTTCTTCCTCAAAGATAGAAAAATTTGTTCTGAGACATAAAGAGGGAAGTTTAGAAAACTTTCTTTTTCCTTCATATATTCACACATTTCCCTGGTGCTGTGCTGGTTTCTAGGGATCTAAAGAAACGAGCTTCATGGCTGAAGAGGGAAAGCGACAAGGGAGCTGGCAGTATGAGTAATAATGCAATCAGCACTATTTGCACACTGTTGAGGGGACAGGGAAGAGCCGCTGGCCTCCCACTGGTCACCACAAAGAGGGCCACTCAAGGGCTCCTCCATGCCAGGTGATGCTGCCTTCGAAGCAGCCTCAGCTCTTGGCAGTGAGGTGGCTTGGCACCGTTCTTTGCTACCCCTGGCCAGCCTGCCCATGCCTGAGCCCTGACTCTGGAGCTAATGCCTGCCTGGGCTCCCTGGGGACAGCCACTTGGCAAACGCTTGTAGAGGCCAGGGGATTTTCTTTGGTGGTTCCATGTGACCCCTCCCTGCCCCCACCCAGGGATGGAATATTCCCCATCTTGTAGATGAGGAATGAGAAGATCAAGAAGGTGAGTTGTTTCACCCAAGACGGAGGGGCCAGAATTCGCACCTCGGACAGGGGGACCCCAAATCCTAGACCCGTCCCCCCACGCTGTGCCACTGCTCTGCATGGATGTCCCGTCTCCGTTGCTAGGGTAACCTCCCTCCCAGCCCAGCAGTCACCCCTCCTGGAGCGTGATTCTTGCACCTGACATCATAATCCTCTGTGACATCTTAATCAGCTCCAAGCAACTGACAGAGCCCACAGCAAGCAAGCCCAGTGAGTCAGCGGGGCCTGGAAGGGGCCCACCTGCCCTGTGTCCACCTTAACCCTTGCCTGCCCACCCCAGCCCTGGTGTTGGGGTCAGGCAGATGGTGCTGTTATAGGTCCAGACGATGCTGCTAACCCTCCTGAACTTCCATCTCCCCATCTGTAAAATGGGCATAAAGATTTTCATCCAGCGGTTGCAGGAAGTCCTGCAAGGGCTTTGCCAAAGGTGGAGAAGGCACTGTGTCATCTCGAGGAGCTGTGGGTCCCGGGAGTTGTTATTGCCATGATTCTGCTCTGAGTCTGGGTCTCCAGCAGCCCCACAGAGCTCCCTGGGAGAAAAGGGTGCACACACACTTTCTGTTGTGGGATGCATTGTGTCATTCCCCAAGATACGTTGAAATCCTAACTGCTCCCCACGCCCTCGTACCAGCCAGTGGGACCTTATGTAGGAGACAGCATCTTGGCAGAAGAAATCAAGTGAGGATGAGGTCATACCTGAGAAGGTGGGTGGGACCCTACGAGAGAAACTTGGACAGACACATGGAAGGACGATGGTGTGAACCCAGACAGACCGCATGAGGCGGCGCCTGCAAGGATGTAGACACAAGCCAAGAACTGTGGAGGATCCTCGGCCACCACTGAGGCAGGAAGGGACCAGGGGGTGCTCCACCCAGAGAGCACGGGGCCCTGCAGGCCCCTTGATTGTGGAAAACTCACCTCTTGAACTGTGAGAAACCATATTTCTGTTTTAAGCCATCCATTCTGCAGTACTCCCTACGCTGCCCTAGGAAATGAACACGTGTCCTAAGGGGACAACCTCAAGTCCAAGTCGCAGGTGGTGGGGCTAGGTCTCGTGGAATCCCATGGGACCCTCACGTACAGTGAGGATGCCGCTCTGCTGGATGGCTTCCAGCAAGCCGCCCAACCCATCTTCCAGAAATCAGGACCGCGATGCCCCCGCCCAGGGCGGAGGTGAAGAGTAAACGGCATCAAGTGTCAGAAATATCAGCAGAGTGGGTGGCGGCATTCTGTAGCATGATTTCTATTTTTTTTTAAATATTTTATCTATTTGACAGAGGGAGAGAGATCCCAAGTAGGCAGAGAGGCAGGCAGAGAGAGGAGGAAGCAGGCTCCCTGCTGAGCAGAGAGCCCGATGTGGGGCTCGATCCCAGGACCCTGAGATCATGACCTGAGTCGAAGGCAGAGGCTTTAACCCACTGAGCCACTCAGGCGCCCCAAGATTTCTATTTTTTTTTTTTAATTCTCATAGGAAGCTCTGAGTCTCTGCTTAGGAGAGCCCGGTGTCCCGTAGAGGACGGTCGAGCTCCTCGAAGTCTCCTTTGGAAGCCCCCCATCCCACCCTGGGCCTTGCACACGGACCACAAACATGGCAGAGCAGGAGGCAGGGCCCCTTTTATGCCCCTCATTTCCTCCTCTCCTCTCCCCACCCTCCTTGCTTGTGCCTCCCTCCCTAGCTGAGACCCAGCACTGGCTTGGTATTTGAGACCAATTCTGCCCCAGATGTACCAGCTGAGCCGGGGGACCCGCTGTCCCCCTTGGGGACATCCATGCACATGTGGAGAGGGAACAATCACAGCACAAAACGTTTGTTTCCTTTCGGTATGGCCACCTGAGCCTCTTTGAGGAGCCTCCTTTGCAAATTTCGGATCCTCCCTCACCCTCGCCATCTTTGCCGCCCCTGAAATGGAGAGCCCAGAGCGAACCCCATGCGGCCAGGAGGATTCAAGGAGCAAATTTTTTTTTTTTTAAGATTTTATTTATTTATTTGACAGAGAGGAGAGAGATCACAAGTAGGCAGAGAGGCAGACAGAGAGAGAGGGGGAAGCAGGCTCCCAGGTGAGCAGAGAGCCCGATGCGGGGCTCAATCCCAGGACCCTGAGATCATGACCTGAGCTGAAGGCAGAGGCTTTTACCCACTGTGCCACCCAGGTGCCCCCAAGGAGCGACTTTTATGGCGGACAATCCTTATGCGGTTAATATTCTCCCCATGTCTGAGGTCAGAAGCAAACCTGGTCCACTGAGCCCCTTGCCTTCTGGGGCAGCCTCTTGATGCCTCTGTTTTCTCATCTTTTAAGTGGGTCAATGGTGCCTGGGTTTAGGGGCTGGGGGACACAGTCACCTTGATGATGAAAGGCCTTAACGCGGAGCCAGTGTCCCTGCCTTCTGTCTCTCCACTGTCTTCTCTGCGCGCTGAGGGTGAAGTCTAAACGTCAGTCCAAAGAATTCTTCCGAATTTGCCCTGCGGGACGGAAAGGCCTCAATACACCCTTGCAGGCAACGAGAGGCTCCACACAGGAATCACGGCCCGACCCTGTGGAGAGTCTTCTGGAGCGGTTTTCCCTCTGCACTCAGAAAGGAGAAGGAACAGCTCTGCCTGAGAAGCGGGGAGGGGTGTGCTGGGCTGGGTTTGTTTTTCTGCAAGGGTTGTAAACAGGATAATGAGGGCTTGAGAAGGCAGTTGTAATGACTGTTATCGCTGGGGGCATGAGTCGCTGGGAGCCTCACGTTTGGGGTCGCCTCCCCGACCTCGCACCCTGCACGCCCTGCCCCTCCCCACCTCCCTGCTGTCTCTTCTGAACCCGCTTATTCTCTTCCACCTGGCACGTCCAAACTGTGTCCGGCCCTCTCGGCCCCCACCTCACCTGCTTGGGTCCCAGGTCCTCCTCCGGGGAACTTCTGGCACCTGAGAAGGAGCCCCATGATGTGAACACGCACGCTGGTCCTTCCAAGGATGGCACCCAGGTCCAGTCCGAGGGTATCAGCCTACACGCTGCCATCCTCTGGATGGGGATTTGGAGCAGGGCCAGGAGAGTTCTCCCGCTGTGCCGCACCGGACAAGTGTCTTGACCTCTCTGGGCCTCGGCCTTCCGCCTAGAAAAAGATTCAAACATCTCCCCATCATCTCAGATAGTGGTTGCAAGGCTCAAATAATGTGTGAGGCGGGAAGTGGCCGTATCTTCTGGGACGTGCTATAAACTTCCATCCCCGCGGCCGTTCTTGTCACATCACGCCATGACGTCCCGGGCCAAGGCGTGATAGGAATCTTCCGGAAAGCCCACTGACCTCTTTCACTCCGAAAACAAGCTTTACCTCAGGCTTCCTCAGCGCCAAGTACTTCACATGCTTTCTCTTGTGTTTTCCTCACAATGTAAGGTGGGCAGATGGTGTTAGGCCCATTTTCCAGATGAGAAAACCGAGACGTGAAGAGAGGAGCAACTTTGCTAAAGCCGCGGCAAGTATGGGGGAGACTTTTTTCCAGTCATTGGAAAATATTTCCCGAGCGCCTGCTATGGGCTGGGGCCCGTGCTTGGTGAACAAAACAGACGTTCGTCCTGACGGGGCTGAACGCAAAGGAGGCGAAACAGGTAACAAACAAGGGGAGAGAGATAATAAAATGTTGGATGGCAGCACGTGCTGTGGAGAGGAATCAGCAGGCTAGAGGGACCCACTGTCTGGGGGAGAGTTCCGGTGCCTTAGAGAAGGGGGTCCAGGGAGCCTTCTCTGAGAAAGCCACTTGGCAGCAGAGATCTGGGAGGAAGAGAGGGACGGAGCTCGGAGCGTGTCTGAGAATAAAGGGCAGAGGGAACACCCAGTGACTCTCCCGTAAGCCAGGGGGGCTGGTTGTAGGATTGAGCCAGGTTTCAGGGGAGGGGAAAGGAGGAGAGGGGTAGGGTTGGGAGATGTGGGGAGAAGGAGGGCACGATTCCGGGACACTTGTCCTGCTGAGGGGTCTGCTGACGCTTCGGGCCCCGTCTCCAGGGGGCTGTGCCCCTCCCTACACTGCGCAGGCGCAGGTCCCTGAGCAGGAGCTGGGAGCCGGGGTCAGGGTGTGGTGGGGACGAAAGGACACCGCTTGGGGGTCACGGGCTGGTTTGGGATGCCGTCTCTAGACACTGGCCCATCTAAGTCACTGCACCGCTCTGGGCCCCACTTCCTCATCTATTAAAAGGGCACAGGCGTACCTGCCTGGTGCCGTGTTGGCAAGAACGCACGGAGCCCCTGGGGCCATGTCAGGAGCAGCTCCAAACACTTAGGAGGTTGCTTTTGCTTTGTTTCTGTGGGTTTTTTTAAAGATTTTATCTGAGACAGAGAAATCACAAGTAGGCAGAGAGGGAGACAGAAAGAGGGGGAAGCAGGCTCCCTGCTGAGCAGAGAGCCCCATGCCTGGGGATCCCAGGACCCTGAGATCAGGACCTAAGCGGAAGGCAGAGGCTTTAAACCACTGAGCCACCCAGGCGCCCCAAGGAGGTGTTCTTATTCAATTAATCATCACCTAGAACAAGAGAGGGAGGCTGGAGAAGGTCAGTAACTCCGCGGAGACTCCCCCGGGTTCTAAAGGTGTCCTCCTCCACTTCTCTCTCACCCGCCCCCACCTCCCTCCTCCCAATCCCAGCGGCTTCCCCTTACCTGGCAATCACGCTCCCTGCTGGCTCAGGTTACTGGAGGCCCTGAGGGGTCTGTTTAAACAAGTGTGTCTGAGCCGGAAAATCAAACAGACAGCGACCCTCTGGGTCCGCCGCGGGACCACCGCCGGGGACTACCCCTGAACCTGATAAGGCCGGATCCCTTTTCACTTAATTGGGCTGCGGCCAGGGGCCACCTTTCCATCAGATAGGAGGTCTCCCCAGAGATGGGAAGGGTCCCCTTCAGGTGGGGCTGTCGTGAGCCCCTGGCTGGGAAAGGAGAAGCCCGAGGGGCTGGGGGCACCACCGGCCGGGGAGGTGCCCTGTGAGAGTTTGCTCGTTCCTGCCTGAGAAGTTGGGGAGGGGGCTGTTGGGAGAACACCTCTGCACCCCAGAAAGGCCCTGAGGGAAATTCAGCCTGGGGGGAGAGAAGGGTGGGGCCTGTGGATGAATGCCCCAGGGCCACCCCCAGCCTCGGCAGGCCCCACAGTTGGCTTCCCCCACGCGGCCAGGGGAGGCGCTGCGGAGCGGAGGTGGCCTGCTCGGCCAGTATTCCGTGTCCATGCAGGCCTTTTGGAGTGACACACCAAGCACGTTGTGTAACCCCTCTGTGCCCCAGATGCCTGTCTTCAGAGGAGGAGGCAGCTAGAACCCCCCTTCAGGTTCAAAGGAGATTCAAAGGCGGCAGAACCAGCAACCGAGGGAGTCACTTCATTGTCCCTTTAAAAGCATCATTCAAGAACTCTTCGTTCTGCACTAAGATGGACTGTCTTTTCCGTTGACCCTACCGTCGAGGGTAGGGGACTCCAAAGTGGGGTACATCTGTGCTGTGGGGTGCACTGAAAATCCCCTGGGGTGCCAGGAGAAATCTTAGAACACTTCATGCCTTTTTGTTGATTTTTTGCTCCTGTAAACTAACTCCAATTTCCCCATATTGTAAAGGAGGGAGAAAAACAGACTTGCTGCTTGGATTAAAAGCGTCAAGATTCCAAGTTCAGAACAATGGTGCTGGGCAATAGTAATTGTCACTGGTTACTAACTGCTATTAACAAGACTTATTTCCGGGCGCGAGGGTGGCTCAGTCGTTAAGCGCCTGCCTTTGGCTCAGGTCATGATCCCAGGATCCTGGGATCCAGCCCCATATTGGGCTCCCTGCTCCGCGGGAAGCCTGCTTCTTCCCTCTCTTACCCCTCCCGCGCTTGTGTTCCCTCTCTGTCTGTGTCTCTGTCAAATAAAATTTAAAAAAAACAAAAACCAAAAAACAAGACTTATTTCCTCATCCTGGCCTTCCGCTCTTCAGTTTTCCAGTTTCCTTGGACTCAGATCCTCCTCATACAGTCTCAGGAGCACCGCAAAGCGGGGTCCAATACACGGATGCGGGAACTGGGCCGGCGGGCGCTGTCCACTCGCGGGGGTCACTGGCAGGCCGGCCCGGAGTCCCGGATCCTGAGGGGCGTGGCTCTGCTGGAGTCCCGACCCGGGCAGGTCTGGGGACTCCGCCCTGGACCACGCAGAGACAAACCCCCTGGAGGTAAAGGAAAACAGAAGTGGATCAAAGCCTCTGGCATTTACAACTTCCAGGGCCAGTGCCAGAGGCGGGGAGGGGCCACCAGACATTCCCACTCTTCCTTACACGCATGGCGCCGTGGAAACCGTCCCTGCTCCGAAACCGGTCCCGGCGTCTGCGATGCCCAGCTGCGCGGCCTGTAGCCAAATCTCCGTTTTCTCATCTGGAAAGAGAGATGCCCACCTCGGGGACTGTTCTGAGAAGTAACTATCCCGAGGCATTTGAAGCATCTGGCACATAGTGGGCGCTCAGTCAGGGCCGGTTCCCACCAGCACCCACCTGCCACCCCCCGGGGGGGGGGCGGGAAAGGATGAGCACTGGGTTAGGGTTGGGGAACCGCATTTTAATGTCGGTTCTGCCAATTCTGTCTGTATGGGCATCAGTGTTCCTATCTATGCAATACCGGCATTCCATTGCACACTGATGGAGCGCTTACTGCATGCTGAAGGGGTTCCGGCTTCTGCCTCCCCTAGCCCTTCACTCCACCCAGGAAGGCGGCGGTTACGGCTGTGGGGGCACCCCAGCTCACTTCAGAGGATGAATGTCCTAGTCCCAGCTGAAGGCAAGGAAAGCTAGACTCTAGGATCTCAGAGACCCGAGGGACGGAGGGAGGGAGGGATGGAGGGAGGGACAGAGGGAGGGAGGGAGAGGGAGGGAGGGAGGGCTGCAAAGGGCAGAGGCCGGTCGCTGTCTTTTTGGGATGGCTGAGGTTTGGTGCAAAGAAAGTACAAAAGGGTAGAGACTCTGGGGGGAGGGGTCATCCTCTTCACGAGGGCTGGCCAGGTCGAGGGGGAGGGCCAGGTGGGGCTGGGGCTGGTGTCCTTGGGCCAAGGGCCAACGGTCTCTCCGCAGAGCAGCACCCTTGCCTCCCTCCTTTCCTATCCTCCCACTGGCCCTAGGAGGAAGGTATAGTGTGCAGCTCAGAGTCCGGATGTGGAAACTGAGACTCAGAGAGGAAATTACTAGCTCCAGGCCATTGGCAGGAGAGGCCGGAGCCAGAGCGGGGAGGGATGCTTCTCCACTGCTCTGGAAGGTGCGGATGGCTGCTCCAGAGATTGGACACTATCTGCAGAAAGAACTGGCTGTAGTTGCATTAGCTTCTGAGTGAATTGGGGGCAGTGATTCTAACTGAATCGTGGGTGCATGGCTGGCGGGGGGGGGGGTGTGGGGTGTGTGTGAGAGAGACTCCATCTGAGAAAGGGACAGACAGGCAGGGGAGAAAAGAGACACGAAATTGGAGAGAGACAGAACCACAGACAGAGATCAGAGAGAGAAAGAAATAGAGGCTGTGAGATCCGCCCGAAAAGACCAAGAGACAGCCCCATCTGGAGAGAGAGAAACGAAGAGAGAGGATGTAGGGAAGGAATGTCAGAAGTCAGGGACCCAGCGGGGAGAGACAGAGAAAGAGGAATGGTGTGAGAGTCGGGGTGGGAAGGGGGCGTGGGCTCCTCCAACCTCATTCTCCACCCCTCCTCCCAGAAGGGGTGCCTCCCACAAAGTTCTGTGGGCTGCCTTGATGGCAGGCGGGGGCCACGTTTCCGAGGGCCACTCCCCCCCCCACTGCTCTCTTTTCTAATGTCAGCTCTGGATCTCCTTGGCACCCCAAACTGGCCTTCCATTCCACTTAATATTTCCTCTCTCAGAAGTGCCTGGATGCCCCGAGGCTCTGGCCGTCAGCGGGGCTGTATCTGTGGCTGTGGGCTGCGTCTCTTTTTTCCTGGGCTTCTCTGCCTTCCTGCCTCTCTTGGTCCCTGTGCCTGCCCCCCCTCCCCCACCCCCATCCCCGCCTCGTCTGGGTCGCTCCCTCTGTCTCTTTCCCAGGGTTGCAGAGCTGGGAGTGAAATCCCAGGTTCTGCGCCTGCACAGGTACCCCGGGGCTCCCTGGATCTTCCTGCAGGGGGGTGGAATCCGCCAGTCCGGAGGAAGGCCCGGGCACCCCCACCCAGGTGCTCACAGCAGCGCCAGGAATCTGCCACAGAGCGGATTCAGCAGCGTGGCCTGGAGAGCAGCTGCGGGAGCCGCAAGGGCCGAGCTCACCGTATCAGAGCTGCGGAAGAGCGTACCCATTTTAAAGTGGGTAAACTGAGGCTCGGAAGAGAAACTGACACTCAGCCATCGGCTGCTGAGCCATCTCACAGTCTGTGTCCGTTCTCTTCTCTGAGAGAACTGAGGTCCTGGGCATTTGATAAATTCATAGAAAAACTGAAAAGTCTTCAAGACTCTCAAGTAGGTGGTAGGCAGGGGGGAGGGGAGGAGCGGGAGAGGAGTGCGCTGTGAGCCGAACCCAACACCCGGTTTGTGGATTGGGGGCGGGGCTCGGAGGAGGTGCCCCCGAGAGCTGCCGGCATCTGCGGTATTTCAGTGCATTCATTTCGTCTCTTGAAAGCGCAGAGAGATCGCTCCCTGCAGTGTAAGGGGTGCATTTCTGGGATTCAGACCCACCTGCATCCAGATCCCGACGCCACCACTAACTAGCTGTGTGACCCCAGGGAAGGCACTTTACCTCTCTGATTCTGTTTTCTCACTGCGGGGAGGATGGGGGAGCTATAATAATGCCTATCTCCCAGGGTTGAGTGGATTAAATCGGATAAAGTTTTCGAGATCTCTGACGAGAGGCCTGACACCAGCTCAAGAAAAGTCAATTCTCAGCCATGCCCCAATCCCCTAACTCTTGCCGGAACTGAGACGAGGCCCTCAGCGGGGCTGGGCAAGCGCCTGGCGGGGAGAAGGGCAAGACTTCCCCGGCGCAGAGTGGGCAGAGCCAGGATGGAAGACGTTTGGGCGGCCCCCGGAGCCTCGGGGTCTGCCTGACATCTCCAGGCTTAAATAACCATGCGCCTTTGTTATTCGTCGGCAGCAAAGTGGTTCGTTACGCCTGATTGGTCTAATTGCTTTGAAATGGGATATATTATCTATAATTATAGAGCTCTAGGAGGAGCCGGCCGGCCTCCGCTTTCATCTTCCCCAAGTGCACCGTCATGTCGCGATCACATTAATTTGGGCCATTTGAAAGGGGGCCCCTCTCTCCCCCGCCGATCCAGGCCCCTTCACCCGCTTCCGAACTTAAAGACACAAGGAAGCCCCAACCCCAGCGAGGGGAAAGAAGCCAGTGGGGGAAGGGCAGGAAAGGGGGAAGAAGCGGGGAGTCGGGCTTGTCTATTTCTTCCTGGCCCTGGGTGAAATCCACTGCACTTGAGCAGTTTCATCGAACAAGCTGGGCCCACTTAAGGCGGAGGAATTAGCAAGGAGGAGAAAACATTTTTTACAAGTTTTCTTCCTTTCTCTCTCTCTCTCTCTCTCTCTCTCTCTCTCTCTCTCTCTCTCTCTTTCTTTCCTTCGCATTAAAGAAGGGCTCCTAAACCCTTAAAAGGCTTAAGTTCTGCCCAGGTCTCAGGAAAGCAAAAGGCATTTTGATCCGGGTCCTGGCGGTGGATATTCAGCCAGTAGCTGAAGACTCCCTGGCGTTCCCAATTCTTCAGAGTTTTTCTCTGGGAAGCTGTGAAATCTTCCCGAAGGACCAGCAGTGACTCCCAGACAGTTTCCCAAACCTCTGACTCCCAGCCGTTTCACTTCCAGGCGACAGAGGCCGAAAAACTGGAAGTGGCGGGTTGGGAGGCCCCCTCTGCAGGTTGGGGGACCCCGAGTTCGTGCTTTCTGTCGACCTGTTAACCACCCCACTACCACCCCCAATCTCAGGACAAAATACGTCTTCTCGCTCCCCCTCCGCTGCCCTCCTGGAGATCCGTGAATTCCCACCAAAATAAATCGTTCCGGGTAATCGGTTTTCATAGCACATTCATTCTATTAAAGAGGACTGTTTGGGGCTCGCTAATTGCCGGGGGATCCCACTGAGCTGCACATTTTTAAAAATGCACGCGGGATTCCTGGGTCGAGGCCACAGAATGCATTGGAAAGGGGGGGAGGGGGCGTAAACAAAAACCCGACGGAGGCGACAACGAATGCCCAAGTGAGGGGCCAGCCTGCAGGCTCTTCTGATCCTTGCGGCAATACTCAGATAGTGACCCCGCTCTTCAAGATGGGATCCCTCTAAAAACTAGCCTTTGCCTACCAGGAGGGAGTTTAAAAACACTACCTTTCCTCCACCACCACACACCCTCCGAAAACAGGCATTTGGAGGAAAAAGACCAAACCTATCACCGGTTTAGCTGCCCAGAGAGTGGACGCAAGGCAGTCCGACTTTAGGATCCTAACCGCCCAGGCGCTTTGTTGGGGGGACCCAAAGTGCTTTGAGACTCCTCGGACTGAGGAGGATGGAGCGGGGCGCGAGGGGAGGGGAGCGCAGCGCCAGGATGCTAGGCGAGCACCAGTCCCCAGCTTTATCTGCTGCGGGCCAGCCCTGCCCTTGCCAGGCATGAATTACAGCCTGGCTTTCTCCGCTGCTGCGGCCACGCGGAGAAATGCCGGGGTAGAAGCGCCTGGGGGTTAGTGTTGGCGGCGAGATAAGGGGCGCAGGCCCCCAGCCCTGTCAGCCCCAGAAACCCACCAACGGGGAGATCCGGAAAGGCCCAGACAAAAATACACGCAGAGAAGGCTCCCTCTCGCCGCCCCAAAACTTGTGCCTCTCCTCCCGCGGCCGCCACGAGCTCGGAGAGACGCCTAGACGTTTTGTTTCTTTTCTCCCACTCCCTTCCCCGGGGCCGCGGGCATCCCTACTCCGCAGCTCAGGGGCTGCTGGTGGCAAGCGCCGAGCGCTCTTCTGAGCACGTGGAGCCTCCTCTGAACCCCTTTCCCCCTTCGGACACACTCTTCTCGCCTTGCAGCGCGTGCAGCCGGCCAGCCCGCCGCGCCCGGCCAGAGCAGACGCGAACCCAGACCGAACCTAAAAAGATACCATGGGGTTCCGGACGGGCTTGGGACGCCTAGGGGCGGGCGGCAGGGCCGGGGGGCTGCGGGCGCAGGCGGTCTGCTCCCAGGAGGCGGGGGCGCGACTTCAAGGGCCCCTGCGCCGGCTGCTGCCTTTGATCCGGCCGCCGCTGGCGCCTAAAAACAACATCCTCGTCTGCCTATTAGGCGCGCTGAGGGATCGTGACAGATTGTTTATCCCCGCAATTAGCGATGCGGCCCTTCTCCCGCCGCCCGGCTGGCCGGTCCCCGGCCCCGCGCTGGGCCTCGCTGCGCCGCCGCCGGGAGACAGCCCTGAGACCCCTCTGCGCCGCGGGGCTGCACTCTCGGGGTTCGAGACCCTGCTCTGTCCTAAAGCAGGGGTTCTTAGCTGGCGGACTCCCAGTGGGTCCAGAGCGCCCGAACTTGTTTTTACTGATGCGTGTTTTTGTACGGAGGAAGTTCTTAGATATATCGGGTTCTCGAAGTGATCTGAGAGCCAAACATTTTGAGACGGGAGCCTACGGTGAAAACAAAGCAAGCCCGGGTCAGAAAAGACACACTGCTCGCTTTTCACAAGACGACCTAAAAAGCCAAGGGCCCTCGGTTTCCTCTCCCCCTGCAGCCCCAGTGCAGAGATTCCAGCTGGGCTGGACTGTGTTGTTCCAACGACAGATAAATTTAAAATGCAGGCAGTTGAAGTTCGCTGTCCCGGGTGGGCCGCTAGCCGGGGGTTCGGCCTACAGCCTCGCCGAGCATCAGCTCGGTCAGCCCTAAGATGGGTCGTACGGTCTCCCATCCTTGCACCCTCAGGCGCCCCTCCGGGACTTCGGTTTCGCTGCGGGGTGGAAGACCTCTCTATTCGTCCTGTGCCCCCCAGCCCTAGCACGGTGAGTTTAAGGTAGGCCCCGTGGATGGCCCGCGCCTCCAGCAGAGCCCGATGCGGAGCTAGAGGCCCCAAACCCTGCCCCGTGCTTGTGTTGCAGTCTCCGGTGAATGAGAAATCTGGAGACGTAAATGTCACAGATGCGAGTATTCCTGAACCCGCCCCAAGGCCTGCACATATCTCTGGAGCCTAGGGACAGATGTGAGGCTGCCGATCACCCTGGCGTCCACAGCCCGACCCCTCCCGCCAGACCCCGGACGCCGTCAGGGTAATAAAGTTCCCGCTCTAGCAATTCATTTTCCTTAATCTGGACGCCCCTAATCTACAGCTTTTATTGGGCCCAGTTAAAAGGCGAGGGAATTCGCTGTCCCTCCGCGCTCGGATAATTACCCCTAAATGGCCGCGGCAGCCCCTTGTGTTTCCTGGAGATTAGAACCCCGCAGTCATCAATGGCCGGTCCCGGTGAGCCGCCAATCACCGCCGCTGGCTCCCCGGGAGCCGCCGGCCTGGGCCCCGGGATAAGAGGCCATAAAGAGGAGGCGCAGAAAACTGCCGAGCCCCGACCCGACTTTGCATAGATCTTAAGTCTCCCTACACTTCCAACTCCTTTTCCTCCATTTTTTTCCAAGCAGTTAAAAAAAAAAAAAAATCACGTTACCTCGGACACCGGCAAAATAAAAAGTTCTGAAGCCCAGCTACCAAGGATCCATTCCAGGAACCGTCTTCTTTCCCGCTCCCCCCCTGCGCCCTCCCACGGATGTGCCTCCCCACCCTTGTGCCATCCTGGACCCAGAGACAGGGTTGTGTTTTTGTTTCCGCGGACGCGGTGAGGTCACGTTAAGGCCAGACCAGTGTTTTGTTGACGTTTCTGCTGATTTTACTTCAATAAGTTCTATATCAAAAGGACCCGGTGGCTCCTTCCCCCAGCTGATCGCGGGTATAGGTGTTGTAATCCTCCCGGGGAAGTTCACAGCGGGGGAAAGGACACATCGTGAATGAAAATCGATTGCCGACCCCGGATAATATTCTGTATTCTTATCCTTAGCTTCCACAGCGCCACGGGAGCGTGGCTTCTTTAGGCAAACTTGCAGCCCAGCGCTTAGAAAGAGACAAAGGCCCACTTTTATTCAGAGGAAAATTTGGAAGATGGAAACAGAGGAAGAAAATAAAGGTGCCTGAGAAAAAAAGAAATGAACAAGCCATCTTTCTACTCGAGTAAATAACCATGCGGGTTTTTTCAACTATAAAAGAAATACTCGTGAAATGACTCATCTCAAACGACCGCGGCAGAGAAGGGAGACAGGTAGCGGAGGGGGGACGGAGAAACAGACCCGGCAGCCGACTGAAGAGGAAGGTAGGAGAAGCCTCGGTGGAGAGAAGCAGGGAAGGAGTCGAGAAAAAGGGGAGGCGTGGGAGAGAGGGGTGGGCAGAAGGGAAGTCCCCCAGGAACACAGAAAAACCGAGAGCGACGGGGACCCGGAAAGAGACGGGCGGCCCCGGCAGCAGCGCGGAAGAAAGTTTCTCCCGCGCCCCCTCCCCTCCTCTGCCCTCCGGGGGCCCGGCCCAGCGCCGCGCGCCCCGCCGCCCAGTGCGCCCGGGGCCCGTCCGCAGGAGCGCCGCCCAATGGCTCGCGCCGGGCCCGCCCCCTCGCGTGCTGATTGGCCGCCGCCGCGCGGGCCTCGCCTTATTAACAAGTTCTCTGGGGAGCCGCGGCCCGACCCGGAGCCGGCGAGAGCGCCCGGGAGCTCGGCCTGCGCGGCGGCGCCTGCGAGCAACCAGGCCCCGAGCGCCGGAGCGGGCCTTCTGGGGAGGGGCGGGAGGCGCGCGCGCGAGGGCCCGCCCGGCCGGGGCCCCGGGCGCTCCCAGAGGCCGGCCGCGCTCCCAGCCCGCCCGAAGCCCATGCCCGGCGGCTGGCCCGTGCTGCGGCTGGAGGGGGGGCCCGGCTCTGCATGGCCCCGGCTGCTGACATGACTTCTTTGCCGCTCGGTGTCAAAGTGGAGGACTCCGCCTTCGGCAAGCCGGCGGGGGGAGGCGGGGGCCCGGCCCCCAGCGCCACGGCGGCCACGGCGGCCGCCATGGGCGCAGACGAGGAGGGGGCCAAGCCCAAAGTGTCCCCTTCACTCCTGCCCTTCAGCGTGGAGGCGCTCATGGCCGACCACAGGAAGCCCGGGGCCAAGGAGAGCGCCCTGCTGGCCCCCGAGGGCGCGCAGGCGGCGGGCGGCTCCGCGCAGCCCCTGGGCGCCCGGCCGGGGTCGCTGGGGGCCCCGGACGCGCCGTCTTCGCCGCGGCCACTGGGCCATTTCTCGGTGGGAGGACTTCTCAAGCTGCCAGAAGATGCGCTGGTCAAAGCCGAGAGCCCCGAGAAGCCCGAGAGGACCCCGTGGATGCAGAACCCCCGCTTCTCCCCGCCCCCGGCCAGTAAGTAGCCAGAACCCAGGCGGCGGGGGAGGGGGCCGGGCGGGGGTGGTGGACCCGCGGGCGCCAGGCCGCGCGCCGGCGCCTGCCTGTCTCCAGCGGCTGCGTACCTGCCGCTGGGTACCTGGGGCCGGTGCTGCAGATCGGTTGGCGGGGAGGCCCGGATTTACTGCTCTCCCCACTCCCATCGGCTGAAGGGCTGGAGGCCTGGCTGAAACCCAGCTCTCGGTCCACTTTCCCGGGCTCGTCGCCTTGGCCAGGGGACGCTGCGGGTGGGCTTTAACTTGCAGGACGAGGTGTCTGGGCACCCTCTCCTCCTGCCCGCATCAAAGGACCCCAGGAGTCCCCACTTCCCTATCTGCCCCCAAGCCCTGTTACTTTGCCAGATATCCCTACGGGTGGGTCCAAGTGGTGCGGACAGCGTCGCGGCGCTCAGAGTTTCACTTTCTCGCAGGAGAAGACTGCCCTCACGCCCCGCATTAAAGTATCTCTTTGCCCAGAGGTTCTTAACCGCATGCAAAATTCCCCCTTCCCCCTTCGAGTTTCAGGCAGATACTTAGTACTCTTGGTGGCTGGTCGTTTAGTGGGAGGGGGCGCTCAGGTTCCAGTGGAGGGGGCGGGGCGCCAAGCCAATTAGTGGGAGGCGCCCCCTCCGACGCGGTGGGAAGCTCGCAAACCTCGCCGACTGGGCCACTGAAGCGGACTCCAGCCGTCAAAGGCTCGTTCGGGGTCGTTCCAAGGCCTCGTGGCCCCCCGGCTTCTCTGTCCAGCAAACGCGCTGGGAGATATTTCAGGAGCACGGGAAATTCCCAAGTTTTCCTCGTTTCCTCCGATTATTTTACGCGGCATAATAGCAACCCGAATTCAATGGCGTGATGCTGAGGAATGATTTTTATCTGGGGATTAAACGTCTTTGAAAGGCCAGCCCCTCCCTGGGCCTAATGGCTGGAGAAGGTGGCCCAGGGCTGAGCTGTCGCTACCGAAGGGAGTGACGTTTTCCTCGGCGCCCGCCCCTCGGGCGGCCGGGCGGAAAGCGAGTCGGGGGCCAACTGCTTCCCGGATCTCAATGGCCCGGAGCAGGGAAGAAGGGGGGATGTTAACACGAGGTTTCGTTTGACTCATATCCTGGTGGTCTGTGAGCCCAAAGGATCATTTTAAAAGCACACACACAACGAAAAAGATGCAAGCTTAGGCAAAACCCGCATGGTGAAACACTCTGGACTTGAATTCATTTTTCCCAGGGGAGGCTGCTGGGTAGGGAAAGTGGCTTGGGAATTCGGTTAGGGCCTCTGCCCAGACCCCAAAGTCGTTGCAATCCCCGTTGTCCTGGAAATAATTTGTTCTACGTTTTATCTGGCCTCCGCTGCCCGGTGTGGCAGGGGTTGACTGGCCCAGAATGCTCAGTCTTGGACCTGCGGGAGCCCTCTGTCGGGGTGCTCGCTCACCGCCCATCCTTGAGGTATATTTTGAAGCCATAAGAAGCTTGGCACCTTTGATCTCTGCCAGCGGAGACACAGGTCAGGTTGAGGACAAGTGATTGCAATCCCGCCTACCAACCACTCCCATTTGTGTGTGTCCAGAGGGCCAAGGTGCTGGAGGTGGGAGAGACCCAGGAGACAACTGAGACAATTAGAAGCCCCCCCCCCCCAACTGGCACCACATTTGAGATATGGCCCTGGTGCCACCTCCCTGACCCTGTGACAGCTGGCTTTGGTCTGCCTGTGGCTCCCCAGGGACGGCCCTTGGAACACACCGTTCCAAGGGAAAGAGTGAAATTTGGAGATCCGGGTTGGATGCCACAAGACTGCCTAGCCTAGCGCTGAACACTTGGTGGGCACAGATAAATGTTTAGCCAATTCATGAAACTAGATGTGATCTTGGGGTGGGTGCAGGGCCTAAAGTCCCACCAACTGTATTAACACCTACTGTTCCAACACCCGCGTCGGTGGGAGGAAGCGCGCGCCGGGGGAGGCCCTCCGGAGCAGCCGCCCAGCATTGAGGCGTTCCACCTCTTGCCAGTTAAGTCTGGGCCTTGAACCCGCGCCTGTTTCACCTGGAATCTTTGTTTCCTCATTCTGGAGAAGTAGACAGGAGCGTCTACCCCGCGGGGTGCGGCACCTGGAGAAAACCCTTTCCAAGTTCCCCTCCCAGTGCCTGGCCCCGAGGGCCTCCACGGAAATGAGTGGCCGGTATTATTGACTACCGTTTCTCCTCGGTGGGCGGATTACACTCCCGCGCCGCTGTCCTAACGCCCTGCTTTTTCTCGGCCCCCTAGGGCGGCTGAGCCCCCCGGCCTGCACCCTGCGCAAGCACAAGACCAACCGCAAGCCGAGGACGCCCTTCACCACGGCGCAGCTGCTGGCGCTGGAGCGCAAGTTCCGCCAGAAGCAGTACCTGTCCATCGCCGAGCGCGCCGAGTTCTCCAGCTCGCTCAGCCTCACCGAGACGCAGGTGAAGATCTGGTTCCAGAACCGCCGCGCCAAGGCCAAGAGACTGCAGGAGGCAGAGCTGGAGAAGCTGAAGATGGCCGCCAAGCCCATGCTGCCACCGGCTGCCTTTGGCCTCTCCTTCCCGCTCGGCGGCCCCGCAGCGGTCGCGGCCGCGGCGGGCGCCTCGCTCTACGGTGCCTCGGGCCCCTTCCAGCGCGCCGCGCTGCCGGTGGCTCCCGTGGGACTCTACACAGCCCACGTGGGCTACAGCATGTACCACCTGACATAGAGGGTCCCAGGGTCGCCTTCCTGTGGCCCCAGCCGATTCCTCCAGCCCCGGGCTCCTGCGAGCGGCAGGAGCCATTCCCCCACGAGCTCCCGTGTTCGGCACCGCCCGGCTCCTTCCCCCTTGAACCCCCACGCTGCTCCGGTTTATCGGTTTATCGGTTTATCCTCCGCTGCTCCCTGCGTTCACTCTCCAACGTCTGATCCCCTCCCCCAAAGAGGCTGGAAGGGGCCCTTAACACTCTTCTAGAATCTAGACCTACCCTTTGCAGTTGGAGAAACTGGGGTTAGAGAGGCATAGACTTGCGAGCGGTCCCCAGCAGAGTTAGTGTTTGGAGCCGCACTGGGCGGCCACCTCCTGTCCTGACACCAGGCCGGAGACGCGCGGAGAAACTCACAAGTGTGAAGATTTCGGAAAATAAGAACAGTCGGAGAAAAAGAGAAGAGCATGCCAGGGAGATGGAAACCCCGGGTCCTCCCATCGGGAAACTTCGGAGAACTTCAACTGCGAAATGTCTGCTTTCGGTGGGGGGAGGGTGGGTGACACAGATGCGTTGCCGAGGTAGGTTGAAGGGACCTCTCTCACCAGTACCAGAAAAAAACTGTAAAATAAAATTTAAAACTCCTGTTTCTATTTAACAGTACATTTGCGTGACTCTCAAGAATCCCTTTGGAAGGGATTGTGTGTAATATACTGTATATTTGAAATTTTATTATCATTTATATTATAGCTATATTTGTTAAATAAATTAATTTTAAGCTACAAGAAACGATCTCTTTATTGATTTAGGCTTTTATTGGAATATCACTTCTTGCCTTCTGTTCACATATACAATTGCTTTTCAGCATGATGGTAGTTTGACACTGGCACCTTTCAGAGGTGACAACAGGATATTCAGGGACTGGGGGGAGCAGGGGGGCGGTGTCTTTTGGAACTCGCAGGACAGATCTGCGTTAGCAAAGTCAAGTGGAGAATTGAAGCAATTACCTAGGATAATTAGGCTCAATTTTCCAATTCACTTTAAGCTGAAATCGACACTTGCTCAGGCGACCCATAACCACTCTTTCTTTTTTCTTCCCTTTTAACCTGTCTGTGAAAACAAAGCGAATCACCCAAATGGTTTGATGACTGTGGACAGCTAATCCAGGCAATCCCCACCCCCGCAAACCTGTTTTTCCCACAGGAGGCCAGGTGGGGGGTGGAGGCCATCGCTTTGCTTCTCTAAATCGCTGCGCTGGTGTAGACCCGGTTTGTGGATCTGGAGCTGCCAGAATGTGAACGTCTTCACACCCCCTATTACGACCCCTAAAAGCAAAACACTTTACTGAAAACCCAAGCAGAGAGTACACTTCCCACCTCCGCGTGTCCTTTTCGTGAGCCCCTGCTTCCAACCGCTCACGAACTCGGCTTTTCTTTTATATAATAGGTTAAATTCAGGCTTCCAGGAGAATATATTTGAACGACCGCCGAGTTTAGCCTTCTGGGGGGAATTCTGCAAGGATGTTGATGGCAGAAAATGACCTCGTAGGAAACAGAGCCTACTATGTTCCAGGCACCGCTGTGTTCCCTTTCGAGTTGGGGGCCTTGGCTTAATTCTCACCAGATCTGCGTGCCCTCCCCTCCCCCGGTCCTGCCTCAGTCCCGCGTGGCCCGCGCCTCCAAACTCCGCAGGACAGCCCCGGGCAGCTTTCGTGGCGAGCCCTTAACCCTGGAAGCCGGCAGGCCAAGGGTTGTTAGAACTCCAAGGACCTGGCGTTGGACTTGGGGAGGGTGGACATCTCCACAGCTAGAGGCGGTGGTGCAGGGTGGAAACCGAGTCTGGGGCACACGGAGCGGTTTCTAGCCCCAGGGGCCGGAGCTCTGCCTCGGAATTCCAAGAGAGCGCAGGACTGCGTGCTCGCACTCCGGGCGGGCTCCGACCTGGCGCCGGCAAGTTTCAGGGTACCCTGGGTCTCCGATCCTCCAATCTCCAGAGCTCTGGCAAACGTTCCGACCCGGAGGCTGGCGCTGAAGTCCCAACATGATAAAACTCCCTTCCTTAAGAAAAGAAAGCAAGCTCGCTATAGAGCGCAGTTCCGCCGCTCCAGACAAGAGAACCCAAATCTGGGCCTCTTCATCCGAGAGAGAGAGAGAGAGAGAGAGAGAGAGAGAGAGGTTAGGCCTAAAAAGGTCTCAGACTCACGTAGTCCTTTAAAGGAGCCCAAGGGCTGCGGTACAACGCTGCTTCTCGCAGACGCAGAAAGTTTTGTCCTCTCTATAAACTAAGCAACCCAACGGTGACCCAGCGCAGGACACTGGCTCCTACAGATTTTTGGGGGTTTCTTTCTGGAACACCCTGGTGAGTCTCCTGTGCTGGGGATAGTGTTGAACTTGAAGTCAGACAAGCCGACATGGCTCATCCCAGCCCTGCCAGTTTGCGCCCTGCCTGACTTTGGGTAGGGAAGATATTCCATTTCTCCGTTCCTCAGTTTTCTCATCTGCGAAATGGGCCCGGGACTCCTTGACCGCTCCCGAGATTTTGGGGAAGTGTCAATGAATTCCCGCGAGAAAGGGCGCCCAGGGGATAGGGGTGGATCTGATTTTTCCCAATGCACGGTGTGTTGGCAGCCCTGGAGTCTTTTACTCTAGTGCGGGTAGGGGAATGGTGGGGCAGGATCAGGTGTCTCCTCTGGCTCGGACTCCCGGGCCTCCTGGCTCCTCGAAGTTTGGCAATTTAGGGTCGCGGCAAACTTAGAGCAACATAATTGCAGTAATGAGCAATGGCTCGCGCTCTGCAGACGCGCCGTGGCTCCAGAGAGGCGGTAGCTGCAGGCGAGGCGGGCGCGCCCCCTTCCCCCTCGAAGCACCTCTGCCTAGTGGAGGAGGTCGCCATCCCCGGACCCCGGCTTGCGCCCTCCTCCTCGCGCGCGCCTCCGCCCGCGTTGTCCGCTTGGGTCTGGGTTTCCTTCCACTCCTGTGCCCCCTACTTTTCCCATTTTTGTATCTTTCGTCTAGTTTTCTTTTCCCCCCTTTTGTTTTCGAATTTCCTTTCTCAATACAGCGTGTACACAGAAGGTGCCCAATAAATGTTGGTCAGATCTGAGCGGCGCAGTGGTGCGGGGTGAAGACCCTGGGCCAGATTCAGCCAGGTCTGGTGGGAATTGGCGGCGAGGCTCCGGGAACCGCTTCTTTTTCTGCCCAGTCCTATGAACTCAGTTGCTTGTTTATCAAGTGAGGGCAGAGTGAGCAGGGGGTTCCCAGGCCTGGTTCTTTACGGATCAGTTTCCTCCTTTGGCAGGAAACACCGGATCATTCACTCCGAGTCACCACCTATGGCGCCCAGAGGAATTCCTGGGCAAGCCGCCTCCCCCGCGCCTCCCAAGAACCTCATGGGATTTTTTTTTTTTTTAAACAAGAGAGTGTAAGGCAGTCCAGAGAGGTTATGTGATTTTCCAGGGTCACACAGCCCATAAGGGGGAAAGCAGGGATTCGAACATAGATTACATGCCGGTTTCCACGCTTTCCCCCACTGCCGAGTCCTCTCTGGTTGAAGGTCACCTAGTGCTTGAACGGCTCCTTGGTTTTAGAAAAGGTCCACGAAACTCACGTATCGCTGGAAAACCGGACTCGAGGAGCCAGCCCTACCACCACGAATTTAACTCCTTCGTGCTCTGACCACAAGCAAACCCCGTCCCTTGGGGAACAGAATGGGCATCTCACCTGCCCTATAAGCTGTCTGTGAAGGCATTTTCGTTTTGCTGGGGAGGAAGAAAAGGTTTAATCTGCAAACTCAGCTTCTGACCACGCAGGCTGGATCGAAAAGGCCCAAAGTCCGTGGAGTGGAAGCCCGGGTAGGAGAGATTACTTCGCGGCAGGGGCCCTGGGACGCTCTCGATCCGCGCAGGTCCGCGGGGGGCCCCGGGCGGTCGCGGATGTGCGAGGCCGAGGTGGGGCCGCAGAGCTCGCGCCCAGAGCACCCTGTGCCAGGGTTCGTTTCTCCGCTGGTTGACCCCGGGGCTGAGGGCCCAGGTCGCGCGGGAGGCCCAGGGGAGACAATTACTCAGGAGGCGGGGGACCTCAAGTGAGAATCCTACGGGCCGTGAGGCTGGCGGGGTCGCGTACCGAATGATGCCCCCCTTAGTGACCCGCGCGGCCCGGAGGTGAGCCCGGCCTGCGCCTCGCCTGGAGCCCTCGGGGGCGCAGTAGGAAACCGCGAGGAGAGGCTGCGGCCGCCTTTCAACTTGGCGGCTGGCGCCGGCCTGGCCGGGCCCCCGGGGCCGTGCGGCCTCCCCGGCTCCGTCCCCGCCCTCCCAGCTGCTCGCACCGTGGCACTGCCGCACCGCCGGGACACTCCCCCAGCCCCGACTCCGGCCGCTCCTGGGAAGCACCTTCACTGCCCCCCTACCCGCGACCACCAAGTGTCCATTGTCCCGCGCCCCCGCGGTCCCCACTCCAGACTCTCGGATTTCCTTTAGCTCCACTCGACATCTTCCACTCCGGCTTCACGGAGCACCCCTGCTCCAGGCCGCGGAGGACCCTCTCATCACACAGGCTTGCCTCCTGCACAGCGCCCTCCCGCGGCCCCGCGGGCCTAAAGCCCCTGCTCTTTGCCGCACTGGAGCAGGACGCAGGAGCAGGCTCCCTCTCAGGAGGAGCTGTTGTGCTCGCGCGTCCTCGTCGTCGTCGCATACGCGACGCACCAACACTGCGACACACACACATCTAACACAACCATGCGACACACGTTCAACCAAGACGCACACCCAACACACCTCCAACCCGCGAGCGCGCGCACGCACACACGCACCCGGCACAGACACACATAATGGGCAAATTCACACACCCAGACGTTTCTCAAACAGATGTGACGCCTACCCGTACGACAACAGACACCCAGCCACACAAAATCAACACATGCTGCACGCTCCGTACACGCAAAGCCAGCACGGACACGCCAACACACACCCCGAACCCACCATCAACACACACATCCCAATAAACACACAGCTCCAGTTTACAAAGGTAAACAGACCATGTCAAGGCCCCAACCCCTACTGAAGTTCTGCCACCCAGAACCTGGTGACACTGGGAGACACTCATCATCTTGGTGGGGGAGACCCAGAGATAGACATTGAATTGGGGGGGGGGAATCAACCTCGAGAAATGATGGACATCTGGACATCCAGCCGCAGCAAGGGACTCCAGGAGGAGGCCTACCAAAGCCTTTCGAAGCTTCTCAGACTGGGCCCATGAGCTTGACATGGGAGCAAAATGCACAGCTCAGAGCACAGTGGGTGCCCGGCAGGAGATACACAGGTGTGGAGGACCCGGGGAGAGTTCCCACTGGTGCATGGAATCCATCTTTAGATCAGAGCTTTTACTTGGAGGCTGCTGGAGTCTCCTGAGGGAATATCGGGAGCTCCCTTGCAAGAACCCTGTGGTGATCAGTTTTCCTTTCTCCTGGGGGGGGGCCTCCTCCTCGGGGACCACACTCCTTCCACTCCCACCCCCTCTGCACCCCGCCTTCTCCTGCCTCTGCAGAGTCTTAGAATGCCTTCCAGGGAATCAGATCCCAGGCCAGCTCTGGCTGGGCTGAACTCAGGCTCGAGATCTGTAAATGAACATCCAGTCACCCAACACTCCCCACCCCCCACAGCACATCCCACCTCCACCATACCCCACTCCACACCCAGAAGGTGGTGCAGCTACCCCAAGGTTAGGACAGTGATGGATCCCCAGCCTGGAGCCAGACCGTCTGGTCTTAGGAATCCTGGTTTGGGCAAGTTACTTATTAGCTGTGTGACCTTGGGCAAGTTACTTAACCTCCCTGAGTCTCACTTTCCCCATATATAAAGTGTAGAATCATGGTTAACAATCTCTTCCTATTATTATGGGCATAACACGAAATACTCTGTGGGATGCTTGACATTTGCAGCATTAAGCATTGATTATGAGTACTTAAAAGAGACAAATTTCAAAGGCACATGCAAGCACGCACGTGTGTGTGCGCGCGTGCGCGTGTGTACCTTCCTAGGGACTCCAAAAGACAATCAGGCCGACGCCTCAACCATGAGGGCTGGAATCGGATTCTGCCTGTCTGGGTGGTGAGCTCTAGCGAGCTGCTGAGCCTCTCCCAGCCTTTGAATCTGTCCCTAACGCCTGGTTCATAAGGGCCCAGAGCACCGCGACAGGGGTGCAGTAAAGACAGGTTTTTTGTTGGTTTTTTTTTTTTTTTTAAAGATTTTATTTATTTGACAGAGAGAAACACAGCGAGAGAGGGAACACAAGCAGAGGGAATGGTAGCGGGAGAAGCAGGCTCCCTTCTGAGCAGAGAGCCCGATGCGGGGCTTGATCCCTGGCCTCTGGGATCATGACCCGCGCCGAAGGCAGACGCCTAACGACGCCTGAGCCACTCAGGCACCCCTAAAGACAGGTTTTTAGGGGTGATTAATGCGAATGCAAAGCCTCTTCGTACTTCAGGGCCTGCCTGGGGGCCGACGGAGGGGACGCCCGAGACCTGAGACTCTGCGTCGTGGGGAGCAGCAGTCCCACGTGGCGGCCTTTGCTGCCCATTTTACAGGCGGGGAGACGAGGCGACTGGCTCCAGGCAGCGCGGCGGGGAAGCTGGATCGAAGCCGGCAGCTTGGGGACCGTGGGGGCCGCCCCCTAACCCACCGGAGGAAAGCGGCTTTTGACAGACACGCAGGGCTGCGGTGTGTCTGCGAGCCTCCCCAAGAGCGGCGCTCCTGGCTGTGCGCGCGCGCGGGTGGGCACCGGAGGCTGCGCGTGCAGTGATGCTGTGCGGCGCGGTCGACGGCGCGCGGTCCCGGGGACCTCAGGGTCTCCCCTGCACCGGTCCAATTCCCTGTCTCCCCCTCCCGGGACCTTCTGGCCGTCCTCCCGGAGTCCTGCCCTTTGTATCTGCTTAGATGAACTGCCCCGAGGGTAGGCTGGACTTTGGGGCTTTGGGATGCTATTTTTAAAAGATACCCCGTTTTTTCTCTGATGACGCCCTTCAATCCGCAGTGGCAGCTGGGGCTCCTCTAACCGGAGAAACAGCTACTGTCAGGGCCGCACCAACCGGAAGCAAATGTTTAAGGCAAGCTGTCTCTAATGCCAGCCGGTTTCCCAGTAAAGACCTGTCCCTGATATGATGTGACAACAGGGGACGCGTGCTGAGCCCTTGCTTGCCCCAGGACCCCTCCAAGGGGTCCATGGGGATTATGCCAACAAATCCACACTACAGGCATGCATGCACCATTGAATCCCCATTTCACAGACAAGGAAACAGGGGCACAGAGAGATGAGCCGCTCATGCAAGATGGCACAGCTGATGAGGGCTGGAGAAGAGCTTCTGACCCAGGCAGACTTTGCTGAGAGCACTGTCACTTAGCCTTTCCGAGCCCTGGTTTCCTGGTCCGAGGAACGGAATCACTCTCAGGCTGGGGCAGGGAAGCTGGAGCCAACCCCACTGGGAATGTGCCCTGAGAACTCCAGAGCACAGGGCACAGGGGCAGGATGGCCATCCATGAGCACGCTCTTTGCTGCTGGCTCCCCCGGGGGCCCTCCAGCCAGCTGCTGGGAAGTCAGGAGGTTCTGATCCTCAGACGCAGGTGGCAGCGGGGGGAGGAGCGGGGTGGCCCATGGGGGTGAGGTCTGAGCTTGGAGGGATGGGTGGTCCTGACGAGGAGGTGTGTTCTAGTCCTTGGAGGATGACCAAAGGTAGCAAGACTCTGGCCACTGTGGACCCGGAATTAAAAGAGATTCCTACTTTAGTCCTCTCTCTGTGACTCAGGTACCCTCATAACTCACGTTACCAGTGAGGAATTCAAGGCACAGAGTGGGTGAGTAACTTGCCAAAGGTCACACAGGAGTCTAAGACCAGATCTGTGTCCACTGATCACGGCTGCTGTATCCAAAGGTGTGAATGCAGAAATTCATCCACATGCCCAGGAGGGGACCTAGAAGCATTTACTGTGGGCAGCAGCGCCTGGCAGAATCCCCACCAACCACAGTCAAGATTGAACAGTCCGCCTTGTTCTGGTGCTTCTCGCATCTCCAAACCCAGGCAAGAGTGGAGAAACCAGTCTGGATGTCATCTTACAGATATGCCATCGTCACCAGTGGGCTCATGTACTCATTTACAGATGAGAAAACTGAGGCTTGAAGGGATAGTGGGATTTGGCCAAGGTCATGCAGAAAGTCTGGGCAGAGTCCGCATCCCTGATTTTAGTCCAATGTTCTTTCATTACTTCTTGTGATGACAATTGAGCAAGACCCACACACTAACAAATAAATATGAACTTCAGGTAGAGACGAGTGCTTGCAAGGGAGAAAATAACAAGGAGGACAGACAGCACAGCAGAGGTAGTCAGAGTGGACCCATCTTCGGAGGAGCGGTGTGTGGGCTGGGATCCCAAGGGGGTGGAGGAGACCCGAGTTCCAAAGAGTCCCGTGGAGAGGGACCAGCAAGTGCAAAGCCTCTGAGGCTGGAACGGACCTTTGGTGAGTTTAGAACAGGGTTGGCTTTGGTTTTCAGAAACTGTGGGGGAGCCGGGAATGGTGGCGTGCGTGGCTGGAGAGAAACTTTTTCTTTGGCCTCTTCTGTGACCGCCCCTCCCCCCGCCCCAGTCCCTCCCATACCACTGAAGGTGTGAGAGTAAGCTGAAAAGCAGCCCCGGATCCCCAGCGATGTCTCTTTTCCTTCCGATTCTAAACTTTGTGCCTCGGCTCCCATCTTCCGTCCTAGGGTCCCGGCAACTCTGCAGGGCCCCGGAGCCTCCGCTGTGGGGCGGAGTTTGGGTGGGCTTCAATTTTTGCACCGAGTAAATCTGTCCATGTCCTCTCCTCCTGAGAGCTCTCTGAAGGCAGGTTCTGGTTTGGCAGATTTTTAATTTTTTATGCAAGCGCCTGGTAGGGTCTCGGGAGGGGAAGCGAGGTCCTCGTCTCCTAAATGACCGTTTACTGTGAGCCAGCCTCTGTACCAGGCATCCAACAGTCATACTGTCGCTTGATTCACGGCAGGGCCTTTAAAGGAAAATTTTCTCTTTATTCCCTTTCACAGACGAGTCAGATGTGGTCCAGAGAGGTCAAGCAACACGCCCGAGGTCACCCAGCAGCTTCTGGGTGAACCCTCAGGAACCTGGGCTTCTGACCGGGATCTCCAGTTTCCCCACCTGCTCAGGGGTCTCCCGGAAGAGATTCAAGAGATGGGGGCTGAGCTGGAACCGTCGCCGCGCGGTGACTCTGGTGGGACGCAAGGAGGCGCCGCGGGAACCTTCTGGAGCGCATCTGCTTCTCCGAAACTCTCTTCAGAGGCGGGGCCTTCAGGCGCCGAGAGCTCAGGCGCCGAGAGCTCAGGCTCCTCCCCGCGGTAACTAGGCGGCTGTGGGCTGGGGTTGGGGCCGCGGATCTTCGGGGCGGGGGCGGGAAGTTCCCCGCCCGGTAACTACTACCAAGTTTGCCCGGAGGGCTTGGGGTGGGTGCGCCCCGGTGTGCGGAGGGGCCCCCGCGCCGTGACCTCGATTCTAGGAGGTGGCCCCTGGGTCTGACTCCCCGAGGTCCCTTGACAGCAGGGCGGGGGAGAGGGCAGGTTGAGATAGGACGTGAAGACCCGGCAAAAGGGATTCTTGTCGCTTTTTTCTTCTTCTCGCTCTTCTCTGCCCCTCCGACTGACTTTCCCTTTCTTCTCTTTTATGTTATATCCAATATGATTCATGTACTTTCTTTTCTTTGGATGTATTTGTCACACCGAGAGAGAGAGGGAGAGCACAAGCAGGGGGCGTGGCACTCAGGTCCCTTGGCCCAACACAGAGAAGCAGGCCCCCCTCCTGCAAGGAGCCTGATGCGCGACTGATTCCCTGACTCTGGGATCAAGGCCGCAGCGGAGGCAGAGGCAGACACGTAACTGAGTCACCCGAGCTTCCCTGATTAATTTACTTCCTTGTGTTAAAAAGTTGTAAAGTGGCCAGTAGAGGTCCTGGGACACTCGGCTCTTCTAACCGATTATTACTGTACGGGGCTGGCCCAGTGAGAGGTGCTGGGGTGTCGCGGTGAGAAGACAAAGTGAGGGTCCCTGAGCAGCTCAGGATGAGAAGGGACACCTCTGGCCTGGGGATGGAAGGGAAGAGGAGGCTCCCAGACCAGGTGGCACATGATGAGAGGGCATGGGTGGGGGGTGCTTCCTGGGGAGGAGAAAAAGGGGATGTTAGATGGAATACAGGACTTCCAAGCCAAGGAACCAGCAAGTGCAAAGGCCGCCAATCACCGACCTGGGCAGAATTGTGAGGCTGTGACCATCCTTCAGCGATGGAAAGTGACTGGAATGATTTTTTTTTTTTTAAGATTTTTATTTACTTATTTGACAGAGAGATCACAAGTAGGCTGAGAAAGCAGGCGGGGGGGGGGGGAAGCAGGCTCCCTGCTGAGCAGAGAGCCCGATGTGGGGCTCGATCCCAGGACCCTGGGACCATGACCTGAGCCGAAGGCAGAGGCTTTAACACACTGAGCCACCCAGGTGCCCCTGGAATGATTTATCTTGATCTCTGCTTTTAAACCGATTCGCAAATCTAGTCCTCTCTGATCTTCATCATCAAGCAGCAGTAGGGGCAGTGTTTGCTGCCCATTTTTCAGACGAGGAAACTGTGGCCGGGTGGGGTGGCCTGGTCACTCAGTGGGTGAGGGGGTTAGTGGGGGTCCCTCTGGAGAGAGAAGGCAGATCCTGGACAACCCCAGCTGATTCCAGATGAACTGGCTTCGAGAGAGCACTTAGATGTGTGCGGCATCGCGCAGGCACGTGTGTTTAGGGATGGGCCTCAAGGAAGGTTCCAGTGCCTGCTGGAAATAGCAGAGCATGGACCAGATGGAGGAGCGTCGCTGCCTTAGGACCTCTGGAAAGGGTCGGGAAGTACTGGTTTATGAAGATCCACAATTTGGGGGTGCTCGCTGATCTTGGGGGGTTCCTCGTTTTCCTGTAAAATGTAAAATCCTCATTGTAAAATCCAATCCTCCTGGGTGGGATTAGAAAGTTGCTGGAGTCCTAGCTTCCCTCTGCGAGGATGCCCAGCCACTGGTCTTCATCTGTAGCCAGCCGGGTCCAGCAAAGCACTGGCCGGGCTCCCTGGGATCAAGAGGGTCTTTGAAAGAGTTTACTAGATGAAGCCCTTCCCCCCCACCCCACCTGGTGAGCTGCAGGGCCCATTCCAACTTCCTCGGCTTGGCTTCACGGGCCTGTGACCGGGACAGTCACTCACACAGGGACCCGCTCTCAGAAGGGCCTCAGCTTGGGGTCTAATGCTGCAGGTACCCCCTTGAAGCTCTTAGGAAGTTTAGCTTTGAATTTCCCGTTAATGAGTAACGTCTAGAGCTCTGGGGGCTTGGACTTGTCACCAGTTGCCTCCTGGTGAGTCAGTGCTAGGTGCACACCCCCGATGGCATTTAGAAGTTAGGCATATGTTGGGTGGGCAAATCAGGGGTGGCTGGCCTCCTGCCCACCCGTCATCCTGGAGCCTAGTAGGTCCCAGGACAGAGACTGCAAAACCCCTGGAGGTCACCATCTGTGCTGGGTTGGGGCAGTGGGTCCAAGGGAAGAGGAGGTTCCTGACTTGAACTTCCCACCGCTGCTTAGACCTGATGGCTGGCGGAGGGGGAGCCCGGCAGCCGGAGGGACTCTGTGCTTGCATGCAGGTCACAGCTTGGGGCCCTCAGGTGCCTGTGAGGGGCTGCATTCACCTGCCGGGTCCCTGTGAGTGCACAAGGGAGAGCGACATTACTTAGCAGCAGTAATGCCAGGGCCAGTCAAGAGTGAGAGCACAAGGAAAGGAACAGTTTTATACGAGTTCCTTCAACAGCGCCCCACCCCACACCCCCGCTGCTTTTTGAACTGGCGGCTATGCATTTTCATTTGACACCAGGCCCTGTAAATTCTGTCGCTCGTCCTGCCCCCAAGTACTAGATGGCTTCTGGGTAGTTCTTTCTGGAGGCTCCTGTGCTGCTGACCCGGCCAGCGGAGTTGAACCGCCAGGAGTCTGGGCCCATGTAAGAGTAACCTCTCAGCTAATAAACAAGTCTTCATAAAATCGGACGCCTCTTTCCCCATGAACCTCAGCTTTATGAGGAGGGACTCTTGGCAGCGTGCCAGCAGGCACTGCTGCCCGGTTCAGGGATGATGTGTCCTCCCCAAGCCCCAGGGAACTCCCTGGGGGACTCCGAGGGTTCCATGCTCAGAATCAGAGAGCTAGTCAGGCACACGGACCGCCAGCCATGGGTGTACATCTTGACAGGAGGAGGAGGAAACTGAGGGCCAGAGAGAGTCGGTGACAGTCTTGGGGTCACACAGAGAGGGAAACACAGTGAGCTCAGGCACTCAGGTCACTTGGCCCAACTCAGTCCAAGACCTCTTGCTTCACCGGGAAGGGACTCCCTCACTGGTTTTCCTTCTGAAACCATGGAAGTCACAAGGCATATTCCAGCCAGAAGGGATTCTGGAAGCTTCCAGCCTAAACCTCTCTGATCCTTGAAGAAAATCATCTGAACATCTCTTTATCACACCTCTTAAGAGATGGCTGTGTGCCTCTGTAACTCTCGGCTTTATACTTTTCCAGACATTATCTGCTCCTTTCTCGTCCGGCTGACCTTCTGGAATGCTCAGTGCTGTGACCTCAGTGCATGCCATGGGGGCTGACACCTTGTGGATGACCAAGAATGATTGTTGAATGAATGAGTGAGTGAGTGAGTGAGTGAATGAATGAAGCCAACCTTTGCTCCTCTGCTTCCTTGTACATTTCCAGGAATGGGAGGCTCACTACCTTATGAAACAGTGAATCCATCCATCTCTCTGTCCACCCACTTACTTAGCATTTCTCATACCCATAATGCACCAGGCACCCTTAACTCCTTTTACCAGTGCTTACTGAGCACCAAGGATATACCAGCAGGGCACCTGGGTGGCTCAGTGGCTTGAAGCCTCTGCCTTCGGCTCAGATCATGATCTCAGGGTCCTGGGACTGAGCCCCGCATTGGGCTCTCTGCTCAGTGGGGACCCTGCTTCCCCCTCTCTCTCTGCCTGCCTCTCTACCTGCTTGTGATCTCTCCTCTCTCTCAAATAAATAAATAAAATATATATGTATTTTTTTTTTTTAAAAAAGGGATGTAACAGGAACTGGACCAGTACTGGGAATGTACTGGTGAGGAGGGAAAAAGTCAGAACCTGTGTCCGTGTGGAGCCTAAATTCTAGGGGGAGACAGATACTAATTAAATATGACATAAATACATGTGAAATAATCATTTTCATAGTTAACATTCATTATGCTATTTGATAATCACCCTTAACGTAAGGTCCCTGCTGCATGTGGAGATGTTATGATCCCTCTTTGACTGGAGTCCAGCTCCCAGAGCAGGGGATTGAAGGCAGACACAGAGGGAGCGGAGCTGCCGGGGTGCAAACTCAGGCCTGGGGTTCATGTCCGGGACTCTTTCTACTGTGTTCCAGGTGAAGCCTTCTTCTTATTCAGCCCAGCCTTCTTGCTGTATCATCCCAAGTTCCTTTCTGTCCCTCGGAGGTACGGGGGCTGAGTTTAGTGAAAACAAGCAGCTTCTCCGTATTCCCGTCCCTGGCTGTGGCCTTGGATGCGTCTTCTTAGTCATGCTGGGACCACCATGAACTCCGTTTCACGCGTGCTGGAATGCACCATCCGAGGCTCCCCCAGGATGCTTTCCTCACCAGGTTCACAGGGCCGGGAAGCAGCAGCACCAGGGGTCTGGATTCCTGTCTCGCTTCTGCCACTTCCCGACCAGGTGGCCTTGGGCAGCCAACTTTCCTGTCCTAGTGCTCATTTCCTTGAACGAGTACGTGCCATTTCGGCGCTGTGTATCCAGCTCGCCGGGCTTTCGCGAGGGCCACTTGAGGTCCTGCGTGCAAGGTGACCTCCCTAGCAGTGTTGTCTAGGACAATGTGCTGTGTGTCGGACACTGTGTTTGTTGTGCTATTTCACTGAATCTTCTTGATGACCCATTTTATAGATGGGGAAACAGAGGCCCAAGGAAGTAAAGGAATTACTCTGAGGTCACATGAGTTTGTTTTGTTTGTTTTTTTAAAGATTTTATTTATTTATTTGACAGAGAGAGATCTCTAGTAGGTAGAGAGGAGGCAGGCAGAAGCAGGCTCCCTGCTGAGCAGAGAGCCCGATGTGGGGCTCGATCCTAAGACCCTGAGATCATGACCTGAGCCGAAGGCAGAGGCTTCAACCCACTGAGCCACCCAGGCGCCCCTAAGGTCACGTGAGTTTTAAATGTAGTTGCTGGGACGCGGACCCAAGTCTGTCTGACTCTGGAGCCTGGGCTCCGTATGCTTGCTCCAGCCAAGTCTTTTCTTGGTTCCCCTTATGGTTTTTAAGACCCTCTTGCTTGCTGCTTGGAGGGATCTGTTGGACACTTAAGTCCAAACACTTTACTCCCCAGGTGTAAATGGCTTCCCATCTCATTGGCTTCCCATCTCATTCACAGTAAAATGGAGGGCCCTTATTCCAGCCCACAAGGCCCTACATGACTTGGCTCCCCTGCCTCCTGTGATTTTCCTGACCGTTCATGTCATGGTATCTCCTCTGGCCTTCTGACTCTGTCCCAAGCACAGCACACTCACCTGTGCCTCAGGGCCTTTGCACTTGCCCTTGCCTAGAACGATCTTCCCCTGGGTATTTGTACGCTTCTCTCTCTCTCTCTCTCTCCTCTCTCTCTCTCTCTCTCTCATGTTTTTGCTCTGGTGTTTCAGAGAAGCACCTGTTCCTGTTCCTCTTGTTGGAAATAGCACTTTCGGCTCACTCTTAACCTGGAATTGTTTCTCTTTGCAGGAATCACCACCTGACGGCAGAAGACATGCTTTTATGCTTATATATTCTGTTTCTCCCCCACTTGATGCCTAGCATCAGGAGGGCAGTGACTCTGTAGTTCCCACCAGATCCCCAGTCCCCAGAAAGTGCTCAGGACACAGTAGAGCTTCAATATTTACGAATTAAATGAAGAATTACCCCCCATCTCATACACAGGAGAAGCCCAAGGCTCTGAGTTCTGTGACTGGCTCCAGACCCCACAGGTCCCCGTGGAGCGGCTGGACGGTAAACTGGGCCCCTTGGAATGCTGAGCTCTTTGTTCCTGTCCCTACTGCCGCCCATTTCTCAGAGGAGGTCCCAGGGGATCTGGGTGTCCTGGAAATGGGAAGATGGGCATGGATGACCAGTGGCCTCCGAACCCATTGAGGGATTCACATCTGGGGAGTAAAGTGTTTGGACTTAAGTATCCAACAGAGCTCTCCAAGCAGCAAGCAAGAGGGTCTTAAAAACCATAAGGGGAACCAAGAAAAAACTTGCCCCTTGGCTGGGGCAAGGTCTGACGGCTGGTCCTGGTGGGCCCGGGAACCCAAACTGAGGGAAAATGGTAAGGGAGGAAAAGGCCATCATTTCCATATGGTTCTGCCAGCTCCCACTCATATCTTGCCACTTACCCATCCCAGGCAGAGGCAGGACACTGCAAGATTCAAAGAAGGGACAGGCTCAAGGTGACAGGGTTTCCTGAGCAGGGGATGGGTGGGGGTGCCATTCCGTGGAGCCCGAAAGCTGGGGTTCAAGTGCTGAGCCCTCACTCATTGGCCATGCCACCTTAGGCACATTTGTTGCCTCTCTAGGTCTTATCAGTCTTCCCAACTGTATAATGGTGTTATAACAATTCCTGCCTCCTAGAACCATTAGGGGATTCTATGAGTTGATGCAGGTAATGTGGTTGGAGTAGTGATAGGGACATAGGCCTCCATAAGCCATCAGTCACTCCTATCAGACCCCTGGGACTCAGAAGCCAGAAAGCCTGAGGCTCCTGCTGTTTCCTGCCCTCCCGCCCCTCCACCCTCCCATCTCAGCCACAGTGGGAAAAACAGAGGGGAAATGCTGGGGGAAGAGACATACAGACATCAGCACTCTCATCTCGGAGACCCTAACCCAAATTGGTGAGCCTGGCAGGGATTAAAATTTTCTCTGCCAAATGAGAAAGCCAAGGCCCAGAAGGGTTGAAGAATTTTTGCTCAAGGTTGCACAATAAGGACTGGACTGCAGTGAGCCTCAGGGTCTGGGTTCCTGGACCTGTGCTGTATTCCCATTCCTTTTGCACACTGAACTTCTCCTCCTTGGATTTGCCTTCTGCACCACAACTACTGATTTTTTGTTGTTGTTGTTGTTTTTACAACTTGGATGAGCTGGACCCTTAAGATATCTCTAATCCTAGACCAGGGCCCAACCACAAAATGATAAAGTGGTCACAGAAGTTTTCACCGGGCCCTATCAGACTCTGACCCCTGTGTGATCATTACTGACAAGGATTTTCCAGAAGTGGTCAAAAGGCAGGTGAATGTAGCAAATTCAACTCAGATGAAATTATGATAAGTCTTTTAAATCATTAATATTTGGGTACTTTTCTGTAAATGCGGTTGGGGGAAAGGAGGTTATTTTGTTTCCAGAGCACTGACTAGGTTCCTCATTCCTGTTCCTTAATTCAATATTTAATGATAGGTCATCCCGTCCTTGTTGTGCTGGGACTCCTGGAGCCCAGGGCGGGTAAGTCAATTGCTCAAGATCACACAGTTGATGAGCCAGTATCTGGAATTCATATTAAGTTCTGTATGACTCTAAAGCACATGTCCTTTCTCTCTACCCACACTGGCTTTAAGTGCCTCTTTAACACATTAATAAGCTCAGAAAGCACTCTGGAAGTGGTGGCAAAAATACAGATCAAGTAAAATGTTTATAAGAAGAGGAATGTTTTTTTAAAAAAGCAAACAAAACACAAACAAACCCCAGACCGTCTCCCGGTATTGATGGTTTTCACTGGACATTATAAAGAGACAAAAACTCTTAAAATCAGTCTTTGGACTTGTTAATAATGAGCTGGTAAGAGAATGCTAATGAAATGTTATTAGTTTTTTTCTTGTTAAAATCTCATTTCAAATAATTCCGTTCGTCATCCATTTTTTACGAGGAATGAAAACAAATGTTTTCCAAAGCTTCAAACCAAAGTCTCTGTGTGGGTTTCTTGTTTTGAGCCAAATACGCCATGGCTTTTCTCAGCTGGGAATACCGCCACCCCCACCCCCCCCCATGTTGCTCCAAGTCCTACAAGTTGGGCTGGCCCAACTTCTCCCTTTTGTCTCAGATGCTAGTTAGCCCTGTCCCAACAGAGTCAAGTCCTGGGTTCAAATTTGAGATCCTTTTTGTTAACCACTAAAACATTAGTTTTCGGTGTTTGGTTTTTTTTTTAAGATTTTATTTATTTATTTGGCAGAGAGAGAGCGCACAAGCAGGGGGAGCGGCAGGCAGAGGGAGAGGGAGAAGTAGGTTCTCCACAGAGCAGGGAGCTGGATGTGGGGCTCCATCCCAGGACCCTGGGATCATGACCTGAGCCAAAGGCAGAGGCTTAACCGTCTGAGCCACCCAGGCGCCCCTAGTTTTAATATAAGTCATACTTAAACACATTCCCGCTGTAAAATAAACTGGAAATAGATGAGTATAGAGCATATTTCACTCTTACCCCAAGGGTTACCAGTTTTTAAGTTGTTTTTAGATTTAATATTGACTTTTTATTAAGGAAGTAAGTTTATATAGTTTTAAAGGTCAAATGGTTCTAAAAGGCTTGTTAGAATGAAAAAGAAAAGCTTCCATCTTATCCTTGCTCTCTTCAATTCTTCTGCCAAGATGCAACCATTTTCAGCTTTTAGTTATTTCTCCTGGCATTTTCTTACCTCTTTCTAGATAGAATCTCTACACTAATAATCTTTTATTTTTCTGTATTAAACATCATCAGTGGGCTTCCTATTACAAAGATTAAAATTTGCTTTTACACTGGCGTCCCCATTTACCTTCTCACCATTCTATTTATAGTTTTATCTTTTTGTAAAGTCAATATATTATTATGATCATGTAGTGTTCACTAATACGCTAGTAGTGATGCCACATAGTATAGTAATTTTAATTGCATTTCCTGTCTTTACTTTTTTTTTAAAGATTTTATTTATTTATTTGACAGAGAGAGATCACAAGTAGGCAGAGAGGCAGGCAGAGAGAGAGGGGGAAGCAGGCTCCCTGCTGGGCAGAGAGCCCGATGTGGGGCTTGATCCCAGGACCCTGGGATCACGACCTGAGCTGAAGGCAGAGGCTTTAACCCACTGAGCCACCCAGGCACCCCTTGCATTTCCTGTCTTATGTAACTTTTTTTTTCCTGGAGTTGACAATTGCCTTTACGTTTTATTTAGTTTCCTACATGCCTGTCATTAATTCATGTCCTCAACTCTCTCAGAAATGGAAACTATTCTGGGAAAATTAGCACATACCAGGTAATCTCTGAGATCCATTCCCGGCCCCTCCCCCACTCAGAGTCATTTCCTGAGGATCACTGGTCTCCTACCACTGGTTGCCCTTCAGGTCACTGCACAGCTGTCAGCCTTGACTATCTCTTGCCCATCGTCCAGGAAGTTCCCTTTGCACTTCTCTTGGGTTGGGTCCCTGATTTTCTGGGTTCTATGGCTTTCTTTTGTTTGGTTTGTTTCCTGTCTTGGTGGAACATCTCTTTCATTAACTTCCTGAGGCAAGATGCTTAGGAATTAAAGGTTCAAAAATTTTGTATTTTTAACACTGTCTTCATTCTGCTCTCGTTGTTCAGTGATAGTTTGCTTTAATGTAAAATCGTAGTGCCTTCAACTTTGGAAGCATGTCTCTGCGTTCTTCTCACTTCCAGCCTTTGATAGTATGGTGTCATTCCATTAGACTTTCGGGATCCTTTCCTTATCCTTGTTGCTTTTGAATTTCACCATCATGTACCTTGGCGTGGTTCTTTTTTTATATTTGTTTTGGGCCCTAGGTAAATCTTTTCAGTCAAGAAACCCATGCCTTTTGGTTGTAAGAAATCACCCTGAATTGATATTTCATTTGATCTTTTTAGAATTCCTACCATGTCCTATCATTTGGATGTTAGGTTACTTAGATTGATCTTTTAAAAGTTAAGAAAATCTTTTTATTAATCTTTTTTCTCCCATGTTTTACAGTGCTATTGTAGAAAATTCTATTTTATCTTTAATTCTTTTATTTGATGTTTTTATTTCTGTTGCACTTAAGAGCTCTTCTGTGTTCTCTGAATGCCCCCTTTTTATAGCACCCTGTTGTCATTTAACAAATGCAATATTTTCTCTCTCTGAAGCTTTGAATTATAGATCAAGACATTTTTTCTTCTGTTGCATTGTCTTTCCTTTTCTTCTGCCTTTAGTCTTCCTCTTTCATGTTAAGAGGTGTTCCCTAAATGGCTGGCAATCTCTGTGCAAAAAAGTTGACCAAAAGTGCTGTGGGTATGGGCTGGACATGTGGACAGATGGGCTATCTAGTTGGGCAACAAGGCAATGATCCACCTTTTTCACTGGGGCAGCCCAAATCACAGTTTCTGCGGGTCTTTCCCCTTAAGACAGTGGGTTTCCCAGAGGAGATCCTTCCAGTTTCTTTCCTGGATAGGACATTAAAGGCAAGACCTGGCCACTGGCTTTCTGGGAGTCGAGTAGACAAAGGTGCCCAGAAGTTTCACCATTGTGAGTACAGAGTTTCTCCTAATGCTGTTTTCAGCCAGGTGCCATGGCACCTTCTTCAGATGCATCTGGTGTCTGGAAGCCAGAGCCTGGGTCTGTGTCCAGAGAAGAAAGCTCTAGTTGCACTAAAACAGGAGAGGAATATACGTCTTGCTGGATGTGAGGAAGTAGTTTCACCAGTCCTCCTGTGCTCACTTCCATCTCTTGCCCTGTCTCTAGGGGTACCTGGGCCTGTAACTCTGAGCTATTACCCTCTGGTTCTGGGCATGGCTGGCTCACTTGTACCCTCTCTTCCTTCCTTCCTTCCTTCCTTCCTTCCTTCCTTCCTTCCTTCCTTCCCTCCCTCCTTCCCTCCTCCCTCCCTCCCTCTTTTCCTTCCCTTCCCTTCCCTCCTTTCTTTCTTTCTTTTTCTTTCTTTCTTTCTTTCTTTCTTTCTTTCTTTCTTTCTTTCTTTCTTTCTTTCTTTCTTTCTTTCTTTCTTTCTTTCTCTTTCTTTCTTTCTTTCTTTCTTTCTTTCTTTCTTTCTTTCTTTCTTTCTTTCTTTCTTTCTTTCTTTTTTTCTTTCTTTCTTTCTCTCTCTCTCTCTCTCTTTCTTTCTTTCCTCCCTCTCTTGTTTCTCCCAACCCCTAACCCCACCAATCTGTTCTCTGTGTCTCTGAGCATTTTTTTTTTAGATTCCAAATACAAGAGAGAGCACATAATATTTGTCTTTTTCTATCTGACTTATTTACTTTAGCATAATGCTCTCAAGGTCCAACATGTTGTCACAAATGGCAAGATTTCATTCTTTAAAAAAATTTTTTTTAATGAACATATATAATGTATTATTTGTTTCATGGTACAGGTCTGTGATTCAGCAATCTTACACAGTTCAGTGTTCACCATAGCACATACCCTCCCCAATATCCATCACGCAGCCACCCCATTCCTCCCACCCCCCTCCACTCCAGCATCTTTAGTTCATTTCCTAGAATTAAGAGTCTCTCATGGCTTTTCTTTCTGATGACTTCCCATTCAGTTTTACCTCCCTTCCCTTATGATCCTTTGTCTTATTTCTTAAATTCCTTATACCAGTGAGATCATCTGATAATTATCTTTACCTGATTGACTTATTTTGCTTAGCATAATACCCTCTAGTTCCATCCACATTGTTGCAAATGGCAAGGTTTCATTCTTTTTTATGGCTAAATAATATTCCATTATATATATACATATATATATTTCCATATATATATTACTTCCATTATCTATCTATCTATCTATCTATCTATCTATCTATCTATCTATCTATCATCTATCTATCTCTCTATCTATCTATCTATGTCATGGAGATATATATCTCAGAATTCCTTTATCCATTTCATCCATTGATGGATACTTAGGTTGTCTTGGCTATTATAAATAATTATGCAATGAACATGGAGGTGAAGATATCTTTTTGAGTTAGTATTTTTATTTTCTTCAAACTCCCAGAAATGGAATTGCTGGATCATATGATAGTTCTATTTTTAACTGTTTGAACTACCATCATACTGTTTTTAACAGTGGCTGCACCAGTTTACATTCCCACCAATAGGGCATAGGGGTTCCCTTTCCCCACAGCCTCACCAATGCTTGTTCTTATCTTTGTGTAGACAGCCATTCTAACAGGTGTTAGGTGATGTCTCATTGTGGGTTTGATTCAGATTTCCTTGATGATGAGTGATCTTGGACATCCTTTCATGTACCTGTTGGCCATCTGTATATCTTCTTTGGAGAAATGTCTGTTCAGATCCTCTGCCTATTTTTAAATTGGATTGTTTGCTTTCTTGCTGTTGAGTTGTATGAGTGTTTTTATATATATTTTGGATTTTAGCCCCCTATCAGACGTGTAATTTGAAAATATTTTCTCCCATTCAGTAGATTGCCTTTTTATTTGCTGATAGTTTCCTTTGCTGTGTAAAATATTTTCTCCCATTCAGTAAATTGCCTGTTTATTTGTTAATAGTTTCCTTTGCTGTGTAGAAGCGTTTTAGTTTGATGTTGTTCCACTTGTTTATTTTTTCTTTTGTTGTTTTTACTTTTGGCATCACATTCAAAATATCGTCCCTAAGACCAATGTCAAGCAGTTTACCACCTGTTTTCTTCTAGGTGTTTTATGGTTTTAGATCTTCTGTTCAAGTCTTTAATACATTTTGAGGATTTTTTTTGTAAGTGGTATAAGATAGCAATCCAATTTCATTCTTTTGCATATGGCTGTCTAGTTTTCCCAATGCCATTTATTGAAGAGACTGTCCTTTCCACATTGTTTGTTCTTGGTTCCTTTGTCATAAATTAATTGGCCATATATTCATGGGTTTATTTTTGAGTTCTCTGTTCTGTTCCATTGATCTATGCATCTGTTTTATGCTAATACCATATTGTTCTAATTATGATAGCTTTGTAATATACTTTGAAATCAGGGAGTATGAAACCTCCAGCTCTGTTCTTTTTCAAGATTGTTTTGGCTATTTGGATATAGGATTGCTTGTTCTATTTCTGCAAAAAAATACCATTGGAATTTTGGCAGGGATTATATTGAATCTGTAGATTGCTTTGAGTGGTATGGACATTTTAACAATGTTAATTAACATTTAATGCTAAATTTACATTTAGCAATGTTAATTCTTCTAATCCATGAAACAACAGATTTTTGTATATTGATTTTGTATCCTGCCACTTTGCTGAATTCATTAGTTCTACCAAGGCTCAGAGGGCAAAATAACCTCGCAAAGGTGACATAGCCTTAACGTGGTGAAGCCATGTTAGAACTGAGCTCTCTCCAACTCACAGTTCCGTGGGCAAGAGGAAATGTAAACAGGTGCAGCCTGCCCTAAGACATGCAATCCTAGGCAGTTCACTTTTGCCAGAAATCCTACCTGCCACCAACCTTGGGATACAAAGTTCTGGGAGTGGAAAGAAAGCAGGGCAAGCTACTCTGAAAAGCATCTGCCCACAGGAGCCTGTTTTGAGTGTTGACTTTGATATAAGGTGTCATACAGCTGAGTTACGTTTACTGATCAGTCTCTCCTGCTGGAGTGGGGGGTGGTTGCAATAACGTTAAGCCTGGGGTTGGCAAGGATGATCAAGGTAAGTCTGGAAGATCTTGCTCAGCCCCTGAGTTCCCCAAGAGGAAACCCAAGTAAGGGGGTACCAGGCTGGCAGCTTCTGACCATGTGCAGTTGGTCATCCCCAGCTGCACTTCTCCCAGGATCACTTGTGAGTGGAGGAACCCCACACTATGAGGGAGCACTCTGAGGCCCAGGGTAAGGCATGCCTGGCTCTGTCCAGCTCCCTAACTTCTCTGAGCCTGTTTCTTCACCTCTACTATGGACCAACTACTGGTTATAACAGTCATACTGATTATGCAAGTTTGTTTAGAATATTAAAAATGAGCATGGGTGAACATGCGTTATGAAAACACTCGTGCCGAACAAACATGCACGTTTGCAGCTCCTTCACCTCTGCCTAGCTCAGTTACATTGCTGTTATTTTTAATGCTTGTCTCCCCTGTCAGAATAGGAGCCCCTGCAGGTAGGGGCCTGGGCTATGCCACTCACTGTGGAAGTCTCCTTTCTACACAATGCCTGAAGTGCAAGTGTGTACTTGTTATCGGCTAAGCGAATCTACTAATGTGATTGTTAATATGACATTGTGTGATGTAGGATTAGAAATGAATAGAGTATTACAGAGATTAGTTTATACCTACTGAATATAATCAATATGAATAGAGCATTATATATTAGAATTTATCTGTATGAGCAAGGAGCCTTTTACTGATCATTCTCTGTCTCTCTGTCTCTTCCCCTGGGTCTAGGTTCCCACTCTGGCCCATGGTTACTACTCTCTTCTTGGTCCGATGATCTTAGTCTGATGATCTTGGTTGCCCATATCTTCTCCCGGACACAGTCTGGACAGGACCAAGCA
>CM053604.1:3153029-3166930 GCA_028646535.1 Procyon lotor | reverse complement strand
TGTCCTTCCTTCCTTCCTCTTTCTTTCTTCTTTCTTTCTTTCTTTCTTTCTTTCTTTCTTTCTTTCTTTCTTTCTTTCTTTCTTTCTTTCCTTCTTGCTTGCTTGCTTGCTTGCTTGCTGTCCTTCCTTCCTTCCTTCTTTCTTTCTTTCTTTTTTGAGTGCAGATTATCCGAGAACTGTTTGGCACTTGGGAATTTTCCATTGGCGTAAGCTAAGCCTACGGGTGCCAAGAAAGGAGAGAAGAAATATCAGACAAAGTGGGCCCCCCTTTCCTGCCAGTCTCAATTTGGGAGACTTTTTCCATCCTTGGGGCCATTTGTGAGAAACCAAGCTCCGAGGCCTTCTAGGGAAAATCTTCTGACTTCTTTATTCTCCAGTGTGGAAATTCTCCACATCTGAATATTAAGTGGTGACATGAGAAGGGTGTGGGGCAGAGAGGCCAGAAAAATTGTGTGCACTTATTTTTTTCTCTTGTGATAGGGAGGCAGTGAGGTTTCCGCAGTCTGGACAGGCTGAACCCAACTGTGGCTTCGCTGCCCACTGCAGCCTGTGCTAGACAAAGCACTCATCTTTCGATCCTGTTTCTTGCTCTGTAAAAAGAGCTAATGGTACTTACTTCCTTGAGCTACTGAAGGGAGTGAATGCGAATTCTGTGCTCTGCCTCTTTCTGGGGTGTGTGTGTCTGTATGTGTGTGAGCTGGGTCCTTGGCGAGGAGGCTGGACCTTGGAGGGTGGGCCCAGGGTGGGTGGGGGAGGAGAGATGACATAGCCCGCTGAGATATGGGACTTTTATGTGACTCTCCACATTTATTCCCTTTTAAAATCCTTTGGCCTCTAGGGAAAACTCTTGATAGGAACTTTCAGCCATGCCTTGACTGTGCGATAAGACATTAAGGGGGGAGAATCTCTGTGATGATGGGGGGAAATGTGTGGCAGTTCTGAGCAGGCTAACAACTTGCCCTTCAAACTGGCATCTCCTAGATAGTGACTCTGTGTCTATGGGGTGAAGTGGGAGGTGTGGATAAGAACCCCAGGTCCTGCCTTAACATCCCCTTGGCTGTCAGAGCAATTCCACCCTGGCCCAAACTTGCAGGTTTCACAGGGTAAATAAAACAAAATGCCTGCAGCTAACTGGACCCTCCCTCCCGAGGTTAGAGTTTACAACCTTCCATTGATCTTCACACCTGCCTTTGCGGGGGAGGTGGCTGTTATCCCTTAGCCTGTGTGGCTCCTCCTGGGATTCTTGGAGCCCCACCACCCTTGAGAGAAGTTCTGCTGAACACAGTTCCCTCTACATTACCGTCCCAGAAATGATTGGCTCCACTTACAGTCACTGCACTTGAGGGTCACTTGTTAAAACAGCTTCATCAGGATTTATTTCAGACATGGTCATTCCCTGGCTCTCACTGTGAAGAACATTTGCAGCAGGATGTAGAGATAGATGAACCATGGTCTCTGCTTTAGAGCCATGTGTGCTGGATTCCCAGGAAGCAGAGCCTGAGACCCAGGCTTCTGTGTGAGCACTCTGTCAGGGCATGTGTCCCAGCGGGCAGTTGGGGGGGCAGTGAGTGAAGCTGGGTGCAGGACACTCTGGCCTCACCATGTGGGACTATTTACCCGATCGACCGCCTCCGTCTATTCCGTGAGAATCATCTCAGTGATTTCCCAGGGAAGAGATCGCAGAGCTATTTTCCATGGGCTCCTGACCCCGTCGGTCAAAAGTTGACTCATGCAGTGTTGATTCCTGGCCCTTCTGGCTGGCACACATGTGGGCGCAAGCCAGGCACTGGAGCCCAGCACGGGTGGAGCATCACTGTGACTGGATTTAGGGTCCACTGAGCTCATCTCAAGATCCTTATCTTAATTATATCTGTAAAAACATTCAAATAAGGTCACACTCTGAGGTCCTGGGTGGCCATATATTTTGGGGCCACAATCCAACACATAAAACTCTCACTGAAAAAATTCCTCTGGACATTTTCTGTTTTAAGGGTCTGGAACTTAACACCAACTTACTTACATAAAAGAGGAATAGACGTGAGACTGGGAAGGTCAGGAGTGCAACTGGCCTCAGTCATGACCAGCCACATCCTTCTCCCTCTGCTGCCTTTCTATTGCCTTGGTCCCACCCTCTACCTGTGTCCATGAGCTTCTGCCAGGTTGGGAGGGGAAAAGCAGAGTTACAGGCCACTGCCGATGCCAGCCAAGTAAGATACAAGAGAGAGAGATTTACTCTGGAGGACCTAGATGGGGTCTCACGTGAGGGCTCTGTTGGCTCAGCCTGGGTGACACGTCTATCCCTGGGCCCTGCCCCATTGTCAAGGGCATGGGGTGCCAGGATTCAAGCCCCAGAACCACCTCCGCAGTAGGGGGAGGACAATGTGTGAGGACAGAGTGCTGCTCATTGTGGGGCTGGGGGGCAGCAGAGGCCAAGATACCCCACTCACCTGTTGATTGTCCCTCTGCACTCCCCACACCAAACCCTCTGTGCTGTCACATGCTTTTCCCCTGTGTGCAGCCTTCTTCAGGAAGCCTTACTGTCCTCCATCCCTTCTCTCCCTGCCTACAGCTCCCAGGCCTGGCCAAACTCAGTCTGCCTTCTGAGCTCACATGTCTTCCTCGGCTTCCAGCCATCAGTGAGTTTACCCCATTGTGTCATGAAAACCTGAGTGTCTCCCTCACAGGACTAGGAGCTCCTGGAGCTCAAGAGCCAGATCTCGCCATTCGTATGTTCCCAGGCCTAATACAGAGCAGAAAGTCAAGGAGTGTGTGCAGGATGAATGAATGAATTAATGGATGAATGAATGAATGAATGAAAGTAACCCTGGACAATCTTGGAAACTCACAGCAGGAAGTGTGAATAAACACGGAAGGACAGCTCCCCCACACCCTGTCAGCCATGGTGGTGGCTGCAGTCGACTTCTCTGGGATTCCCATCACAGCCCCCTGGACCCTCTGATTTTGACCACAGCCTCCAGTTCTCTGCCAGCTCCGATTCATCCCCTTCTACGGCGTTCCTGCTCAAGTCAGTTCTTGAATTCAATCAATGAATCTTTCTGCATCTGTGCTGGAGACTTCTCCAGTGTCCCTTTGGCAAGTGTATCCCTGAAGTGCAGGCAAATTATCGACCCCATTTAACCAGGGGGCTGGGAGCTTGTGCAGAGATGCCCTGGTTCCTGCCCTGTGGGTGGGCAGTTATGGGAGGCTGTATTAATTCCTTGTGGTTGCCATAATTACCACAAACTGGGTGACTTAAAACAATAGAAATGTATTGTCTTGCAGTTCTAGAGGCTTGAAATTTGAGATCCGGGGGTGTGCACTGTTGATTCCTTCTGGAGGCTCTGAGGAAAGAACTGTCCCATGCCTCCTTCCTCATTTCTCATGGCTCTGGAGGTCCTTGTGTTTCTTGGTTTCTAGATGCATCACTCCAACCTCTCTCTCTCTCTGTCTTCACATGGTCTTCTTCTCTCCATATGCTTTTACATGACCTTTCTAAAAGGACACGAGTCATTGCATTTAGGGTCTACCCTGATCCTGTATGACCTCATCTTAAGTGATTACATCTGCAAAGACCTATTTCCAAATAAGGTCATGTTCTGAGGTTCTGGGTGGACACGAATTTCTGGAGAACACTATTCACTTCAGTACAGAAGCCTTCTACATACTTCCCAGGAATGGAATCCCCACCTCCCACTTGATAACACTTAGGTTGGCTTCTCCATCTTCCCTGTTCCACTATCCCCCTGCTTGTTTCCTGATACCCCCTAAATGAACTACCTGCACCCAAGCCCTGTTTCAGGCTGTGTGTTTGAGGGCACCCAAACTAAGAAAGTGGTAGAATGTTTGTCAGCCTTAGATCTTATCTTAGTACTAGCTGATGGGACCACCCTGTTGCCTACCCACTAGCTGCCTCTCTGAATCAATGCCCAAGAGCCACCAACCAGAATTTTCACAAATTATAGTTAACATTGACTGAGAATTCACTGTGTGCCAGGGACTGCTTTAAGCCATTTATGTGCATTAACTCGTTAAGTCTCATATCAACCAGATAGCTATCACCATTGTTCCCACTTTACAGACAAGGAAACAAAGGTCCAGATAGGTCATCTAACTTGTTCAAGGTCACATGGCTAAAGATGACAAAGCCAGGTTTGAATCCATGCAGCTCACCTCCAGAGCCCCTGCACCTGACCTATGTTTTCAGGGAGTCATGGTGATTACTTGATTCACTGTGTCCTTGGGTCAGCCAGGGCACTATGTAACCCCTGACCTCATGGTTATCACTGTCTAGTTTTGCCTTGAACTTGGGGGACATTGTGATGAAAGATAGGTTTCTGGCTAATATTGGCAATGGGGGTTGACTGAAGAAACTCGTGATTATTTCCTCTATACTTTTCCTTAAAGTAAATGGTGGGTTTGCAAAGATGCTATTGCCTTGATGAGGATCCTTTGTAGAGTGTGGCAGAGATCAGGCAGAGATCAGGCAGAGATCTCTGGCAGAGATCAGAGAATCTAAAATTATAGGCATCCCTCATCCTCCTGTCCACCCTGCCTTCTAAGGGCTCTGACTTTCCCTGGCACCTGTCAGGCTCCCATTTGGCCACCCAGGGGTGGACAGGAAAGCTGGACCAGGGGAGAGGAGGTGGGGGGGAGGAGAATGGCAATTTTCACTGGATTTGGGGACAGAAGGGCAAAGAACATGTCTTATTCTATTTGTGCAATGAAACTCCTTTTTTGCTGCTCCTTCAGAATTGTTTAGGAAGGATTGACATTGTTGTTCAGTGAATTGGAGTCTGATTCATCCTTCTCTTGGTGATTGTGATGTTGAGGGAGTCCTATGAAAATGAACTCACTGTATGTTGGAAACATCAGAAAGCTTATTTCCAACTGACTTACCTGCAAGTGTGGGATGCATTAGCTCAGTAATTGGAGCTTATACGTAGAGCTGACTTTGGGGTTGTTTAGAGTTCATATATCATCAGACTGAAGCTCAGTTTCTCTGTAACTCTCCTTGTCTGCCTTGCTCTGGGTGTCATTTGTTGGCTTTGTCCCCAGATAGACTTCCTTCAGAAAAACCAGGTGGCACCAGAAGCTCTTGGAGCTACATGCTTTCTTCTTTGCATCTGGACCCACCAAATGGGTGTCTCATGCCTTATTGTGATGGCACTAACTCAAGCCACTTGCCACCTCTAAGCCAGTGAGTATGGCTGGGAAGGGGTAGGAATAATTCAATTGGCTTTGTCAGATCAAGGTCCACCCTCAGACCTGGGGAGGGGGTGGTGAGTCTTCACCCAACCACAGACCTTCTGTGCAGTTGGGCTTGGGGACATGGGCCATTTTAGGCCTCCTGAGTTCATATGGTCCCCTTATATGATTTAGGTAATGGTGCCACATCCAAAGGTATGGTGTGGCTCTAGTTTCATGAACTGAGTGCAGAGGGAGGTGGTTCTCAGCCCTCATAACTGAAGATGACGGACCCAAGAGTGGGTGAGGAAGGAGGGCGGGGCACAGCCTCACTATCCATTATGTAAGCATAAGGTGAGAACAAAGAAGACCAGTTTTATTCAGGTTACAGTTATTTCCATTACAGTCAGGACACTCCCTTCAAAATGCCTTCATCTCCAGAGGGCTATGGTCCATCCTAAACATTACCTAAAAGGTCTTTTATGACCTGGGTGCCTGTCCATCTGTCTTGCATAATTTCCTCTCTGACCTTTCCTGCTCCATTACCCACACCTCTTCTTTTGCCTTCTGCCCATGCTGAACAGCTTACAATGTTTTGAAGATAGTTTCATGCCTCAGTACATTGGCATGTGCTGTTCCACTTGTCTGGAATGCTCTTTCCTGCCTATCTGGTAAACTTAGGTCTCAGTGTCATCTCCCAGAGAGCCTTCCCTGATCCCCCCAGGCAGGGCTTGCGATTCCCTGTTTGGGTTTCCAGTGTGCTTCACCTACAGTCCTAGCACCTTTTACACTGCATTGCCTTTGTCTGTTCAAGTGTGCATCTCCCTCACTCGGTGATGAGTCCCTTAAGGGCATGGACTGTGTCAAACAAGTCACAACAATCATAGGGAAAAACCATTTTTCCACTTTGTGCATCAGGAAACTGGCCAACCAGACAAACCTCTGCCTGTGTGCATGAGTCTATGTATATCCTTACCTTGGCCCACCTGTCTTCTCAAACCAAGTAGATGAGCTGATTCACATCTATCATTTGGGGCCATCTTTGAGTCAAGCTGTTGGAAAGGGCAGTCCATTTTGTCTTACACCATTGCACCCAACTGATCTATCTATGGACCATGCACAGGTGTTTTCTCCTCTGTCAGTCTTAGGGAACACCAATGAATAAGAATTATGAGCCAAGGGTGCCATGGGTGTTAGTGGACCTGTTTGTTCAGCATACTTGTATCTTCTGGACTTGCTTAACCCAGTCTCAGATGTACCACTTCTGTCTTACGAAGGATTATTGTTGGGCACCCTGACTACATGGCTCAATGGGTCTGACAGCACTCAACATGTGACAGGAACTTTTGCTGCACAAGTGCCCAAGTGTCACTTGATACTCTGAGGTCAGACACTCTCCACTAGGGCTCATTGGATTTGAGGACCTACTTTCCAATGGTCTCAAGTGTTCTTCTGTAGACCATATGGTCTCGCTCCAGAGTCCTCAGGGTGTGCACTGTCAGTCTCCTGTTGCAGTTTGCCAGAGACCCCACATGGTGGGGTCTTTTCCTACTATGATACCTCTAGAACCACAGATCCACTGGTCCAAACAGCCCAAGCAACAGTCTGCTTGTACCAGAGCCTGGAACGTCTGCTCAGTTGTTCCTTGCTCTGGGTCCCACTTAAAACTAGCAGCCTCTTATGTCACTGGATAAGTAGGAGAAGCAGAATGCCAAGAGCAGAATATGTTGACTCTCAAGCGCAAAGTGATCTATGAGTCACTGTGCTTCTTTCCTAGTGGTAGGGGGTGCAAAGTGTATAGTTTGTCATTCCCTTTGAGGGGATATCCCGGCATATCCTAGACCACTAGACCCCTGAAACTTCATCTATATGGTAGTCCTTACCTTTGGACCTCATGTATTTTAACCAGATATTATGTCCAATGAACACGGTGCCATCAGTATGGGAGATCAGTATGACATTCTGAAGTATGTTCAGATTCTGAGGTATGTTTGACTTACGTTGTGACAGAAAGTAGGAGAATTAACCTAGATCTGGGGAAACCTGTGAATGTATGCTGTTGTCCACCCCATGTGAATGCATACGGTTTCTGATCCCTTTTCCCAACAGGTATAAAAAAACCACATCAATAGCTACAACCCACATATCAGAAGTTGGATTAAATTTGCTCCAGTAAATATGCATTGTCTGAAGCAGCAGCTACAACTGGAAAAATTAGTTGGTTAAATGTGTAGTCCTCTACTGTGGTCTACCATGATCCCCCCAGTTTTTCCAGAAGCCAAGCCTGACTCCCTTATGCCTTAACCCTTATAGGAGAGCCATGATAGCACTTTAACACTTTGCATTGTTTCTCCAAAGGGATCATGTTTCTAACAATCCTCAAAATATATCCCCCACACACACCCGTGTAAGATTAGCCATGAAATCCTAACAGGTTCTTTTGGAGAAGATCTTGGTAAGTCATTTCTCTTTATCCTTGCTATGATGTTACATGATCCTTCCTCATGGGGACTCAAGCTCTTTTTTAAGAAGCGGATTCTTGAGAATGAGCAAGGGATTGTGACTTTTTATAAGTCATAGTGGCTGACATTAGCCTTCTGCTCATCTTTCTGCTTGATCTCTTTTGATAACATATTAATTTATTAACTGATGTCTTTTGGGGGCTTCCTATCTTGTCTTAGGAATGCCATGTCTTATTAGATATATCCACAGATATTTGTGGGTTAGGAACCTTCAGTTGCCTGTTTAAAGTAATTATCCCCACCTTGTTTCTGACAGTTAAGTGCTGTCACCTCTCCTCTTCTATTTGGGGATTCTATCATCCTCCTCGCAACTAAGTAGCCCGGGTTATACCAGCATGTCCTACCATCAGCTCTAGATTACAGAGGACCACGACTATGGAACTTCTCAGTGATGACTCTGCCTCTCATATCAAGGCATTGGTCATTGGTCATTGCAGGGTCCGCTGAGCCTTTCCAGAGAGCACAACCAGGTACTGAGCTTTCTAGTCTGATATATAGATCCATTAGAGTATGTTCACTTCTGTTAGTCTTTTGAGCTCTTCTTCTAGAATCTTCCATCACAGTCTGGAATCTCTACTTCATACAATGAGGTCAAGCTTCGAAGAACAACACATTAGAATCATTTATGGGGCCCCTTGTCAAGGCCTTAAATCCTGTGTAATAGAAGAGTGCCCCCGGGTCAACAAAATCCTCCTTACCCAGCTTTATATTCCACCTCTTTTTTTTTTTTAAAGATTTTTTATTTATTTGACAGAGAGAAACACAGCGAGAGAGGGAACACAAGCAGAGGGAATGGTAGCGAGAGAAGCAGGCTTCCTGCCGAACAGGGAGCCTGATGCAGGACTCGATCCCAGGAATCTGGGACCACGACCTGAGCCGAAGGCAGACGCTTAACGACTGAGCCACCCAGGTGCCCCTCCACCTCTTTGATCTAGTACCTTCAGGCCTACTCCCAATGAGCCTTTCAACTTCCTGCTACTTTAGTTAGCCAGTCCTAAAATATTTTTTGGACATACTACTCCTCTCCTCCCTTAGAAGACTTAGCACTTTCCCAGTTGGGTCATGCTGAGATTAACCCTAACTATTGATCTGATGGCTGGAAGAAGAAGTGAGGAAGATTTGGAGGAGTGATTCACCTGGGGGCTCCTGCATAGTTCTCCAACCAGGGACCCCCATGACCTTTAATGAGGGGGATGGGCCATTCAGGGTCAGAGAACTCAAGGGAACTTCAAAGATCTTGGTGTCTATTGAGGTGTCTTCAGTCCAAGTGTCAAGAGTGTGTTTTCCTTGCCCTAACATTGGCATAGGAGACTCACTCAGCCTAAGGATTCAACCTTTCCTGATGTCCTGCCACCTGATAATTAAGTCTTGTGAGCAGTCTTCAACACAGTCTGTCCTCCCACTGCAGAGATGAAAGTCTCTGAAACACTGCCAAGGGGATCCTCTGACTCCCACGTTTGGCTTTTAATCAAGGATTAATCAATTTGAACGTGTCATTTTCTCCCTTCAGCTCATCATCAGTGTTTAGCCACAGCCATTCACTTGCTTAGATGTGATGGTTACTATTTCTCTTTTACCTCCCAAACTTTGGAGACATGGCCCAGGTTAACGCATCTCCTTCTGACCCGTGTATTGTCCCAATGAACACAGATAAAATCCTCAGCAACTACACTGTTACAACATGCCAAGGAATGCCCCTACTACCAGTGATGGGGTTCTCATCACCATCTGGCAGGTGAAGGACCCAACTCCAGATTCTGTCCTGAAGATCTGTCTCCTAGGATAAATTCTGGTATCAAATATGTTGGCCTGGGTTTCCCAGGATCAGTTCACGAGAAAGTGATGCTTGTACAATTGATATATTGAGGGAATGCTTTCAGATGAAGTCCACAAGTGTGAGAGAAAGCACAGGGCAGGGATGCTTCTTGGCAAAGAAGTGGGTTCAGCTAAAGTCTATCCTTAACTTGATCCCATGGGAGCTCTAGGGTGTCTCATTTTGAGACAAGGTGGATAAGACTTTGTTTACACATATTAGTCAGAAATTGGCTGCAGGCAGACCCTGGCCAGCATGGGGACAGGGTGTAACTCCTCAAATATAATCCAAAAATCAAAGGGTAGTTGTTCAGAGAAGGGGCAGCTGAGAGTCATTTGCACCCACCATTATAGAAGTGAAAGGGACAGGCACCCACCCTGGTGCATGGGGTCTGGCCAGACACCATCAGTGTCTACTATGGTTTATCTCTGAATAGGTTCTCTTATCTTTTCAAACCAACATCTTCATAAACACCTTTGATTTTTTTGGTCCCAGAAATCCTAAAATGAAGTAAAACTAATGAAATGATGGCTGGAAAACAGGACAGAAGCTGCAAGAGGGATTGAACTTGGCCAGTGAAAATGCTCTGACTTGAAAGTTGTTTCTAGCTGTTAACTAAAAATCACTTTTATTTCTTGGCACTTCACAGTTTGCAAAACACACTCAAATCTCTTTGACTTGAATGATCTGCAAAGCAACCTTGCAGTGGGTGAGGGGAAGGGAGGGGCTCATTGTTCCCAGAGGAGTGAAGTGACTATTCTAGGGTCACAAGGCTGGTGAGTAGCAGAGCTGGAGAGAGAGAGACCGATGACCTAACTCTTTTGACTTCTGTATGTTCATTTTGGGGCTGTCCCTTGACCTTAAGTGCACGCCTTTTCCTTCACTCAGAGGAAAATACAAGCAAGTGTGCCATGTGATTTTCTTGAACTGTAAGCTCATGTTTTAGAATTGCACATGTGAAGGTATTCAGCTTTTAAAGTTAGCATCCTAAGTTGATTTCTCTGTCTGTAAACGGACGATGGCCAGGTATCCAAACAACCATCTGCATATCTGGCCTCCAACGTGTCCATCCCTTTCTGGGCTGAAATCAAGATTTACTTTTCCCTCCACTTGAGGAAAGGACTGGATGTTCTGACTAGTGGAAACATTTGGTTCTGTTACCAGCTGACAGCTGTTTGGCAGCAGCAGGTGGGATGATGGAATTCGCGCACAGTAGGCAGGTTTTTCTAAGTTCTCAGTCTGGAGCCGGGCAGTCAGGGTGTCCAAGAAACTGTCTCACAGTTGTTGCGTTATATGCAGCTGCAAATCACTATAGTATGTCACTGACATTTTCCACCTTTCAAACTGGGCCATAACTGCTTTTCCCCCTCTCCAGATGATGGAAAACGACAGCCTTCAGCATCCAGGCCAGCGGCCCTTCCTCCCACCCTGGCTGCGTCATCCTTCCACTCTGGTGACCTCTTCACAATCTGGGCCATGTCTTGATGCTCCTTTCTAGCTATACCCTCAGCCCAGCTCTTCTTGACACTTGCAACTCTGAAACTTTTAGTATCCATCCACCTAGTCACTATCTGAACAACCCATCTTAATTCTCTGCATTGTTCTCATGACCATTATTTTTCTAGGTTATGTATTTATTTAAGTTCTACTCCTTCTACCCCATTTCAGAGATAAGCTCTGTGAGGGCAGGAATTGGACCTACCTTGTTCACTGCTGGATCCCTAGTGCCCCAGCACATAGTAGGTGTTCAATAAATATCTACTGATGGGTACCCCTTGTATCCCTGATCCTTCCATTCCCCCATCCCCCTCACTGGGAGGTGAGCAGTGTGACAGGTGAGGAGACAGGCTGGGCCAGTAGATGACTGTCCCAGAATTTCACAAGGGACCCCATCACAATCTCCCCAGAATGTCATGGAAGTGGGGCTTCCCGGTTCATATCAGTCCCTGCCTCAGCTGACTGAAGACCCTCCTCTTCCCCTGGGGGACCCTGTCGGCCACCACTCTGTGCAGAGAGTAAAACCAGACATGGATGACCAGCCAGATGGATATTTGCAGATGCTTTCTGATGGACAAAGTGTCACCTAGAGAAGCCAGGCATGAAGAGGACAATGCGGCAGGGAGTGCAGCTTGTTGTAGCATGTGTTGGGTATCGTCCACCACGTGCCATGTTCTATGTTGAATTCTCAGTCTCCCTGTGGAGTCATAAGCTAGTGATCCAACTCCAACTTTGTCATAAGAAGACCTAGAGTGACTTACAAACACTCAAAATCCAACTCGGTTAACAGAAAGCTGAGAAAGAAAATTTCAGCTCCAAGAAGAAGTAAGAGTAAAAAAAATCAAAGGCAGCCAGGGTGAAGTTGGTCCACAGAGTGTGGGCAGCAAGGTTCAGGAGACCTGGCAGGGGGTTGAAGGTTCAGTTCTGACCCCTTGGCCAGTTCAGAGCACACAAGGCTTGGTGTCCTAGAGATAGAACTAGACAGGCATCTCAGAAGCCAGTACAAGGCTGAGTAACACAACTATTTTTGGTTCTGAAGTGGCAAGAAATGTCTCTCATGGGGCCTCAGAAGAATGACAAAGTATGAAGCAGTGAGCAATGTCCTCAACAATGTTCTCACAGTAACTGCAGAGGGCTGTTCCTTATAGCTCCCTGGTGCAGGCAAATGGTGTGGCACCAGTGTGAAAAATCAGTAGCACCTTTTATGATGGAGTGGGGTGGGATCAAATTTAGAGAGAATAGTTAGACACTGTTTCCAGGAGCTCCTCCATCAGGGCTTTGTTTTTCTTTCAACTGAACCTCTGATACCTTCGGGTGGTAGTCCTCAGAGTTCTGTTTTAAGCACCAGTGGGGTATTGCTCACCTGTCCATTCAAATAGTCAACAAAGCTGATCTTTTTAACCCTCACACCGACCCTGTGAGGCAAGTGTCACTGTCTCCATTTTCAGTGGGAGTCGGGTGGACTAGGTGACTTATCCCCATCACCCAACTAGTAAGTGACAAAGCTGGGTTCCAAACAAAAGGAGTCTGATCCCAAAGCTGTGTTTTTTCTCCTACACCACCCATGTCAGCTTCTGCTTCTCCAGGTAAACAGGCCTGGGAAAGGGGGAGCTGATGGGTTTTACTAATCTTACAAAATGGCAGCCAAGCAGCTTCCATGTTACAAAATGGCGGCCAAGCAGCTTCCATCCAGCTATCAGAGCCTACTCTCTCACTCCTGTATAGTCTCTGGAACCCCTGGAACAGCCTGTTCTTTGGGCTGGAAGGAAACCAGGGTGAATTTCAAAATTTTCTAACCAGGCCTCACCCTTCTCACTCTTTGCCTTTGTTTGCTAATCTCCAGTTTTCCAAACCCAAACCCCCTGATTGACTGTGGGCAGCTGCCAAATACATCTGGCACAAAGGAAGTCCAGAATAACAGTCAGTCATCCAGGTGTTGGGGAGACCCAGCCAATGGGTCATCCGCGGTCAGCTGGGCAGCTTCCTGGTTGGTCAAAGTCTGGTCCTCCCCCCTTATCTTTGGAGCCTTCCTCCTGAGGACAGGCAGTGAGGGGGAGGCTCAGGCAGAGGGACCGGGCCAAACATTTGGAAACGCTTGCCTTGCAAAGACTCAGCCAAAAAAGGAGATTTAAACATTTCTTCTACCCACACAATTCAGGAAAGCTTAGCTTGGAATTTTCTAATTTTTATGCTTAATTAAGATAACGTGTCGTAGAGCGTGTGCAGAAGAACTTGCCTTTGGCCCACAAAGGTAGGGGTCACTGTGGATCCCTGGCCTGGAGAAGCTGGTGGGAACCATGGAAGCCCCAGGACGGACCCTCTCCTGTAGGTGTGGGAACATTTGCCCAGGGACAGACGGAGAGCAGCTTACCTGCGATGGCAGAGTGGCTGCATTGACAACCCCCCCATGTCCTCCACCCCAGGAAAACCCACCCTCATCTCTCAGCCTCTCATGTCCACTCACCAAATGGAAGGGCAGACCTGGGGTGGAGGGTGAAGGCCGAGCAGGGGGTGGGGTGCAGCATGCCAAGGCATTGCTCAGAAATCAACAAGTTGCCATCTAAAGATTGCCTGCCATTCCTTCCCAGAAAATGCCATTGTTTTGTGGATTCTGCTGTTGTTGAAATTCAGGATCAGAGTAGTCAGTTTGCTGAGCCGCCTTGGCTGGATGCACTCGACATTATCATGAGTCACCCTGTCCATCAGCTTTCTGAGGTTACAGATGAGGAGACTGAGGCACAGAAGGATCATGTGACATAGCCAGTAAGGAGAAGAGCTGGGGAGAAGAGCTGGGACTTGCCTCCAGACGAGTCCTTCTCTCATCTGGGCACCTGAGGAGCAAATTCCACTGCAAAGGGCCCAGTCCAGAGCAGTGGGCAGGGTAA
>CM053604.1:3142348-3152929 GCA_028646535.1 Procyon lotor | reverse complement strand
GGACACCACATCAGGCTCAGGGGGCTGGGTGTGAAGCCTGCTTAAGATTCTCTCCCTCTTCCTCTGACCCTCCCCCTCCCCTAAAAAAATAGGCAGGAAGATGTGGTACCACTGGACTTGCATTTCTGTTTGGCAGCGAGAAGCTGAAGCAGGATCCCCTGTCCTTTATATAATCAGTCCAGCATCCGTCGTCTTGCACTCTGGACCCTCTCTGCCTCTTGATGTTACTTGCCTGGACCTCAGAGTCTGTCATGTGCCCACAGGAAAGATGGGGAAACCAGAGCCAGTGACGGGAGGGGGTTTCCTGAAGGCCAGCAGAGCTGGGACCAGCGTGCAGGTGCCCCCGCCCCCGCTGGGGGTACTTTCAGATACACGCTGCCATTTCCCCAGGAGCTTTGCTATCTGCAGTGAGGTCCCCAGATCCCAACAGGGCCTGGGACTCTGTGGGTGGTGACACGGGCTGGAGACCTTTGCAGAAACCGTCCTCCTCTGAGCCCATGTTGGAGAATCACGTTTCATTGCGGGGTCCGCATATACCAGGCATCAGGCTGGAGGAGAAAGCCAACCCTCCCGTGTGCACAGGGAGGTCTACAGGAATCTGGGCTCCATCCCTCGTGGGCTTAAGCAGGACAATCCCACTACCGCCTTGCTCTGGGAGCGACACAGGTCGGAGTACTCTTGGCCGGCGTTCCCTTGAGCTCAGGACAGCCCTGCAGGGTCCATCCGATCCTCCCCAATTCCATGGGAAAGGAGGAAAGCTCAGAAATGATTCGCCAACGGCCGCACAGAGGGGTCTGGAGCTGAGCTGGGACTTGGCCCCAGTTGTCTCACCAGGAATTCGCTGCCAGTATTTCTCTAGTAATTGGGTCAATTGGATGTGGACTCAGGGAGGGGTTGCCAATTTCAGCTTTCCGATCTCACCAAATTGGCTGCACGGCTGTCCCATGTCAGGTCACTGAAGGACAGGGGCCACAGGGGGCCGCGCCCAGACCCACAGAGAAGCTCACAGCTCAGCGGCGTTTCCTGACACGACCACCTCCCCGCCCTTCCCGGCAGGTGAGGCTGTGTTCCTTCCATCCACATCCTGCCTTCTCTGGCATCAGGAGGTTTCTGTGGGTGACCTTAGCCCCGACCTGGAATCTTCTGCCTGCAGAGGCAGTCTCTGTATTGCTCTGTTGGCCGCTCCATTCTGCGACGTCCCTCCTGCTCTCCTGGTATGAGACTGAGAGGACCCCTCTCAGATCCAGAAACTCGCCCCGTCCCCATTTCCTGGTTCAAGGAGGAAAAGTAGCTAAAACCTCCCGTGCACGTGCAGGCAGGGCGGGACAGGGGAAAAGTGCTGTCTTCCCACATCACAGGTTCTGGGGCCCTGGAGTGTCAGGACTCCCGTCGCTTCTGACCTCTGACTCCCACTAGACGTGCCATCCTCAGCAGAGGGATGAGGGCTGGCGATGGGCTGGAGGCTGCCTGATGGGGCGGGGCTTCCTCTGTCTCTGCACGACCCGCCTCCTTGAGGTTCCTGGTGATAGTCAGCGGGAGACGACCCCCCAGCCGATCTACACCCCACCCCCTCCGTCTGACCCTGGCTCACCCACTGAGTTCCGTGAGAGCCTGAGATTTGATTTGGAGGAGCACGCGTTTTGAAGTCAGGCATGCTTGGGTTTGAATCCTACCTCCCTATGCACAAACTGGGGGACCCTGGGCTTTTCCCAGAAAGCCCGTAGCCATTGGCCCCATCATCTGTGCAATGGGGCTAACTTCCTCCCTGGCAAGGCTGGGACAGGTGGCACAGAGCCCTCTCTCTTCAGTTTGTCCTTTGCTCAAAGCCCCCCACCCAGGGGTCTGCCCCAACTCGCCATCTGAAACCTATGTCCCACACAGCTTCACTTGTCCTCGGGGCCTTTGTCACCATCTGCCTTAGGATAGCTTGATTTGCTGAGATTTTCACTGTCTGTGCCCTCTCCCCCACAACGTAAGCCTGGAGGGTAAGACCCTGCTCGTCTCACTCAACACTGTTCCTTTCGCACCCCCAACAGTCCCTGGCATGTAGTAGGCACTCAAAATATTAGTGAAATGAATGAAGGAACATCTGTGGATTATTTGCCTCTTGCTGGGCGGGGGTCTGCTGGGCGGAGGTCTGCCCCTCTCCCGTCCTATCCTTACCTTGTCCCATCTCCTGCTCCCGGCTCTCAGTTCTGCCCCACCTTCTGGCCACACACCTGCTTAGAACTGAACCAGATGCTGCCACCCCCCTGATTCTGGCCACTGCCACCTTCTAGAATCCCTGCCGGGCTGGGTCAGCATGGGTCCCAAAACCTGGGTTAATTAATAAGTGCAATAAATAACTGCCCGAATGCGTTGGGCTCTGAGCCCCCTGAGCTTACAGTCTTGCAGAAGGGGGCGAGAGAAGGACTAGCAGACGGTTGGGTGAGGTCCGTGCAATGCTAGGAACACTCGATCCCGGCTAGTTGTTGCGGGTAAGATGGTATCTTTGGTTACAGGTGCCGGACATGGAACTTACCAGCTGAATTAAGTCCGAGAGGAACACCTTGGTTTAAGGCATCAAACGGGAAGAGCAGAGTGGAGAGACCTGGATGGACACAGCCACAGCGAGAACTTGCAGGTCTCTCCTTGACCCTGTGTATCTATTTCTCTCTGCACACTGTGGGACTGTTGTCTCCTACTGTGGCCGCCGGCGGGAAACAGCCCTGGAGCTCTGAGATCAGGAGGACTTGGTCTCCTGCCTCCCACTGCCATCGATAAATCTCGGGGAGAACTGGGGTCAGCTCAGCTGGGTCTCAAGTCCTCTCTTTGGATGGGTCACTTGGGCCTAGGAGGTCAGGCACCAGGCAGGCAGGGAGACCCCACTGCCACCCCTGTGAGCCCAGGGAACAGGGGCTGCGGCCAGAGGGAGAAGAGGGGCTGATGGACACAAAGAGGTCTCCGCTCGGATCTGGGTCTGCAGCCGTGGCCCACCTCCCTGCCCTATCCTGGAGTCCGTGTGCCCTCTGCTCCCATCTCTGCACCTGCCACCACCCCACACCATGGCTGCACACACCCTGCACCCCAGGTCCCTCTCTGAATCGAGCAAACTCCCAAGTGTCCGCTTCTCCATTCTCAGGTGTCCCGGGCTCTCCCTGCCTCCGCAGGGAGACTTCCCTGGGCCACTGAGCCCACAAGGGACACAAGGCAGGGCCGGGTGAGATCAGTGAGCTGAAGGGTGTGTCTGCAGAGCGGCTCTCTGAGCACAACTGGGGCCACATCTGGTCTAGTGTCTGGACTGGGACACTCTCTTCTCTCCTGCTGTACCTCTGCCTGCTCCTTGCGCTTTGGGGGACTCAGGTGAAGGGAACCAACGTGGGCTACAGTTTAAATGCTGTCCAAAACATCCAGTGGTCAGAAAGCCGGTGGAAAAGAAGGAAAGGGTCTGGGCAGGGGGCTCGGACATACTCCCTTTGTGTGATTACCTTGGAGGTTCTCGGGAGCCTGTCTTGCTGCGGGGGTGGCCTTGCTAATCAGGCCCTGGTGTCCCAGAGCTCTGGAGAGACGAACGGCCTTGAGGATCCAGCTTCCTGAGCAGTTTAGTCTGGATTTACTCCACTGAAGCAACGTGGAGTTCTTGGTCAGAGTTGTGCCCACCAGCGGCCACCCAGGGCTGCTCAGAGATGCGCGGAGGATGCTCCAGACGGGAGGCTCTCTGAGGGCAGGAAGGACCGGTGCTCAAGCGAGGGGGGTAACAAAGGCACCGAGGCAAGGCAGAAGCAGCCCCTAGCCAGCACATCCGGGGTGTCCCAGCACGTCCCGGCGCCCGCTCCTTCCTGCAGCGAGCTCCCGGGCACACGGCAGCTCGCTGTCACGGGCCCTGACTCACCGCTCCCACCCACCCGTCTGAGTCATGGGCCTCCGGTTGCCCGGGCCAGGTCCCCAGCCAGGCCCTCTGCACAGCTGGGTAACATTAAGATCTTGGCATCCCTCGAAGCGTGCATCGGGTCCTCTGGGCCTTTCTCTTGCTGTTGTTGTTGTCAGATGCTGATGGGAGTTTGGGAAGCAAGTGAGGAAGGGTTTTTTCGGGGCCAGGTTGAAACTGGGCTGCAGAGCAGGGTTGGCTTGAGACGAGGGCCTGCAGGGCATCGGGTCGTCCTCCGAGCAGTGGGCTCTGGGTCGCCAGCTTCGAGGGCTGGGCATGGTAATGGGCTAAGTGCCAGTGGGTCCGACCTCCCAGCCCCGTGGGAGGACAGAGGGAGAGCATGGGAGCAAGGGCCTGGAACAGCCCAGAGGTGGATGCTCTCGGGCCTCAGTTTCTCCATCTACTCCCCTTTCTCCTCCAGCTGCCTGCCTCTGTCTCTACCCCCTTGACACCGCCGTGATTGGAGGATAGTCGTGTTCCTCAGCAGACCCCAACTCGTTCCTGCCACCTTCTCCAGACCCTCCTTGCCAAGGTGTCCTCAATTTCCTGGGCTCTAGAACATTCTACACTCTAATACTCTCGAACACTCTAGGCTCCAGAACAAAGCATAAACACTTTACCAAGCACCCCTCTGTGCTTTTGCTTGCTTTGTTCCCTTTAAACCCTTTCCCACTTTCTTCCTCTCCTGACTCCACTTCCTCCTGTTGTGGCAGGAAGTGGCAGAATGAGATTTTGCCCCCTCCCCTACCTCCGCCAACACAGGAGAGTGATGTTCCTCAGCTCAAATCACCTCTTCTGAGAAGCCCTCCCTGACCTTGCCGGCCCGCAGGTGGACTTGGGAGATGCAATCATACAGTCCAGACAGACAGACAGACAGACACACACACACACACACACACACACACACCACTGCTCTGGGCCCACATCCTGTGTCCTGTGTCCCTCTTACCTCCCTGGCTGTGAGCTTGACTGCAGAAACAGGACTCATCCCTGCACCACCAGGGTGGGTCTGCAGGGGGCGACCACGGACATTCCTTCAGAGACTAAATGAGGGCCTAACAGAGACAGGGCAGGGCTAGCAACCTGGGTAGGGGGAACGAACTTCCACCCCTTGTCCCCCCGCTTCTCACCCAGACACAATCGGGCCTCAGTTTCCATTTGAGGACCTCAATCTCTGAGAAGACCCAAATCAAGCGGTGTTCAGCCAGCAGGTGAAAACCTTGGGCCATCACAGAACATTGAACATGGCATCCTTGCCGGGCAGGTTGTCATGGAGGGAGATGAGTGAGCGACAGAATGGGGAAGACACCAGGGAAAGTCTCAGTGATGCCTCAGCTGGGAAGCTCTTTGGACAGCTCTTCTCTTTAGTCTGGTATCTCAAGTACATTGGTGGGAGGGGAGTGAGGTGGGCAGAGACATGAGGAGGTGGTGGGAAGTGCTGATAAACAGCGTTTGAGATTCTTTAAGACTAGCTGTTTTTAAAGGTACTCAATGATACTCAAAAGATTAGGTTTCTGGAAATGGGACAAGGTTAGTTCCCTGGAACCTGGACACTAAGTGGCTCATTTGTCCGAGTCAGACACATCCTTCTCCCTAAAAGATTGCCCAGCCCTTGGGGCTCTGGGAGACTGCTGGGAGTCCTGGCTAGGGTTGGCAAAGGTTAGGGACCCACGCCCTAGCTAACCTCTATTTCTTTCTTCCCTTGTCTTCCCATCACGGAGGCATCCATCATTGCCACAAGGGGCTGATGGTCTGTGAGTGATCCCAGCAAAGTCACTCTGTCTTTCGGTTTCCTCTCCTAGGAAAAGAGAAAGTCTCTTCCTTGCCATCCCCACAAGCATGTTGTGAAGACAAAATGGCTCAGGCCTGAGAAATAACTGTTTTCCTCTTTAATGCAAAATGGTGAGTAGGGAGAAGACGGTAGCCTGGGAGCCAAGACACATGGGTTTGACTCCCGGCTTTCTCTAATTCACAGAGTGATGGGTCCTTGAGTAACTCACTTGGCCTCTCTGGGCCCCGTTTCCCTGGTCTCTGCCTAAGAGTGTTGGCCCTGCTGATTGCAAACACCCTGCCAGCTCCAGCCTTCCACAGGCCTGCACGTCCGCTGCTTCCTGACTCAACAGCCCCTCCTCCCCTCAACGGCCCCGTCAGATTTGGTTCTCCCTGAAGGATGCAGCCACAGAATACTGGCTCAGTACCCACTGAGAAGCCGAGACTCCCTCTGCCTGATGAACCACACCACTGAGGCTGTGGGCTCCCAACCTCCCAGGCAAGCTAGAGCATCTGAGCCGGTGTGGCTTCCCTGGCAGCAGGGCCAGTCCTTCTGACTTGGCCTGTTGAGGGAGGACCTCAGGAGAGAGGACTCCTTCTCTAACACTGACTCATGTTTATGAAAGTCACTCGTCACTGTTGGCTCTTCATGGGTGGGGCTCTCTATTCCTGGGAAAATTTCCTCCAGGATTAGTGTGTCATAGCAATGGGCTCTCATGCCAGTGCCACCTAAAGCCTCTGGCGAATCACGATGAAGATGGGGACTTGCCTTCTAGTCCCAGCTCTGCTTCTTCCTATCTGGGTAGCCTTGGAGATTTCCCTTGACATCCCAAGGTCTCTATGTCTCCATGAGCAGAATGATAGGAAAGAAATATTTACGCCCATGTCACAGAATAGGGTGAGGCTCAGAGGAGATAATGGGTGGGCAGGGGCTTTATGATCTTTGAAGAACTCTGGATCCATATACAGGGGATGACATTTCTTTGTCATGCTCATTTAACAGTGTTAGCACCATGCTCTAACAGTTGATGGGCAAAATTCCCCGATACCAGGCAGTGGAAGAACACAGGAGTGAGGGGCAGCTCTACCGCCACTTACCACTCCTGGGTTCATGGTGGATCCCCAAATCTGGTAGCCCCCAAATCTGGCAGGAGCATTCACACAGTAGGCACAGTAATAAAGTTGTTCAATAACTAGGTTGGGCTCTCCTAAAGCTGACGACCTCCCCCACATAAATTCGAGTCAAATAATTTATATGTTCTTTGAGAGAGTGTGCAGACCACGCTTTAGAGTTGTCCCATGAGGGGCAGGAAGCTGGGGGGGGGGATTTATCCCACAACTCCGGGCATTAATGCCCCAGAACTACCAGCCCATCTGGTGTGTGGGCCCAGCATGGCCCAATGACCAGAGAACACCCTCAGGAGAGAAATGTAGCAAGCCATGGATGCACTTGGGGATTCCCAGGCTGGGTGAAGCACTAGGGGGCCATATGTTGAGTGACTACTATGCCACCAATAGGCTGTGTGAAAAAAAAAAAAAGAGTGTCTGGAACATGGCAAACCCTGGAGGACCGTGTGCTCTTATTAATATCTATTCCCTGACTTTTTCTATCTCTACAGAACCCCAACAGAACATTTTCCTTACAGCCATGGGCTTCAAGAAAGGCTGCCTCCAGCCAAGCCACAGAGCTGGGATCTCTGTTGATCAGAATCAATCATGGTGCCTTGGGCCTCTTATCCATGATTGGTCTAGACATGGATGCCTTCCAGGTCCATGAGGCACAAGTGGGAACAAACCCCCTCCTAAGAAGGACCCAGGAAGAGGGTCTCCTGGAAGTCTCTGTGTGTTCCTCTGCCTGGACTCTCTCCTGGGGTTGTGGGTGCCATCTTGTCATGGTTCAGGTGACCTCTGCTGGGGCAGGAGCAATACTCTGGTAACTTCAAGAAAGTGGCTCCAGTCTGACACCTGAAGACACTTTCTTCAGATGGGAAATCAGAGCACAAGTTTAGCTCCAAGATAAGATTCCTATAGAGTCAATAGGCATGTATTTCCCTCTTTAAGGGAAAAAAAAAAAAAAAAAAGAATGCTCTGGCATTTTTCCTTTAGAACCGCCCTCTCTGTCTCCACAAATGGATCAAATTTGCAATCAGTGTGCATGTTTCCCATTCTAAAGGTCTGAAGGGCTGGGTCTGGAAAAGAGGAAGGCAATCTGTGACAGAACCAAGGAGGTTGGAGAGGTTTCCACATTCCTGCAAATTTACACCTCTCTCAGACAGGATCGGGGCGCTACACTTAGTGGTATCCTAAGGACTTTCAGTGTCTTCTGGGAGCCTGGGAGTCCAGATGAAATCATTGGGTTATGAAGCAATTTTACTTGGAATGAATGGTGAATTATTTTTCCTTTGACAAAGAAACACTAGCTGTATTTGGCTTCTTTTTTCTTGGTAATTAATTTTAGGAAGGACTTTTGAATGCAATTAAGATGAGGTTGGACAAGGTCGTTCTTGGGGTTGTCTTGGAGCTGCGGAGCCCAGCAATGTCTGTAACAAACAAGGAGCTGGAGGGAAGGTTTATAACTGACCTTAGGCCTGAACTGTGCAAGAGGGACGTGAGGACTCAGCCCCAGATTTGGGAGACCCCCAGGGCTGAAAGCCTTCCCTGGCCCCATCGCTAGAAAAACAATGCATCAGAGAGAAGGCCCGTCACTGTGGCTACTTTAAAATGGGCTGGCAGAGTTGTATAAACCCTCCTGGTAAACTTGGGGCATTGGCCATTATAAAATAGGAGCTCAGGAAGAGGGGACATTAATACTATTAATAATCATGATGGTGGTGACTCTGCACAAGCACTTTTTTATTTCCTACAACTCTCCTGCAAAGTAGACATCATTATTCCTGTTTTCATATTTGAGGAAATTGAGGCTCAGCGGGGTTGTATAACTTATCTGGGATTTCCCAGTAGGTAGATAACCAACTGTCCTGGTTTTCTTGGGTCTGTCTTGGGTTTAGGACTAAGATTTCTGCAACCCTGGAGAGCTTCATTTCTTCACAAACCAGCATGGTTGGTCACCCTAGTGGTGTCAGAGCCAAGATGAACAACCAAGTCCACCTGGTCTCCAAGCCTGTTGCTCTCCTGTCTACACCATGTTATCTGCTGGCTTCAAGGTCTCATGAGATGCTCACGTGAAAGATGATACTTCTTACCCAAGGCCACACAAGTAGGAAGCTGGGGAGGAAGAATTAGAACACAGGACTGCCTTTCTCCAGAATCTGCGTTTTTCTTATAAAGCCATTCGCTGCTGCAAATGAGTAAGTAGGTCTACCGGTTACACCTTGTGGAGGTGGTGCACACATGCTGGGGGAGAAAGCTGAGTGTTTGCAATGTCCACATCCTTGCCTGGTCTGCCTGGAGCTGTACCCAGGGGAGAGTGGAGAGGGCACTCATTAAAACTTTGTGGAGCAAAGGAGAGGAGAGATTACACATGGGTTTGCTTTCGTTTAAATAGCAACACAAATGTTCAACTAACTACTCAGTAATTGGCAGACATAAATACAGACATAAAATAAGGATCAGTTTTAAGAGAACTACAAACACATCGGTACAATGTGGTAACTTTTCTCATTAGAATCAACTGTTGTCCCTTGTTATGTGACATAATCCAATTCTGATGTTCTTCCAGGGCTAGGCTAAGCTGAAGCTTCTCATTCTCAATCTCTCTCTCTCTCTCTTTCTCTCTCTCTCTCTCTGTATGTGTACATATTTTCTGTGAATATATTTATTCACAGAAGTTTTTCAAGCTGTTTCTCCTTCATTGTAGCTGTTTTGAATTTATGAGCAAGTGCAGTGGAAAACTTGTTCTTTCATTGTCGCTGGCATTGAATATCACATTTAACTGCTTGTCCTAATTATCCTAAGATTTATTTCTATGTTTTGCTACTCCCCAGCATCTCTGTCTTTCTGGCCACCCTGGGCGCAGGGCCCCTGTGTCCTCATTCCTCCTAGCTAGAACACAGCACAAGCAGAAGGATGTGCCAGCCAGGTCTACTTTGAGTGACTTCTGAGTCTTGGCTGTTGGCAAACTGCTGGTGTGTTCTGATAGCCACGATTCCTCTCTTTCTATAGTAATAATAGCCTGACATTTTGGCTAAGCATATGGCCATCCCCCAAATAAAGACTACATTTCCCAGCGTTCCTTGCAACTAGCTCTGTCTTTTTGTTGAAGGTATCGATGGGACTTGTGTAAGCCCTAGTTTGTGCCCTTAGGTGGAGGGCTGTGCCCTCTCTGTTTCTTCTCTTCCTACTGGTTGGAATACAAATGTTAGTGGACTCTGTGGGAGCATTTGTTTATTCATTTAACTAACATAATCAAGCAAACAAGGAAACAGGACTCCATGAGGGATACTTCACAGAAATAACAGACCATAGGAATAGACCCACAGAGACATCAGATATTGTAATGGTCAGGGACAGACTATAAAGCAACATCACAGGGATGACAGACAGCATGACGAGAGGCTTGCACCAATAAATAAATAAATGTAATGGATTTCTGCAAAAAGAAAAGAAAAGAAAAGAAAAGAAAAAGAAAGAAAGGAAGGAAGGAAGGAAGGAAGAAAGAAAAGAAAGAAAGAAAGAAAGAAAGAAAGAAAGAAAGAAAGAAAGAAAGAAAGAAAGAAAGAAAGAAAGAAAGAAAGGAAGAAAGGAAGAAAGGAAGAGGAGCATGATAGCACATGAACTTTACTGCTTACTAACTATGCACCAGACACTATACAAAGCCCTTACATATTAACAGTCATGGGATTTATGTATTATTACAGCCCCCATTTTACAGAGGAGAAAAAAGGAGGCTCTCTGTGTCCAGTTACACTGGTATTCCTACTGTCTGGCTAGTCTACATATGTGAG
>CM053604.1:3116707-3141848 GCA_028646535.1 Procyon lotor | reverse complement strand
GGGCATTTGCTTGTGGTCTGAGTTCCATTCTTGACCAAAAGAACCCTCTGGGGCTGTCCTCAGGGCTTCCCAGTCTAGCACAGCGCCTGGCACGTGATGGGACAAGAATACAAGTTGGTTGACTGACAAAAAAGATGAAGTCTGGGGGAGGATCCAAAAGGAGTATCTAATCAAATAAAAGGAAGAAGGAATTAATACAATAATCTCCTTGTGCAGATCAAGAGGCTGGGGCTTGGTGAGTGTTATGGGCTGAATCGTGTCCCTCCCCACTCCCTAAGTTCATATGTGTAAGTTGTCACTCTCCCCCCACCCCCATTTCCTGTATGTCAGAAGGGAACTGTATTTGGAGAGGGGACTTTATAGAGTAATCACATTAGGATGAGGTCATTCGGGTGGTCCCTGATGCAGTGTGACCATGTCCTTATAAGCAGAGGACATTTGGACACAGACATGCATAGAGGGACAACAGTGTGAGAGACACAGAAAGAAGATGGCATCTGTGGATGGAATGGGTTCTCCCTCACTGCCCCGAGGAAACCAACCCTGCTAGCACCTTGGCATTGGACTGCCAGCCTCCAGATGGGGAGACAATGAGTCTGCTGTTTAAGACCCCAGCCCCTGGCACTGCATTATGGCAGCCTGAGCAAACTCATACGGCCGGTAGCAGTGACCTGTTTATTGTCACAGGCCTGGGGGTGGCAGAACCAGGACCTGAACCCAGCTCAGCTCAGTCCAAGGTCCATCTTGGGCAAAGACTTGCTCCTTCCCACGCTGTACATCTTTCTCACCAGTCCTCCCATTCTCCTCTTAGAATAAGGTAGGTTCTCCTGTTTCCTTGACTTCAGTAAGGAAAGGAAAGAGTACTTTCCTTACTCGATACAGAACCAAAGAGATCTGGGGACAACAGTGATCCGGAAGAAGACTGGCTCACTCTTTGAAGTTAGTTAAACTTTTATTGTAAAAACCAGAAAACTACATTGACCCTTTCCGCCGATGATGGAACTCCTCTCAGTAAGGAAAGCTGTCCTGCTGGACTGGACCAAATGCGTGTGCTTCATTATGCCTCCTGCAGACACACATGAGGGGGCAGAAGCCCAGACCCTGGGCCCTGGTGCTCTAGAACATGGAACAGAGAGGCAGACTGGCTGTCTGCCTATCCCACATCCGCCGGTGGAACTCCGGGCTAGGCGTTGAATCTCTCCATTCTCCAATATCCTGTTCTCAACCACAGAGGCAAGAATGGAGTACCTACCTCTTCCTTTTTCCCTCTGGGAGGATCAATGGGGTGAGCGGTACATGCAACGTGCTTAGAAGGGTGTCTGGTAGACACGTGGCCCTTTGCCAGCATGGCCCTGTTTTTATGTCATTGTGATTATTGGCATTATGACCATGGATAGGTCTGAGAGGGCTAGAAGGAATACTAAGATAATACAAAATCACTGAGGATTCCATCATGCAAACATACTTAAAATGTCAGATTTTGTACTTGGCTTCCAATCCCTATTATAGAGGAATGCTTGGCACGGTTTTGCCATTCTTCCTGTCGTGATTACAAGCCGTGGGCCATTCCTCCACACTTCCCACGTGCCTGGCCTTCTCCCTGGGGCTTCCCGGGTGTGCTAGCTTCCCTGTCGGTGCCACCACAGCTCTGGGAGGTGGGTCCAGCTGGGCCCTGTTTCCAGGGCGGGAAAGGACTCGGAGACGTGCCTAGCGTGCAGCCTTGGTAAGAGACGGAACCCAGGTCCCCTGATTTTCCTCAGGATTCCTTCCGGAGGCTGAGTTTCCAGGGGGAAGCAGTTTCTCATTCTCCAAAGCCCACCTTCCAACCTCTGTGGTTCCTCTCAGAGCACCGAGGACATTGCGGTTCCTCGGAAACCCCACGTCTGGATCGAATTAATGAGCAAAACAAAGCAACAACACAGCAGATTTGATCCATGTCCTGGCTCGGGGCACTGAAAGTTAGGCCCCTCCATGCTTTTAATTACTTAACCCAAACGACGTGTGGTTGGCTCTGCGTGCAGACTGAAGGCAGGCTCTGCACCTCGCGTGGCAGGTAGGTGCCCCTGGATGTTTGGGTCCCTCCTGGGAGGGCTGGCACGGGGACTTGGCACACGGCAGGAGTGACCGTTGTGATGCCATCTTTGTGGAAGGAGAAAGAGCTTGGGAACTTCTGTTTTCCCCAACGTCTCCCTGTGTCCATGGTCGTTGTTGTCTGGTCCAGGGACAAAGTGCTCGTTTTCCAGGAACAGCTTGGGGAGGAGACCACCTCCCAGAGCAGGCAGGACAGATCCATTGCCCACCCTTCAGGGGCACCTGCAGAGGGAGGAGGGAAGAGAGCCATTCTCCACCCCGAATTCCCCGGAGCTCCTAGGAGCTGAAATGTGTGTCTCCCCCACCAACCCAGACCAGTGTGAATATCTGAATAAACACTGGTTGTGAAGCCCTCCCAGAAACGGGGCACCACCTATAAATACTGAGAATTGCTAGCGGGAGGAAATGGTTGCTTAGCGGAAGAGGTAATGGAGGGCGCTATAAGGAGTAATGAGACTCTACATGTACGGTTTGATAATAATGACTAGAACATTGATAACTCGGGAGACCAACCTGTCCTGGTTTTTCTGGGACTGTCCTGGGTTTTCGAACTAAAAGTCCTACATCCAGAAAGGTGCTCTGTGTTGGCACCCCAACAAGAATGGGTATCCTTTGGTCACCTGGATTCACCCAGGCCATTAACAACGATCCATCTGTGAGACTTGCTGAACAAGGACTGAAATGTGTCATCCCGAAATGTTTCCAGGAGGGACTCTGGTAGCTGACGCCCCGGTGGCCACTGGGAAAGCTCAGCTGCTGTCCATCCAGCTCAGCTGCTGTCCATCCAGCTCAGTTGTCTGTCCGGCTCTCTCAGAACTAAGCCTCTTCTGTGACACAGGTCCTGAGACCTCAGAAACAGCAGGACTGGTCAGTCCCATTGAGCAGACCGGCAAACTGAGATTCAGAGAGGTTAAACTACTCGGCCCAGGTCACCTAGCCAGTGGTGACCCAGCCAGCTCTGTCTGACCCCAAAGTCTGTGGGTTTTTTTCACTGTAATCTCCATTATTTCTCTGAGTTATTCCCCTCCTGTGAAAAACCAAGATCTCAGGCATCCAATAGGCCAACAGCAAGATGCCCCTGTTCAAGGGAGTCTCGGGAGCCCCTGGCTGAGCCAAATCTCCACATCTCCACGCCCCGCCACCCAGGGACTCAGGTTCTCCTGGGGCCCTCACCCATGCTTCCTGACTCTGGCCAGTGGGGCCGGGACATGGGGTGGGGAGCAGCAGAGGGAGAGTGGTTTTTGGAGAGGGAGATGGGGTGCAGGTGGAGAGACCGAATGCACAGCCCAATGGTCGTGGGTCATAACGCTCTACCGAATGCCAGAAATTCACTAAGGGGAGTTTTCAGGTGCCCTCATCACACACGAGAAGAGGGGACTATGTGTTAAGTAGGTGTATTAAGTAGCTGGACTGTAGGGACCAAGTCACATGCATAAGTCATTGGCTCATCACAATGCACACCTCAATATATGCAATTTTTCGTTAGAGAAATGTCCCTTACTTGGAGCTTCGATTTCCTCCTGTGTAAAATGGGATTATGATAACCTTGCAAGGTGGCTGCAAGAATTAAATAGGATAAAATGCTTGTAAGACAAGCTGCCCCAGGGGATAGGGGCGCCACATTTGTTGAGCCAGACCTGGTTCTAAGCACTTTGGTGGATGAAAAAATCTAATCCTAACCACCCCTGTCTGCAGAGGAGAGGTAGGCTGGCTGTGGGTCAGATGCGGGTCAGCGTGCGTGGGGCCAGGGTTGGGATAGGCAGGAGCAGGGGCTGGGCAGGGTTAAAGGATTTGATTTTCAATCTAAGTGCACCCCATGTGATGTGCACTTGGGTGGGGCAGAGCTCAGTCAAGTTTGAGAACCCCTGGTTCAGGAAACCACTTTGAATTAGGAAGCAGGAGAGCTCAGATGCCAGCTCCATCTCTCCCTGGCGGGGTTACCTTATATGAATCTCTCTCTCTCCCAGACTCTTACCTTCTGTAGAGGGGTGTGATGGAACCTAGGATCCCAGAGCCCCATGCAGCTCTGCTGTGTGTCACACTTCCTCTGGCCAATAAGGAAGGCAGCACGCTGGGGGGTCCCTCGGCACCATGCCATGGGAGTGGGAGCGGTCCACTAGGTGGGGACCCATGATGCCTCTTGTCCAGGCCCCTGCGCTGCCTGCTCCTTGCCACCCAGCCTGCGGGTCCCCAACCAAGAACAAAATGACACGTGCTGCCAGTTGGCCTTGCAAGGCGAGGTGGCCCAGCGCCAGGTCCTGCTAATTGCTAATTTGCACTGAAAGAGCAAACAAAACCCCACAAGGGAATGCCCTGGTTATTTGGCTGGTTTCTCCCTCAGAATCCTTTAGTCACCACCCAGGGGCCAGCCCCCAAATCTGGAGCCATTCACCCCAGGATTCCAGGGGGCCAGGGGCACTCACCCAGCTCTGGGAAAAGCCAGCTTGTCCCTGCAGCTAATTGGGATGGGGGAGGGGTTTGCTAGCCCTGTTCTTTCTCTCTCCCATGTTTGTGCGTCACCACGAAGAAAAGAATATAATGAGTCCTCTCCCATGGGCACAGAGCTTTTGAGAGAAAGCAGTAGAGAAGTGGAAAGAGCAAGGCCTCAGCTTGCACTGCATTGTAACCTCAAGACCCAGTTAAGTCCTTTAGCCCACTGAGACTCCTTGCTACATCTGCACTTGGGGACCCCTGAGGGCCTCTCCAGCACTTGAGACCCAGGTTGGATTGCCTCGACCCCCCAGAACTCCAAATCTCCCCTGGGGGTCTGTTAATCCCTGGCTTTTAAGGTCTCTGTTAATCCCTGAGACCTTCTATGGTCTCAGTGCCCGTGTCACCTGACCTCTGAGGGTCGCACACAGCCCAATTCCTTCACCAAGTCACGAGAGGGAAGACACCACCTGCTATGAGCATTACCAGTTTCATGGCATTGACAGAAAATTGGTGGGAGTGGAGAGGGCACAGCCCACCCTCTGGCTGCCCACCCCTGCCCTTGCCTTGTCCCTCGAAGCTTCCCAGGGGCTCTGAAGTCTGGGCACCAGCCCTTAAAGGTGCCCATTCGGCCTCCCTGACCCTAAGCAGGCTCCTCAAGCCATTCTCCCAGCAGGCATGGCTGTCTTTCTCGGAGGAACCCAGTTCCAGGAGCGTGAACCCAGTTCTAGAAGCACCTCATCTTGTTACAAGTCAGCAGAGAAAATAGAGCCTGCCCTCTGGGAGCTTACATTTCAGTAGGAAGAGAAAGAAAGCAAATCCAAATCCTTGGATTTGGAATGATTTCCTTAATCTGTGCTTTCTATTTTGCATGCCACTAGAATGTAAGTTCTAAGAGGCAAAATTTTTAAAAACAGCTTTATGGAGTATAGTTGGCATGCAATAAGCTGCATAAAAAATGTCCTACTTGATAAGTTTTGACATGTATATACTGGTGACACCTTCACCACCATTCAGGTAGCAGGTTTTCTCGTGCCCTTGGCAGCTCCTCTGCTCTCTCCCATCCCCGGGCAACCACTGATCTACTTGCTGTCCGTATAGATTACTTTGTGGTTTCTGGAGTTCTATAGAATAAATAAAAAGTACAACAGGTGTGGTTTATGTCTGGCTTCTTTTCTCAGCAAAATGATTTCGAGATTCACCTATGTTGTTGCACTAATCCATAGTTTGTTCTTTTTTTATTGCTGAGTATATTCCATTGTATGGACATACCACAATCTGTTGGTGCATTCATCTGTTGATGGACATTTGGATGGTTCCAATCTTCTACCTACAAAAATAAAGTTGCCATTAACATTTGTATATAAGTCTTTGTGCAGATGCGTATTTCCATTTATCATGGACAAACATCTAAGAGTGGAATGACTTGATCATAGGGTGGATTCATGTTTAACTTTTAAACAAAAACTTCTAAACCGATTTACAAAGTGATTGTAGCATTTTACATTCCCGTGGATACTATAAGAATGTTCCAGTCACTCCATTTCTTAGCCTAAAGTTGGTATTATCAATCTTTTAAATTGTAGGCACTTTGATGAGTGTGAAGTGGTTTCTCATTGAGGTTTGAGTTGCACTAATAACATTAAGCATGTTTTATGTGCTTATTTGCCTTCTAAATACCGTCTTGGTGAAGTGTATGTTTTGCTCATTTAAAAAAAATTAGGTTGTTTCTTTTCTTCTTGTTGAGGCTTCAGTCCTTGTATGTTCTGGATATAAGTCCTTTATCAGGTACATACTTTGCAAAGAGTTTTTCCCCCTCTCTGTGTTGTATGTCAACCTTATATTTCTTGCATAAGCATTTCTCGCATCTATGTTTATAAGGAATGTTAGTCTTTGGTTTTCTTTTTTTTGGAATGGCTTTGTCTAGTTTTGGTATCAGGGTTATGCTGGCTGCAGAGAGTGGGCTGGGAATATTCCCTCCTGTTCAATTTTCTGAAGGAGTTTATATAGATTGATATTATTTTTTACGTGTTTGGTAGAATTCACCAGTGAGTCCCTCTGAGCATGGAGTTTTCTTTGTGGGAAGATTTTTTAAACTACAAATTCAATTTCTTTAATAGATACAAGACTATTCAAATCACCTATTTATTCTTGATAGAGCTTAGTAATTTGTGTTTTGCAAGGAATGTGTTCATTTCACCTAAGTTGTTGAATTCATTGGCATAAAGCAGTTTATGATATTACTTATTATCTTTTTAATATCTGTAGAATCTGTAGTGATGTTACCTTTCTTGTTTTTGACATTTGTAATTCATGTGTCTATTTATCTTTAATTGCCTGGTCAGTCTGGTTAGGAGTTTATCGATAATTTGTCATTGAACTTCTCAAAGAATCAGCTGTCTTTCTTTCTGTTTTTATTTCAGTTATTTCACCGTGAACCTTATTATTTCCTTTTTCTACATACTTTGATTTCACTTATTCTCTCTTTTCTAGCTTCTTAAGGTGAAAGTTGAGGTCATTGGTATAAGAAATACTCTTTTCAAATATAGACATTTTGTGCTGAATATTGCTTCTGTGTTGCTGTAGCTATATCCCAGAACTTCTGCTATGTTGTGTTTTCATTTTTACTCAATTAAGAATACTTTAATTTTCTCTTTTGATTTCTTCTTTTATCTTTGGGCTTCTTAGCAGTGCATTACTTAGTTTTCCAAATATTTTGGGATTTTTCAGATATCTTTCTGTTACTGATTCCTTGTTTAATTCTGTTATGATCAGAGAAGACACTTTGTGCTACGTGAATGCTTTTGAACTTACTCAAAATTTCTAGCCAAGAATATGGATTATCTTGGTAAATGTTTTTTTTCCCCAAATACTTTTATTTTATTTTCTCAGTGTCCCAAGATTCATTGTTCATGTATCACACCCAGTGCAACATGTAATACGTGCCCTCCTCAATACCCACCACCAGGATCACCCAGCCCCCAGCCCCCACCCCTCCAAAACCCTCAGTTTGTTGCTCAGAGTCCACAGTCTCTCATGCTTCATTTGCCCCAGTTCACCCTTCCTTTCCTTCTCATGATATCCTCCATGTTTTTCCTTATGCTCTACATGTAAGTGAGACCATATGATAATTGGCTCTCTCCACTTGACTTATTTCACTCAGCATAATCTCTTCCAATCCTGTCCATGTTGATACAAAAGTTGGGTATTCATCCTTTCTGATGGAGGCATAATATTCCATTGTATATATGGACCACATCTTCTTTATCCATTCATCTGTTGAAGGGCATCTTGGTTCTTTCCACAGTTTGGCGATTGTGGCCACTGCTGCTATGAACATTGGGGTACGTGTGGCCCTTCTTTGTCCTGCATCTGCATCTTTGGGGTAAATACCCAGTACTGCAATGGCAGCGTCATAGGGTAGCTCTATTTTTAATTTCTTGAGGAATCTCCACACTGTTTTCCAAAGTAGCCGTGCCAACTTGCACTCCCACCAACAGTGGAAGAGGGTTCCCCTTTCTCCACACCCTCTCCAACATTTGTTGTTTACTGTCTTGTTGATTTTGGCCATTCTAACTGGTGTAAGGTGGTATCTCAGTGTGGTTTTGATTTGAATCTCCCTGACGGCTAATGATGATGAACATTTTTTCATGTGTCTGTTAGCCATTTGTATGTCTTCTTTGGAGAAGTGTCTGTTCATGTCTTCTGCCCATTTTTTGACATGACTATCTGTTTTTTTGAGTGTTGAGTTTGAGGAGTTCTTTATAGATCTTAAATATTTCAAAGTTTTATGTGTACTTAAAAATAATGTGTGTTCTGCTGTAATTAAATAGAGTGTTCTCTAAAAGTTATCAGAGTTGAGTGGTTGATAGTGTGGTTCAAGTAATTGATATTCTTTATTAATTTTCTGTTTATTTTTTCTATCAATCATGGAGAAAGATATCCAACTACAGTTGTTGGATTTCTATATTTGGTCTTTCAGTTCTGTCAATTTTTTAAAGGATTATTTATTTATTTATTTATTTGACAGAGAGAGAGAGACCACAGGTAGACAGGCAGGCAGAGAGAGGGGGAAGCAGGCTCCCCACCGAGCAGAGAGCCTGATGTGGGGCTCGATCCCAGGACCCTGAAATCATGACTTGAGCCGAAGGCAGAGGCTTTAACCCACTGAGCCACCCAGGTGCCTGAGTTCTGTCAATTTTTGCTTAATGTGTTAGAAACTCTGTTGTTATATGTGCATAGATGCTTAGAATTATTATGTTATCCTGATAAATTGACTCCTTTATCATTATGAAATTATTCTCTATGGTCTTGGTAATACTCTTTACTCTGAAATTTACTTTGTCCGATGTTAATATAGTCACTGCAGCTTTCTTTTGATTAATGTTGGCATGTTGTATCTTTTCTTTTTTACTTTTTTCCCCTATTTTTAACAAATATTTTAACTTTACTTTCTGTTTCACATTTATTTTTTACTTTTTACTTTTTTTTATTCGAGTAGTATTTAGATTTCTCTTGTTTTGGTGGCAGCATATAGTTGGACCTTACTTTTTTTATGATTCAACAAACTCTGTCTCTCAATTGGTGTATTTAGAGCATTTGACATTTTGTTTATTTACAGTATTGGTTTTAACTTACTATTTCTTTTCTTTTCCTTTAGAGAGAGAAAAAGCGAGAGTGCACATAAGTGGGGGGAGGGGCAAAGGGAGAGGCAGAGAGAGAGAGAATCTTCTGAGGCTGAGTATAGAGCCTGATGTGGGCCTTGATCCCACGGCCCTGAGATCATGGCCTGAGCCTAAATTAAGAGTCAGATGCTTAACCAACTGAGCTACCCAGATGCCCCTTAACTTACTATTTATTTTCTATATGTCCCATTTATTCATATTTCCTATTGTCTTCTTTTTTCTGTCTTGTTTTGGACTAAGCATTTTTAAAGATTCAATTTAATCACTTTTGTTGACTTACCAGGCATAACTCTTCGGGTGCATGTGTGGTGTGTGTGTGTGTATGCATGTGTGTGTGCATGTATGCTTTGATAGTTGCTTTAGTTGTTTATATTACACAGATTTAATATATTACTACCTTCTAGTGATAATATTATAGTACTCTGTGTATAGCATTAAAGTTTTATAGCAGTATATTTCTGTATCTGTCCAGCCTGTGTACTATTGCTGCTATATGTTTGACTTTTACATATGTTGTAAACCACAGGCTAGAGGGATATCAGTTTTAAAGAGTTAATTATCTTTTAAGAGATTTAAATAAAAGTAGAAAATTTTATATATTTATCTATATAGCCATGATTTCCAGTGTTCTTCATTTCTTTGTGTAAATTCAGACTACATCTGGTATGATTATCATATTGTCCAAGGGATTTCTTGTAATATTTATTGTGGTAGAGGTTTGTTACTAATGAGTTCTTTTAGCTTTTGTATGTTTAAAATTATCTCTGTTTTGCCTTCATTTTTGATAGATATTTCAGCTGGGTATGGAATTCTAGGTTTACAGTTCCTTTTTATCTGTACATAAAGATGTTGCTCCACAGTCTCACAGCTTCATTATTTCTGACTAGTAGTCAATCAGCCTAATCTTGTGTCTTTTGTACATGACCCATGTTCTTACCTCTAGGTGTTTTTAATGTTGTCTTTATCACTGGTTTGAAGAAGATCAGGTCATGATGTTCCTTAGTGTTATTTTTTTCAGGTTTCTTGGGTTTGGGCTATGTTGAGTTTTTTGGATTTATGGGTTTAAAGTTCTTAAGAAACTTAAATTTTCAGCCATTATTTTTTCAAATAATTTCTCTTCCCATTTTTCTCTCTCTTCTTTCTTCATGACTCCAATTACACATCTCCTCATTTTTTTTTTTACATTTTTTTTTCTCACCATAGCACATAACCTCCCCAATGTCCATCACCAAGTCACCCCATTCCTCCCACACCTCTCTGGTCCAGCGACCTTCAGTTTGTTTCTTGAGATTAAGAGTCTCTTATGGTTTGTCTCCCTCTCTGGTTTCATCTTGTTTCATTTTTCCCTCCCTTTCCCTATGATCCTCTGTCTTGTTTTTCAAATTCCTCATATCAGTGAGATCATATGATAATTGTATTTCTCTGACTTATTTTGCTTATCAGAATACCCTCTAGTTCCATCCACATCATTACAAATGGCAAGATTTTGGGGGTTTTTGATGGCTGCATTATTCCACTGTATATGTAAACTACATCTTCTTTATCCACTCATGTGTTGATGGACATCTAGGCTCTTTCCATAGTTTGGTTATTGTGGACATTGCTTCTATAAACATTCAGGTGCACGTGCCCCTTCAGATCCCTACATTTGTATCTTTACGATAAATACCCAGTATGGCAATTGCTGGGTCGTTGAGTATCTCTATTTTCAACTTTTTGAAGAATTTCCATACTGTTTTGCAGAGTGGCTGCACCAGCTTACATTCCCATCAACAGTGTAAGAGGGTTCCCCTTTCTCTGCATCCTCACCAACACCTGTCATTTCCTGACTGGTTAATTTTGGCCATTCTAACTGGTATGAGGTGGTATCTTATTATGGTTTTGATTTGTATTTCCCTGATGCCAAGTGATGTTGAGCATTTTTTCATGTGTCTGTTGGCTGTTTGGATGTCTTCTTTGCAGAAATATCTATTCATGTCTTCTGCCCATTTCTTGACTGGATTATTTGTTTTTTGGGTGTTCAGTTTGTAAGTTCTTTATAGATTTTGGATACTAGCCCTTTATCTGATATGTCATTTGCAAATATCTTCTTCCATTCTATAGACCAAAAGCCCACAACAAATATCATTCTCAATGGGAAAAAAACAGCTTTTCCTCTAAGGTTAGGAACACCACAAGATGCCCGCTCTCACCACTGTTGCTCAACATAGTACTAGAAGTCCTAGTCTCAGAAATCAGACAATAAAAAGAAATAAAAGGCATCCAAATTGACAAAGAATGAGTCAAACTCTCATTCTTCACAGATGACCCGGTACTTTACGTGGAAAACCCAAAAGACCACCCAAATTTGCTAGAACTCATACAGCAAATCGGCAAGCTGGCAAGATATAAAGGCAATGCACAGAAATTAATTACATTTCTATACACTCACAATGAAAGACAAGAACAAGAAATTAAGGAAAATTGATCCCATTTACAACTGCACCAAAATTTGGGAAAATCGATCCCATTTATAATTGCTCTCAAACCTATAAGATACTTAGGAATAAACCTAACCAAAGAGGTAAAGGATCTGTACTCTAAAAACTACAGAACATTTACAGAAGAAATTGAGGAAGACACAAATAAATGGAAAAACATTCCATGCTCATGAACTGGAAGAATAAATATCATTAAAATGTCTATGCTATCCAGAGCAATCTACATATTTAATGTAATCTCTATCAAAATACCATTGACATTTTTCACAAAGCTGGAACAAATAATCCTAAAATTTGTACGGAACCAACAAAGACCCAAAAAGCCAGAAGAAAGTTGAAAAAGAAAATGAAACCTAGTGGCATCACAATACTGGGCTTCAAGGATTTGTAACTTTAATACATTGAAAATAAACTTTGTAAAAAAAAAAGAAGTAAAATTCTGAATAGTCTTTTCTTACACAGGAATCCCTCTTTGTAAAGCTTCACATTGGTAGTGATTTTCAATTGAGAGTACATTCTGTTAGAGAATGTCAAATTCTTCTTCTCCCTACTCTGCTCTCCTTTTCCTCCTTGATGACTCTAAACGTTGGCATAAAGGAGTTCTCAGATCAAGAATAATGTTGAAGGGTGCCTGGGCAGCTCCATCAGCTAAGCAACTGACCCTTGATCTCTCCTCAGGTCTTGATCTCAGGCTGTGAGCTCAAGCCCCAAGTTGGGCTTCACACTGGGTGTGGAGTCTACATAAAAATAAAAAATAAGGAGCTCCTGGGTGGCTCAGTCGTTAAGCGTCTGCCTTCGGCCCAGGTCATGATCCCAGAGTCCTGAGATCGAGCCCCACATCGGGCTCCTTGCTCTGCAGGAACCCTGCTTCTCCCGCTACCGTTCCTTCTGCTTGTGTTCCCTCTCTCGCTGTGTTTCTCTCTGTCAAATAAATAAAATCTTAAAAAATAAATAAACAAAATAAAAAAGAGTAATGTTGAACAAGAATTTTAAATAATCTATTTTTTCCATTTTATTGAGATATAATTGCCACATAACATTGTGTAAGAGTAAGGTGTACAACATGTTGATTTGATACACTTACATATTAAAATGTGCTTATCACATTTTAATGTTGTGATAATCACATGTTAGCCAACACCTTTATCTTTTTTTTAAAAATATTTTATTCATTTATTTGACAGAGAGAAAGAGATCACAAGTAGGCAGAGAGGCAGGCAGAGAGAGAGGGGGCTCCCTACTGAGCAAAGAGCCTGATGCTGGGCTCGATCCCAGGACCCTGAGATCATGACTTGAGCCAAAGGCAGAAGCTTAACCCACTGAGCCACCCACGCGCCCCAACCAACACCTCTACCTTGTCACATAATTACCACTGCTGTTTTTGTGGTGAGAACATTCAAGATCTCTTCTCTTAGCAACTTTCAAGTATATAACACAGTTTATTAGCTATAATTACCATACTGTACTTTAGATGCCCAGAACTTATTAATCTTATAGCTGTAAGTTTGTACCCTTTGACCAACCTCTTCCCATTCTCCCTCCTCCCGAACCCAGGCAACTACTACTCTACCCTCTGAAATAAACTGGGTTTTGATTCTTAAAAGTAATATATGCTAAAAAAAAAAAAAAAAGAAAAGAAAATTTGGAAAACAAAGAAATGCAAGAAAATTATGGTAGAAAGGCAATCATTGCTAATAATCCAGCACTTGCTTTTTTTTAAGCTTATGATTCATTTTGCATATCATGTTATATACCAGAGCTTATTCCTTTGGGATTCAAGGAACTTAAGTATGAAAATTGACTCCAGAGTCAGATCTCAGCTTTGTTGCTGGTCAGGGAAATGAGCTTAACTCTGCCACCCATAACCAGGCTTGCTGCAGCCTGGGGAAGGGGGCACTTTACCTGTCTCACCTGGCCAGCTGCTGGGGAATCCCAGCTTTGTACCCCATCCAGCCTTTACAAGTGAAAGAGAACGAAGCTACTTGAATAGTAGCTTTTAATGTTAACACACCCATTTGGTAAAAGCAGATAAGATAGGTCAGATTCTCCCTGTAATGAAGAGTCAGACTCCATTTTTTTGATGTTTGCTGACAGCTTTGAAGCCTCACCTCTCTCTGGTCCCCTTATCTGGGCAAGCTGATAAGACAACCTGGGTGCTCTCTTCTTTGGCGGTGACGGGAGACTCAAACTCCTCACGTCCCTGCCCATGCGTGCAGACCCTCCCCCAGACCCACCCACCCCTCACCACAATAAAGCCCAGGAGCCAGGCTCCTTTCCTTGCTCTCTCAAGCCATTTTGCAACAGACCTCCCTAGAGACATCAATTATATAGGTAATAAATCCCGTTACATCCTTTTAGCGTGTGTGTGACATCATCAGTCCCAACATTCGAACATTTCGGGTGAGGGGTCCATATGCCTTTCCAGGTTGACCATCATCATCTTATCATCTCACCAGAGAAGGCATTTCTTTGTATGTATGCATGTTGTGTGTGCACGTGTGTTATGTACACGTGTACATGTTATATTGGTGTATGTATGTATTTTATGCATGTGTATGTGTGTGAAAGTTACATGTGTGTTTAATATACGTATGTTAGGTGTGTGTGTTATATGCGTATATGTGTACAGGTGTCTGTGTGTTTGTGTGTGGGTGTATATTATGTATGTGTGCGTGTGTGTGTGTGTGTGTGTATGTGTGTATGCCTGTGTATTTACTTTTCTAAGTGATGCTGCTCTCAACAATGGCATGTACAAAGATTTCCCTAGACTTGGTCCTCTTCCCTTATGATAATTTGCTAGAAGGGGAGTTTCTGGGGGGAAAGAGTTTGATCATCTTAAGACTCCTGAGATGTATCACTGGACAGTTTAATCAAAATGTTGAGCCAGTTCTCAAGGTAGTCAGACTCACTGCGATCATCAGGATGCAACTGGAAGAGCTTCAATCACAGGTACCTTCTTGGGCCAGTGGCTGCTCCTGCTATGAAGTTCATCAGCATGTCTGGGGGACACTGAACTTGCCCCACAGCTGACTTTGGCTTGAGAAACCCCCACTTCTGAGACTGCAGTATCTGTCTATCTGTGCACACCCACCAATCTGCCTTCCCGCTCTGCTTCATGGGGAAGGTCTGGCGAGGACCAATGTCCTGGGCTTCCCAGCTCCTTAGACAGGTGGTTCCCCTACAATATCTTTGCACAGTTGACCCTGTCTTGGCATCTGCTTCTTGGAGGACTTGGGCCAACGCTGGGAGAGGAGTGGACAAAGCAGCAGCTCTGGGGGCTGAGATACTGAGCCCCAGTCCCAGCCCTGCCCCTCATTAGCTTCGTGAACGTGGGCAAGTGACCTTCGCTCTCTGAAGCTCAGTCTTTGCCCCTGAAGAATGGGGATTTATGATATGCACTTGACAATGCTGCTGTGAAAGCCCTTATGTGAAAAACACAGACATGGCCACTTCCTCTCCGTCAAAATTAGCATAAATTTTGGCCTGTTTAATCATATGCGGATGAGTGCACAATGACAGGGGCACCAGGAACGCAAGATCCAATCGTATCCTGAGCTGTCACTTCCGGGAACTTCCAGACTATGGAAACTTTGGAATGCCAGCCGCCCAGCATCAACTTTGCTGGGCCAAGCTTCAGTGACTGATGGGAGCTCGTGCTAGACCCTGCCCAGGGAGGCTCTTTTGCGTGAGTCAGGGATACACATCTCAGCTTAGCTCTCAACTTGTCACCTTACCTGGGTGGGGTTTCTAGGAGAGCTTGTTTGGAAGAAAAATCTGCGTAGCTATAAGATTCAGCATCTGCCCCAGAGCCAGGGCAGGGGAGGGCTCGGAAGACTTACTCCAATTCCTCTCAGTCTTCTGCTATGTGACTTTTGGCACGTCACTCTCTGAGCCTCAATTTTTAAATCTTGTGGCATGACAAGTGTTAATCACTACTTGTCCCTGTTGATCATTTTCTTATTTTTAAGAAGTCTGGGAGTTTGGTCAAGAGTAAAGAAAGCATTTATCACACTTGAAGTTCCTCTTCGTGGCTGGTAAGCATCTGAGTAAGAGTGTAACACTAACAAGCAGAAGGCACCAGCCTTTCCTGAGCTACTGAGCTGTGCCTGGAGTGCAGAGCTCAGCCGGTCCCATCCTGCGACCGCAGCCTTATATATTGTCCCCCCATTACAGAGGAGGATGCAGGACTTCTTAGAGAAGGGAAGTCAACAGGCTTGCTATGGTCTGATGTTGGAGTCCTCCCAACTCATATGGTGACCCTAATTCCCAGTGCAATGGCATCAAGAGGCAATGCCTTTGGGAGGTGATGAGGGTGGGGCCCCCATGATGGAATTAGTGCCCTTATATCAGAGGCACTAGAGAGTTTGCTTTTCCCTCCCTCATCAGGGTACACGGGGGAAGAGAATCCCTATCAGAACCCGATAGGACGGCACCTGAACTGGGATGTCTGGCCCCCAGTGCTGTGAGGAGTAAAATGCCCCAGCCTCCAGTCTGGGGATCTGTTCCAGCAGCCTGACATGAATAGATTGCCTAAGATTCTGTCCTTCCTTGATTTTCTTCAGTGGGCACTAGGCTTCCTGCCAGGACCGAGGGTCCCCATGACCTGTGTAGGCTCTCAGTACTCATGAGACAGCACTGAGGATAAGTCCTTCTCTCTCTCTCTCTTTTTTTTAGGTTGTTCTTTTTTTTTTTTAAGATTTTATTTAAATTCAAGTTGGTTAACATATAGTGTATTATTAGTTTCAAGGGTAGAATTAGTATTTCGTCAGTTGTATGTAACACCCAGTGCTCATTCCATCAAGTCCGCTCCTTAATGCCCATCCCCAGTTACCCCCTCATTTTGTTTCATAGAGTTAAGAGTCCCTTGTGGTTTGCCTCCGTGGTTTTATTTCATTTTTTTCTTCCTGTCTCCTGTGTTCATTTGTTTTATTTCTTAAATTCCACATATGAGTAAAATCATATGATATTCATCTTTCTCTGATTGACTTATTTCACTTAGCATAATACACTCTCGTTTCATCCACATCATTTCTAATGATAAGATTTTGTTCTTTTTGATGGCTTAGTAATATTCCATTGTATATATACCACATCTTCTTTATCCATTCATCTGCTGATGAACATCTGGGCTCTTTCCACAGTTTGGCTATTGTGAACATTGCTGCTATAAACATTGGGGTGCGGGTGCCCCTTTGAATCACGATGTTTGTATCCATTGGGTAAATACCTAGTAATGCAATTGCTGGGTCATAGGGTAGCTATGGTTTTAACTTCTTGAGGAACCTCCATTCTTTTTTCCAAAGCGCCTGCACCAGCTTGCATTCCCACCAGCAGTGTAAGAGGTTTTCCCTTTCTTTACATCCTCACCAACATCTGTTGTGTCCTGAGTTATTAATTTTAGCCATTTTGACTAGTGTGAGGTGGTACCTCATTGTGGTTTTGATTTGTATTTCCCTGATGCCTGGTCATGTGGAGCTTTTCTTCATGTGTCTGTTGGTCATTTGTAGGTCTTCTTTGGAGAAAAGTCTGTTCATGTCTTCTTCTCATTTCTTGACTGGATTATTTGTTTTTGGGTGTTGAGTTTGATAAATTCTTTATAGATTTTGGATACTAACTAGCCCTTTATATGATGTCATTTGCAAGTATCTTCTCCCAGTCTGAAGGCTGCCTTTTAGTTCTGTTGGCTGTTTCCTTTGCTGTGCAAAAGCTTTTTATCTTGATGAAGTCCCAAGAGTTCATTTTTGCTTTTGTTTCCCTTGCCTTTGGAGACATGTTCAGCAAGAAGTTGCTGTGGCCGAGGTCAAAGAGATTGCTGCCTCTGTTCTCTAGGATTTTGATGGATTCTTATCTCATATTTAGGTCTGTCATCCTTAATCGAAATTTTTTTAGACGTACTAAAAGTACTGATAGCAAACACCCATGCACACAGTAGAACTTTAAATATTAACATCTGGGGCACCTGGGTGGCTCAGTGGGTTAAAGCCTCTGCCTTCGGCTCTGGTCACAACCTCAGGGTCCTGAGATTGAGCCCCATATCAGGCTCTCTGCTCAGTGGGGAGCCTGCTTCTCCCTCTCTCTCTCTCTCTCAGCCTGCCTCTCTGCCTACATATGAACTCTTTCTCTGTCAAATAAATAAATAAAATCTTTAAAAAAATAAAATAAATGTTAACATCTTGTCCTATTTGCACATATTTTATTTCTGAAAGAAATGAAACACTCCAGATACAATTGGGATCCTATCCCACCCTTTCTCGGGTCATTCTCCCTGCCCTGCAGTAAAGAGCCATTTTCTGACCTGAAGGGAACTTTCCCATCCAGGTTTTTATGTTGTTACAGTGTCTGCATGAATTCCTGTGTAATAGCGAGTGTTGTTTTGTGGGCTTCAGATTTTATGGACAGAGTGTCCTACTATATGTACCATTGTGCACTGTGGTTTTTTTTCCTGCTCAGCTTTGTTCCTGGGCTCTACCCTTGTTGATCCAAACAGATTCTGTTTTATTTTAACTGCTCTGTAGTGTTCAGTAGTGTAAATACGGTACTCCTGATCTTTCTACTTTCCTGTTGAGGGGGACATGTGATGCTTGTCATTCTTGGACATTGTAAATGACACGGCAGTGACTATCCTTATTTGTGTCTTCTTGTGCAAAGGTTTCTCTAGCGTGTAGACGGAGGACTAACTGCTGGGCAAAAGAGGATGAGCATTCGTCCCCTCCTTCCCTCCCCCCCACTCCTTCCCTCCCCCCTCCCCCCTCCCTCATTTTCTTTACTTGTGCACAGAACTATTCACTGATTAACTACAATCTCTCATTGCCTTCTGTGTGGTCCCCTTGTTGAGTTACTTATTCTTTCTCTCGCTCTCTTTCAATCATATTTAATAATTCAACAAGCAGTTCAAAATCTGTCACTGAAGCATAGTCTAACCTCTATGGAAGCATAGATTCCCATCTCTTTGCACCTAAAGAATCATCCAACTGGAGGCAGAGGGACTCCTTGATTTTCTTTTTGGTGGGTTTAAGTTTTATGTGGGATCCAAGAGTGGCTACAAACAAGCTGTCAGATGGCCCCATGGACCGTGGATTTTCTACTACCTTGTCCATTTTTTCTCACTGGTATCAACACATTTTCATTTGTTGTCTCGTCTGAAAGCTGCATTATCTTGTGTCAGCCTGGGTTTTGTCTTCTAAGTTTTCATGGTGCTTTTCATCATATAAGCATTAAATTTCTGGATGGTTGTTTTTACTCACATGTTTGTGATTTGTATGTATTTTATTGCAGTAAAATCTGCATAATGAGAAATGTACCACTTTGAGTCTCCAGTTCTGCGACACTAAGCACATGAACACTGCTGTGTGGCCATCAGTACCCTTCTCCTCCGGGACCTGCTCATGTCCCAGGGCAGTCCTGTCCCCAGTGAACACAAACCCCACCCTCCATTCCCAGCCCCGGAACCCACACTTCTACTTCCCGTCTCTCTGATTTTGACTTCCGTAGGCGCATTGTATAGGTGGAATCATACAGTGTTTGTCCTCATGTCTTTATGTCCTCATGTTCTTTGTCACAGACCATCATGTCCTCAAGGTTCCTCCATGTTGAGAACTTCCTTCCTTTTTAAGTGTGAAAAATCTTCCATTAGATTTCTATGTATAACCATACATCAGTGTAATACAAAAATCCATGGACAAAATATACAGGAGAGCAACTCACAAAACAGAAAATCCAGATGGCCTATAGACGTGTAAGAAGGTGCTCGTGCTCTTCAAGAATGGTCAAAATGCACAATCAAGTGACAATGGTTCGCATCACTGTTTCTGGACAAGCACGTGGTACTAGGGTCCGATGGTACCAACAATATGGCAGGTGGGAACTTCCACACGATGCCGCGAGAGCAGCTGACGGGGCCACTTGAGAGCAATGTGGCAATAGTTAGTAAAATTGGAAATGCACACCGTTCAGAGAAGATGGTTGCAAACACACACAGCTGACCCAAACAGGATTTGTAAAACTACACAGGGAGCCCTTCAGCACGGTCCACGTGGCCGTCTGATGGCTGTAGATAGATTAGGGTGTGTATCTGTGTCTGCCCTTCACATTTTAGTTGAGTCACTTCTCCGCTTTGGCTATTGCAAATAATGTGGCTATAAATTCGGGTGGACAAATACCTGTTCGTGTCCCTGCCTCGACTTCTCCTGGAGGTGGAATTCCTGGATCATATTTTTAATTCTTCTGAGCAAGTGCTATACAGTTTTCCACCACAGCTGGACCACTTCACATGGCCACCAGCAAGGCACAGTGTTTCTAACTTTCCGTGTGCTCTTGCCCGCACTTCCATTTCCTGTTTGTTTTGTTTTGATAACAGGCATCCTGATGGATATGGAGTGACTTATCTCACCATGGCTTTGGGGTGCACTCCCCTAGCAATGGGCGATGCCGAGTGCCTCCTTGTGTGCTTATTGGCCATTTGTATGTCTTCTCTGAAGAAATGTCTATTCAGACCCTTTGTCTATTTTTACTTGGGTTTTTTGGTTGTCGTTGTTGAGCTGTAGGAGATCTTTATACATTCTGGGTATCAGTCCCTTATCAGACATGTGACTTGCAAATATTTACTCCAAATCCCTGGGTTTCCTTTTCATTCTGTTCCTAGTGTCTTTGATGCACAACAGTTTTGAATTCTAATGAAGTCCAGGTACCTATTGTACTTTTGGTATCACAGCCAAGAAATCATTGCCAAACCCAATAATGAAACTTTTCTCTTATGGGTTTCTTGGTGTTTTCAGATATCCTCACGTACACTAGGGGTGCCTAGTGGCTCAGCCAGTTAAGCGACTCTTTTTCTTTTCCCTCCCTTCCTTCCTTCCTTCCTTCCTTCCTTCCTTCCTTCCTTCCTTCCTTCCTTCCTTCTTTCTTTCGTTCTCTTTCTTTCTTTCTTTCTTTCTTTCTTTTTAAAGATTTTATTTTCTTTACTTGGCAGAGAGAGAGAGAGAGATCACAAGTAGGCAAAGAGGCAGGCAGAGAGAGGGGGGGAAGCAGGCTCCCCTCTAAGCAGGGAGCCCGATGCAGGGCTCGATCCCAGGACCCTCAGCAGGCTCCCCACTGAGAAGACAGCCCGACTTATGGTTTGATCTATTTGAGGGAGAGAGAAATAGTGGGAGAGAGAACATGAGCTAAGAGGAAGGAGAGGGAAAAGCAGACTCCCCCACTGAGCAGAGAGCCCAATGTGGGACTCAATCCCAAGACCCCGGGATCATGACCTGAGCTGAAGGCAGGTGCTTAACCAACTGAGCCACCCAGGTGCCCCACACGCAGCTCTTGATTTCAGCTCAGGTCTTGATCTCAGGGTCATGAGTTCAAGTCCCGTGTTGGGCTCCATGCTGGGCGTGGAGGTTACTTGAAAAAAAGATATCCTTACTTCTAGTAAATTTACGATATTTTCTTTTAAAATATTTCCTTTATTTTTCATAATGTAGGTTTCTGTTGAGGAGGAACATATATTTTCATGAGTAAAATGAGAAAGATTTAATTTTTCCCCTTTTTCTTAAATTTAAATTCGGTTAGCCAACATAATTACATTATTAGTTTTGTTTGAAGATTTATCCATTGCGTGTAACACCCAGTGCTCATCACATAATATGCAAGAGATTTAATTTAATTTAATTTATTTTTGCATGGCTGTCTGATGGTAACAAAATCACCTCTTGAGTGATGAGTTGTATCGACCTACTTGTAATGCTAGCTTTGTTCTTGTATATGGGAGTGGAGGTGCTATTTCTGACATTGTCTCTAGTCTCTTTGTTTTTTGTTTTGTTTTGTTTTTAAAGATTTTGTTTATTTATTTGACACAGAGGGAGAGATCACAAGCAGGCAGAGAGGCAGGCAGAGAGAGAAGGGGAAGCAGGCTCCCCGCTGAGCAGAGAGCCCGATGCAGGGCCCAGTCCCAGGACCCTGAGATCATGACCTGAGCTGAAGGCAGAGGCTTTAACCCACTGAGCCCCCCAGGTGCCCCGTTACAATAAGTTCTGATATCTGGTGTAGTCAGTTCCCCTTTGTGCAGGGAAGAGCTAATACAGCTGGCCAGGGATGGCTCTGCTCTGAAAGGTCTGTGCGCGGGTTTGGCCCTGGGCTGATGTCGGGGAACTAGGATTTCAGGAAGGTCCCCACCATTCCCAGAACTGACTGATTCTAAGGTCACACTGAGTTTCCCCATCAGTTCATATGTAATGTCTCTTCATTTATTTAGGCCTCTTTATTACCATTTGATGAAGTGTGTTAGCATCTTCTGTGAAGTCCGGGGCAGACACAGGCCCCTGCTGCTCGCCCCGCCCCCCGCCCCCCCTTCCCCTGCAGCGCCCACTACAGCGGACCCTCCAGTCGGCTCTTCCCCCTTCCTGTCTCAGCTCCCACTCCCTCATTCCTGCTTCTCGGATCTCCTGCTTAGGTCTTTGTTTCTGCCTGGGGGAAGCCCAACGAAGATCTGCATCTATCCTGATGCCCCGCTGTCATCGAGACGTAGCCACCGTGTCTCGGGCATTCACGGCACGGAGCCCGGTGCCAGGGTCACCCTGACCGCGCACCAGCTGGGTCACCCTCCCAGAATTCCCATGATCCCGGGCAGCTGACATTGATTTTACAAGCGAGGAAACCAAAGGAAGGAGTTGAAAATCTCGCTCGGGGTCAGAAGGCAGGGAATTGGCAGAGTCTGGGTTCTAACTCTGACCCAGGGCTCTCTGACTCCAACCTTTGAGCTCCTCTCTCCACCCTGATGTCTAACTTGTGTGACCTTGGCTGAGACGTTCAGGACCTCGGACACCTCGTGTGTGGGGCTGGATGATCTCAAAGCCTCTTCCCACGTCACAGGCTACAGCCCCGTGATTCGAGGGCAGAACATCCTTCCGGGTGGGCTTGCGTGGAGCCCAGGGGCTGCTTTGCCTGTGACTGCCCAGCCCCTGCCCATCACCTCCACCTTGGCTGACCCACCCTCCCGTCCTTCCTGCAGGCTGGAGGTCCAGAATCCCAGCAGAAAGACAGAATGAGCCTGGGAAGAGAGAAGGGGCTCCCTTGAGAGGCCCAGCGGCACCAGGAGCCTGTTAACATTGTGGCTCCGGCTCCTGGTGGCTTTTCTGCTTTTCTGCAGAGGGGCAGACTTGCAACGTGCATAAATTAAGCGCGGTTTACTATTTATTGCCATGCAAAGGCTTAGGAGTGCTGTTTTATAGGTCTCTGTTTGCACGGCGTTAGCATCATATAGGCTAAAATTAATTCCACCAGACGGGCTGCTCACAGGCAGAGCCAAGAATTTCCTGGGAAGGACTTTGGTCTGGCTTTGGCAGCGGCTGCATGCCGCGATAAAGCCCTTTCAGACGGTCTCACACAGCCAGGGGCATCCAAGGGTATTGTATTCTTTGGCCCCCGAGGGCTATTTCCCCCTTTTCCAGAAAACTGGGTGTGGAGTATGGGCTTGGAGTCAAGGCTGATCACAGATGGGAAACGGACCCTGGCATTCTCCCTCATCCCGTTGGATAATTTGATCGATGAGGCCGGTGAGAAACTGGTCCGCTCTTGCTTGGCCAGTTCCCCTGTGCAGACACCAGACTTTCTGCCCACGAGATGGGTTGTCTGGGTCTTTTGATTTGCAGAGAACTTTCTAATGCATTGTCCTATCTGAGCCTGCCCGGAGCCCTGGGAAGTAGACGAGGGGCTTAGTGACGCCTCCTCATGGAAACAGTCACAGTAAAGTCCAACACTTACTGAGCGCTGACCTGTAGCAGCTCCCGTAGGAAGCACTTTCTGCCCCCTGAATGCACTGCGTCGCGGACAGGCCCGGAGAGGAGACGAAGTGACTAAAAGCAGAGAGAGACCTTCCCTGAGCATCCAGTGCGCACCAGCCACCCTCCTCCCCGGAAATTTCACAATCCAGCAATACTGCTCAGCGTGCGGTTTGCCAAACATACTGTGTTAATCTCGTGGTTTGCATAGGTTCTTCCATTTGTCTGGCATTCCCTGGAAAATGCCTATTTATCCCTCAAGATCTAGCTCAGGAGGGGTTTCCTCCAGCACACCTTCTCTGAGGCTTCCAGATGATTCCAGCATGCACCGGACAAGCGTTACTGGGGAGACTTGAAAACGGGGAAAGGGGCCTCACCTGCACAGCAGCTGAGTTTGGTGGCTGCTGAGTGCCAGGTCCCCCCACCCCCAGAGCCACTGCCCCCCTCTTGCAGCGAGGAGGAGGCTGAGTCTGTCGCCCGGACCCTTGCCCTCCGCCCCCCAGCTGGGTTTTGCCAATGGGTGACATCAGCAGGAGATGCCAGGGCAGGAAAGTGAGGGGTGGGCATCGTTCCCTTGGCTCCTTCTGGGTGTGGGCTCTTAACTGTCTCTTATTTTCTCTCCTCCGATGCCTCGACCCCTGGGGTCTTCCCAGGACTAGCCGGTTCCCGCAGGTAGTAGACAACGCACTCGCAAGCACACTTCCAAGTTCAGGCCAGCCCACTCAGAGCCCACACCCTCCAACCACCTGCTCTGTGGGTGACCCCGACCCACCTGTACCGGTCACCAGGCACCAGACGACTGGGGACAGCCCCTTGGCCCCGGAGCCCGCGGAAATGATTCAAAGGGGCCCCATCCCCGTGTGCTCGCCCTGCCTCAACCATTCCTTCCCACGGAAACCACAATCAAGCGCTTACCCAGTTTCCCTGCTCCCTCGGCCTCGGGACTCACCCTGGTGCCTCCCCCAGTGACAGCCGCGGTGCCGTGTGTCCCCTCCTTTCGGGATCTGTTGAGTAGAGCACCTATCTTTCCAACGGTAGTTCTCTCCCAAGCTGCTGGCCCCACCGTATCCACAGGATGATAAAACGTGTGCGAAATTGTGGTTGCTGTGGGCTGGCTGCCTCCCCCCCGCGGGACTCCCCACCCATCCACGGCACCCCCAAGCCTGCAAGGCATCGTGGCTCCCTCCCAGCTTTGGCACTGTCCCTTGTGGGTCACCCAAGTCTCGTCCACACCTTTGCCTAGTCTTTGTATTGGAGGCTTCTCACTTACCTGGTTTGAATGCATCTCTTTTTTTGCTGGAACCCCGTCTGAGCGCACAAGGTGGACACTTTCCTAGCCAACCATCCCGACAGCCGTGGTGTGTCCGTCCTGTCGCGAGGCTCTTGAACCCGTCTGCCCCCGGATGGGACCGGGCAAGACTCGTGAGCTGCCTGAGCCTCTCTTCACTCATCCTGGCATCCCTCCGCATAGGCAGACACCCTCTTGGGATTGAGACCAGAGCAGCAAAGACAACCCTGGGGGAGAAGGACGGTGGCACGGTGGCTGCTTGCGGAAGGGGAGGGCACCGGTGATACCTGGTTTTCTAATCTCATGGACCGTGGCTGTGGTGGGCAGGGCAGTGGGCTTCGGGGAGGACGCAGGTGAGTTATTTGGGGGGTATCGAGTTGGAGGCCTCTGTGGTGTCCATATAGCCAG
>CM053604.1:3103497-3116207 GCA_028646535.1 Procyon lotor | reverse complement strand
CCCTGAGGACATCGCATGGTCAGGCACCATCTTTCCATTCACTGAGCAATTATCACGTGCCGAATGTTATAAAAAGCTCGTGGCAAACATTCATTTAACTATGTTCACCATTCTAGAAAGACCGTCTCTCCCTCTTTAACACGTAAACACTAAGGCTCAGGAACTGGCTCATCCACTCGCTTCCTTGGTGAACATGGGTGGAGACCTACCACGAAGTGGGCAAGTCAAGGGAGGACGCGTGTTGCTTGCCATCCACTGATGGCATGAGGGGCTTCATTCTGAAGTACCATAGCTGCTGAGCGATCGAGCCAAGACTGTCAAGGTCCAAGTTCCAAGGGCTCAGCCATGCGCTAAAATATCTCCCCAGCGGCTTCTGGAAATGCAGGCAGAAATTTGGAAACATCTGTGGAAGTGCTGCTGGGATTCTGGAACCGAATTCAAATCTAACCACAAAAATGTATGGTTAGCATCAATGGAGGGGGGCCGGTGATGTCCAGGGAGGGGGAAGCAGACACCAGCAGGAGAACAGGATCACTACCTACGTCTCTTGCTACCAAGCCTACTGACGACTTTTGTGATGAGGCTGCAAAATGCGTCTGGAACAAGAGTCTGATGATAGGGCCCCATGAGAACCCCAAAGGCCTCTCAACCTACCTCCTGATCAGGGGCGGGGCCAACTTAAGGATCAGCTGAATGGGTGTGAGCGCGTGAGGGCAGCTTTATTTTGCTTCTTTACGGGTCAAGCAGGAAAACGTGCAGGTTACTCGACAAAACACCAGACGTGGACACAGAGTTGGTTCAGAGTGGGATGAGGCAGGTTTACAAGGCGTCAGGGTAGACCTTAGTGGCATCAGTAGTGGAAGTGAGAGCCGCGTCAGAAAGCCCTGTAGGAGCGTGGTATTTATAAAACCTACCGATAAAATTGGTTCTGTTCTCCAGTCTTCAGATATTTGGGAGGAAGGGAGCACATAGGATATTTCCGGAGTCAATCTCTGCAGTTAGGAGCTCAGAACCCAACTGAGCAGTAAGGGAGGCATAATACAGGGCAGAACAGGAAGCGAGCAAAGGTCTGTGACTTGTGTTAAGACAGGTAAGTGCAGGAATCTAGGGGAGAACGAACACGAGGCTCATTGGCTTGGAGCCAGAAAATACTTTGTCAGGAAACAGACTATTCAGATGCCCAGTAGTCTGAGCCTGATTGCAGGGAGACCTGGAGCAAGGAAGGGATTTCCAGGCAGGGAACAGCATACCAGTAGCCTAGGCGTCGGAGGGAAAATGACAGGTTTGAGATGCTTGTTTTATAAACACATAAGAGGACATTATGACAGTGCACTCCCTAAGACTAATAATTTCCATATATTTTCTGGCTTATTTGTCAAAAGATCGATTCTGTAGTTGTCAGAGAAACAGCTGCTACAGAATAAATCTCTGCTCAACAAATGAATAAGCAACTAAATACTAGTCTTACTCCCCAACTAACTGAAATGGAATCAGGAAGATCTATGTCACAGCACGCTCTCTCCGCGACCTGTCGGGAAGCGCATTGCTCAGTCTGCTCTTTGCCTGTTTCCTTCTTTGTTCTGAAGCCTTCCAGTGCTAACAAATTTATAGTGTGTCTATGGTCTCACATCCCCTGTGCCACGGTGACGAGTGCGCGATTCACAGGACACCCCAGGTCTTTTGAAAGTCAATGATAAGAATATGCAGCCCGCAAGGGAAGGTAATAGACTTCCCACACCCATCAGCTCTGGGGTTCAGAAGACCCGGGTTTTGCGTGACTTGGAGCCTCGGAGCTCTCAGTGTAGATGGGGATCTGGGGCTCATCTTTCAGGAAGGTTGTCGAGGGAGAAAGCCCTGGGAGAGGCAGCCAGAGATGCATAGGAACTGTGTCTCCCCTTTGACCTTCCTTGGGCTATGGCACAAGCAAAGTCCTGCTCTTGGAAACGAGGGCCTCCTTGTGAAGGAGAAAGGGAGCTATTCAAACGAAAGAGAAAAAAAAAAAAAAAAAGAAAAGCAGGAGGGTAAGCTTGACCCGACTCACCGTGCCAGCAATCAGGGCAGCTGAAACAGTTTCTGAAATGCTTTCCACCCGAGGGTTAAGTTACTCGCGCCCGCTTCCTGCCCCTGTGTGTGTTGGCTCCGGGGCTTCCTGAAAGGAGAGAGGCCAAAGCACTCAGAGAGCTTCCCGAGGGAGGAAGCCCCTGACTTCACAGAAGCTGGAAGCTCAGGAGCTGGAAGGCAGAGGGGGCGTGGGGGCGAGGCCCCACTAGGGATGCCGCCTTGTGGGGGTGCTGAGCCCTGGGGGCCTCCAAGTGGCCTTCCACGTCGGGGCGCAACAAAGGACATCGTGTATTCATTCAGCCACCAACCCTCCCTGTCCCTCCTCTAGGCCCACGTCCAGGGCCGGTTCCTGGGGTGGAGACCAGCCCCTCATCGTGCAGGATGGAGACGTGTGCTGAGTGCTCCTTGTGTTCCTGGAGAGGAAAGTCACATAAATAACACCAGCCAACCCACACTGCTTACTCTGCACTGGGCTAAGGGCTCTGCATAAGTGACCATTGAATCCTCTCTCAGCCGCCCCCTTCGGGGGGGTGGGGGGAGTCCTGGGGGCGAGGAGCAGAGAGGTCAAGTCAGGCAGCTGGAGAGTGAAAGCCGCCTGCACAGGGAGCCCCATCTGCAGCAGGAAATGCCCCAGGCCCCCAGTTCTAGCGCGTGAGCCCCCAGCTGGGCTCTCCGGTTGGATTTCCAACCTCTAAATCAGGCCGGGCCTCTAAGAGAAAGTAGGATGGGGGGTGCCGGGAGCTGGGGGTCGGGGGCACACGGGTGCTTGGCGTTTAAGGGCTTCAGTCTGGGTGGACAGTGGTGACCCTCGTACAACAGTGAGAAAGAGCTTAATATCACCGGCCTGCTCACTTAAACATGGTTAAAACAGTAAAAAATTTATTTTACGCAAATTTTGCCACAGTCAGAATTGTTTTTCACAGGTGCAGGGGAACGGAGCAGAGCTCTAGAAATGCTCACCACGGTGCACAAGAAGTAGATCCTCTCTTCTTAGAAAAGGAAGGATTGAAGATAGAAATGGAGGTGCAGATTTCCCGTAGGTCAGGAGTCATAACCAGGTAGGGAGTCCCAGGTCCTGGATTTAAGAGAAGTCTGGTTGGATATGTAGGACACTCTAACAACCAGCCACCTGTTTGGCTGAGTCGATTCCATACACGTGCTTGAAACAAACGGGTTGTGTGAATCATTCAGTGTCCTACAAACAAAGCCAGGGGGGAAAACCTGGGTCTCTGAACACAATCTCTAACACAGCATGCTGTCTGCTGGTGGCAGGGAACCTTCCCGGTGCTCTAGAGACAGGGCCTGGGAGGGAGACTACTCTTAGGTAAGCGCCCCCCATTCTGCCTGAATCCTCACGACCGCCACTGTGTGAAGGGTCTGAGGACACTGAGAGCCTGGGCGGGGACAGGAGGGGGACAGGAGCCTGACCTGCCGGTGGGCTCACACCGCCCAGTAGGGGAGAGGACTCAGTATCCCCATGACTGGCCCCTTACAAGCAATCAGTCACCGCATTTAGAATGGAGAAAAAAAAAATCCAAAACATCACTTTAAATGAAGTCACCCCTCATGTTTTGAAGAAATTTAGGCTCCAGGATAGAGTAAGGAGCTACCCTATGTCACGCAGCTCGGTGGCATCTCGGGGAAGTCATCTTCTCCTTTTTGTCTTTTCTCCGTCCCTTGGCAATTATTTATTAAGGTCCTTCTCTTAGGCGTCAGCATAGCGAGGGGGTTAGAAACACAGATTTGAAGCGGCCTGTCCGGTTTGAACCTGGGCTCCTCTATGGATTAATTGTGTGACCTTGAGCAAGATACTTAACTTCTTGCCCGCTGGTGTCCCATCTGTAACATAGGGCTGCGGTGATTCCAGAACCTGCCAGCAGGGTTCTTACGAGGATGGCCTTGGAGAGCACCCACGGTGCCCTCACGGCACCAGGGACCGGCCAGCTGCGGCTCTCACGCCCACGTCCACACCAGGCACGACGGAATGTGGACACTGGTGGAAGAGTTGCACCAGCGTCGTGATTCTTGCCAAGTGTCACCTTCATGCCGTCTCCAAGCCTGTGCTCCCTGCAGAGGACCAACTCAGCTCCTGCCACCAGGAAGCCTGAGTCTTAAGCGAAAAAGTATAATCCTCCATGAATCACCTCAAATAATCATGTTCAGTGCATTCATTTCCTATTGCTGTGTAATAAATTCCCACAGGTCTGAAGGCTTAAAACAACACCCATTTATAAGCTCATAGCTCAGGAAGGCAGATTTCTGGGTGGAGTCAGCCGGGTTCTCCTGGCTGGGTCTCGCACACTGGGACTCCTATCTGGGGGCTCTGGGGAGCAATCCTCCCCCAGGCTCATTCAGAGACAGAACCCGGTTCCTTAGGGCTGGGGATCTGCTGTTCCCACTCTCTGCTCGCTGCCACCCAAGACCACTGCCAAATCCTCATGGCCACTTCTCATGTTGCTCCCAATGCCTTCAAACCCAGCAACATCAGGTCAAATCCTTTCCACACCTGGAACCTCTCTGACTTCCCCATCTGCCCCCGACCAGAGAAAACAACCTGCTCTTAAAGGGTGCGTGTGGTTGGACCAGGCCCACCTGGGAAATCTCCCTTTGGATGAACTCCAAGTCAACTGGTTAGTAACCTCCAGGACACCTGCAAGCCCTGTTTTGCGGTGTAACTTACATAATCACAGGAGTGATGCAAGCACAGGCTCCACCCACCCTCAAGGGAGGGGCTCCCGGTGGTAGAGGTTAACTGGATGCACAGGTCGTCGGGGCCAGGGTCCCCAACAAGAAAGCAGGGAGCCGGGACAGCTAAGACAAAACTGCACTGGCATCCTGTTCGACAGTCTAGACGAGACCACAAGAACATCCCGTCTAGCAGCCTCTGCAAGAGGAACTTGTGCAAAACATCTGAAATGAATCAATGAACCACAGACATTGCTTGCTATCGCAAGTTGAGGCAGTGACTCTCCTGGTGTCAGCCCAAAAGACCAGCAGCACGTGAGCAATAACCCGATGGGCAGATGGATGCATGATCGAAGCTCTGATTGGCACATCTTAGTGGCCAGTCCACAGGGGCCCACTCTCGGGATGCTTAAGATAGTTCCTCGAAAGAGCTTATAAAAACCCCTGATCCCGGGGCACCTGGATGGCTCAGTGGGTCGAAGCCTCTGCCTTTGGCTCGGGTCATGGTCTTGGGGTCCTGGGATCGAGCCCCACATCAGGCTCTCTGTCAGCCGGGAGCCTGCTTCCTCCTCTGCCTACTTGTGATCTCTCTCTCTCTCTGTGTGTCAAATGAATAAATAAAATCTTAAAAAAAAAAACAAAAAACCCTGATCTGAACGCCAAAACGGCAACCCCTTCAGATCCCCTCCCTCTCCTGGAACTTTATACTATTACCCAATAAATGTTGCTTTGCTGCCCACCACCCTTCATCTGGTCTACCTCTTCATTCTTTGAACTGGCATGACCAAGAACCCCGGGCACTAAGGGAACAAAATTCCTGAAACACCAGGGGTGTCATCGTAGAATTCTGCCCACCACAGTCAGGATGGGTTGGGTCTTGCTGTGGTAACAAACAAGCCCTAGTCCACACCATGGTGGGTTGGAATGTCACTCCAGATCTTCTCCAGCTCAGGGGGAGGCAAGGAGAACTCTCAGTGACTATCAGCCACCATCAGTGACTCATCCCATGGTGGAGAGAAAGAGAGCATGGCAAAGCATGGACTGGCTCTTAAGACTTCTGCCTGGTAGTAAAGCCCATCATGTCCTCCTTTGTGTTGATACACAAAATAACGCACAGGGCCATGCCTACCTTGAAGGGGGCGGGAAGCTCCATCCCAGTATGGGGCCGGAAGAGAGGAGCCTGGCCGTCTTTGGTGACCAGCACTAATGACTGCCATTAAGTATCAAGTCATTGAAGAGAAAGCAGTAAGTGTGACCATGGCTCTGTGCTGGGCACTCTGCTGGGTGCCAGGTCAGTCAGGACTCTCATCTGCAAAAGAAAGAAGAAAGCTCACTGAAAGCAGCTCTAGGGAAACCCCAATACGAAATCTGCAGCCAGAAATGAGCCCAGGCAACTGAGTCCATGAAAGAATTGCAGGACTGTGCCTCTGGGACTAGAATCAGGGATGCCAGTCCACCCACTCTTCTTCCATCCGCCTCCCAGCTCTGCTGGTGCAGAGACAGAACGGCGGGAGGCCACAGTGGGAACTTCAGTGGGATGAGGGAGCCACTTCCTCCCTCTTCCCATCTACTAATCCCAAGGAAGGACACGGATTGGTCCATCCTGAGCACCGTGCCCATCACCAGCGCCATGGCAGGGAGGTAAGAAGTGGCCCAAGATGGAGTTAAAGAACAAGGTCTACAAGCAGGAAAAAAAATGAAAGAGAAGATAAAAGGAAAACCAGAGCTCCTACAATCGCCCCAGCAGCTTTGTGTTTATCTCCTCTCCACGAAGACTCGGCAGTAAATGCTGCAAATACCACACGTCAGAGGCCGACGAGGGATGACAAGATTTGCACACATCATAGCATTTGTTCACATCATAACAGAAGTGAGATTTGAAGTCTGTGTTACTCCAAAGCCTGCGTTCTTTCTGCTTAAACCAACTGAGATTCTTCTTGAAAGACTTTTTCTGAGTCCTTTCTGCATAAACAGGCCCAGGGAAAACATCTGGGAGAACACGTCCCGTACAGAGTATCCCATTAAAATTTGAATCCATGGTTTGGAGGCTTAGAGAGGGGTCTGTATTCTAAAACATGAGATTCTTTTTATAATCGCTGCCCAAAATCACAGCCCAACCTTGGTGTTTGTCTTCATTCCTTCACTCTGGACCATGTGGGCCAACTTTCCTCTTGAGTTTGCCAAGAGTGCAAGTAACATGCTCAAAAACACTTCACCTAAACAGGGAGAGATGTGTTGCTGTTAATCAAAGGAACACTGATGTCAACAGGAACCCTGGAAGCAATGTTCTGGCTAGTGGATCAACCTACCCTCAACTCAAATACCTCCTGGCTGTCACCACTGGGTACGGACGGCACAGGCACTGCTAGCTCCTGGCTTCTGACCTCAGAGGGCAGGCAAGAGTACAGAGACACAGAGGTGGCCCTTTTGCCAGAGAAATGGCCTCCAACACCAGCCTCTGACATTAGCCTCTGAAACTGTTTTGTGCAGAACAGAAGCTGCCCCCGGGTGCTGCCCATTGCTGCCAAGGTCAGCTACTGGCTGGACATTAGGCAACAGAGATTTGAAATTGGCCATGGCCATTTCAACCTTGGCTGCCATCATGAGCATGTTCTTAGGACAGGAACATAGGGAACATTAGGGAAAGGTGTGATTCTGTGTTGGAGCCAGGGAATAAGGGGTCAAGAAAACAGCAGAGTCTGCTCAGAAATTTCCCATAACCCCCTGAGCAAAGAACAAAGGGTATTTCCCTGGTTACCTGTGTCCTTTATTGGAATATGCCAGTCTGAACAGCGAGAAGGAAAAGATTTAACATTCTTTATCTAGAAATGCTGAAAAAGGAGTCCCAGACTATGAAAGTGCTAGGTCACAAGACAAACAAGTGTATGGTCACCATGCTCAGGAATTTCTTTAGTGGTCACAGGGGAGACATTACATCTTTGGTCAGGGATGACGTAGCATGTGTCGTAGATTCTATTGGCAGCCACTTTGTGACCACATGGGGACTTGGCTTAAGGATGTAGCCAATAGTATGTGTGTCAATGCAGGCTTAGCCAAAGAAGCGGAACCTGAAACAAAGACAGAGTAAGGGATTTAGTGTGAGGAATTGATTGACACAATTGTGGAAGCCAGACAAGAAAGTCCAAAAGAGTAGAGCAGGCTGTCGGGAAAGGCGAAGTAAAACTCACAGGATGTGCTGAAGCTGCTCCATAGGCAAAATTTCTTCTCCAGGAAAGTTCTTCTTCATCAGTTCTACTCTTAATATCTTTCAACTGATTGAGTCAGGCCCACCCAGAATATCTAGGATAATCTCCCTTCCTTAAAGTCCACTGACTATGGACTTTAATCCATCTACAAATACCCTCACAGTAACACCTGGATCTGTGTTTGACTGAATAATTGGATACTGTAGCCTAAAAGAGTTGACACATCAAAAGACCATCACTGTACAGAATAGGGAGAGAGGAAAAGATGATTTCTTAATGAATTCATTGGGTTCCTAGATCAATCCATGCCTGAAGTCCACTACCTCTGCACTTTCCATAACTTCAGCCTTTGCATATCAAGTTGTGTTTTTTTGTAACTTGCAACCCGTAGTCCTAATCAATACAAAAGGGACCCAAAATAAGGAGGTGACAGCCTCATTCTGACCAAACATCCCAAGAAGGGTTGTGCTCCAGTCGGGGTCCCAGAGAGTGTGAAACACATTGTCACACGCCAGGGTGAATAAAAGGGGTGGTCACCACCACTCGGAGGAAGATGTTTCCAGAACACATGCTCTGTGTTGGCCCTGAGCTCTGGACACAAAGACACAGAGGGGACACCTGGTCTGTCCATGGGGGGTGGGTAAGCAAGCAGACGGCAGCCAGAGTGGACAATGCCTGGCAGAGCAGAGGAGGGTGCAGGGCCTGTGGGAGCCTGTGCAGGCAGCAGGGACCCAATCCAGCCTCTGTGGGCCAAGGCAGGCTTCCTGGAGAAATTGACGTTTCAGCTCTGTCTGGAGGGGTGAGAAGCAGCAAACCAGGGATGCGAGAGGGCGGAAAGGTGCTCCAAGAAGAGGGAATGGTGTATTTGAAAGGGAAAGGCCACTTGGGTATGGTGACGACGAGCCCTGGTGACTGCTAATACTGTGGGATTTGAAGCAAGTCACTTAACTTCTCTGGGCCTTGGTACCCTCAAGGGATAACGATAGAGTAAGTGCATTAACATCTGCCCTGGCCTCAGAGCAGGCAGCGTGTCCCGAGTTAGCGATCATCATCGCATCACCGTCATCACCAGGAAAGGGCGGGCAGGGATGGCTGGAGGCCTCAGACAGCCTTCCAGACCTCGGGGAGTCGGGGAAGAACTTGAAACAGGGGCTGGCAAGAGTGGATTTCTGCTTTAAAGATGGCTCCTGGAAGGAGAAAGGACTCCAGGCAGAGAGACATTGATCATGATGCGACTGTGGGAAACGCTCTCGAAGCCACTTCCATGGAAAAGGGTCCAAGACATGGGTAGGTTTGCTCTGAAAGAGAGCCCCATCTGTCTGGAGGGTCAGTGATGAGTGCTTGGGGACAGACTGAGGAATGCGAGTGGCCTTAGGATCTACAGGGCTGTTCTGTGAAAGAAGGTACTAGAGTTTGAAGCTAAGGATGGCAGCACCAGGGAGTCATTACAACTCACCTCCAACTCGGAAAGTATTTGCATTAGCCAGAGCCACCCAGAGCCTGGAGGGTGGCTCCAGCAGAGAATGAGCTCCCCATCCAGGGAGGTATGCAAGCAGACGCTGGATGTGCACTTGTTGGGGAGACGGGGAAGGAAGCTCAAGCACAGGACAGGTTGATAGAGATCATTTCTGAGTCCCTCCAACCTTAATTTCTGTTATTCTACTGAACCCTAGAGACACAGTGTGTTAATTCCCTATGGCTGCTAGAAGAAATCACCACAAATGAAGTGGCTTAAAACAACACCGTCTGTCTCAGAGTTCTGGAGGTCAGAAGTCCACCCTGGGTCTCCCTAGGCTAAAATCAAGGTCTGGGCGGTTCCTCTCTGGAAGATCTAGGGGAGAACATTTTCCCCTGCCTTTTCCAGCTTCTAGAGGCTTCCTGTGTTCCTTGGCCGTGGACGCCTCCACCGTCTTCAAAGCCAGCGGAACAGGATCTTCTAAATTCTCTCTGGCTCATGCACCACGCCAGCCCCCACCTCCACCCATCTCACCTCCCCACAGCGCCCCTCACCTGGCGGACGGAGCCTCCTGAGGCCAGCCCTGAAGTCCGCTGTCCCTCCCCCATCACCCCGTGGCTGTGGTGACTTGATGGCCCTCTTTCTTCTCCTGCACAAGGACGGCAACTCCATCTCTATTACCCACCATGTGGTCCCTCCTGTCTGTCTCACGCCTGCGCACTACAGACTCATTAAACACCGTGTGTCCAGGGATGCCCGGTGCCTCAGTCGGTGAAGCGTCTGCCTTCAGCTCAGGTCACGATCCCAGAGTCCTGAGATCCAGTCCCACGTGGGGCTCCCTGGTCAGCGGGGAGTCTGCTTCTCCCTCTGCTACTCCCCCTCCCCATGCTCAACCTCTCCCTTTCCAAAATAAATAAATAAAATCTTTAAGAAAATACTACGCGTCCAGTGAATCAGCGAAGCATCCGTTCAAAGAAAACGACTGCTATCTACTGAGCGTCACCTGCTCCTTAAATCGGGATAACGAGGTACCGAGACGGGGCTCATGCTCTAGACACGAAGGGGAGTGGGAGAAACCTTTGCAGGAAGACAAAGACTTTAATCTGACGGGGAACTCCCGCCTATATTTTTGACGTTCACCTTCCAGATGGAGCAGCCTGATGCTGAAGGTGCCGTGGGAGGGTCTGGGGCCGGCGAAGAACTTGGGGTGCAGAACACACACGTGGGGGCTCTCCGGGGCGGCCGGGGTGGGGATGATTCAGCCGCGCCCTGTGCCTTCCTCCCGGGCTCCGGCCTCACTCAGAACAGCAGGATGATCAATCATCAGGTTAACTCGGCAAAACCTTCCTTGCGGATCCGCTCTGCCCCCCTGGCTGCTGGCTGCTGAACAGAGATGAGGAAGGAGTGGTAAGGAAGGGAGATGAGGTCCAGTCTGTCCAGTGTCTGGGTTTTGCGGGACAGCGGAAGCCTCTGATTTGCCCAAGAAATTCCATCAGCACCGTACACGATGTCCCAGGTGAGATGGGATCAGCTCTCCCACCAACATATTTATCTCCCCTTCAAACGCCCAGACAACTCCTGTTTTCCGGCAACATCCCCTCAAGCTGAACGGTCCAAGGACTTGTTTTGGTGCCTGAGCTTGTTTTTCCTCCCTGTCCTGATTTTGAAGCTCGTTTGAGGAACCCGTCCAGAAGCCCCGAGCATTTCAAGGCTGGCCTGGCATCCCTGGCCGGGCCAGCCTGTGCGCCAGGGAGACCCACGCCCTAGGCACCTCCATGCAGGGCGTGAGAAGACTCCTTCATCCAGAGGAAAACAGCTCTCTGTTGGCCGCTTGCCCCCTGTCCCCAGACACACATAGTCCTGCCCATCCGGGACGGTGCCCCACTGTCCCCATCATCTGGATAAAGGTCCTGAGAGAACACACTCTCAGCTGCCCTACAGGGGGGCCCGGCTGGGATTCCCACCCAGCTGTAACGCCAGAAAGCCAAGTAAAGGAAACCTCAGGCCCGGAGGGGACCAGGGTGATGCCACTCTGTTTACAGACAGGGGCTACGCGGGCCCCGGGTCAGGATGGGGTTTCTCAGCACAGACAGAGCAGGAAGAAGCTGGGACCCGACACCACACTCCTCTCTACCCTCCCTCGCGCTCAGAGAGGCCTTGGAGACAGACACACAGACAGACACAGGCCCAGGTTTCTGTTCCTCGTCCGCCTTGTGACCTCGACCAGTCTCATGTCCCCCTGAGACCTTCCCCTTCTTTGTCCCGGAAATGGGAATAACCCCGCTCACCCGATGCGCTTTCCATGGGGCTCACGGCGCACGTGACAACTGCTGGGGTGACTGTCACAGAAGTGGGGCCAAGGGAAGCCCTGCCTCCCTCCGACCGCTCCTTGTCCTTGCTGGTTCCTTAGTCTTGCTCGCTCAGCCCAGGGACCCCAACTCATCTCTGACCGTGAGGGTCTTGCTCCTCACTGGGAAATAAAAAGATGGATGAAGACGGGGCACAAAGTCCTGTCTGGACCCGTCCACCTCCAGCTTTTTGACCTGGGACAAGTTGCTGGAACTCTCTGAGCCTCCATTTTCCCACCTGGAAAATGAGACTGTTCTCTGGGGCAGCTGCCTCACAAGGAGGCTTGTGGGAATGGAGACTCTGACATCAGCTCGGCGTCTTTTATTCCTCACCAGGAGCCTCGGAGCTGGGTGCTCTTATCATCCCAGTGGCACAGAGAATGAGAGGGAGGAAAGAGCCAAGAAACCTGCCCCAGGGCATCACCAGAGGTGGGCAACCACGTGCTGCACTGAGCATGTAAGGAGAGAGCGCGTCCTTTAACTGGTTGTCCACACAGAGCCCTGCCTGCAGAGCCCGGTCACCAAGAGAGCCTCGCATTTGGAGAAGCAGCCCTTCCTGAGGGTCCATGTGCCGGGGTCCTGAAGTGGCCTGGCTTCGGCGGGAGGGGCGGGCTCCCACATCCCGCCCCCCCAACCACAGGCACCGGCTGGAGCCCGGCGTCCAGATGGAGAGACACAGCTGCTCAAAGGGAAAATGACGGCCCAAGCTCCTGCTGGGTGGTCAGTGGTGGGTGGTCGCTGACACCAGCCCCCCCGACCCCAAGCCTGGGATCCCTGGTGCTCAGTCCACCACTTCCAGCCCCTTTCCCTCCCCCGCTCCTGCTCTGGCTTACACAGGGTCCCCATTCTTTCTAACTGCAGAGCCTGACCGCCCACCTCTCACCCATCCTTGTCTTCCCCTCATCCCCCGCCCCCTCATCTCCCCGTCCTATCATTTCTGCAATGCCCCTGCCC
>CM053604.1:3088026-3103397 GCA_028646535.1 Procyon lotor | reverse complement strand
TGCGCACCGTAGAGCCCTCGGTGAGTCCCCTCCAGCCGCCCTCCGCGGACCCGGACCCCGGACCCGAGGTTCAGTGCAGACCCAGGTCTCCAAAACTTGCCTTTGGGCCAGGGGGGAAAAAACAAAAACAAAAACAAAAACACTGTTTTTCTTTCCGGCCAATGTTAATTTCAAGGGTTCGCATTCTATTCCCATCCTATCAAGTAGGAATGACAGTGGTTTGCATCTTTTTTAAATACAAGGAGAATCTATCAGAGACTTCACAGTGCTTTGTCTTGGTTGGGAACTTGCCCGCAACAACTGGAGGCTTTGCCATGAAACGGAAAAGGGAAAGAAAAAAAAAATCTTCCCCAAGGAGCCTAGAAGTCCGGAGTTAAGGAGGAGCTCAGAATTAAGGTTATCTCTTCTGGGAGCCTGGTGATTGTGAGTGAGCATTAAGGGGGGGACCACCCAGGGTGTGCACCCCCCTTACTGCTTACCCTGGACAGACCGCTCAGCCCCTGAATCTCAGTGTGCCCGGCTGTGAAAGGGCTGATCCAGGGCCCACCTCCTGCTTCGGGCGCCTCGAGGGTGAAGGCGTGATTGAGACACGGTGGGCACAGTGCTGGGCAGGGGACACCCCAGAAACGTGAGCACTGTTGACACTGCTCTGTTCACAGGCAGACCCAGGGCTCAAGGGGGCAAGTTCCAGAGGGGTTGCCCAGAACCAAACCCAGGCCCCCTGGCTGCTTATCCAGTATAGAGACAAACAAATTAAATTTCATTAAAAGCTTTGATACAATTTGGGGCGCCTGGGGGCGAGGGGGACTCAGTCAGTTGAGCGTTGGACTCTTGACTTCAGCTCAGGTCATGATCTCAGGGTCGTGAGATGGAGCCCCGAATCCGGCTCTGAGCTCATCTGAGAATCTGCTTAAGATTCTTTCTCTCCTTCTGCCCCTCCCCCCTTAAAAAAAAAAAAGCTTTGATAAAATTTAAAAGTGTCTAAAAGCATCTCTTAACCCTCTGTAAACCCTCCAAACAAAATGTAAGGTTTCTCAGATGGGGGGTTATGATACCCTAACGCCTTTTATTTTCTTTTAAAACTTAAAATAACGTGCATGTTTTTCCTAATTATAAAAGGCACACATAGTAGGCTCCCCAGATCTGTGGTTTCAGTGACCCGTGGTCCACAGCGACCCGAAGCAGATGAGCTCCCTTCTGACATATGGTCAGAAGGTCAGTGGGAGCCTAACCCTACTCACGTGCCCATGTCGTTCATCTCATCACGTGGGCACTTTATCATCTCACGTCATCATCAGAAGGGTGAGTAGAGTGCAGGAAGAGATTTGGAGAGAGAGATCACCTTCACATAACTTTTATGATAGTATGTATAAACATGTGTATGTATATATGTACATATGTATATGTAATATGTATAAAGTATAAACTTTATCTTGGTTTGTACATATATATATAGGAACAAACACACTGTATGTAGGGTTCGGTATGACTTATGGTTTCCTGCATCCACTGGGGCCTTGGACTCTATCTCCCACATATGAGGGGGACACCACTGTAATTTATAGACCAGCTGGGAAATGCACAAAGGACAAAGAAGAAAATAAATATTAATTGCCATTCCACCACCCAGAGGCAACTGCTGCTTTAAGATTCTGGGGGGAGTATTTCAGCTTTCTGACTATGGATAGGTATTCAAATCCATGTGTGTGTGTGTGTGTGTGTGTGTGTGTGTGAGCAAATCAGATCAAGAAAGGTCCTGGAGCCGTCTGGCTGCTGGAGCGTGGTGGAGAGCCTGCAGTGACCGACTGAGGGTGCCCCCCGTGGGTGTCACTGTGACCCATCTTCCTTTCCGCAGGAGCCGTGTGTGAGATACCTGCCCACGCTCTACCTGGATATACATGTAAGAGGGTCTTCCTGTCTGGGGGTCGGGGGTGGGGAGAGACTCCGTGCAGAAGCGTGCAGGAGCTCCTGCCCCTTTGGCTGCGGACTTCCCCCACGATGCCCCCCCTGCTGTCCACTCCCAGAATTACTGTGTGCTGGCCCCTGCCCCTCTGGCTGTGGATTTCCCCCATGATGCCCCCCCCCTGCTGTCCACTCCCAGAATTACTGTGTGCTGGCCAAGCTTCGGGACTTCGTGGCGTCGCCCCAGTGCTGGAAGGTGGCCCAGGTGGATGCCCTGAAGGACAAAGTGCGGAAACTGTACACCATCATGAACTCGTTCTGCAGGAGAGTAAGGGACACCACCGGAAATACCTTTGCTGCTTGTTGGGGGGGGGGAGTTGGGGCAGGCGAGGGGAGTTGGGAGGGGCAAGAGAAACATTTTGGGGTGCTTCCGGTTCCTCAATCACTTTCATCCTTGGTAATTGATGGGCACTCAGGACGAGGCCCTCCCTTCCATGAGCTCATGCTGGTGTGGGGATAACACCCAGGACCATATGCTAACCATGTAGGGGCTGGGCAGAGAGTGCCATGAATTCAGGGAGCTCCAGAGCGCCAGGGTCGGGGGAGACTTTCTAGAAGACGGACTTCAGATGCTCTGTGCTAGGAGGCTTCTGGTAGAAGAGGGGAAGGAGACAGAAAATGCAGAAAATCAGCACTACTGAAGAAAGCAGAGTCGTGGGATCTCAGGGGCCACAGGCTTCAGCCCCAGACAGACCTGAGCTCCCGTCTGTCTTCCTGCTTCCCGGATGGGAGCAACCCGTCACCTCTCTGAGCCACAGTTCCCTCATTTGTGAACTGGAGACACGATTGTGCCCACCTCGCGCCATTGTTGGAAGGATAATAATGAGTACACCCTGACCATGTGTGCGGGGTTGGGGGGCTCCAGTAGGTCCCTCGATCCTAAGAACGCTAGCAGAGTGACCACACATGGAATTCCTAGCACCAGCACTGGCCCAGAGTAAGTCATCAGGATAAATACTTAACTATCAAGTTTATTTGTTCATGCATCAGAGTTTTCTTAGGGATTTCCTCCCCACACCCATCGCCCTCCTCATTCCCTGCTCCCTCCCTTGGAGGGAGGACAAGAAGAAGATATGATTACAATACAGTATTATGTCTACTTAGAGTGCAGTATTACATCACGTTCTACGGGAAAGTGCCGACGGGGCCCATTCTCCTTGGAAGAGTAAGGGGTGAGGGGTTTTCACACGAGAGGAAAGAAACGAACAGTCTTTGAAGACAACCGCCTATGGTTGTGCTTGGGTTCTGGGGCCACATTCAGTAACACTCTTGCTTATTGCCCGTCTTTTTCAGGATCTGGTGTTCCTCTCCGATGACTGCAATGCGTTGGAATACCCAATCTCAGTGACCACGGTCCTGCCAGATGGTCAGCGATAGGGCAGTCCGGACCAGAGAGAGAGCCCGAGGGGACAAGGGTTCCGTCAGCTGCCCAGACGATGGGCTAAAGCCATGCCCCGCCACCCACCAAGCCTCCCTGCTACTATTGTCCCAGAAGCTGTCACATCTCTCCACCTCCTGGAGAACATTGCTTGTTCCCCTCTCCCTGAACCTACTAACTGAAGACAGTTAGAAGCTTCACTTTCATTTCCCCCGGTTTTTGTCTTACCAAGATGATTAGATACAAAGGGATGTTTACTGAATCCCGGAGAAGAAAAAGCCAACCTCCATCTCTTGTATGAAGGTCCAGTTTGAGAACAAGCAAAATAGAAGGCTTGTATTAGTGGTTTAACAGAGTACTGATAACATTTTTCTGTCTTGATAGGAATCTGCTTACATTTAGCCAGGCTTCTATTTCACACCCTCTCTCACAAACTTTCCTTACAGTTAACTTCCATTTTTTAAGGAAATTTCACTGCCAGGTAAAGTGTATCTGCAAGGTTCGTAATTGTATAGTGCTGATGGGAACCACTCTTTTCTTTGAAAGGTGATGGAGGTCAAATAAAGACCATCTCCACGGTGAGAAACGGGCATCGTGTTGTATTTTTCCAGGCTGGATATGAGAGTGTTGATTTCATGCACCTTCTAAAAGTTGCTGCTCTTAACAAGATGCATCTTTCTCCCTCTTTCTGAGAGACGCACAGGGGTTTCTTAGTCTGTTTCAATCCACCTGCATGAATTTCTGCCCTTAAAACATTGGGATATGCTCCCATTTATATTTGGGGCCAGACTGCACCTTATGTCATACCCACGGGCCATGCGGTGCCTGGCACTTCCCACAAATACCAGGTCGCTGAGTCTTTGCTTGCTGCATAAGCAACAAAAGAAAAATAAATATATGAGACTAAAAAGCTCTGCACAGCACCACCATCAATGAAATGAAAGGCAATTATGGAACGGCGGAAGATATTTGCAAACCATATGTTGGATAAGGGGTTAATATTCAAAATACATAAGGAACTTCTGTAACTCAATAGCAAAAAAAGGGGGGAGAGCATACAAGTAATCCTATTTAAAAAATGGACAAAGGACCTGAATAGACAGTTTTCCAAAGAAGACATACAAATGGCCAAAAGTTACCTGAAAACATCACTAGCCATCAGGGAAATTCAACTCACAACCACAGTGAGCCCTCACCTCATACCTATGAGGAAGAATTCGTCAAAAAGACTACAGGTGAGTGTTGGTAAGGATGTAGAGTAAAGGGAACCCTTGTGCACTGTTGGGGGGAGTGTAAATTGGTACAGCCATTATGGAACACAGTATGGAGATTCCCCCCCAAATTAAAAACAGACCTACCAGATGACCAGCGATCCCAGGATATACAGCTGAAAGAAACGAAATCAGTGTTTTGAAGAGATATTTGTACCTCCGTGTTTGTTATAGTATATTCACGAAAATCCAAGATGTGGAAACAATCTAAGAGTCCCTCCGTGGATAAATGCATAAAAATGTGATATACGTATGTATATATGCAATGTATTTATGTATGCATATGTATATATACACACACAATGAACTATTATTCAGCCATGAGAAAGAAGGAAATCTTTCCATCTGCAACAACATGGATAAATCTTGAGAGCATCATGCTAAGTGAAATTAGCCAGACCGAGAAAGTTAAATACTATGAACTTTGCCGGGGGAGGCAGGGAGGTTGAGTTCTCACAGAGAGTAAAATGGTGGTTACCGGGCACTGGGGTGCTGGGGGAGATGGAGAGGTGTTGTCAAGGGGTACAAGACTTCAACTACAGGATGAATGAGCTCTGGGGGTCTAATGGACAGCATAGTGATTCTAGCTAATAACACTGTATCATATACTTGAAATTTGCTAAGAGTAGAACTTAAGTGTCCTCACTACACACACACACACACACACACACACACACGCACGCATGCACGCACACACACACACGCACATGCACGCACACACACACACGCACACGCACGCATGCACACACACATGCACACATGCACACACATGCACAGTAACTCTGTGAGGTGGTAAATGTGTTAATTAACTGGGTTGTGGTAAATGTTTTACAAAGGATAACATGTCAAACACCGTATTATTTATTTTAAAAACATACAATTTGATTTGTCAGTTTTATCTCAGTAAAGCGGAACAAACAAAATGAAAGAAACAAAATCCACTCTTCTTATAAGGACCCCGATTATTGGACTGGGGCCCACCCTAGTGGAGCATAATTTCATCTTCATTTGATAACATCTGCTGAGACGCTATTTCCAAATAAGATCACAGTCTCCCAGGCAAGGGGTAGGGGCTTCAGTACATCTTTTTGAGAGATAAAATTCAACTCACAACAATCATTCTTTCAAGAGATAATCCCATATGGGGCGCCTGGGTGGCTCAATAGGTTAAAGCCTCTGCCTTCAGCTCAGGTCGTGATCTCGGGGTCCTGGGATCGAGCCCCGCATTGGGTTCTCTGCTCGGCGGGGAGCCTGCTTCCCCTTCTCTCTCTGCCTGCCTTTCTGCCTACTTGTGATCTCTCTCTGCCAAGTAAATAAATAAAATCTTTTAAAAAGAGAGAGAGAGAGATAACCCTATCACAGAAGGAAATTATGCAACAAGCTAACTATCTGTCACCACCAGCTGCCACTTCTGACAGACACTAAATACGGAGGCATGGTACTAAATGCACAGCATGCACGCACCAGCTGAACCTTCACAATGATGTTGCCCCTGGGTGGGCATTAACCACCCAGATTTACAGTGGAGAAAACACACTCAGGTCCAAAGGATAGACGATTTCCCCAGACAGCTGGTAAGTGGTGGTGGAGGGATTCCAGACAAAGAGCCAAGTGCTAGACGTCTTCATTCCATGGTTCTGCTAACACTTTGCTATTTCTAGGTAGCAAAATAAGCCACTGAAGACAAGGACTAATTTACACATTTCAGACATTCGTTTGTTTGCTCATGGTCTTCAGTATTTACCGAGTGCTTTTTATAAACTCGGCAAATATTGAGATGAAAAGTAAAGAATTCCTCCTCTTAGATTAGCAGAGGAGATATTTGCAAAAATCTGGGAAGACGGCAGAGGAAGGAGCAAATAACTCTGCCTGAGATGGGGCAGAAAGGTCTCTGGAGGATTCAGAAGGTAAACAGGCTCTCGAAATATGACTGAGAGCTTGGGAAGCTGAAAGGAGATGTAGGGCAGTCAGGCACAGAGACCTCAGGCAGAGGTGGATGGTTGGAACACCAGCGTCTGGTTGGGGGAGGCCAGTTGAGCTGCTGATGGAGGGGGGTCGGAATTTTTTTTTTAAAGATTTTTATTTATTTGACAAAAAGAAACACAACGAAGAGAGGGAACACAAGCAGAGGGAATGGTAGCGGGAGAAGCAGGCTTCCCGCCGAGCAGGGAGCCTTATGAGGGGCTCGATCCCAAGACCCTGGGATCATGACCTGAGCCGAAGGCAGACACTTAATGACTGAGCCACCCAGGCGCCCCCAGGGGGGTCGGAATGTCAACCTCGTTCATTATGGTAAGTCCTGCTGGGGACACTCTGGCAGGGCGTCTAACCCACACCAGCTGTTTAACCAGGGTCACGTGAGGAGAATCGCTTTTGAGGCAGGGAGACTGGAACCCAGTGGTTGGGGGTGGTCAGAGGGGAGCTCTTGCTTTGGATTTCAAGTATCGCCAATCAGGGACACTGTTCCACTCCCGCGCGCCAGCATCCCCGAGACAGATGATAGGGCACCTCCCAGGATGCCTTCTCCGTCTTTCTCCACAGCCAACTGGTCAACCCTACCTTCTCTGTATCTCCTGACTTCTCATTTGCTCTTTACCACCCCAACATCAGCTCAGAACCTTCTCAAACTTGACATGCTGACTTGGCTCAGAAATCAGACCTCTGATAGGTCTTACCCACCAGGGGCTCTTTTGGTCCCCCCGGTGAGACTCTGGCTATCACTGGTCCTTTCCCCGAGGCTGCCCCATCAGAAGGGATTTTTTTTTTCTCAACAACTTGTTAATAGTTCCAGCTATGAGAGAAGATTCACACTGGACTAGGCATGGCCAAGAGAGTCACTCGAAGTAGAGTCAGGAGGGTATTGAAGAAGCAGGGGCTATGCACCTCTCCTAACTCAATTCTCAGAGCACCACAACCTTTTGACTTGGGTCAACTGCAAACTCCGACCACCTCCTGGAACACATCCTTCTCCTTTGGATGCCTGTTAGCCACACAGCCAGTCATGTATTAGACGGTCAGTTCGAACTCCGCCAGCACCAATCAGAATTCTTGCAAAACAACTTATGCAACCTTGTGGGTTTTGCCTTCAGAAACCTGCATCCCTCTCCCCCACGCCACCGGCACACTTTCAATGTCTATCCCCTCCGTCTCCTGGAGTGCAATTTCTAAACCCCAAATAAGCGCTTCTGGTTACTTTATAACCTCATTGTGTTCTTAGCTGGCAGACCCTGTGTTCTGTTTCTTCAACTGACTAAATTCACCGGGTGAAACAAAGCAGAGCCACTCGCTTGTTAGCTGGGTGTCAGCGGGCAATTTACTTAGCCTCTTTGTGCCTCAGTTTTCCCATCTGTGAAATGGGATCGACAATAATAAAACCTCCACAGGCTTATTTGGGGGATAATGCAAATTCACACCTTCTGCTTTGTTCTGATTAGCTCTAATAATATCAAGAGCAAATTTAGTAGTTGCTAAAGATCTTAGGAATTTCTAAAATTTTTCAAAAAACAAAACCATAAGAGACTCCCAGCTATAAAGAAAAAACTGAGGTTTGCTGGAGGGGAGGTGGGTGGGTGTTGGGGTAACCGGGGGACAGGCATTAAGGAGGCACTTGCTCTAATGAGCGCTGGGTGTTGTATGCAATCGTTGAATCACTCTACCCCTGAAACTAATAATGCACTACATGTTCATTAAATCGAATTTAAATTAAAAAATTTTTCGTTTATGAACTTGTTCATCAGAGTACTTGCACATACCCATTTCCTTCGGCCTTGCATCTCAGTGTTTCCTGAACGCTGCCAAGATGCTGGGCTGTCTTTCCGTTCCTCCCTTGAAACCCTGTACAATTCTTCCTTCCACTCAAGTGTAACTTCTATGCTGAATCCCTGGTAGGAAGGAGCAAGACTCTTTTTCTAGACAACCTCTCTCTCTCTCTCTCTCTCTCTCGCAACTATTTTATACTTTTAGATTCATTGTAATCATCAGACTTGAGTTAGTTGAGCACTTCCTCCTTCTTCCTGAACCTCACTGAGTTGGAGCCTGGGACCCCACCCCCGGGTTCTTTCCCACCTCCCTGGTCCCTGCTTCTGTCTCCTTTGGGGCTCCCCTCTTCTGTTTTCCTGGCAACCGTGTGATCCAGGCTCAGCCCTGGGTCCTTCCCTCTCCTTTGCCTGCACTCCCTGTCCTGCATCATCAAAAATCCCACTCTCTCTAACTCCCACATAGACTCAGAATCCGATCACTTCTCACCACTTCCACTACTAGCAACCTGTCAGGGTCACTGGTGTTTGTGTCCCACCGTCGTAGCTGTTTCTACCCTCACCCCATACAGCTTATTCTTGGCACATCAGCCGGAGAGATCCGCTAGTCGCCTTACGTCTTTCTTCTGCTCAGAACCCCTCACGGGCTCCGCATTTCACTCGGAGTAAAAACCAACGTCTTGACAGTGGTCGCAGGGTCCTCCGTCGGCTGCCCACACCCCCCTGTTGTCCCTCTGCCTCACCTCCTCTCCATCTGTGTGGCCCTGAGCAAAGTACTTGCTGTCCTTCAATGTCCCCTCACTTTCCCGGCCTGGCCTGGAAAACAGTTAGAACACCTTCCCCAGAGAGTTGAGCCGAGGACTCGGTAAAATAAGTCACGTAAGTTACTGAGCACAGTCCTGACATTTAACAAATACTTGGCAATGTCACGGATAACGATTATGACTATTCCCACCTTCATCCTGATCATAATGAGCATCAGATCTTAGGGGAAAGGAAAGGGGGTTTGGTGTGGATGCGAACCGAGGAGCATTTCTCATTTCACATCGACGTACCTGCTGATTCTGCATGTTCACCCATTGCTTACTGTGCCCCCAACCCACTGCTCTTGCACCACCTGAGAGACCAATCCGAGCAGGGGACGCGCCTACTGACAGGTCGTCAGTGCTCCCCCACCATCCGGGGGACCAAGTCCAATTTCCCCACCGCAGTCTGACTTCTCCCCACCACACCCACAGAACCGTCTTAGGAAAGCACCCGTCAGCTCCCGCTCTCAAATCTGGGTCACTGTTCTTTTCTCCCTACTTTTCTCTCTTTTTTAAAATTACAGTATAGTTAACATACAGTGTAGTTAGTTTCAAGTATATAATATAGTGCCCAGCGCTCATCACTGTGCTCTCCTTAATCCCCATCACCTGTTCAGAATCCTCTACCCCCTCCCCCTCTGGTAACATCAGTGTGTTCTCCGTCTTTAAGGGTCTCCTTCTCGGTTTCCCCCTCCCTCTCTTTTTTTCTCCGTTTGCTTTGTTTCTTAAATTCTGCATATGAGAGAAATCATATGGGATTTGTTTTTCTCTGACTGACTTATTTCACTTAGCGTAATACCCTCTAGTTCCGTTCATGTTATTGTAAATGGCAAGATCTCATTCTTTTATATGGCTGAGTAATATTCCATTTATATATATATATATATATTTCTCTATTATATATATACACACATCTTATGTTCTACTATGTTATATTCCATTATATATGTAAAGTAAGATTCCATTATATATTATGTATTATAATATATTATATATAAGTATATAATATATTATTATTGTGATAATAGTAATTATTAATTATAATTAATTATCATTTAATTAACAATAAATATAATATATAATTACATATTATATAATGTATCATGTTATAATATATTATAATAATTATAATTATAACATATACTAATTATTACTATAATATAATAATATATTACAACAATTAATTAATATAATTAATATAAATAATTTATATTAGTTAAATAATATAAAATGTTATAATAATTATTATGATTATTACAATAATATAAATTATATTATTCTGTTATTATTATATATTATAATGTATAATATATAGATTATTATTGGGAGTCTCCTGGGCTGTTGCACAGCACACTTTCCCAGCTTTATACCTTCTCTCTGCTGACTGCGCCGTCCCCTTTGCTGACCCTCCCCCTGCATCCCCAGCATTTTGTCCTGGACCAGCACCCTTCTCTGCACTGCCTCCGGGACTCTCACCTGGTCCTGCGACTTCGTCACCCAAACCCTCCCTCCATTCAGACTTCCCCAGGAGGCTCGGACTACTTTTCAACTACTTTGTTACCTGATATCTCTCGAGGGTCTCGGAATTAGCTCGCCAACTCTTGTTCATTGACCTTTCCTGTCTCAATAAAATCACCCCACCCTACGCCATTTGCTTCCCCCAAAAACATGGACGGTGTGCTTCTGCACCTGCTTCCAATGTGTGTGTGTTGGCGGGGGGCGGAGGTGGGCGGTTCACCCCAACAAACCAGTCTCTGACACCAGCTGGGTGTCTTACGACAGAGCTAATTCTGACCGTCTGTTCTCTCTGCCTGACGGTGGGCGCTGGGACCCGGACTCACACCACTGACTCTCCCCTTCTCAGTCCTCAGACTCTGACCCCACTTCCGCCATCAGCTTCCCAAGGTCTCCAGCGGGTAGACAACAGACCCCGAGACCTCTCAGTCCCAATCGTCATGTGCGCCAGTTCCTTCTAATAAATCTCTTTGTTGGTACTGGAGAAGCCTGATTAAATCCCCTGAGCCTGTGCTCTTGGTTCCATACCTGTCCCCTCCTCCCCGGGTAAGGTCGCTAGGACCACCAGCCTGGAGCATGGCTTCCATTCTTGTCCCTCCCATCCAGGTGCCCCATGGCAGCCAGAGTAATCTGTTTGAAACACCACCTAGATGGTGTCCTTCCCCTGGTGAAAAACGTACTATGGGTTCTGTGAAGAACATAATCCAACAGAGGAATTTTGCAGGTCTGATTGGCGTTATTAAACAATCCACCAACCAACCAGACAGCGCCCCATGTAGACAGCCGTTGGGAGCCCTGAGGAGTTGTACATTGTAGGTCTTTATAGGAAGGAAGGGCAAGGACATTAGAAACAAAAGAAAGGGCTCTTTCAGGCAAGATCACCACCTCCCTTTGGGGGAGGACGGGGGATCTTACTATGCGGATTACCTCATCTTTCTTAGGGGGATGAAGAAAGCCTTCTCGAGGGATTACCTCACCCGCTTATCGGCAACATCCTGACTGACAGGTGAAGACCCATATTTTCGGGGAGAGTGAAACAGCAATTAGGTTAGGTATTAAGCTCTGGTTTTAGTGACGTGACCTGGGCCAAGTATCGCTATTTTGAGCCTGTGGTTTTCTTTTTAACACTTCGCACTCTGAATGAAAGTTGAACTTCTCACCTTGGTCTACACAGCCCTGTTTATCCCCACCGAGGGGCTCCGCAGAGCCCCCTACAGCACTGCGGTGATAGATCGCATGTTTCCCGGTTGACTTATCTGCCCGGTCTCTCCCACTAGAGGCTCAGTTCCAGGAAGGCAGGGACCCTGTCCTTCGGTCCGCATTTTACCGCCTGCCCTTAGCACCACGCCTGATGCGTAGTAGGTGCTACATACCTATATTTTGGAAGTTTATGGATCCTGGATACTGCTCCCTGGGAAGACCAAGAAAAGTCAAGAGTTGAGATTTTGTGATTCCAAATGATCCATGTGCATTCTGTCTTCATAAAAAAGACACGCTATTTACACATACTCATTTACTTATAACCTCAGAGACCTGGGTTTCTGTTTTCAGGAACTGCCGATTCTTACTGGTTTGGCCAACTTCAAAATCTCGGTAACTTACACACACACAGAAGCACGTACAGATCATATCTAGCGGGTGTTTGTTCTCACGGGGTTCTAACCAAGCTCTTCCATAAAACACGATTGTCTGGACCTCAGCCAGCTGCAGAGAGACCCGAACAAACCTTTTCTTTCTACCTTTTCTTCCTGAGTACATCTAAAAGCTTAATCATCGGTTTCTGGTGTCCCGGAGCAGTTTGACGGCTAGGGCTTGCATGTTCACACCCACGGGTGATTTAAACCAACAGAATTATTAGGCAAAAATTCTCATAGTTTAAGCCTACCCGATTTGCAAAGGTGCTAATAACACAAAATCCCCTTGTGCATTTGCAGAACGTTTCAGGTCTGCAGATCGTCAGAGCAGATGTATAGATTACGGGATGGAGTAAGGGACTGCCCCAAAATTGAGTGAGTGTTGGAGGAAGAGAAGGAAAAAATAGAAAAACAGCATGGTTATGCAGAAAACGGTCAAGTCCACAGTCATTACCTAGGTACTGATGCCTTCATAGTGAAGGGATCCTGGGAATTAGTTGGACATCGGATATACATTGCTAAAACCTTAGCAATCAAGTTCCCCAAATGCAACTCTACTTATTTTTTAAGAATTTTTTTGGGGTGCCTGGGTGGCTCAGTCAGTTAAGTGTCTGCCTTCGGCTCAGGTCATGATTCCAGGGTCCTGGAATTGAGTCCCGAATTGGGTTCCTTGCTCGGCAGGGAGCCTGCTTCTCCCTCTGCCCCTGGGCTCTCTCTCTCTCAAATAAATAAAATCTTAAGAAAAAAAAAGAATTTTCTGGCTGCCACACAAAGATAAGGAAACCTGCTCCGGAGTTACTGCTTTTCTTTCTTTTTCTTTTCTTTTCCTTTTTAGGGCAGGGGAGGGCAGAGGGAAAGAGAGAATCTTTTTTTTTTTTAAGATTTTATTTATTTATTTGACACAGAAAGAGAGATTACGAGCAGGCAGAGAGGCAAGCAAAGAAAGAGGGGGAAGCAGGCTCCCTGCTGAGCAGAGAGCCCGATGTGGGGCTCGATCCCAGGACCCTGAAATCATGACCTGAGCCGAAGGCAGAGGCTTTAACCCACTGAGCCACCTGGGCACCCTTGGGAAGAGAGAATCTTAAATAGGCTTCACTTGGAGCCTGATATGGGGCTTGATCTCACAACCCTGAGATCATGTTCAGAGCCGAAATCAAGAGTCACGCGTTTAACCGATGGAGCAACCCAGGTGCCCCGGGTTATCGCTTCTTAATTCACTCTGTCTTGATTCCAGCATCAACCCAGCTCAAGACGCTATGAAATCAGAAGCTGCTCCTTTTTCAGAAGATGCGCTGAGACCACCGTGTCCACCCCAGTGTGGTACCCTTCTTCTGACTACAGTGTTATGGACGTTCTGAGCTTGGGAATCATTCAGCCTAGAGGGGAAGGGGATGAAATTGCCTTCTAACATTGTTTATTGATGCTCCTCCAAGAGGCTCTTAATTTACTGACGTTCACGTCCTAAGCACGTGAAAAACTTTGTAATTTACAAAATATTTCCATGTGTATTTTCCCCTTATTTACTTCAGTCCTTGTGCCAACATCAGCAAATGGGTGGCTGGCTGAGGAAGATAGTTTGTTTCCACTTATAGATTTAGAAGCAAAGCTTTAATTAAACACCCTTTAAAATGCCTTTAAAATGCCCCCAGATTTTAAAATCTGACAATATCCAGCATTGGGGAGGACACAAGGCAACCAACATATTGCTTATGGTGGGGATACCTGGAGGGACGATTTGGCATCACCTAGTAAATATAAAGGTGTGTATACCCCAGGACTCTGCGATTCCAGCCCTAGATATGTCCTAGAGACATTCCGGCACATGGGCCCCAGCAAATATGTCTAAGGGTGTTCATGACAGAATATTTACGACAGCAAATGACTGGACGCAATGCAGAAGTCCATCAGTGATAGAATGGAAAGATAAATACTTGCAGTCACATAGTGATAATGACGACGAATGTATTATAATGACGTGTATCTACAGGGCTGACATTGAGGAACGGGAGAAGACATACAGTAGGATTCCATTCAGGCAAAGAACAAAACCAGGCAAAACATAAAATATATTGAGTGGGATAGAAACACAGAGGATAAAGCTTTAAAGAATTCCAAGAGAGCGTTCAAGACAAAATTCAGAACAGAAGCTATCCCCCTGAGGAGCACAGGATGAGGATAGTAGGAGAAGGAAGATACAGACGACTATCAGAAGAACAGTGTGCTTTTTTCTTAAACTGATGGGTTTCTTTTTTAAAAAACTTATTTTACTTAAGTTTAATTAGTTGGCATATAGTGTATCATTAGTTTCTTTTTTAATTTTAATTTTATTTTATTTTTTCAGTATCCCCAGGTTCATTGTTTATGCAGCACACTGGGTATCATTAGTTTCTCATGTACATTTCAGTGATTCATCTGCTGCATAGGACACCAGGTGCTCGTTACATCACGTGCCCTCCCTACTGCCCAACCCCCAACCCCCTCCCCTCCGGCAGCCCTCAGTTCTTTTCTTAGAGTTAAGAGTCTTTTATGGTGTTTCTCCCTCTCCGGTTTCATCTCATTTTATTTTTCCTTCCCTTCCCCTATGATCCTCTGTTTTGTTTCTTAAATTCCACGTATGAGTGAAACCATATGATAATTGTCTTCCTCTGATTGACTTATTTTGCTTAGCATAATACCCTCCAGTTCCAACCACGTTGATGTAAGTGGTAAGATCTCATCTTTTTGATGGCTGAGTAATATTCCAGTGTGTGTGTGTGTGTGTGTGTGTGTGTGTGTGTGTGTGTGTGTATGTGTGTGTATACCGCATCTTCTTTACTGATGGATTCTTTTTTTTTTTTTTTTTTTTATTTGACAGAGAGAAACACAGCGAGAGAGGGAACACAAGCAGAGGGAATGGTAGCGGGAGAAGCAGGCTTCCCGCAGAGCAGAGAGCCCGATGTGGGGCTCAATCCCAGGACCCCGGGATCTGACCTGGGCCGAAGGCAGCTGCTTAACGACTGAGCCACCCAGGCGCCCCGGATTCCTTTTTTTTTTTAAGATTTTATTTATTT
>CM053604.1:3054366-3087526 GCA_028646535.1 Procyon lotor | reverse complement strand
TATGCTCCACACATAAGTGAAACCGTATGATAATTGACTTTCTCTGCTTAACTTATTTCACTTAACATAATCTCTTCCAGTCCCATCCATGTTGATACAAAAGTTGGATATTCATCCTTTCTGATGGAGGCATAATATTCCATTGTTTATATGGACCATATCTTCTTTATCCATTCGTCTGTTGAAGGGCATCTTGGCTCTTTCCACAGTTTGGTAATTGTGGCCATTGCTGCTATGAACATTGGGACCTTCATGTGGACCTTCTTTTCAGTACATCTGTATATTTGGGGTAAATACCCAGTAGTGCAATTGCAAGGTCATAGGGTAGTGAGGAATCTCCACACTGTTTTCCAAAGTGGCTGCACCAACTTGCATTCCCACCAACAGTGGAAGAGGATTCCCCTTTCTCCACATCCTCTCTAACACTTGCTGTTTACTGTCTTGTTGATTTGGGCCATTCTCACTGGTGTAAAGTGGTATCTCAAATGTGGTTTTGATTTTAATCTTCCTGATGGCTAATGATGATGAACATTTTTTCATGTGTCTGTTGGCCATTCATATGTCTTTTTTGGAGAAGTATCTGTTATGTCTTCTGCCTATTTTTCGATGTTATTATTTGTTTTCTGAGTGTTGAATTTGAGGAGTTCTTTATAGATCTTGGATATCAGCCCTTTGTAATACTACTTCTTATACTTTTATGTACATATATATATATACACATATATATATAATTTTGTTGTGAAACACTTAACATGAGCGCTAACTTTTAAACAAATTTTTATTTGTATAATATACAACCGTTGACTATAGGTGCAATGTTGTACAAAGAACTCATGAGCTTATTCATCTTGTATAACTGAAACTTTATGCCCCTTGATTACAACTCCTCATTTCTCCCATTCTCTCAGTCCCTGGCAACCACCATTCATTCTACCCTCTGAGACTGAGAATTTGACAGTTTTAGATACCTTATAAGTAAAATCAATCAGTATCTATCTCTTTATGACTGGCACAATTCACTTAGCATAATATCCTCAAAGTTTATCCATGCTGTCACATGTTGCAGAATTTCCTTTGTAAAGAAAGGCTTAGTATCCAAAATATATAAACAACTTATAACACTCAACATCCAAAAACCAAATAATCCAGTAAAAAAATGGGCAGAAGACATGAATTGGCATTTTCCCAAAGAAGACATCCAGATGGCTTTATTGTACATCTGAAACTGATATTACAGTATGTTAACTAACTGGAATTTAAATAAACATTTGGAGAAAAAAAATAAAAGACTGAATAGTATTCCATTGTACCTATGTACTACATTTTATTTATTCATTCATCTCTTGATGGACATTTATGCTGTTACCACATCTTGGCTGATGCTCCAGTAAACATAGGAGTGTTAATACCTCTGAGATTCTTATTTCAGTTCTTTTGGGTAAATGCCCAGAAGTGGTTTTGCTGGATCATATTCGTAATTCTGTTTGCAACCTTTTGAGGAACCTCCATACTGTTTTCCATAGCAACTCTACTGTTCTGTATTCCTACTAACAGTATGCAAGGGTTGAAATTTCTCCATACCATTGCCAACATTTGTTTTTATGATAATGGCCATCCTAACAGTTGTGAGGTGATATCTCATTGTAGTTTGGGTTTACATTTATGTCATGTTTAGTGATGTTGAGTATTTTGTCATCTATCTGGGCATTTATATGGTCCATATAAGCATATGTGTTCTATGGATAAATGTCTATTTAAGTCTTTAAGCCCATTTTCAAATTGGGTTATTAGAGGTTTTTTTTAAACTGTTGAGTTGCAGAAATTTCTCATATATTTTGGAGATGAACCCCTTATCAGATATATAGCTTGTGATATTTTCTCCTATTCCATAGGTTGCCTTTTCACTCTGTTGATTATTTCCTTTGCTGTGCAGAAGCTTTTTATTTTTAATGTGCTCTTACTTGTTTGTTATTATTTTTGTTGTCTCTGCTTGTGTCATATTCACAAAATCATCTTAAAGATTGATGTCATGAAACTTTTCCTTATGTTTTCTTCTAGAATTTTTATGTTTATGTCTTTTTAATTTTAATTTTAATTTTTTGGTGTTCCAAGATTCATTGTTTATGCAATGCTCCATGCCAGTGCTCCATGCAATTGATGCCCTCCTCAATACCCACCACCAGGCTCACCTAACCCCCAACTCCCCTCCCCTCCAAAACACTCAGTTTGTTTTTCAGCGTCCACAATCTCTCATGATTCATCTCCCCCTCCAGCTTCCACTAATTCACTTTTCATGTTTATGTCTTTAATCTCTCTTTTGAGTTGATTTTTGTGTATGGTATAAGATGAAGGTCCAGTTCCATTCTTTTCCATGTAGATATCCAATTTTCCTAACATCATTTTTTGAAGAGACTATCCTATTCCAATTGTGTATTCTTGGTGCCCTTGTCAAAGATCAGTGGACTGTACGTGCGGATTTATTTCTGGGTTCTCTCTTCTGTTCCATGTGTATATATCTGTTTTTATGCCAGTAAAATTAAGCTTTGTTCTTCATTCTCAAGATTGATTTGACAGCTTGTGGTCTTTTGTGGTTCCATATGAATTTTAGAATTTTAAAAAAAATTTCTCTAAGAAATGCCAATGGGATTTTGATAGGGTTTTATGAAATCTGTAGGTTGCTTTGGATAGTATGGACATTTTGATAATATTGTTTACCAAAACATGAAACAAATCCCTTTCCATTTGTTTGTATCTTGTGAACTGTTCTATAGTTTTCTATACATGTCTTTGACCTCCTTAGTTAACTTTATCCCCATGGGTGTTATTCTTTTTGCTACTATTGTAAATGGGATTGTTTCTTGAATTTCTTTTTCAGACAGTTTATTATTAGCATATAGAAACAATTGCTTTTTGTAGATTTGTATTCTGTAACTTTACCGAATTTATTAAAGTTCTGGTAGTTATTTTTAACTCTATAAATAAAACTATAGTCATACAAAACTCAACACTATAAAACTGATTTTTTTTTTAATTTAAGAGCATGCCACCTGCAAAAAGGGACAGTTTTATTTCTTTCTTTTCAATTTGGGTGCTTTTTCTTTTTCTTGCCTAATTGTTTTGTCTAGAATCTCCACTACTGTGTTGAATACAAGTGGTGAGAGGGGGCATCCTTTTTTTGTTCTTAATCTTAGAAGAAAAGCTTTCAGTTTTTCCCCCTTTATATATGTATGTATGTATGTATTATACATTTATTTTTTACTGAAATATAGTTGTCACACAGTATTTCAGGTTTACAAATAGTGATTTGATAACTGTGTATGTTATGCTATGCTTATAAGTGTGGTAACCGTCTGTCACCATACAATATTTTTATAACACCATTGACTATATCCTCTATGCTATACCTTTCATCCCCATGAATTATTCATTCCATAACTGGAAGCTTATACCTCTCACTTCCCTTTGTCCCTTTTGCTCATCACCCATCTCTGGCAACCACTAGTTCCTTGTATTTATGGGTTTGTTTCCTCTTTGATTTGTTTTGTTTTTTAGATTCTGCATATAAGTGAAACAATATGGTATTTGTCTTTTCTATGTATGACTTATTTCACTTAGCATAATATCTACTGAATATTATGATGAGTATGATGTTAGATGTAGGCTTGTCATATATGACTTTTATTACATTGAGGTAATTTACTTCTGTTCCTAGTTTGTTGAGAATGTTTTTTATGAAAAGGTGTTGAAATTTTGTCAAATGCTTTTTCTACAACTATTGAGATAATCATGTGATTTTTATCCACCCTTTTCTTAATCTGGAGTGTCATATTAATTGATTTGTTTATGTTAATCCTTCCTTACATCTCAGGAATAAAACCACTTGGTCATGATGTATGATCCCTTTAATGTGCTATTGGATTTGATTTCTAGTATTTACTTGAGGATTCTTTTATCTGTATTCATCAGGGATATTGGCCAGTAGTTTTCTTGTGGTGTCTGTCTGTCTGTGGTATCAGGGTAATGACTGACTCAAAATGAGTTTGGAAGAAGTCTTCTATGTCAGTTTTTAAAAATTTTATTTTATTTTTTCAGTGTTCCAAGATTCATTGTTTATACACCACACTCAGTGCTCCATGCAATACGTGCCCTCCTCAATACCCACCACCAGGCTCACCCAACCTCCCATCCCCACCCCTCCAAAACCCTCAGTTTGTCTCTCAGAGTCCACAGTCTCTCATGGTTCATCTCCCCCTCTGATTTGCCCCAATTCACTTTTCCTTTCCTAATGTCCTCCATTTTATCCCTTATGCTCCACACGTAAGTGAAACCATATGATAATTGACTTTCTGTGCTTGACTTCTTTCACTCAGCATAATCTCCTCCAGTCTTGTCCATGTTTATACAAAGGTTGGGTATTCATCCTTTCTGATGTCTGAGTAATATTCCATTGTATATATGGACCATATCTTCTTTATCCATTTGTCTGTTGAAGGGCATCTTGGCTCTTTTCACAGTTTGGCGATTGTGGCTATTGTTGCTATGAATATTGAGGTACATATGGCCCTTCTTTTCACTGCATCTGTGTCTTTGGGGTAAATACCCAGTAGTGAAATTGCAGGGTCATAGGGTAGTTCTATTTTTAATTTCTTCAGAAATCTCCACACTGTTTTCTAAAGTGGCTGCACCAGCTTGCAGTCCCACCAACAGGGTAAGAGTGTTCCCCTTTCTCCACATCCTCTCCAACATTTTTTGTTTCCTGTCTTGTTAATCTTTGCCATTCTAACTGGTGTGAGGTGGTATCTCGATGTGGTTTTGATTTGAGTCTCCCTGATGGCTAATGATGATGAACATTTTTTCATGTGTCTGTTAGCCATTTATATGTCTTCTCTGGAGAAGTGTCTGTTCATGTCTTCTGCCCATTTTTTGACATGTCAAGATCTACAGGTATTATTTATGTGACAGAAGGACCCATGGAACAAGTACACTCCAGTATCTCATGGCTGAGAACCAGAGTTCTTGCCCTTGTTATAAAACCCACCATCAACAGCAGAGAGTGGATTGAAATGCCCTTCAAGGGCTTTATAATGAGTATGTAGTGTGTATGTGTATGTGTGTGCCAAGCATTGAAATAAATGGCATGGGTGCACCGGTTACTCATCACAGTAATTCTGTAGGGCGTGCTGCTAGCCCCATCTTACAGGTGAGGAGACTGAGACTCATTGATGAAGAAATTCACCTGAGGTTACCATGGGTATGAGATGGTGGTCAGGATCCTAGATCCCATCTTCTGAAGCCACATTCCCTGTACTTTTCCTATTTTCTAGCTGCTCTCTGTGTTCTAGGCAGGTTTCTCATTAGAGGTTCAGTTGTGTGCCCTTGTGACTCAACAGTGTGGTGAGAGCCAAAATGAATCCTTGTCCTTATGTGGTTCTGGGACCCAAGGAAAGAAGATGCTGTCAGATTCAGCATCCATAGGCAGTCATTGACCACCTGCTGTGTGGAAAGTGGGCATATTAGGTTCTTATTCTGCCCTAACAGATTACCGTCATCACTGGTTAAAACAACACAAATTTATTTTCATATAGGTCTGGTCATCAGAAGACTGAAATGGGTTTCACTGGGCTAATATTAAAGTGTTAACAGGGCTACTTCCCTTTGGAGCCTCTAGGGGGGAATCTTTCTTGCCTTTTCTAGTTCCTTTGGGTTCCTTGCATTCCTGAGTTGGTGGCTTCATTCTTTTTCAGAGCCAGCAGTGGCTTGTCGAGACCTCTCACAGTGCATCCCTGTGACTTCTCTGCTTTGCCCTCTACATTTTAGGATCCTTGTGATTACACTGGGCCCACCTGCATAATCCAGAAAAATATCCCTAACTACAGGTCAGCCGATTAGCAACCTCAGTTCCATCTGTTTTATTAATTACTCTTTGCCCTGTAATGTAATGTTCAGGGAATTAGGGTGTGGACATCTTGGGGGAGCCATTATTTTGTCCACCATAGAGAGACTGTGTTAAATTGGGGAACACAAATGAATAAGGGCCTCTACTCTCAATAAGTTCATTGGTGTGTGTGTATTCACAGCTAAGTGGAGTACAAAGGAGGATGTGAAAAGTGACATGGCAGTGTTGAGTCTAGAAGTTAGAGGCAGTGAGAAGAGGGAGAGTGCCCCAGATTTGGATAGTTGACGTGGAGAAAGAGGTCTGTGAACTGGCCTTGAAGGATGGATAAGGGTCAGTTTGGTTGGAAGAACATCCTAGACAAAGGGATGGGTCCACAAACCCAGTTACTACCAACAGGATGAGTGGTGTGTGGGGTGTGTATGTCATGGTCCACAGCTCAGTTGCCCTCCGGGGACAGCACTCACAGGAATGAGAGGAGCCTGCTTCCTACTGGTTGGCTCCTGTGTTTTCAGGTGGGGTCTGTCCCAGCCAGAGTGGGCAGCCACCTTTCAGCTCTACCAGATTGTTGCCTTGAAGGAAACCATGTCAGGGGTGGCCAGATTATTGCTTTTCCAAAGAAGCCAGAAAATCTGGATTTTTATGTGAAAAGTTTGGATTTTAAACATATTTAAGACTTTAAACAGAGGCCTCAGGTCAAAGGAATGAGACCAAACCTGTCCCTCATGTGTACCAGAACCCCTGGCAAAAGGATACATGGAGGCCCAGGGGCCATATGTATAAATATTTTAAAGTTATAAACCAAGTGAATAAACTGTTCAGTAAAATATTAAAAAATAATAAAATTTCGTGGCTAATTCAGTTTTTTTTTTTTTTTAAACAAAACCAAAAACACTGAATAGGCCAAATAGAAATCAGAGGGCTTCCATGTGTATCCTCTGATATAAGGTACGGAGGTTGAGTTACTTGCTTGAGGCCACACAGTTGGGAAGTCACAAGTCTGGCATAGTCAGTGGTCCCTGGGTTCTTGATTCCATGATCCAAGTCACACGGCCATCATAGGCATCCCCTGGGGAGGAGGGTGGACAACTACCATGGGCCACTGGAGGTGTTCAAGCCAGGAGTAGATGGCCGCTGATCAGAGGGATGACCTTGTAGGAACATTGGTGTGAGACGACAAGATTTCTTTTGATCCCCGGATGCTGTCATTCTAGGAAGATTTGGGGCAGGTCTCATGTGGCTTCCCAGGAGGGTTTGCGCTGTTCCAGAGCATGAGAAGTGGTGCACTGATTCAAGAGTTGATGTACTCACATCGTTTCTCTGAAAGGTGGAGGGCTCGGGAGGAGGAAGGGAAGGAGGAAAGAAGGAGGAGAGACAAGAAAGAAAAACTAAAATTACTTCTTTGTTTATGCCAAAAGAAAAGGCATTTGGCTCACAAGAAGGGAATGGATAATTAAGATCATTATTGATACGCAAGTTCATTGGAAATGCCATTATTTTCTTCAAGAATGGAGTGATAGAAATGACTCCTTTATCATCTCTGATAGAATAAAAATTTTATCCCATCTTGTACCCCAATTATGGATCATAATGACTTAGCCTTCTGAAAGAGTTGCTTTTTTTTTTTTTTTTTTTTAAATACAAAGCATTTCTTTAATTTGCATTTCCACCCTCTGGAGCTGAATAACAGTCTGTGCAATGATAAAATTGCAACAGAAGTTCCTGTCTGATGGGAATTGTTGTAGATTTACATCCAGGAACATGCTTTTTTAGCAAATGCCCCATGTAAGTACAATTTTGTTTTACAAATAACATCTTGCTAAGTGTTATGGGGTGACTAAAATCTGGGCTCTTAAGCAGGACAGGCCTGAGTTCACTCATTTGACATATACTTATTGATAAAGTAATCTTACATCCCCGCATGCCTAGAACTGCACTGTTTTTCCAGTGTCCCCTCAATTTAGTGTCTTCTCTTATTATCACAAGCATACTGGTTCTAACACTAAAAAGTATATGGTCGTGTTCATGCTAGTGTGCCTGCTTGGTACCAGGCACTATTCTAAGCCCAGAGGGAAGGGGTAGATAGGGCAGGCACATGCCTGTCCTTTCCCAGTATAATCATCTCATATCATTCTCATATCATCTCATATCAAGTAACCCTGGGCAAGTTACTTTCAACATTGTGCCTCAGTTTCCTCATCTGTAGAACACAGATGATTGTATTTAACTTGTGAGGTTGTCATGAGAATTAGATGATCTATTCCTTGCGAAACTCATAGCAGAGTCCCTGGCACAGAGAGTTGGAAACATTTTAGTTATCATTGTTAACTAGTACTTCTCTTGAATGGAAGGGAATGTGCTTGGTCCAAAGTGTGGAGGAGGCGAGGGCATGTAAACGTATTCTGTTGACCAGCAAAGGCGAAAGGAATACGCACAAAAAAATCACCGAATCCAAAGGCATTTTTTGGTATTCATTTATTTAACGAATAAGTTACATGTTTTTTACCAAATCCAGACTCTAAACTGGACTTTGGGGACTCACTGGTGAATAAGAAATAGTCCCTTCTAATATGGCCTGATAGTGCTGGGATGCAGCTGAGGCCCCCGTGCTGTGTGAGCTCCAAAGCAGGGCCCTGGTTTCGTTGGACAAGTCAGGGAAGCCTCCAGTGATGTGTTGAATTGTGTCCTCTTGAAGTTCCTATGTTGAAGTCCTAACTTCCAAGACATCAGAATGTGACCTCATACGGGGATAGGGTCTTTACAGATTAAGGTTAAAATGGGATCATCAGGGTGGGCCCTAATCCCATATGACTTGGTGCCCTTATAAAAAAAAGGGAAATTTGGACACAGACATGCACATAGAGAGAACATCATGTGAAGATGAAACCAGAGACTGGGGAGATGTTTCTACAATCCTGAAAATCCCAAAGATAGCCAGCAAACCCCTAGAAGCTGGGACGGATTCTCCCTCCCAGCCTTAGAAGGAGCTTATTCTGCTAACACGTTGATATCAGGCTTGAGAGAGTCAAGTTCTGTTGTTTAAGCCCTCCAGTCTGAGGTACGTTGCTCTCCAGGGTACTGATTCACCCTCGCAGCGGATCCAGTGTCCAGGCCGGTGTTGCTGGATGAGCCAGGAGCGTTTCCGGTGATGGGACATGTACCCTGCCACTTGACTAGCATTCCTATGGGGCGAGCCCACTCTGAGAACCCGAGTCCAGCCCGGTTACTTGACATGACTCCAAATGAGTGTCCTAGTGTGACAAACAAAGGAATTAGGCTCCAAAAGTGTGTTCTAAAGGAGAAAGATGCAAGTGGTTTTCCAGAGGCAAGAGATACCACTGGGAGAGCTGTAGGGGAAGAAGAAAATAGGATTGGTTTCAGGCGAACCACAGATTTGGAGTTCTTAGAAATACATCTGCTGTGTCACGTGCCTTCACCATTTCTGGTTTCTGTTTTCTGCTATGGTCCAACTGACTGCTTTGACCAACTCACAGAAGGGAAGATACTCAAGTGTGTGTACCGCTGGCTGTCTCTGAATTTGTGGGGGAAAAGGTGATATCTAATAGGTGACCAGATACAGAGGACCCTGGACATTTGCAAGGGGTATGTCTAGAGTCCTTCATGAATTTGAGGATTCAAGAGTAAGATCACTTTTTTGTTAGTGATTTTTTAAAAATGGAATGTGTCAAACACAGAGAAGTATGGAAGTAGTATAATGTACACCAGTGTATCCTTCCCCGGTGTAAGAAATGAAATGTGGTAGACAGTTGAAGCCTCTTGTCTATCACACTCTAATCCTCCCAACATGCTCCAGAGATTACTACAGATATTTCCATGGGATTTTTATTATTTTGCTTAATGTTATGTAACCCAAAGCAATATATCCTATTTTTAAACTCTACCAAAATGAAATCAGATCATTCTGTGTCTTGCTTTTCTTACTTCCCATTATGTCTTATGTTTATTCATAGGATGCATTTCATTTATTTTAACTGCTCTACAGTGTTGCCTGTGATTATGCCACAATTTATTGACTCATCTCCTCATTGACGGTAGATGTGAGCGTTCTTGCTTGGATTTCCTTGTGCACATCCATGGGAGTTTCTGTAAGGCACATTCCATGGGATACACACTGAGTGATTGTAGAATTGCTGGGTCATAGGGTGCCATCTTGGAATTTATAAGATACTAACAAATTATTCCCCTGAAGGATAATAGGCACTTCCACCTGCAATTTTTTATTTAAATTCAATTAGACAACATATAGTACATCCTTAGATTCAGATGTAGAGATTGATAATTCGTCAGTTGCATATAACACCCGGTGCTCAACATATCAGGTGCCCTCCTTAATGCCCACCACACAGTTACCCCATTCCCCCATCCACCTCCCCTCCAGCAACCCTCAGTTTATTTCCTAGAGTTAAGAGTCTCTCATGGTTTGTCACCCTCTCTGATTTCTTCCCATTCCATTTCCCCCCCTTCCTCTATGATCCTCTGAGCTGTTTCTTATATTCCACACATGAGCGAAACCTTGTGATAATCATCTTTCTCTAACTGACTTATTTCCCTCAGCATAATACCCTCCACTTCCATCCACATTGACATAAATGGTAAGTATTCATCCATTCTGATGGCTGAGTGTGTGTGTGTGTGTGTGTGTGTGTGTGTGTGTAGCACATCTTCTTTATCTCATTCATCTGTTGATGGACATCTCGGTTCTTTTCTCAGTTTGGCTATTGTGGACATTGCTGCTATAAACATTGGGGTGCAGGCGCCTCTTCAGATCACTACATTTGTATCTTTGGGGTAAATACCTAGTAATGCAATTGCTGGGTCATACGGTAGCTCTATTCTTAACTTTTTGAGGAACCTCCATACTGTTTTCCTGAGTGGCTGTACCAGTTTGCATTCCCACAAACAGTGTAAGAGGGTTCCTCTTTCTCTGCATTCTCACCAATATCTGTTGTTTCCTAACTTGTTAATTTAGCCATTCTGACTGGTGTAAGGTGGTATCCCAGTGTGATTTTGATTTGTATTTCCCTGATGCCAAGTGGTGTTCATCATTTTTTCATGTGTCTGTTTGCCATTTTAATGTCTTCTTTGGAGAAGTGTCTGCTCATGTCTTCTGCCCATTTCTGGACTGGATTATTTATTTTTGAGTTTGGTAAGTTATTTATAGATCTTGATACTAGCCCTTTACCTGATAAGAAATTTGCAAATATCTTCTCCCTTTTCTTAGGTTACCTTTAAGTTTTGCTGTTTCCTTTGCTGTGTAGAAGCTTTTTATCTTGATGAAGTTCCAATAGTTCATTTTTGCTTTTGTTTCCCTTGCCTTTGGAAATGTGCCTGAAAGAAGTTGCTGTGGCCAAGGTCAAAGTGGTTGTTGTCTGTTCTCCTCTAGGATTTTGATGGGTTCCTGTCTCACATTTAGGTCTTCCATCCATTTTGAGTTAATCTTTGTGTATGGTGTGAGAATGGTCCAGTTTCATTCTACATGTGGCTGTCCAGTTTTCCCAACACTGTTGAAGAAACCGTCCTTTTTCCATTAGATATTCTTTCCTGCTTTGTTGAAGATTAGTTGACCATAGAGTTGAAGGTCCATTTCTGGGTTTCCTATGCTGTTCCGTTGATCTATGTGTCTGTTTTTGTGCCAGTACCATACTGTCTTGATGATTACAGCTTTGTAGTAGAGGTTGACGTCAGGCATTGTGATGCCCCCAGCTTTGGTATTCTTTTTCAACATTCCCCTGGCTATTTGGGGTCTTTTATAGCTCCATAAAAATCTGAGGATTATTTGTTTCAGCTCTGTGAAAAGTGTTGATGGTATTTTGATAGGGATTGCATTGAATGTGTAGATTGCTCAGGGTAGCATAGACATTTTAAGATTATTTATTTTTCCAGTCCGTGAGCATGGCATGTTTTTCCATTTCTTTGTGTCTTCCTCAATTTCTTTCATAAGTGTTTTTTTAGTTTTTAGAGTGCAAATCTTTTACCTCTTTGGTTAGGTTTATTGCTAGGTATCTTGTGGTTTCTGGTGCAATTGTAAATGGGATCAGTTCCTTAATTTCTCTTTCTTCTGCCTCATTGTTAGTGTATAGAAATGCAGCTGATTTCTGTGCATTGATTTTATATCCTGCCATGTTGCTGAAATACGGTATGAGTTTTAGCAATTTGGGGGTGGGGTCTTCTGGGTTTTCCACACAAAGTATCATGTCATCTGTGAAGAGTGAGAGTTTGGCTTCTTTGCCAGTCTGAATACCTTTTATTTATTTTTGTTGTCTGATTGGTATTGCTAGGACTTCTGATGTTATGTTAAACAACAATGGTGAGAGTGGGCATCCCTGTTGTGTTCCTGACCTTAGGGGAAAAGCTCTCAGTTTTTCCCCATTGAGAATGATATTCGCTGTGGGCTTTTCATAGATGGCTTTTATGATGTTGAAGTATGTTCTCTCTATCCCTACACTGTCGAGAGTTTTAATCAAGAAAGGATGCTATACTTTGTCAAATGCTTTTTCAGCATCAATTCAAAGGATCATATAGTTCTTTTCCTTTCTTTTATTAATGTAATGTATCATATTGATTGATTTGTGAATGTTGAACCATTCTTGCAGTCCAGGAATAAATCCCACTTGGTCCTGGTGAATAATCCTTTTTTTAAAAATTTTATTTATTAATTATGATCGGTTAGCCAACATATAGCAATGGGTGTTATACACAACTAATGAATTGTTGAACACTGTATCAAAAACCAATGATGTACTATATATTGAATAATCCTTTTAATTTACTATTGGATCCTATTGGCTAGTGTCTTGGTGAGAATTTTGGCATCCATGTTCATCAGGGATGTAATGTCTGTAATTCTCCTTTTTGGTAGGGTCTTTGTCTGGTTTTGGGATCAAGGTAATGCTGGCCTCATAGAATGGATTTAGAAGTTTACCTTCCATTTCAGTTTTTTGAAATAGTTTCAGAAGAATAAGTATTAGTTCCTCTTTAAATGTTTGATGGAATTCCTCTAGGAAGCTACTGGCCTCAGATTCTTGTTGGGAGATTTTTGATTACTGCTTCAAATTCCTTGACAGTTATGGGTCTGTTCAGATTTTCTATTTCTTCCTGTTTCGGTTTTGGTAGTTATAAATTTCTAGGAATGCATCCATTTCTTCTAGATTGCCTAATTTGTTGGCATATAGTTGCTCATAATATGTTCTTATAATTGTTTGTATTTCCATGGTATTAGTTGTGATCTCTCCTCTTTCATTCATGATTTTATTAATTTGAATCCTTTCTCTTTTCTTTTTGATAAGTCTGGTTAGGGGTTTATTGATCTTATTAATTCTTTCAAAGAACCAGCTTCTAGTTTCATTGATCTGTTCTACTGTTCTTTTGGTTTCTATTTCAGTGATTTCTGCCCTAATCTTTATTATTTCTCTTCTTCTGCTTGGTTTAGGCTTTATTTGCTGTTCTTTCTTCAGATCCTTTAGGTTTAAGGTTACCTTGTGTATTTGAGACTTTTAGTTTCTAGAGAAAGGCATGTATTGCTGTGTACTTCCCTCTTAGGAATATCTTTGCTGCATCCCAAAGGTTTTTGAGGTTGTGTTTGCATTTGTATCCATGCATTTTTAATATTCTTCTTTAATTTCCTGGTTGACCTAGTTATTCTTTAGTAGGGTGCTCTTTAAGCTCCAAGCATTTGAGTTTCTTCCAAATTTCCTCTTGTAATTGAGTTCAAGTTTCAAAGCGTTGTGGTCTAAAACTATGCAGGGAATAATCTCAATATTTTGGTACTGGTTGAGACTGGATTTGTGACCCATTATGTGATCTGTTCTGGAGAATGTTGCATGTGCATTTGGGAAGAATGTGTATTCTATTGCTTTAGGATGGAATGCTCTGTATACGTCTGCAAAGTCCATCTGGTCCAGTGTGTCATTCAAAGCCTTTGTTTCCTTATTGATATTCTGCTTAGATGATCTGTTATTGCTGTGATTGGATGTTGAAGTCCCCTACTATTATTGTATTACTATCAATGTATTTTTTTTTAGTTTTGTTATTAAGTGGTTTATATAATTGGCCGCTCCCATGTTAGGAGCATAAATATTTATAATTGTTAGATCTTGTTGGATAGACCCTTTAAGTATGACATAGTGTCCCTCTTCATCCCTCACTAGTCGTTGGTTTAAAATCTAATTTTTCTGATATAAGGATTGCTGTTCCAACTTTCTTTTGATGTCTGTTATCATGATAAATGGTTTTCCACCCCCTCACTTTAAATCTGGAGATGTCTTTTGGCCTAAAATGAGTCTCTTTTAGACAGCATATGGATGGGTCTTGCTTTTTTATCCTATCTGATACCTTATGTCTTTTGATGGGATCATTTAGCCCTTTTACATTCAGAGTAACTATTGAAAGATATGAATTTAGTTGCATTGCATTACTTGTAATATGACAGTTTCTGTATGTTTTCTGTTCCTTTCTGGTCTGTGTTACTTTCGAGCTCTCTCTTTACTTACAGGATCCCTTTTAATATTTCTTATAGAGCTGGCTTAATGATCACAAATTCTTTAGGTTTCTTTTTGTCCTGGAAGCTCTTTATCTCTTTCCATTCTGAACGACAGCCTTGCTGGAAAAAGTATTCTTGGCTGCATGTTTTTTTTCATTTAGTACCCTGTATATATCATGCCAACCCTTTCTGGCCTTCCAGGTCTCTGTGGATAGGTTTGCTGTCAGTTCAATGTTTCTACCCCTGTGTTATGGGCCTTTTGTCTTGAGCTTCTTTCAGCATTTTCTCTTTATCTCTGAAATTTGCAAGCCTCACTATTATATGATGGAGGGTTGGTCTATTTTTATTGATTTTTGAGGGGGGTTCTCTCTGCCTTCTGTACTTAAATACCTGGTTCCTTCCCCAGATTAGGGAAGTTTTCAGCTATGATTTGCTTAAATATACCTTCCATCTCTTTCTCTCTCTTCTTCCTCTGGGACTCCGATAATTCTAATATTTTTTTGCTTTATGGTACCACTGATATCTCAAAGCCTACCCTCATGGTCCATTAATTGTTTTTTCTCTCTTTTCCTCAGCTTCCTTACTTTCCATCATTTCATCTTCTGTGTCACAGAGTCTCTCTTTTGCCTCATTTCCCTAGGTATTAGAGTGTCCATTTTAGACTGCATCTCAGTTAAATCATTTTTTATTTTGCCCTGACTAGATTTTAGTTCTTTTATTTTTGCACCAAGGGATCTCTTTTATGCTTTAATGGAGCCCAGCTAGTATCTTTATAATCATTATCTAAATTCAAGATCTGATATTTTACTTATGTCCATATTGACTAAATCTGTGTCAGAAAGTGTTACCTCTGGTTTTTCTTTTTTTTTTTCCCCAAAAATGTTTATTTTATTTTTTCAGTGTTACAAGATTTATTGTTCATGCACCACACCCAGTGCTCCATGCAATACGTGCCCTCCTCAATACCCACCACCAGGCTCGCCCAGCCCCCCACCCCCACCCCTCCTAAAGCCTCAGTTTGTTGCTCAGAGTCCACAGTCTCTCATGGTTCATCTCGCCCTCTGGTTTCCCCCCATTTGGACATTGTGAGAAGGAAGGGAAAGGTTAATGGTTTTTCTTTTGTTGTGAATTTCTCCGTCTAGTCATTTTGTCCAGAGAAGAGTAGATGATGAGAGAACAAAATGAAAAATATCACCCAAGACCCCAGCAAAATATACACTAGATAAATCCAAAGAGATCAGAAACCAAAAAAGGGGAAAAAAGTTGGGGGTAGGGAAGAGAATATAATCTAACAGACAGTAGATTCCAAAATTTAAAGAAATCAAAACTTATATATATACAGAAATAAAATTGAATATAGTGAAAGAAAGCCAAAAATGAAGACTATGTCTATAAAATGTAAATGTAAAGATGAAAAATTAAAAAAAAAACTTAAAAAACATTGACAAAATAAGAAACTAATCCATCCCCAAACTACTAGAACTCATACAGCAATTCAGTAATGTGGCAGAATACAAAATCAATGCACAGAAATCAGTTGCTCTCCTACACACTAACAATGAAAATATGGAAAGGGAAATTAGAGAATCGATTCCATTTACTATAGCACCAAGAACCATAAGATACCTTGGAATAAACCTACCAAAGAGGTAAAGGATCTGTACTCAAGGAACTACAGAACACTCATGAAAGAAATTGAAGAAGACACAAAAGATGGAAAAGGATTCCATGCTCATGGATCAGAAAAATGAACATTGTTAAAATGTATATACTGCCCAGAGAAATCTATATTTTCAGTGCCATCCCGATCAAAATTCCACGGGCATTTTTCAAAGTGCTGGAACAAACAATCCTAAAATTTGTATGGAACCCAGAATAGATCCCGAATTGCTAAGGAAATGTTGAAAAAGAAAACAGCTGGGGGCATCATGTTGCCTGATTTCAAGCTTTACTACAAAGCTATGATCACCAGGACAGCATGGTACTGGCACAAAAGCAGACACATAGACCAGTGGAACAGAATAGAGAGCCCAGATATGGACCCGCAGCTCTATGGTCAAATAATCTTTGACAAAACAGGAAAAATTATCCAATGGAAAAAAGACAATCTCTTCAATAAATGGTGCTGGCAAAATTGGACAGTTATGTATAGAAGAATGAAACTCGGGGCGCCTGGCTGGCTCAGTGGGTTAAAGCCTCTGCCTTCAGCTCAGGTCATGATTTCAGGGTCCTAGGATCCAGCCTTGCTTCGGGCTCTTTGCTCAGCAGGGAGCCTCCTTCCCCCTCGCTGTCTGCCTGCCTCTCTGCCTACTTGTGATCTCTCTCTCTGTCAAATAAATAAATAAAATCTAAAAAAAAAAAAAAAAGAATGAAACTCGACCATTCTCTTACACCATACATGAAGATAAACTCAAAATGGATAAAAGACCTCAACGTGAGGCAGGAGTCTCTCACAATCCTAGAGGAGAACATAGGCCGTAACCTCTTCGACATCGGCCACAGCCACTTTTTTCAGGACATGTCTCCAAAGGCAAAGGAAACAAAAGCAAAAATGAACTTTTGGGACTTCATCAAGATAAAAAGATTCTGCACAGCAAAGGAAATAGTCAACAAAAACAAACAGGTTATCCATGGGATGGGAGAAGATACTCGCAAATGACACTACAGACAAAGGGCTGATATCCTAGTTGAAAAATAAAAAAAGAAAATTTTAAATCGAAAGACTAAAGAATCATGAGGAAAAATACCTTGAATTCTAGACACCATTTTCCTCTTGCACAGGAGTCTTTCAGTTCTGTGTGATCTGTAATCTTGGTAAGAGCCTGATGTTCCTGCTGGTCCTCTGGGCGAGGGGCCTGTTGCACCGATCTTCAGGTTTCTTTCCACCACTCCTTGCAGGGGACCAGGCTCAGTGTAGGCTGCTTCCACTTGTTCTACGTGGCTTTTGTTCCCCAAAGGCTTTTCCCGCCACTTTAGAGGATGAAAAAAAGAGAAGTAAAAATGGTGGTTCCGTGATCTGCAGCCCCAGAGCTGAACAATGACAGCCCCCAGTCTTCTGTGCACCCTCAGGGAAAAGCAGTCACTTTTGTGTGTGCCAAGCTCTGTAGACTCCTGTGGTGCACATCCACACCAGTCCTCCCAGGGGAGGGTGGGGGAGCCTCACGGCAGCCCACTGCTTTCTGGGCGCCTGCTCCAGGGGCCGTTGCCCGATTCTGTGCGCACCCGCATTGCACCTCCCGGGGAAGGAGCAGGGGCTCGCTTCAGTTCTGTCACTTGCTGGGCCCCTCCTCGGAGAGCAGGTACCCAATCATAAGGCAGTTTGTGGTTTATCGCAACACCTAGCTGAGAGGCCACTCCAGGCTCACTAATTGAGGCTGACTTCCCCACTCCACTGGGGATTCTGCCACACTCAGGCACCCCCTTTCTTTCTGGGACCCCGGGGATCCTGAGACCAGACTCTCCTACCTAAGATTCTTCTCCATTTTGCCACCTGAGCACCTTACAGGCAGGGATGTCCCTCATAAGAGCAGACTTCTAAAATTCCAGATTTTGCACTCCAGGGCTATCTCACTTTCTGGTAGCTGGCTTAAGGAGGCTGTCCCCCACTCCACAGTTTACTTTCCTAAAACCTATCCCCTCACATTCACTTCTCCGTACCTCCTACCTTGCAAAAAGCAGTCAATTTTCAATCTGTTGAGTTGCAGCAATTCTTTTCTTAGAGCTCAGGTTGAATTCACAGGTATCAGAATAATTTAATAGATATTTAACTGAATGCAAGGGACCAGATGAAAGGAGGGTCCCCTTACTCTTCCACCATCTTCCCTCCATCTACCCCACCTGTAATTTTTGATAGTTCTTGCTTGCCTTCATCTAGACAAGACTTGATATTATCAAACCTTAAATTTTTGCCAGTGTGGTGAGTTTTTTATTTTTTTATTTTATTTTATTTTTTCCCAAATACTTTTATTTTTTCAGTGTTACAGGATTAATTGTTCATGCAACACACCCAGTGCTCCATGCAATATGTGCCCTTCTCAATACCCACCACCAGGCTCGCCCAACCCCTCACCCCCACCCCTCCAAAACCCTGTCTGTTGGTCAGAGTCCACAGTCTCTCATGGTTCATTGCCCCCTCCGATTTCCCCCATTCACCCTTCCTTTCTTTCTCACAATGTCCTCCGTGTTTTTCCTTATGCTCCACACTTAAGTGAGACCATAAGATAATTGACTGTCTCTGCTTGATGTATTTCACTCCGCATAATCTCTTCCAGTCCTGTCCATGTTGATACAAAAGTTAGGTGTTCCTCCTTTCTGATGGAGGCATAATATTCCATTGTATATATGGACCATATCTTCCTTATCCATGTGTCTGTTGAAGGGCATCTTGGCTCTTTCCACAGTTTGGCGATTGTGGCCATTGCTGCTATGAACATTGGGGTATATATGGCCCTTCCTTTCACTGCATCTGTATCTTTGGGGTAAATACCCAGTAGAGCAATTGCAGGGTCATAGGGTAGCTCTATTTTTAATTTCTTGAGGAATCTCCACACTGTTTTCCAAAGTGGCCGCACCAACTTTCATTCCCACCAACAGTGTAAGAATCTGCAACTGTGTGTGGTCAAATAATCTTCGACAATGCAGGAAAATATATCCAGTGGAAAAAAGTCTCTTCAATAAATGGTGCTGGGAAAATTGGACAGCTATATATAGAAGAATGTAGGTAGTTTTCATTCATGTTATTTTAATATAGCTTTAGTTTATTTTCATTGTTGCTGTGTTCCATTGTGTGACTGTTTTACATTATATCTTTCTGACTTGATAAACATATGATAATAGAATGGCACCCACTGTTTGGCCATATGCTCCAGAGTGAAGTTTCTGGTTGTAGGATATACCTGCGCTCTATCTGCCCAAGCAGTTGCAACGACTTACATTTCTACCCATAGTATAAGAAGGGGATCCTTGTTCCACATTCTCACTGATAATTGTCATTGCTTCTTGGTTTTGATTTGGGCTTTTCTAGCATGTGTGCAGTGACATTTCTCTCTCTTTTTATTTTTATTTTTTAATAATTAATTTAATGAACATTTCAAAAGATATATCTCTTTTTAAAAAAATACTGGGTGTTATATGCAAGTAATGAATTGTTGAACACTACATCAAAAACTAATGATGTACTATATGCTGGCTAACTCAACAGAATAAAAAATATTCTATTTAAATTTAATTTAGTGATGAAGCCTGGGTGTTATATGCAACTGATAAATTATTGAACACTACATCTGAAACCAAGGATGTATTATATGTTGGCTAATTGAATTTAAATAAAAAATATATTCATTTTAGTTAACATACAATGTATTATTAGTTTGAGGGGTAGAATTTCGTGATTCATCAGTTGCATATAATGCTCAGTGCTCGTTATATCATGTGCCCCCCCTTAATGCCTGTCACCCAGTTACCCTATCCCTCCACCCACCTCCCTCCAGCAACCCTCAGTTTGTTCCCTATAGTTAAGAGTCTCTTATGGTTTGTGTGGCACCCGGGCGGCTCAGTCAGTTGAGCAGCTGCCTTTAGCTCAGGTCATGATCCCATGGTCCTGGGATCGAGCCCTGTGTGGGGCTCCCTGCTCATCAGGGAGTCTGCTTCTCCCTTTGTCCCTCCCCTTGCTCTCTCTCTCAAATAAATAAATAATCTTTGAAAAAAGAGTCTCTTATGGTTTGCCTCCTTCTCTGTTTTTATCTTATTTTATTTTTCCTTCCTTTCCCCTGTATTCATCTGTTTTGTTTCTTAAATTCCACATATGAGTGAAATCATATGGTACTTGTCTTTCTCCGACTGACTTGTTTCACTTAGTGTAATATACTCTAGTTCCATCCATGTTGTGGCAAGTGGCGAGATTTCATTCTTTTTGATGGCTGAGTAATAGTCCATTGTGTATATATACCACAATTTCTTTATCTGTTATCTGTCAGTGGACATCTGGACTCTTTGCATATTTTGGCCATTGTGTACATGCAATGACATTTCATTATGGTTTTAATTTATACCTTGTATCTATCATTAGTGATAGGATTTTTTTCATCTTTATGTGATTATTTTCATCTAGATATCTTCTTTAGTGAAATACCTGTGCAAGTCTCTTTGCCAGTTTTTTTATTGAGTTTGTCCCCTGTTGACCAGTAGGGTTTTTTGTGTTCTCTGAATATAGGCTCTACCATAGAGGTTTTAGCTCTCTAGTGGAAATACCTTCTCCTATTCTATATTGTATATTTGAACTCTTTCAATGGTATTTTTTGATGAATGGATGTCCTTAAATTTAATCTAATTTATTAGTCCTTTTTTTTAAGCCTAACACATAAGAAATCTTTGCCTTCTGTAAGATCATGAACATATCCTAAATAGCAAAATATGTTGCCCACTGATATCCTTTGCCCATTTTTTCCAATAAGTAGAATTATAAAAAAGCATCAGAAATAGAGAGCATCCTTGTTTTATCCCAGACTTCAGTGAAAATACTTCTCATGTTTTAATTTTTTTTAAGATTTTTTAAAAAATTTTAAGTAATTTGTACACCCAATGTTGGACTTGAACTCACAACTCCAAGATCAAGAGTCACACGCTCTACTGACTAAGCCAGCCAGGTGCCCCTCAAGTTTTAATATTACCTATTATAACATATAGGAAATTTACTCTATCCCGTTTTCTTCTAGAAAACTTACGGTTTTACCATTTACCATACTCAGATCTACAACCTACTTGAAATGGATTTTTGCATAACGTGGAAGATAGAGGTCTTTATCACACTTAATAAAATTAGCAGTAGTTACTTAATATCATTCAGTCCATGTTCAGATTTCCTCTATTGCCTAAAATATACCTTTTTTAGATTATTTGAGGTTTCTTTTAAAATACTTTATTTATTTATTTGACACACAGAGAGAGAAATCACAAACAGGCAGAGAGAGAGGGGGAAATAGGCTTCCTGCTGAGCAGAGAGCCAGATGAGGGGCTTGATCCCAGGACCCTGAGATTGAAGGCAGATCAGGTTTTATTTTGCTTCCTTGTGGTATCATTTAATTTTTTCCCCTGGCCCATATGTGTCCTGAAGGTCTTATGTTAGCTATAAAGAATGAATTAGGTTTAACTTTAGTATTTTTTGGCGTGGATACTTCACTAGTTTTGCTATGTCTGGTATCCAGTTTGGGGTTGTGTCATTTTTTGTGATGCTAAGCTTGATATGTGTGTTGGGTGATGATGGTCTCATCCTTTCCTTGTAAAATTCCTCATAAACTGTCCACCTAATAATTTTACTATCCATCAGTGGCCATTGCCTGAATCAGCTATTAACTGACAAGTTGCAAAATTATAAATTTTAGTTTGTCCACTGATTCTGTATTTAGTAAGTGAAAGAAGTTTATTTTATTCTCTTTGATATTTGGTTACTCTGAAGTAGCTTTCATATTAAGTGGCAGAATAAATGTGTAACCCCTTCCCTTTATAGATTTCAGAGGAGTTGATGTCCTTGCAAATTTCAATGTCATTCTTCCAGTGAATGTGTTTCTCTCTCTCCTTTTTTATTGAGGCTCATTATGAATTCATTGCTTTTCATCTTTTCCATGCATTTTAGTAAATAGCAGCCTTATTTTTTTTATCTGAAGTGGGGGAGGGGGAGAGAGAGGGAGAAAATCCCAAGCAGAGCCCCCACTGAGCACAGAGCCCAGCACAGGGCTCAATCTCATGACCCTGAGATCATGACCTGAGCCGCAATCATGAGTGGGATGCTTAACTGCCTGAGCCACCCAGGTGTTCTACAGTCTTATTTTTTTATGAATATTTATACTGAAGCATAATATACATGTAGGTGGTTGGTGAACCATTAGCATAGAACTTGAGGTAGTCTTCAGAAGTTTGAACATGCCTGTATGGCCACTGTTTATATCAGGAGATACAAAATGGAAAGGCATCACGTGTTCAGGGATTAGAAGATTTAATAATGTTAAAATGTCCATACTATTCAAATTGATCTACAGATTCATTGCTCTATCTCTGTCCGAAACCCAATGATTTTTTTTTTACAGAAATAAAAAAAATTCTAAAATTCATAGGGAACCACAAATAGCCAAATCAATCTTGAGAAAGAATAAAGTTAGAGGCATCATACTTTCTGATTTCAAAATGTTACGAAGTTACAGATCCAAATAGTATGGTGGTTTTCAGAGCACAGGTGTCTCACCTCTTTGGTTAGGTTTATTTCTAGGTATCTTATTGTTTTTGATGCAGTTGTAAATGGGATCGATTCCTTAATTTCTGTTTCTGCTGCTTCATTATCAGTATATAAAAATACAGCAGATTTCTGTATGTTGATTCTGTATCCTGTAACTTTATTGAACTCGTTTATCATTTCTAGCAGTTTTTTGGTGGAATCTTTTGGGTTTTCTGTGTATATCATGTCATCTGTAAATAGTGAAAGTTTTATTTCTTCTTTCTGATTTGGATGCCTTTTATTTATTTTTGGTGTCTGATGGCTGTGGCTCAGACTTCCTGTACCATATTGAATAAAAGCAGTGAGAGTGGACATCTGTCTTGTTCCTGTCCATAGGTGAAAAGCTCTTAATTTTTCCCCATTTAAGATGATATTAGCTGTGGGTTTTTCATATACGGCCTTTATTATGTTGAAGTATGTTCCCTCGAAACCTACTTTGTCGAGGGTTTTTATCTTGAATATATGTTGTACTTCATCAAATGCTTTTTCTGTATCTGCTGACATGATCATATGGTTTATTTTATTTTATTTATTTTTTTTTCAGTGTTCCAAGATTCATTGTTCATGCACCACACCCAGGGCTCTTTTCCTTTACTTTTTTAATGTGGTACATCACATTGATTGATTTGTGGATATTGAACTACCCTTGCAACCCAGGAATAAATCTCACCTGATTGTGGTGAATGATTTTTTAAATGTATGGTTGGATTCAGTTTGCTTGTATTTTGTTCAGAATTTTTGTATCTGTGTTCCTCCGGAATACTGGCCTGTAGTTCTCTTTCTAGTGGTGTCTTTATCTGGTTTTGGTGTAAGGATAATGCTGGCAACATAGAATGAATTTGGAAGTTTTTTTTCCTTCTCTGTTTTTTAGAATAGTTTGAGAAGAATAGACATTAACTCTTCTTTAAATGCTTGGCAGGATTTACTTTTTTTAAAATTTTATTTTATATTTTCAGTGTTCCAAGATTCATTGTTTATGCATCACACCTAGTGCTCCATGCAATGCATGCCCCCCTATTACCCACCACCTGGCTCATCCCCCTATCCCCTCCCCTCCAAAACCCTCAGTTTGTTTCTCAGAGTCCACAGTTTCTCATGGTTCACCTCTATCTGCTCTTGGACTTTTATTTGGAGTTTTTTGATTACTGGTTCAATTTCTTTCTGAAAACGATATAACACTGATGAAAGAAATTGAAGATGCCACGGAGAAATAGTAAGACATTTCATGCTCATGGAATGGAAGAACAAATACTGTTCAAATGTCTATATTACCCAAAGCAATCTACATATTTAATGCAATCCCTAGCAAAATACCAACAGCATTTTTCACAGAGCTAGAACAAACTATCCTAAAATGTGTATGATACCAAAAAATACCCCAAAAAGCCAAACCAGTCTTGAAAAAGAAAAGCAAAGCTGGAGGCCTCACAATTCTGCACTTTCATTTATATCACAAAACTGTAGTGATCAAAACAGTATGGTACTGACACAAAAACAGACACATAGATCAATAGAATGGAAGAGAAAACCTAGAAATGAACCTACAACTGTATGGTCAATTAATCTTTGACAAAGGGGAAAAGACTGTCCAGTGGAAAAAAAGACAGTCTCTTGAACAAATGGTGTTGGGAAAACTGGACAGCAACATGCAAAGAATGAAACTGGGCCACTTTCTTATGCCATATACAAAAATTCAAAGTTGATGAAAGACCTAAATGTGAGACCTGAAACCATAAACATCCTAGAAGAGAACACAGGCAGTAACTTCTTTGACATTGGTTATAGCAGCCTTTTTCTAGATATGTCTCCTGAGGCAAGGGAAACAAACAAACAAAAAAAACAAACAAAAAAAACTATTGGGACTTCATCAAAATAAAAAGCTGCCCAGTGAAGGAAAAAACTGACTAAACTAAAAGGCAGCCTACAGAATATGAGAAATATTTGCAAATGATAAAGGGTTATTATCCAAAATCTGTAAACTACTGCTTTTATTATTATGTTCAGTTAGCCAACATATAGCACATCTTTAGTTTCTTTTTATTATGTTCAGTTAGACAATGTATAGTACATCATTAGTTTTTGATGTAGTGTTTAACGATTCATTAGTTGCATCTAACACCCAGTGCTCATCACAACATGTGCCCTCCTTAATATCTGTCACCTGCAAAACAAATAATCCAATTAAAAATGGACAGAAGACATGAATAGACATTTTTCCAAAGAAGATATCCAGATGGCTAACAGACACATGAAAAGATGTTGAACACCATTCATCATCAGGAAAATGCAAATCAAGACTACAGTGAGACATCACCTCACACCTGCCAGAATGGCTAAAATTAACAACACAAGAAACAACAGGTGTTGTCAAGGGTATGGAGAAAGGGAAATCCTCTTGTACTATTGGTGGGAATGGAAACTGGTACAGACACTGGAAAAGTGTGGAGTTCCCAAAAAGTTAAAAATAGAAGTACCTTATGATCTAGCAATTGCACTAGGAATTTACCTAAAAAATACAAAATTCTAAATCAAAGAGATACATGCACCCTAGTGTTTATAACAGCATTATCTATAATAACCTAATTATGGAAACAGCCCCAATGTCCATTGAATGATGAACATGGTGTGTGTGAGTGTGTGTGTGTGTGTGTGTGTGTGTGTTACTCAGCCATCAAAAAGAATGAAATTGGAGTTAGAGAGTGTTACGCTAAGTGAACTAAGTTAGTCAGAGGAGGACAAATATATGATTTCACTCACACATGGAATTTAAGAAACAAATGAGAAAAAGAGAAAAAGAGAGAGGCAAACCAAGAAACAGACTCTTAACTAGAGAGAACAAACTGATGGTTGTCAGAATGGAGGTGGGTGGGGGGATGGGTAGAAATAGGTAATGGGGATTAAGGAGTGGACTTGTTGTGATGAGCAGTGGGTATTGTATGAAAGTGTTGAAGCACTATATTGTACCCCCGAAACTAATATTATACTGTATGTTAACTAACTGGAATTTAAGTAAAATCAAATAAAAACTTTTTTTTTTTTAAAGATTTTATTTATTTGACAGAGAGAAACACAGCGAGAGAGGGAACACAAGCAGAGGGATTGGTAACAGGAGAAGCAGGCTTCCCGCCGAGCAGGGAGCCTGATGCGGGGCTCGATCCCAGGACCCTGGGATCATGACCTGAGCCGAAGGCAGACACTTAATGACTGAGCCACCCAGGCGCCCCTCAAATAAAAACTTTAAAAAAAGAAGGATCAGTGGGTTAGGAAGGAGTGAAGTATGCATATGTCATCTATCAATCACACCTCTGAGTATTCGGAAGAATTGAAATTGTTATCTTAAAGAGATATTAGCATTCCCATATTCATTACAGCTTTTATATATTGTAGCCAAGAGGTGGGAACAACCTACATGTCTATCAACAGATGAATAGATAAGGAAAATGCTCTGTGCACATACTTTAGAATTCTATATATGTGTGTGTGTGTGTATAAATATATATATCAGTATATATATGTATATATATATATTTCTGCATGTATCTCTTTGATATATATATCAGTGTGTGTGTGTGTATATGTGTGTGTGTGGATGGATATGCCTTGAGGACATCCTGCTAGGGGAAATAAGCTAGTCACAGCAAGATAAATATTACATGATTCTCGGGGTGCCTGAGTGGCTCAGTGGGTTAAACCCTCTGTCTTCGGCTCAGGTCATGATTTCGGGGTCATGGGATCAAGCCCCGCACTGGGCTCTCTGCTCAGCGAGGAGCCTGCTTCCCCCTCTGTCTCTGCCTGCCTCTCTGCCTGCTTGTGATCTCTCTCTGTCAAATACATAAATAAAGTCTTTAAAAAAATATTACATGATTCTCTTTATATGAGGTATCTAAAATAGTTATCTATATGAGTTATCTAAGAATTTTAGATATAATATTTATATGAGTTATCTAAAATAGTCAAATTCATAGAATTAAAGAGTGGAGTGATAGTTGTCAGAGCTTGGAGAAGAGGGAAATGGGAAGTTACTAACCAGTGGGCATAAGTTTCAGTTAGGCAAGATGAATAAGCTCTAGAGATCTGCTACAACATTGTGCCTATGAAGTACTGTATGCTGGAAACCTATAACATGGCTTCTTCCTGGAAACAGGAAGAAATCGACAACCTGAATAGACCAATAGCCAATAACGAGATTGAAGCAGTGTTCAAAAACCTCCCAAAAATCAAGAGTCCAGAACCTGATGAATTCACTGGGAAATTCTACCAAACATTCAGAGAAGAAATAATACCTATTCTCCTGAAGCTGTTTCAAAAAATAGAAACAGAAGGAAAACTCCCAGGCTCTTTGTATGAGGCTAGCATTACCTTGATCTCCAAACCAGGCAAAGACCCCATCAAAAAGGAGAATTTCAGACCAATAACCCTGACAAATACGGATGCTAAAATTCTCAACAAGATCTTAGATAATAGGATCCAAAAGTACATTAAAAGGATTATCCGTCACCACCAGGTGGGATTTATCCCTAGGATGCAAGGGTGGTTCAAAACTCGCAAATCAATCAGTGTGATAGAACACATTAATTAAGAGGAGAGAGAAGAACCATTTGGTTCTCTCAATTGATGCAGTGAAAGCATTTGACAAAATACAGCATCCTTTCTTGATTAAAGCTCTTCAGAATACCCAACTTTCCATCAACATGGATGGGACTGGAAGAGATTATGCTGAGTGAAATAAGTCAAGCAGAGAGAGTCAGTTATCATATGGTTTCACTTATGTGTGGAGCATAAGGAAAAACATGGAGAACATTGTGAGAAGGAAAGGAGGGGTGAACTGGGCGAATCGGAGGGGGAGATGAAGCATGAGAGACTGTGGACTCTGAGCAACAAACTGAGGGTTTTGGAGGGGAGGGGGTGGGCATCCCCCTCTCTCTCTTTGGGTGAGCCTCATGGTGGATACTGAGGAGGGCACATATTGCATGGAGCACTGGGTATGGTGCATGAACAATGAATCTTAGAACACTGAAAAAATAAAATTAAATTAAAAAAAAAGCTCTTCAGAGTGTAAGGATAGAGGGAGCATTCCTTAATTTCATAAAAAACCATCTATGAAAAGCCCACAGCGAATATCATTCTCAATGGGGAAAAGCTAAGAGCCTTTCCCTTAAGATCAGGAACATGGTGGGGCACCTGGGTGGCTCAGTGGATTAAAGCCTCTGCCTTTGGCTCAGGTCATGATCTCAGGGTCCTGGGATCCAGCCCCATGTCAGGCTTTCTGCTCAGCGGGGAGCCTGCTTCCCCCCTCTCTCTCTGCCTGCCTCTCTGCCTACTCATGATCTCTCTCTCTGTCAAATAAATAAATAAAATCTTAAAAAAAAAAGATAAGGAACATGACAAGAATGTCCACTCTCACCACTATTGTTCAACATAATACTGGAAGTCCTAGCAACAGCAATCAGACAACAAAAAGAAATAAATTGTATTCAAATTGGCGATGAAGAAGTCAAACTCTCTCTCTTTGCAGATGACATGATACTTTATGTGGAAAACCCAAAAGACTCCACCCCTAAATTTTTAGAACTCATACAGCAAGCAATTCAGTAATGTGGCAGGATACAAAATCAATTCCCAGAAATGAGTTGCTTTCCTATATACTAACAATGTAACTGTAGAAAGAGAAATTAGGGAATTGATTCCATTTACAATAGCACCAAAAACCGTAAGATACCTTGGAATAAACATAATTAAGGAGGTGAAGGATCTATACTCTAGAAACTGCAGAACACTTATGAAAGAAATTGAAGACACAAAAAGATAGAAAAACATTCCATGCTCATGGATTGGAAGAATAAACATTGTTAAAATGTCTGTGCTGCCCAGAGCAATCTATACTTTCATTGCCATCCCAATCAAACTTCTACGGGCATTTTTCAAAGAGCTGAAATAAACAATCCTAAAATTTGTATGGAACCAGAAAAGACTCCGAATCACCAAGGAAATGTTGAAAAAGGAAAAACTGGGGGCATCATGTTGCCTGATTTCAAGCTCTATTCCAAAGCTGGGATCACCAAGACAGCATGGTACTGGCACAAAAACAGACACACAGACCAGTGGAACAGAGTAGAGAGCCCAGATATGGACTCTCAATTCTATGGTCACAAATCTTTAACAAAGCAACAAAGAATATCCAGTGGAAAAAAGACAATCTCTTCAATAAATGGTGCTGGGAAAATTGACAGCTATATACAGAAGAATGGAACTCAACCATTTGCTTACACCATAAACAAAGATAAACTCTAAATGGATGAAAGAACTTAGTGTGAGACAGGAATCCATCAAAGTCCTAGAGGAGAACACAGGCGGTAACCTCTTCGACGACATCGACCACAGCAACTTCTTTCAAGACAGGTCTCCAAAGGCAAGAGAAACAAAAGCAAAAATGAACTTTTGGGACTTCACCAATATAAAAAACTTTTGCACAACAAAGGATACAGTCAGCAAAACAAAGAGGCAACCCGTGGAATGGGAGAAAATATTTGCAAATGACACTACAGATAAAGGGCTGATGTCCAAGATCTATAAAGAACTTCTCAAACTCAACACCCAAAAAAGCAGATAATCATGTCAAAAAATGGGCAGAAGACGTGAACAGACACTTCTCCGAAGAAGACAAATGGCTAGCAGACACATGAAAAAATGTTCATCATCATTAGCCATCAGGGAGATTCAAATCAAAACCACATTGAGATACCACGTTACTCCAGTTAGAATGGCAAAAATTACTAAGGCAAGAAACAAGAAATGTTGGAGAGGTTGTGAAGAAAGGGGAATCCTCTTACACTGTTGGTGGGAATGCAAGTTGGTGTAGCCACTTTGGAAAACCATGTGGTCATTCCTCAAAAAGTTGAAAATAGAGCTACCTATGACCCAGCAATTGCACTACTGGGTATTTACCCCAAGGATATGATGAAGTGAAAAAAAGGGCCACGTGCACCCCAGTGTTCATAGCATCAATGTCCACAATCGCCAAACTGTGGGAAGAGCCAAGATGCCCTTCAACAGACAAATGGATAAAGATATGAAGATATGGTCCATATGTACAATGGAATATTACACAGCCATCAGAAAGGATGAATACCCCACTTTTGCATCAACATGGACAGAACTGGAAAAGATTATGCCTAGTGAAGTAAGTCAAGTAGGAAAGTCAATTATCATATGGTTTCACTTGTTTGTGGAACATAAGGAATAGCATGAAGGACATTAGGAGAAGGAAGGGAAAAACGAAGAGGAGTAAGTCAGAGGGGGAGACAAACCATGAGGTACTGTGGACTCCAGGAAACAAACTGAGGGTTTTAGAGGGGAGAGGGTGGGGGGATAGTTTAGCCCGGTGATGGGTATTAAGGAGAGCACATATTACATGGATCACTGGGTATTATACACAAACAATGAATCATGGAACCCTACATTAAAACTAATGATGTACTGTATGGTGACTAACATAACACAATAAAAAAAAAAAATTGTGTGCTTAAAAATTCGTTAAGAGAGTAGCTCTCATGTGAAATCTTCTTACCACAATAAATAAAATTAAAAACAAACAAAACAAAAATAAACTGAGTCTCTGTCACACCAAAATAATAATAATAATAATAATAATAATAATAAACATCACTGAGCCCCAGAAGCCCTTCTTATGCTCCCTTTCACTTGTTCTGCTCCAAAAGGTTACCATTGCTCTGACTTCATGACCTTCATTTGGGTTTTTTCAGGTTTGGAACTTTGTATAAAAGCAAACCCATCCTGTATTTTTCTTTTGTATGTGAATTTTTTATTCACCATTCCATTATGTTTCTAAGGATCACTTGTATTGTTTCATGTAGTGGTAAGAGTGTTTACTCTTGTTGGTGCCCTCTGTCTGCTTGACTTATTTCACTCCGCATAATCTCTTCCAGTCCCATCCATGTTGATACAAAAGGTGGATATTCATCCTTTCTGATGGAGACATAATATTCCATTGTATATATGGACCATATCTTCTTTGTCCACTTGTCTGTTGAAGGGCATCTTGGCTCTTTACACAGTAGATAAAAAGCTTCTACACAGCAAAGGAAACAGTCAACAAAACAAACAGGCAACCCACAAAAGGGAGAAGATATTCCCAAATGACACTACAGACAAAGATCTGATAATCACAAATCTTATCACTGTTTCTCAAGCACCTGGTATATGACAGTGGGTCAGTAGGAGGATCTATTTAACAGGAAAGATAAAATATGTTAATCTGGGTGTTCTGCCAAACATAGCCTAAGGGACAATGCATACATCTCTTAGATCAAAGGGCAGCTGTTCGGGCTAAGGAAGCTTCAGGAAGGCAACTCCCCAAGGCCTTCCAAGGCTGAGTGGTCATGCAGGCATCCCAAAGGCCTACCCCTTCTCTGAAACCTCCCCTCCCCTCCAGGGGCCTCTGTGTTACATTTTAGCAAGCCAGATATTAGGGCTGATTTCATGCTCTACATTAACCCTAACAATTGCTAAATTCAATCTGCTAATATTTTGTTTAGAATTTTTGTATCTGTATTCATGAGTCAGAATGACCTGTAATTTTGCTTTCTTTTTTTTTCCCCAAAAATGTTTATTTTATTTTTTCATTGTTACGAGATTTATTGTTCATACACCACACCCAGTGCTCCATGCAATACGTGCCCTCCTCAATACCCACCACCAGGCTCACCCAGCCCCCCACCCCCACCCCTCCTAAACCCTCAGTTTGTTGCTCAGAGTCCACAGTCTCTCATGGTTTCTTAAGTTCTTCTCATGTTTTTGCATCAAGATTGTGCTGATGTCATAAAGCACATTGGAAAATGTTCCTCCTCTTTCTGTTCTCTGGAAGAATTTACATAATTTTGGTGTTCTTTTATATTTCTATGGAATAATTCACCATTGAAGCCATCTGGACCTAAAAGTTTTACTTGTGGCAATATAGTTAATTGTAGATTCAACTTCCCGATAGATGTAGGACTAGCCAGATTTTCTATTTTTTCTTTTGGCTGTCAACCAGTCAGGTGACTTGCAGAGTGGGTGATGCAAGTTCATGTTCAAGTTCATGTGACATTTTGTATCTTTACATGTGAGGTTTCAGGATCACCTGCAAACCTTAAATCTGCCAATGCTGAGGGTGGTTGACTCCAGGAAGCTGACTTGTCTTTCCACCTCCTAGAATCACAAGTAGAAATCAGGGGGAAAAACAGGAGAGTGACTAAAACAGTAATTAGTAGAGAATAGTGATGTTTAAGTCTGAAACACTCATTAGTCTTGAAGAATGGAAACCTTAAAAGGCAATTTATATGCAAACACTCCCAAAGTTCCTGCTGCATAAGGCTGCACTCCATCCTTAGCCTCCAAAGACCACCTAGAAGGAGAATTTTTTCCCCTTTCCTTTTCCCCCTCCTAATTGCCATGAGCTCACCAGCTCTTGTCAAATTAATGCAGACAAAGCCATGTTCTATCCAGAGTCTTGTCCAGTGACAAAACCCTGAGCTTCATTATCCTGCAACTCTTGACATCTCAGAGTTTCAGGATATGAAAACCAGAAGCGACCTTCCAGATGCCATGCACAACTGTTTCGTTTTCCTAATGAGGGAGCTGAGGTCCGGGAGGAAGACGCATGTTTGGGGTTAACCCTTCCTTCCTTCCTTTTCTCGACAAATGTTTATCAAATATTTATTGAATGACTGCTTCACATTAGGCACAAGAGAAACAAAAATAGATAATCTCCTTGTTAAGACAGACGACGAGCCGATAAATACACAAAAATGAGAGAATATGATATATACCAGGAAGGAAAGACACAGGGTGCTATGATAGGAAATGATGTTCATGAACCTTCTTGATGGGGTTTTTTTTAGTTTGGGTTTTTCTCTAGAAGTTAACCCTGAGACGAGGAACCTCGAACCCGTAGTTTGTGTGGGAGGTGATCTTAGGAAGGGAGGCAACTGATAAAAGGTATGTTATTGAGCAAGTTGGTTACTGCTATGGGCACTCACAGACTTTGGGAAGCAGTATAAAACATGCCTCAGAGTCATCTCGCCCTACGTTTAAGGGGCTTGGGATAGTGGTCCACCCATGCCCATGAGCCGTTGGTTGAGGGCTGCTTGAGTCTGGGCATTTCCCACCTGCTCTACAGGGCAGAGCAGAGTCCCATCACCAGAGGAAGCCCTCCAGCCAAACGATGTGGCTGTTTGCAGTGTGTGTATCAAGGTGGTGAGGGATTGAAGGGAGAAAGGTGGGTTACCAGTAGTGCCTGTTACAAGTCGTATTAGGGAATACAGAGACACGGAACCAATGGGATAGAGAGATTCAGATTGATAGCTACATAGAGAGTCTTACAAGGAATTGGCTTGTGCAGTGATGGAGACTGAGAAGTCCCAAGACTGCAGTCAGAAAGCTGGAGAGCCAATGATGTCGTTCCAGTCTGAGTCAGAAGGCCTGAGAACCAGGAGCACCAATG
>CM053604.1:3012722-3036184 GCA_028646535.1 Procyon lotor | reverse complement strand
ATATACACAATGGAATATTATGCCTCCATTAGAAAGGACGAATATCCAGCTTTTGTATCAGCATGGATGGGACTGGAAGAGATTATGCTGAGTGAAATAAGTCAAGCAGAGAGAGTCAATTATCATATGGTTTCACTTACGTGTGGAGCATAAGAAAAAACATGGAGGACACTGGGATAAGGAAAGGAAGGGTGAATTGGGAGAAATCAGAGTGGGAGATGAAGCATGAGAGACTGTGAACTCTGAGAAACAAACAGGGTTTTGGAGGGGAAGAGGGTGGGGTGTTGGGCGAGCCTGGTGGTGGATATGGAGGAGGGCACGTATTGCATGGAGCACTGGGTGTGGTGCATGAAAGATGAATCTTGGAACACTGAAAAAATTAAATTAAAAAAAAGAATGATGTAGGGGAAAGTATTAACTTTATTAAATGTATATCTTTGAATATGTCTTCTAAATATTCTCTGTGACAGGAAGTATGTATAAAAAACTTCTCTTCCAGAAAAACAAAACAGAACGCTTTTGCAATTCAATTGTAAGCTGAATGAGAAGCTTTTTTTCAAGAGACACCATTTTTCCTTCAGAGATTGACTTACTTACAATACTGTATGATGACTAAGATAACATAATTAAAAAAAATTAGAGATGAATGAAGCAAACCTGTCATTTCAGGAAAAAATATCTGACTGAATTTGTTGTCAATGGTAAATTTTGAGTTCCCAAGTAAAAATTAGACTTCTGAGAAACTCGTGTCTGTTGCATGAATTTGAACGCTTTCCAAAACTCAAAGATGTTACTGATGAGTTTAGTAGTGCAATTTAATAAATGTGATTTTTAAATATTGTATAATGGAGTGTGCCAATGCTTGGAGGGTCTAAATAAATCAATGGCAACTTTCCAAATTACCGATGTATTATGTTACAAAATCGTGCATGTTTAAAGAACCACTTAAATTTCAAGACAGACTAAAGGATTTTGAGGTAAAAGAATGTGAAAAGTTCAGTATTCAGCTCAGAAGGCTTCACCAGAAAGCCTTATCTGACCTCGGTAGGGTGACGTAGGTGTCCCCTTCTTCTGCTCTCTCTGAGTTACTCATCACACCATCCTGGGAATTCTGCATACTTGTGAGTCATCACAAAAGAACTGTGAGCTTACTGAGAGTGGGAACCATGTCCTACCATGTCCTATGGTTCTTTATACTCCCAATGCTAATCACAGTGCCTGGCACAAAGCCAGAGGCCACTGGATGGATGAATAACCCAGTGAGCACTTCAGGACTCTGGGCAGATCCCAGGAAGCATCTGGACTCAGTTTCTGAACACTGAGAGAGGGTTCTGGGGTTAATACTATCTGCTCTTTAGGACTCTCAATGTTAGGAATCCGTCACATGGTGTAGACTGGCCTTTTAGTTTCTCCCTTCCTTCCTTCTTTCTTTTCTCTTTTGAAAAAGTTATTTATTTATTTTTAAACATTTCAAGTTTTTATTAAAAATTTTCCCCAGTAAAGGTGATCTTTCCTTTTTTAAAAAATTTTTTTATTTTTTATTTTTATTTTTATTTTTTTCCCAAATATGTTTATTTTATTTTTTCAGTGTTACAAGATTAATTGTTCATGCACCACACCCAGCGCTCCATGCAATACGTGCCCTTCTCAACACCCACCTTTTTTTATTATTAGGTTCAATTAGCCAACATACAGAACATCATTAGTTTTTGATGTAGTGTTCAAAGATTCATTAGTTGCATAGAACACCCAGTGCTCATCACAATATGTGCCTTCCTCAAGTTTTTATTTAAATTTTGTTTGTTTAACATACAGTGTAATATTAGCTTCCAAAGTAGAACTAGTGATTCCTCACTGACATATAACACCCAGTGCTCATCACAACACATGCCCTTAGTTCTTAACCCAGAGACTGAATCCATTATCTGCTTCCACATTCAAAATGTATCTCAAATCCATATACTCTCAATTTATTTATTAATCCAAGGCATTATTATCTTTTCTGAAAGCTTCCTAAATAGGCTGCTTGCTTTCACACTCCTATCCGTCTTCCACACAGCAACCAGAACAATCTTTTAAAAATACAAATCAGCTTGGTGATAATAGATGGACACAAAATTCTTTGTCACTGCTCCCATCAAGAGATGTAATGCATTTCCTCTTCCTTAGAGTCTGGGCTGGCCTAGTGGCTTGTGTTAACTAACAGAATGTAGCCAAAGTGTCTCTGTATGATCTCCGGGGCTAGGTTTTAAAGAGCAGTCATATAGAGCAAAGGAAAAAATACATATAGAGAGAAACCAAGAAACAGAGTCTTAACTTTAGAGAACACACTGATAGTTACAGAGGGGAGGTAGCGGGGGAGAGGCTGGGAAAGGGCCATAGGTGATGGGGATTAAGGAGTGTACTTGTGATGAGCACTGGGTGTTGTATGAAAGTGTTGATTCACTATATTGTATGTCTGAAACTAATGTTACACTGTATGTTAACTATACTGGAATTAAAATAATAATAAAAAAAAGAACAGTCATATAGATTTAAACAGTTTAGAGAGCCCCAAAAAGTTGATGACAAGGCAACTGACTCACTGAAACATCACAGGGGAAAAATAACAACAAAATAATAGTAATAATAATAATAACAACTTCCATTTAAGAAGGATCCTTAGAATACCCCAAATCTCCTCAGATATATAAATTTCATTATTCTTACGAATGGTAAAGAAGATGTAGTCCATATATACAATGGAATATTATGCCTCCATCAGAAAAGATGAATACCCAACTTTTGTATCAACATGGACGGGACTGGAAGAGATTATGTGGAGTGAAAATAAGTCAAGCAGAGAAAGTCGATTATCATATGGTTTCACTTACTTGTGGAACATAAGGAATAACATGGAGGACATTGGGAGAAGGAAAGGAAAAGTGAAGTGGGGTAAATCGGTGGGGAGACGAACCATGAGAGACTGTGGACTCCAAGAAACAGAGGATTTTGGAGGGATGGGGGGTGGGGGAATGGGTGAGCCCAACGATGGGTATTAAGGAGGGCACGTATTGCATGGAGCACTGGTTGTTATATGTAAACAATGAATCTTGGAACACTGCATCAAAAACTAATGATGTATTGTATGGCGACTAACATAACACAATAAAAAAAATTCATTATGTCTTAAAATTCTGTGAGGTTAGTAGTACGATCCTTGTTTTTCAAATGTGAAGGCGGTGGCTCAGTAGGCTAATTTTCAGATCCAGGGCTAACTGACATGGACACTCTAGCTCCGTCCATCTTCCTTACCTCAAGGAGCAGCCCTCAAGTTATCCATCCACTCCATTTGGAGGCTATGGCAAATGCTCTTCTCCAAGCCCAGACACTGATTAAAAGACAGGCCCAAATGTTGATGAGACCTTTTTTCTCCAAATTATTAAAACCATAATTCAGATGCCACACGGTATGCCTGTGATATCTGTCCTACCCTAAGAAACTCCCCATAAGTACAAGGGCCAAATCCTGTAATTAAAACCATATGTTAAGCAATGCCCTGAACACATTTGCACATTCTCTCTTCCCAAGTTCCATTGCTCTTCCAACACACTAATGAGGCACAAAGGGACTGACATTCCTGTATCGCTTCAGTAGCAAAATCTGCAGTCAGTGCCACCTTCTGAAATTCTTCTGTCCCCACTGCCCCATGACCTCCACTGCGCCCCACCCTTTCCTTCTCATATAATGCAGAATGACCTCCTGGTAAGAGAGAATAAAAAAATATTTCCGCTTCGTAGGTCAGCAATATTGATGTGAACCTTAAATTACACCAGTCAATCATCATCTTGCCTTTAAATCTGAAAGAATGCAAAAGCACGTCTCCTATAATTTGAATTAGTGACTGCTTAAGGGCGCCGGCGCCACGGTGTTAATCACAGAGCAATGCAATCATCCCCAGAGAACCTGAGCATTAGCGGTTCTCACTATGACACAGGCTGGGTTTGCTGCATGTAAGCTGTTTATTTACTGTGTCACTGGCATGCACATACACAGGGATGTCATGAAAAGCTACAATGTTCAGCATGCATGCACACAGGCACATGCACACACGCGTATGCACGCACACACGCACACACACACACGCGTGCATGCATCCATCTATCACCTTAGGGGAACTAATATTTCTGGATTATCCTCAATACCCAAAGCAAAGAGCATATAAGCTTCTCTGTGCACCTATATTAGGTACTAGAAACAGTGCCAAATAAGACTTGATTTTACAAATTAAAACAAAAGCATAGCCACTCCACCTGGTTTAAAACCCCATGGCATTTTAATGACTTCCTCTCTCATTTACTTTGGAATAAAACTTCTTTTAAACTAGTTCAGAAAGTGCCTCCAACTCTGCAGCCCTCCCCTTCCCTTTTCTGTGTCCACGGCTCTGGCTGTCTATGCGTCTTGCATGGATGGTGCTGCCCATCTTCACCCTTGCTGCATTCTCTCATTAGAGCTCCTCTTTCTCCTGCCCCATCCTCTTCTCTTTAGTCTTAGAAATTCCAACCTGTTTTTCAGGTCACAGCTCAAAAATCACTTCTGCAAGGAGGCTTCTCTGACTCCGATCTTTAGATCAGATAAATTTCCCTATTTTATATTCTCAGAATCTCAGAACCTTTCTCTGTCATAATGCACACCTCACCTTACTGTTTATATTTCCAATAAATCTCGTTGGACCATAGGCTCCATGTATGGTCTACAGACAGACCATAGGCTGTCTGTACCTGTTTTGTGCATTGCTTATCCTTCACAGCTAATAAGATGCTTAGCACCTAGAGTAGGGGATGCTCTTTGTCTTTAAGAGAAGTTCTCCCAGTGTGGTCCCCAGGCCACCAGCATTAAGATCTCCTGGGGACTTGTTAGGAATGTAAATTCTCTGGTCCCATCCCAGACTAACGGAATCAGGACTGCCGAGGTGAGAGCCAGCAGCTTCAACAAAGCCTCTGGGTGACTCTGGTGCACGTGAAGTTTGAGAACTCGGTCTGTAATTTCTTTGAGAAATCCAGTAAGCAAGACTCAGACTGTGTAACCACAAAAGGCAAGAGTAGAACCAGCGTATGGATATCTTCTGTAGGCTAAGTCTACATAAGGGACAGGAGGGATTTTTCTCACAATTAGGGAAACTCCATAACATAATGCACTTGAGAAAGTGAGCAAGGCCAACAGGCACCTAACTGTCCAGGTGCATTTTTTTGGCTTAGTGTTAGCTCTCAATAAATGTTGGCTTCGATGCGGGAGAAGAGATTCCTGAGTTAGGTAAGAGAAGTTGCTTTCTGAGTTTCCAGCATCTCTGAGACTCTCAGAGACACCACAATTATATTCTGAAGGTTTAAAGGAGTGGAACAAAGCTTGGAGTTGTTTGAGTTAAAACAACCTCTAATGTTGAATAAATATCACAAAAACATCAACACTCGCCCAACCCACCTCAGGAGAAACCAAGCGATGAGGATTACACAAATGGTTATAAATAAAAATCCAGTTAAATCCAAGGAGGAAACTAAGTGACAGAACCAGGAAGCCCAGTCTGCAGAAGATCTGAAAGGGGGAAGCTGCCTCTCCTAGAAACCCCAGAAATTAAAAGGAACGTGTTCCCACAGGAAAGGTTCTCCAAGTTTACGCTTCGCCTCCTAGTTGGAGCTGACTGAATAGATGATCATTTGGAGACGAAATGATGTTCCAACTCCTGCAGTCAAATTAGGGAAAGATGTAAAATCTGACTGTAGCAACTGAAATCTTCAAACTGCCCCCCAATAACGACCAACACAACTTCCGGTTGAGAGATCACAGTTCACATCACAGCTTCCATGATGGTTCCCTTCTGACTTGGAACCCAGCTGAAACACTAATCCACTGCTGAGAGGAGTTGGGTCATTGTTTGTTCCTTAAATAAATAGTTCAGTGATGACCCCATACAGGACATGGTTTGCTTTCACCTAAAGGACTTGAAAGATGTTGCCTAGACTTGATTGTAACCATCATTTCCATAGGCCTTCATGTCACGCTTCTGAATGGATGACCCAAGCCTTCCCCTGTATTATTACAGTTCATATGCCATTAAGAAAACAACTATGTAACTAAGTCTTTAGAGATGCAGTCTCCCTAGATGAAAATACTATTTTTGCTCTTCTTAAAACTTGAGCGCTTGTCCACATCTTTCTCATAATAAAAACATAAATTTGGAGCGTTTGCCAATATGTGGCAAAACATAAGGAAAAATGAAAATTCAAATGTTAAAAAAAATGAAAATTCAAATCTGCATACACAGTCTCTCCTGAATGTATAAAAAAATGCATAAGCAAAAGACTAAAAAGAAATGCCAAAGAACCTGAGCTACAGTTTTTAATCTCATGGAATCACAAAAGATATAATTTCTTAATTTTCTGGCATTATTATCAAGTTGTAATAACTCATACGGTATGACTGAGGTACAGGATGGGACAAAAAGACCACAGAAACAGAAGAGACAAGCCAGAAACAAACCTATAGGTACAAGGAATTTATATACACACTGCAGGTCACTGGGGAAAAGGGAGACATTCTATCCATGAGGGACTATGACAAACAAAGTGGCAACAGAGAGTTCTCTGTAAGGAACAAAGTAACAATGGACCTAAATACCATCATAGCCAAAATCGACACCTGACACCATACACCGAAACCTCTTGGCTTGAAGAATCAAATAGGAGCCTGGTGGTGGGTATTGAGGAGGGCACGTATTGCATGGAGCCCTGGGTGTGGTGCATGAACAATTAATCTAGTAACACTGAAAAAATAAAATAAACATATTTGGGGGAAAAAAAACAAAAAAAACCCAAAAAATTATTGCCAAAATAAAAATTAAACAAGTTTTTTTTTTTAAATAAAGCATATCCACCCTGTTTAAAAAAAAAAAAAAAAAAGAATCAAATAGGAAAAACCCAACATCAAAATGTCAGAAGAAAATATAAGGAAATCTCATTAGGCCCCTGAGATTAGGAAATGTTTTTCCAAGCAGACATAAGATACGCTACCTTTAAGAAGGAAAGATTGGTAATTTAATTCCATTAGAACGAAAAGCAATTTTTCAAAAGTCACCATAATAGGTAAATACGAACTACACATTTTAAGAAGATATTCAACATATATAACCAACCCCCCACCCCATAAATCAATAAGGAAATAGGCAATCTTGTTAAAGATGAGCAAACGGCATGACCATAGAAGGGAAGGCTGCAGTCTGAAAGGAGACAGTGGACGTTTTCCTGAGAAGGCAGCCCTGTGATTTTAATGAAGCAGGTTTCCATGAAGGCAGAGAAAGTGAAGCCGAGGGGAGTTATAGAAACCCACTCACGGGGGCGCCTGGGTGGCTCAGTCGTTAAGCGTCTGCCTTCGGCTCAGGTCGTGATTCCAGGGTCCTGGGATCGAGCCTCACATCGGGCTCTCTGCTCCGCTACCATTCCCCCTGCTTGTGTTCCCTCTCTCGCTGTGTTTCTCTCTGTCAAATAAATAAAATCTTTTAAAAAAAAGAAAAAGAAAAAAAAAGAAACCCACTCACGGAGCAGACATCAGCTACGTTCTTCAACAACGACCTCTTTGTCAGTCATAAACACGACTCTTGGATCTCTATCTGTCTCACTTCCAGGTTCATTTCTGAATTAGTTCTGCGCCAGGGCAGGCAAAAGGCGGGCAGCGGTATCATCTATTATCTATCGATCTCAAAGCCCAACAGAAAGGAAATTTGGATGGTTTACTTTACTTTGGGCGGTTTTGAACTCGGATGACATGATCGGACCCAGGCTTCCTTTGAAGTTCATCCTGGTGGCTCTAAGGAGAAGAGATGGAGGGAGCAAGCTTGGAAGCTAAACGATCATTAGTCGGCTTCCACCATGACCCAGGGCTGGTGTGAGAGGGGCTTGGTGACAGTGGGGAGTAACAAGCTGTCAAAGACAGTAGGATTTGCTGGTGCATTGGATGGAGTGCGGGGGAGGGGAGGCCACCAAGGATGAGCCTTAGAAGTAAATCAAAATATATGGTCCATATATACAATGGAATATTAGGTCTCCATCAGAAAGGATGAATACCCAACTTTCATATCAACATGGACGGGACTGGAAGAGATTATGCAGAGTGAAATAAGTCAAGCGGAGAGAGTCAATTATCCTATGGTTTCACCTACGTGTGGAGCATAAGGAAAAACATAGAGGACATTGGGAGAAGGAAAGGAAGGGGGAGTTGGGGAAAATCAGAGGGGACGATGAACCATGAGAGACTATGAACTCTGAGCAACAAGCTGAGGGTTTTGGAGGGGAGGAGGTGGGGGTTTGGGCGAGCCTGGTGGTGGGTACTGAGGAGGGCACGTATTGCATGGAGCACTGGGTGTGGTGCATGAACAATGAATCTCAGAACTCTGAAAAACTAAAATAAAATTAGAAAAAAGTAAATTCCACCTATGAGTGAAAATTTAAAAAAAAGTAAATCAAAACAAAACAAAATAATGGATATGAAGTATCTAAAGACAGAGATGCTAACCTACAATAGCTTTTAAATTGTATATATTTACACTGAAAAAATAAAATAAACATATTTGGGGAAAAAATAAAAAAATTAAAAAAAAATTATATATATCTAATGGATGAATGAGTGCTGATCAGGTTTCATCTGATTGACAGAACAGGATGATGGAGAGAAAATACTCTGCAGAGACTGAATGAGAAAGTGCACAGAGAGGAATGCACTTGCGTTTAAGAGAACCATGGCGACCTCCATCCTGCAATCATTCATTTCTCTCTGCTGGGTCACCAAAAGTTTCTTTCCTCTGACTCACCAAGATCTGTGGTGGGTCTCCTCGATACTCCTGAACATTTTATCCTTACAACAAGCAGCTCTGGCCTAGTGCAAATATGACATTTATGTCCACATTGAATGTGCATAAAATGTCATCCTACCCTCAGCCCAGCACAGCAGCTTCCAATTATATCATGTTTTAAGGGACGATGACAAATGTGGGAGAAATCGCCTAGTGGCCTTTACTAAGGTAACAAAATTGTAAAGTTTGGATTAAATCACAGGATGGGCGTTCTGCCTTTGGGGGGCCCGTTAACTTGGATTAAGCAGCCAGAGTGTGGCTCCTTCGGAGGGGGCCGTGGGGAAGGGGCTGGGGTTCACCTACATCTTTTGTACCCTTCAGGCCACCGACATTATCACTGCAGAGCAGAAAATCGTGAATCATGTCCTGAGAGCTCTTTTTAATAAGGTTGACAGCAAGGCCACAGGCTGTAGGGAAGGAACATTTGTTTTGTGAGATGTCACATCTGAGCATTACCCAGGCATATAACCCTGAATGCCTGGGGGTCTGGATCCTGGTCTGCCACTCGGTAGCTGTGTCTCTCTCCTTGGACAAGTTTTTCTGATGCTCATGCCTCAGTTTCTCCATCTGTTAAATGTCAACACGAATCCCATCCGTGTGCCCACTAATTGTGAGGATTAAAAATGATGACCTCTATAAAACACTGCTTCTTTGCTGGAGCTGCTGGAGCAAAACACCGTGGACCTGGGGTCCGGGGCAGGGAGGCTTAAACAAGAAATTGTAAGATGCTCTCAGGTGTAGAGGCTGAAGTCGGAGATTAAGCTACCAAAACACTCAGTGTCTGGTGAGTGTCTACTTTCTGGTTCATAGATAGCTGTCTTCTCATTATGCCCCACGTGGTGGAAAGGATGAGGGAACTGGCTGAGGCCTCTTTTATCAGGGCATGAATCAGGGGCACCTGGGTGGCTCAGTGGGATAAAGCCTCTGCCTTCGGCTCAGGTCATGATCTCAGGGTCCTGGGATCGAGCCCCGTGTCAGGCTCTCTGCTCGGCAGGGAGCCTGCTTCCCCCCACCTCTGCCTGCCTCTCTGCCTACTTGTGATCTCTCTCTCTCTCTCTGTCAAATAAATAAATAAATAAATAAATCTTAAGGGCACCAGTCCCGTTCACAAGGGCCCCACCCTTACGACCTAATTACCTCCCACCTCCAAACATCGTCCTACTGGGGGTGAGTTCTGAACAAACGGATGTCAGAGGGGCACAAACACGGAGTCAGAGCATCACAGCCCGTCAGAACCACCCTTCATACCTGTATATGCACAACAAAGACTAGAGGGCAATACTTTAAATAAGTTCCTCCTACAGCACACTCTAAGCACTGCCCAACCCCCAGAAGGAGCCAAGCAATCTTTCACTGCATGGGTGCTGAATGAATTATCACTGTCTTCTTAGCTTCAGTTTCCGCCCTGGTGAGAGGGAGTAGTAATATTAACCCCCAAGGCTGTCAGAAAGAGGAAAGAATATGGCAGATACCAAAAAACTGGGGGATTAGGCAATGAACTTTAAAAAGCCCCACTCACTGAACTAAAAATGAAATCAGAAAGACCTGCCACTTGATCATTTAAGAGCTTGCTTGATTCACTATTGAAAATGCAAGTTTATTGACTTTCCGAATAACAGAACTTGCATTTTTTTCTTTTCCTTTTTTTTAATTTAAATTCAATGAGCCAACATAAAGAACATCATTAGTTTCAGATGTAGTGCTCAATAGTTTATCAGTTGCGTATAACTTGCATTTTAAACTGTGACACAAGATTGTTTGTTCATTTGCTTTTGTTTATTTCTCCCTGGAAGGGGATGATGCCTACCTTGTGGGATCATTATATAGAGTAAGTGAATTAACACTTACAAGAGGCACTTACAACAGACAAGTAGGAGATCCTCTGCATTTCACAGTCTCTCCTTCCCAAAACAGGCAAAATGTCTACCAGGGAATCACGGCTGTCAATCTTCATCCCCCTCCTTCCCCTAACTGAGCCCCACAAGCAAGGGACAGAAGGTCTGCTGCTTCTCCTTGGTCCCTCCTGGTGACCTCCTGTGGTCTGAGCTCTGTCATTGAAGTGGAGGTAATTCCTCTGGTCATCCCACTATTGACTAGGCCACTTCCGGTGGGCACTGAAGCTTATCTTTCCACGGGGCAGCCCTATTTCCAGAAAGCTGAAGTTGAAGGAAGCTCTCTTTCTTTCTCTCTCAACCAGAATTACAAATATTCTCCATTAACATTGGACAAGAAAAGCCTTATCTTCTGAATTTCTTATAACATGCACAGGGAAGAGGTCTGAAGAGTAATGGTCATTTGTGGAAAGGAGATTAACGGGCAAATAAGTTTCCTAGGGTTGGAAAATGAAAATGGATTTCTTTACTGCAGGACTTCTCAGAGCCTTTGGCATGTCACTATTTACATAGCTCCCCAGGAATGGGGATGTAAGAAGTACTTCTAAAACTTACTTGACCAGGAAAACCGCTGGGTAGAATACACTTTTGCACATCGTGGTGCAACAGTATTCCAAGGAACAGATATAAGAATTTATTAAATGCCCATTTACCTATTGTTGAATGCCTCTCATGCCTCCAATTGGGCTGGGGAACTCCATGACAGTGAACTCCACACCTGGTCCCTGCCTTCATGAAGCCTGAGGTCTAGTCAGGGCATGACTGATACATCAATAAACCCACAAGTGGAGTTCATAACACACACAGAGACCATTAAGGATGCAAGAGAGTGGCACTTCAGGCTTAGTTTAGGCAAGGGCAAGACAAGTACAATCTCCACGGAAATGAAGTATTTGTGATCTGGATGAAAGGCTGGCTGAGCTCTGAGCTGAAAGAACAGCATGGACCGGGGTGAGAAGCCTGGAGAACATGGAGTCCAGGTTGTTGCACACCATGAGGAGGGGCAAGGTACGCATAGTGGGTCAGGGGCATCCTAGGGAAAGCCTGATGATGGAGGGTGGGAAGGGGGAGGGGGGAAGAAGAGGGGGAACAGCAGCTGATAACCACAATGACTAAAGCTTCTACTCCCATATTTGAATATTCACTACAGTCTCTACCTGTAACAGGGGTTTGACAATTTCAGATCTTGTTCAGGCCGCCCAAGAACCCTCAGACCTGGGACTCTGCTCCGCTGTGTTGGTGAAGAGCGTGGGCTTTGGAAACAGAAATACTTGGGCTCAAACCTCCATCCACCACTTGCTGACTGTGACACGGAACAATTTACCTCGCTTCTCTGACCCTCTGTCTCCACATCTGTAAAAGCAGATCTGTAATCTATCTCACGGTATTGTTGGAAGCTGACAGATAATACATGGAAAGTGCTTAGCAATGGATCTGACATTTAGAAAGTCCTAGATCAATACGCATCGACTGAGGAAACAGAGATCCAGAGAGTGTGAATGAGTTGCCTAAGGTCACACGCCTCATCAATGAAAGAGTGGGCATTCAACTCCAAAGTCAGCACCCATCCCACAGCGAACCTACTGCACTGTGATGATGATGATGATGGTAAAAAACTAATATTCATTGAATGCTTGCTCATTGTTCTGAGCCCCTTACATGTATTTATTTAATCTCAGCAACAATCTGATTAAGGAGATACAATTACTATACCCACTTAATAGATGAGGAAGCTGAGACCTACAGATGGCCAACAGACACATGGAAAAATGCTCAACATCACTCAACACCAGGGAAATGCAAATCAAACCACAATGAGACAAATCAAACACCGGTCAGAATGGCTAAAATGAACAAATCAGGAAACGACAGATGTTGGAGAAGGCGGAGAAAGGCGAACCCTCTGACACCGTTGGTGAGGGTGCAACCTGGTGCAGCCACTCTGGGAAACAGTAAAGAGGTTCTTCGAAAAATTAAAAATAAAATAACCCCATGACAAAAATAGTGATGCGAAAGTGCACACGAGTCCAGAGAATAAGGTGACAATGAACAGCTCCAAGCCGCTCCCCATCCTGAGATGAAGGAAATGGCTCATTGAAGAGTAAGCCAGAGGCCACCCCCATATTCACCTTGATGGAGCTGCCCTGATGAATTAGGCCCCTTTCCTTGGTGCCATATGCCTAGAGCTATGGAAGAAGGGTACCTCTGCTCTCACACCACTCACCCTGACCAAGCTCCATCCTTTTCCTCAAATGCTCATAGAGAACCTCATCTGCATATGTAGGCAGGAGACTTAGTCTGCGACATTATGCCTTTGTAACAAGAATGCTATTTTCAAGGAAATGACTGCTAGATTGCATATGTGCTGAGCTGTGGGTGTGTGTCTGACATTTTCACTTTCTAATGGAATGGCTTCAATGATGCATAATTTAAGCCTTCTAGGAATTTTGCTGTTACATGCCAACCCGGGAGTTGGCCTCTAAAATTTCACGTATTTGACCTAAATTCCTTGCATCAGCAACAGGAACGTATTGACCTTGGAGAAGTAGTGGCACAGAGGAAATGGTCTGTGCTTTGCCAGTAGACAGTTGTGGGGTCACATCCTGATTCAGGGTCTTCAGAGAAGGTTTTTTAAGTTTCCAAACTATTTTCTCATATGTAGACTAGAAGTCTTATGACTCCTTTGACTTATGACTACTACTTATGACTACTTCTTCCGGGGGTTATGATAATTAGGTAAGATGATGCAGGTGAGGGATCTGGCCTGGAGACAAGCACATAGTAGGTGTGCAATACCGACTACAGCTCCTATGATTATTGCCATTTCATCATTATCAAATTAGTTCAGGTTAACAACTATTAACTGAGTGATATGATGGATTATGTACCAGGCAGTTAGTTCTCTAAAAGATCACATATGCAAGAGACAAGGGGAAGGAAAGGTGGGTCCCTGGCTCCTTGGGACCTGAGAATGGGGCAAAGACAAAGCAACCTCATGAGATCACTGTCCTGCTCTTATTATTCCATTCACTGTCTTCAGAATTTTTGACCGTTGGTGGCCCAATCAAGAAATGTACACTTCACTTCCTCCTACATGGTCTCGCAGTCTCTCTCTACCCATCCCACTGTTAATGGTTCTCAAGACTTGCACCAGCTCTGCCCTGAACCTCTACATCTAAGAAGCACTGAGGGCTGGAAACTGAGATGGAGATGGAGCACGATGAACAAGGAGGAGGAGCCGTGGGGAGGATGAGGGTCCCACTGAGCAGGACTTTGAAATCCAAACAGAGAAACTTAGGCTTGTTTCCGAAGGCAATTGGGAGTCATGAACAGACCTCACAGAGGGGAGGAAGTGGTTTCTAAAAATGGAATTTAATGAAGGTTGCTTGTGAAGCATTACGATGATTTATCTGACACTGAACAAAATGATCATATTTAGCAGATAGGACTGATTTGATGAGTCAAGCCAGGATTTGGTTCTCCCATCTTTGCTCACCATGGTCAATGAGTTCCTAAATGGATCCTTCCCCCCGCCCCACCGGTGGCCGGGACTCCACAGGTAGGAATCCAAAGCCAGAGCTAGATGGGTGAGACTAGGAGCCCTTGTGGCATCATGGATAGAGGTCTTCCTTTGAAATCAAGAGTATGCCTTCAAGACCCATGAGCTGAGTGGTTCTAATCAAGTCATTTGGCCTTGCTGGGACTCAGTTTTATCCCCTTCCATGGCTGGTATGAAGCTCCGATGTCGTGATGATTACAGAGTGTGGAGTTAATGGCAAAAACTCGGTAAGTCACATCTGAGACGTGCTTCTGCTCCAGAGCACAGACTGTGCGGCTTGTTAATATTTGTCTTTGGATCATCAGTGTTTGGTGATCATTATGCTACTCAGCAATACCTGCTTCTCCTTCCTTTCTAGGTACATGATAGAAATACATTTCCTGACCTCCCTGTGCTTGAGCGGAGCCCTATGATTCTGAGTTACAGGTAGAGATGGGTGTATGTTACTTCTGAGCTGAGCACTTTCTCTCTGGACCCGACATGGACGATGCTCAAGATGCACCCTGACCTAGAGACCTGGGTCACAGTGAGGACCAGGGCCTTCTGCCAGGATGGATGTACTGTAACGTGACAACCAAGAGAGCTTTGTTGTTTTAAGCCACTGAGAACTGGGGGTTGTTTGTTACTGCGGCATGCCTTGGCCTCTTCCTGACTAATACAGCAGTGCCTATAACATAATAGCAAATCAGAATGTTTTCTTTTTGAGCAAATACATATTAAAAGTATTGGGGATAAAAGAGGAGGGGGAAGGGAAGGGAAAGGAAAGGAATGAAAGGAAATGTTTGGATGAAGGACAACAGATCTATCACAAGTGTCACATGGTTCCCTCTTTGAACTCCCAGGATAGGCAGCAACAAGTGACCACGGTCCTCCTTCCTGCCGAGATTTAATGTCGACTCGGACCCTTTCTCGGGGCTGTAGGCAGCCATGATCAGCCCTTTGCTATTGGCTAGAAAAAATAAAAGGCCAACTCCCCTCCCAGGTCTACCCCCACCAGCCTGGGCTGGGATAAGGGGCAGGATGGTTGGGACCTCGGCCTGGGGATAATCAAACGGGCTTCTGTTCTTCAGGAAGGTGGAGAAGGGAGACAAAGGGTGAGAGAGGTCAGACTAGGAGCCAGAGGCTAAATATTTTAGGCTCCGCAGCCATACGATCTCTGTTGTGACGACTCAACTCTGCCTTTGTCATGTGAGAGGAGCCATATACAATACGTAAGTAAATGGGCATGGCTGTATTCCAATAAAACTTTATTTACAAAAACAGGAGGCACTCTAGGTTTGGCCATGAGTCACAGCTGGCTGACCCCACCAAGACCAAAAGCCAGAAACACCTACAACGGTATGGAATCTAGAATGAGTTGAGTCTGCAACGGTACTTTGGCCCAAGTCGCAGCGGGCCAGAGGGGGAAGAAGACTACAAGGGTAATTTCGAAGAAAAGAGCAGACGAATCAGTGGGAGCAGAGAGAAGGGGGAGAAGACAGCCAGTGAAAACTCAAAGACCGAGGAGCTCCAGGCCCAGCCCTGAACCATATCCTCTCCCAGACCCCTGTTTCCGGCTCTGCTTCATATGGGTTCTGGCAGACGCTGCCTTGTTTCCACAGAAACAGACTTGGGTTTATGAAAATGCTCCACAGACGGGCCTTTCCATATCCCCCCTCCACAGCTGCTCCCGCTCTGATCCGTGTGTGCCTGACTCAGCTTAGCCATGTCAATTCCATGTCAATAACCGAGGCTGCCATTCCCCGGCCCCTCCATCTGCCAGGGCTCTTCCTCACCAGGCCACCAGCCACCACCACGGAGAGGTAATCACTGTGTTGGGAGAAGACACACCTCTGTTATTCGCTCAGGACTGGAGAGCTGCGGTGATCTCTCCACGGATACCCACCAGAAAGCACTGACCACATCATCATTTACAAGCAGCACGGCCGCTCTGGGCTGGAGCCCAGGAGTCAGGGGACACTGGAAGTGCATATCTGGTAGGATATTCCTGCAAACACATGCACATGGGAAGCCACCGTCTGCCCCACGGCTAGGCCATCCTTCTGTTGAGAAAATGTCAGGATTGAAAGGAAGAGTCCAGTAAATTACTACAAGAGAAGAAGCTCTTAGCTTCATTGGAATATAAGGAATTGGTTTGCTTGAGTTTTTTGTTTTCCTGCTGGGCACAATGGCATGAGAAGACATTTGTTCAGAACCTGTAGCAGCTCTGTATCACTGTCACAGATCGGAGAAGAAGAGAGCAAAGGGGACACTGCAGAACAAATCAATTGGTTTAATACTGTAACACTTTTGATCTAAGCCCCAATTAGGAAGTCTTGGCCCCTCACCGCCTGGACAGAACTGAGCCATCTGGTGCTAAGAATATTCCTTTTGACCTTGGTAGAGACAGTCCAGGTGGCCTGACACCCACCCTAAAATTGTGTCCCAGTATCTTTTGATGGTGAAAGGGAGGAGATGAAAGCAAGCAGGAGGGATTCTCTCCAAGGCCCATGGTGGAGGATGTGTGGTCTGTACAATCCTAGGCTTCCCTAGGATTCGAACCACCCTGGACATACATAGTCTCCTGGCACATCTGTCCCCAGGTCCCCCATGGTCACATCCACCCCTCCACACTCAAACCTCTGAAATTACAGCTCAGCTAAGATGAAAACCCAACCCTGCCATCAGCAGAGTCCATGGAGGCAGAGAGCAGCCAGCCAGAGAAGCCCTCAAAACTCCATCCACTGACTACACAGTCCGGTTGGGCCCATGGGCAACACCCCTCATCTTTCATGTTTCCGTGTGCCCCGGACACTGCCTTGCCTTTGGAGAGAGCAAAGCCTAGGAGGCTCAGATTCTTGCCCCGCAACCACCACTCACGTGCTCTGTGACCCACATCCCCTCTCTAGGCCTCGGTTTACCCGTCTGCAGCCCATCACAGTCCCAGTCCAGGACACATATTCAATTAAATGTCCAGAGAAACGAGTTATGGGAATCTCACTGGTTAACATCTAGGACTCTGTCCAGCCCTCGAGTTCTGTTTCCATCTGTGATTCCACCCTTTCAGATAGACATGCATCGTAGTTGAGCTTTTCCAGATACAGTCCCTGAGATAAAGGTTCACTGGGAAGTGATTCATTAAGGAGTTCTGCCGAGAAGACCAGCAGAATAGGCAGGGAAGGTGACATCAGGTAAGTGCAGCCCCAGTGCGACCCCATGGGGAGCTCTGGAGGGCATATCCTACCTCAGTGCTAGTCAGCGGGATGCTCACCATCCTGGGACCATCCTTTATGGGCTCCAGGACCACCTGGGAGGGGTGTGCAAGCTCCCAGGCACTTCTGGCTCTGCAAATTGCCAAAATGACTCCAACACAAGGACAGCCCTCTGAAGAAGCTGGTAGGTAGAAACGCTTGAGATGATACATAAGGAAGGTCGGGGGTGGGCAGAAAGAACTTCTAGGAATGATCTCAAAGGTCATGAGATTTGGCTATAAATCCAAAATTTAGAAATGAAAACACAGAACTTCTAGATCGCAATGAATAATTACTGAATACCTACTGTACATCAGCAGCATGTTCAGCACTGAGGACACAGTAGTGAAAACCAAAGGATCTCGTTTCTGTCCTCACAGAGTCTATAGTGAGAAACAGGCACTAACTGAAAGCATGCCCCAAATCCACATAAAGTCACAGTAGCGGTTAAGTGCTCCAAGGAAGAGGAAAGCATGTGTTGGGAGAACATATCAGAGGCAGTGATACACTGTCTTTTGATAGAAGAGACATGTTAAGCAGGCATAGCGACAATGGGAGGGGAAAGACCAACATTCCAGGCAAAGGGAACAGAGTCTGCAAATTGTGAGATGAAAGAAGGAGCTAGAAAATATCAGAAACAAAAATTCTCGTAATTGAATTGTTCAAGCGGGGAAAAAACAAACATTAAAAGATAATCTAAAGAGACGGACCTGGGGAAGATGGAGGAGACTCTTAGCTGTTAAGCACTTCTGTCCTAGGTAGGATACATAGGATACACTGTATATAAGTTACTTTATTTACCCATCACAACAATAGCTTCATCTTTTTCGGGAAAAGTGCAAGGGAAGCCATGAATGTGGAATATCTTTGCATTTATTCATGTCTTCCTTAATTTCTTCCATCAATGTTTTCTAGTTTTCCGTGTACACATCTTTCGCCTTCTTGGATAAATTCGTTCCTATCCAATTTTTCCCCTTTTGATGTAATCATAAATATAACTATATTCTTAATTTCTTTTTTGGACAGTTTATAGCCATTGTATAGAAATGCGTCTGATTTTGTATGTTGATTTTGTATCCTGTAACTCTTTTAAATTCATTCTGACAATTTTTGTGGGGTCTTTAAGGGTTTCTATGTATAGAATCATGTCATCTGCAAACAGAGACAACTACGTCCTCCTTTCTGATTTAGATAACTTTTCTTTCTCTTTCCTCATTAATTGTTCTATTTAGGATTTCCAGTATTTCCTCAAATTCCCTATTTCTTCATGATTCAGATTGGTAATTTGTATGCTTTGGGAAATGTATTCATTTCACCTAAGTTATCCAATCTGTTGAGGTATAGCTGTTCACAGTAGCCTCTTACGATCCTTTGTATTTTTATGGTATCAGTTGTAATATCTCCTTTTTACTTACAATTTTATTTATTTGAGTTTTCAAATATTTGAGCCTACTTTGGAGTATGGAACAAATCTGCTCCATGGTTCCTTTCTATTGTTGCTCTAGGTCTCTATTTGAATTATTTCTGCTCTGATCTTTTTTATTTCCTTCCTTCTGCCAAACTCTGGGCTTAGTTTGTTACTTTTTCCTAGTTCCTTGAGGTTAACACTGTTGATGTGAGATCTTACTCTCTTCTTAACACAGATGTCTATTGCCATAAAACCCCCTTTGAACTGCTTCTGCAGTTCACTGCTTAACATTTACTGTGCTGTGCTTCCATTTTCATTTGTCTTAATATATTTATTTCCCTTTTGGTTTCTCTTTTGACCCACTGGTTGTTTGGGGTTGTGTTGTTTAATTTGTACGTATTTGTAAATTTTCCTCCCATTACTGATTTCTAATGTTATACCATCATGGACGGTAAAGACACTTCATATCATTTCAACCTTATTAAATTTGTTGGACTTGTGTCGTGGTCAAACATGTGGTCCTCCTGGGGGACGATCTGTGTGTGCCAGAGAAGAATAAACAAGTCAGTCCCAAGAGGAGTCACAGAGCCAGAAGCTAAAGTCAACATCAGCCAAGTTAATTTGGCACCAAGCTCAGCTGTCCATTCCCAAGATGAACAGTAATAGCTGAGTCGGAACTAAATTACGTAGAGAAGAGTCCTGAAATAACAGACACCGGGGATAGAAGGAATGAATAGCTCTGTGGTTAAAGTGCAGGTACTACACTTTGCAGATCCTCCATGTGGGGAAAGCCCCACATCTAAGGACAGCTCCATATTTCTTGCTGGTCAGCTTAAGTCACTGAAGAAGCTCCCTCCCTCCACACCGGCTTTCCCCCAAAAGTGACCTGCACAAGAGAACTTTGCTTCCTTTTCATGCCCTTCCTCATACTTTAGGACAATTAACTGCGAGGGTAAAGTTGGCATCCCAATCACTGAGCAGCATGTGTGGCTATCAAACAGAACTCTTCCTAAAGCAAGATGTTGGACTGACAGCTTCCTCAGTGGAAACCCACAGGATTGAGATCTCCCAAGGCTAGGTGGCCTGCAAGAATGCTCACTGCACCCTCAGACCCAGATGTCCCCCTTGGGCAATGCTGCCTTTTTGGACAGCAGAGATCCCACTCCCCTCTCCAAAATACCACTAGGATCACTGTTGGTCTCTCTCCTCCAATGTCACTTACATCTCCCTACAAGGGAAGAAGAGGCTCATCTAATTGGTCAGACTCTAACATTCATCTGCTGAGTCTCAAAAAAAACCAGGCCTGCATGTATCTTCCTATTGGTTATTCCTCCATCCACAGAGTCCCAGGAAGGGATCTGGCCTCTGCTTCCTGCACCCATTCAACATGAACCACCTGGTGTGGAGGGGCTCAGTGGTTCAGTCGTTTCAACCCCGGCTGCACCTTAGAATCACCCTTCAGGTCACTGATGTCTAGACCCTGGTCAACTGACATCCCATTGAGTGGGGTTCCAATACCCATAGTTGGTAAAGCCACCTCAGTGATCTGAGGTTCAGAGGGGCTGTCTCGGTAAGTACACTCAGGGTCTGCTCACCGCGACTCTTCCTATTTCTGCAACGTCTGAGTTCGTGGATCCCTGAATCTAGATGAGCTGGAGGAAGAAGTCTCCGTTTTGGCCTCAAGCCCAAGCCAAACTGCAAACCTGCTTTTTGGCAGAATCATGCAATGAGGTTGGGGGTTCTGCCAATAATTAATAAAGTAGCACTCGCCCATCTGGCTCAGCACCCCTGTGGACAGCTCCATCATTGCCCCAACGCTGGAAGGGAAAAGCAGCAGTGTGGACAACCAGGGTACCATGGCTCCCTCACAAAGTCTGTGGGATAATGGCAAACACTTTAAAAATAGAATGGCAATGAATCTTGGAACACTGAAAAAATAAAAGTATTTGGGAAAAAATAAAAAATAATAACATAAAAATAGGAATTCTTACGTTGCATTTGCAATAGCAACATAATTTGAAATAAAGAGAATGTAGAAGATCTTTAATGAAGAACGGAAAGGATGACCTGAACAAACAGAGGGAAATACTAAGCTGCTCTATGCAAGAGTTTAATATTATAAAAATGTAATTTCTTATTTAATAATAATAAAATTCCAATTAAAAAAAATAGAAGAGCTTATTTCAGTGTATCTTGGCCAGTTTCACAGGTGAGGTTAGGTGGTAGCTCACAAAATAAATGTAGAAAACAAAATGATAAAAATAGAAAGAGATTTGGGACCAAGGAATTTTAATGTCAAGTAGAAAGTAAGACAGTTTTTAAAAGGAGATCAGAGAAATGCAGACCAAAACAAAGCAGGAAGTGAACACAAACATTGGAGATTGTTGTTTTAAAGTGTCAAGAGCTCGAGCACTGTGTCACTTAACAACATACATTTAAAATTTAAGAACTAAGGCACTTGGTGGCTCAGTCAGTTAAGCATCTGCCTTCAGCTCAGGTCACAATCCCCGGGTCTTGGGATCGAGTCTCACATCAGGTTCCCTGCTCAGCGGGAAGCCTACTTCTCCTTCTGCCTGCTCCCCCCAACTACTCATTCTCTCTCTCTCAAAAACAAATCTTTTTTTCCCCCCAAATACATTTATTTTATTTTTTCAGTGTTACAAAATTAATTGTTCATGCACCATACCCAGTGCTCCATGCAAAACGTGCCCTCCTTAATACCCATAATTATCATATGGGTTCACCTACATGTGGAGCATAAGGAAAACCATGGAGGACATTGGGAGAAGGAAAGGAAGGGTGAATTGGGGGAAATCATAGGGGGAGACAAACCATGAGAGACTGTGGACTCTGAGCAACAAACTGAGGGTTTTGGAGGGGTGGGCAAGCCTGGTGGTGGGTATTAAGGAGGGCACGTATTGCATGGAGCACTGGGTGTGGTGCATGAACAATGAATCTTGTAATACTGAAAAAATAAAATTAAATTTAAAAAATAATAGTAAAATAAAAAATAAATAAAATCTAAGAACCAGATGTTAGTCCCATTTTACAGATGATACACTGAGTCTCAACAGACTGACCTGGGACTCACTAGAAACCCTGCTGCTCAGGCCTGCCTCTCTGGGGGTTCTCTAGTCTCACAATGCCATGCGGCCTCTCAGAAGTGGTTTAGCTCTGAGCTTCCTTTCGATCGGAGAGGAGAAGGTGACACATCCAGACACACGAATTCCATTATCAGGACGAGGAAGCATTCCTCGGAAAAAGCAAGCATTGTTCCAAGCATTAACTTCCAAAAAGGCATCCTTCCGGTGGAGTCAGGGAAGGCTTCGCCCACCAGCGAGCAGGGAGCAGGGTTTTGTGGTTCACAAAGAAGCTCACCAAGTGAACAGGCGTAGGAGGAATTCAGGGAATTAGAACAGCACATACAAACACCTGGACGACGGTCTGAATGGACGACGGTCTGAAACCTGAAACCACCTGATGGCGGAGCCTGGCTCCCAGGGGCCCAGGGCTTGTGGCGTACCACGTGACGTTAACTAATTCAACCACGTCGTAAAGCCTGGTCAGCTTGGAAAGCCAAAGCGAAGTGGGGAGAAAATTTAATTTAAAGGAGTGGAAGAAAATTGCATGATAGCAGGCTCTGCTAATTTGCAACATGCAGTAATTCAGAGAGGGAAAGCAGGGCGTTTGAGGAGCTGATTTATGCCCTATGCAAGACGGGTAGTGGGGCTCATGTATAATGGGAGCGAGACTGTAGCCACCGGTTCGAAACCACACAGACTAGTCACTGGTTTTCAGATACGCAGGAGCGCACGGTCACAGAGCAACAAAGATACGCTAATGACAAACCCTTAATATATTCATTAAGATAGGTCCCCATAGTACTGCTCCTGTCTACACCTTATTAGGCTTTCTACTTTCTGCATGCACAGTGTTGATGTACATAGGTCTGCCTCATTGACTTTTTCTGTACAAATAACTACCTTGCATCCTTAATTAAAATGACACTCATTGCACGCCCCTGATTTTAGCGGGGCCTGGGGTAGAGAAGGGCAGCCCACTCCACCAAGCTGAATTCTACTGCCTTATAAAGGACCTCCGCAGGCCCAAGGCTCCTTCGAGATTAACATCCAGACACAAAATCTGTACCTGCTCGGGGTTCGCCAGAAATCTCATTACTCCCAGCACAGACCTCGAGGGTGTAGACAAATGGAAATTGTCAGAGTGGTTTAGGCTGATTTTCCTACTCTCTGCACCTCACACAAAAGTGCATAATTAGGAGGGAAAGCAGGATTAACTACCTCTGAATCAACGCTGTGCACGGCAGGAATGTTAAACCAGCCTGACACCAAGATCTGCCGTTGTGTCTCGCACTCAACCCCCTTCCCCTAAACGCAAAGCGAGGACGTGGTGTGTGCACCTGCCGCAAAGGCCAAGATCTTGCATCTGTGCTCACATCATCCCTCCACCTAGGGCTTCCTGCTTCCTCTTT